>WHVD01000021.1:0-600000 GCA_015178975.1 Hysterangium stoloniferum | reverse complement strand
CTGTCACAAAAAAGGATAGGTATCCACTTTCACTTATATCTGATCTCCTTGATGCTCCACAGAATGTCTGGATTTATACCAAAATAGACCTTAAACACGCCTACCATTTGGTCTGGATCTCCATGGGAGATGAATGGAAAACCACTTTCAAAACCCATTACGGGGCCTTTGAGTAGTTGGTGATGTCCTTTGGACTCACCAATGCTCCGTCTGTTTTTCAACATTTTATCAATGTCATTTTCTCTGACATGCTCAATACATGTGTCATTGTTTACTTGGACAACATTCTTATCTACTCTGAGGACCCTACAGAACACAACAAACAAGTCTGTGAAGTTCTCCAGAGACTTAGACAACATGGTTTATTTGCAAATGGTAAAAAATGTAATTTTGACACAGACTCCATGGAATACCTGAGTTTCATAATGGGACCCGATGGACTCCACATGGATGAAACAAGTACAAGTCATCAAAGATTGGCCAGAACCCAGAAAAGTCAAAGATATACAATCTTTCCTTGGCTTTGCCAATTTTTCCCAATGGTTTATCCATGGATACTCTGATATCACAGTTCCCCTTACCCATCTTATGCATAAGGATACTCTGTGGAATTTTAATTATAAGTGTCAAAAAGCTTTCAATCTTTTAAAAGATTCTTTTTCACCAGCTCCTATTCTGTCACATTAGAAACTGGACTTCCTGCTCATTGTTGAAATGGACACCTCAGATTATGCACTTGGAGCTAATCTGTCTATCCAGGAGTCTGACAGAGAAGTCCACCCCATGGCTTTTCTGTCCCAGGCTTTCACTGGAGCAGAGCTCAATTATGATGTTCACGATAAGGAACTCCTGGGAATTTTTTCAGCTTTCAAAACGTGGTGACACTATTTGGAAGGCTTGGGATTCCAATTAACATTGTAACGGATCACAAAAACCTGGAATACTTTTCTACTACAAAACTTTTCTACCTATCAGCCTTTAACATGATTATCCACTTTCAACCTGGCCATCTCAATGGCAAACCCAATGCTTTAACTAAATGATAGGATGTCTATCCTAAAGAAGGGAGCAACAACTATGCCATGGTAAACCCACACAACTTGAAACCCATTTTCATGAATCAGCAACTTACCACATCAGTCCACACAACTTTCCTCATCCATCCCATTGTCCGTGGAATTATTATTATGGATATTAAGAAGCTACATCAAGATAGTCTATCAGCAATTCCACTAAACCAATAACTAAAGCACACCTTGACAATCCTGTGGACCCCGGTCAACCCCAGTGGTCTCTCGACCAGCATGGTTTCATTAGACTTGATGATTGCATCTATGTACCAGACTCCGATGGCTTCCACCTCAGGATCCTTCAGTACAAACATGACCATCCACTCTTGGGACATTTCAGGTTCAACAAAACTCTATCAATAATAAGAAGAGAATACACTTGGCCTGGACTCTGAGGATTCATTAAGCACTATTGTAAATCTTGCACTACTTGTCCACACTCTAAATCACAGTGACACAAGCCATATGGCCTTTTGAAACAACTCCTGGTACCAGAATACCCGTGGAATTCCATCTCTATGGATTTCATTGAACACCTACTGGACTCCAAAGGCTTTTCTGCCATTCTAGTTGTTGTTGACAGATTCTCAAAACAAGGTATATTCATTCCCACACATGATATCATTACGTCCATGCAATTAGTGGAACTTTTTATTATCCATGTATTTTCCAACCATGGAGTTCCGTCCCATGTAACTTCTGATTGAGGATCAGAGTTCATATCTCACTTCTTTAGATCCCTCAGGAAATCCTTGGACATGAAATTACACTTCACGTCTGGACATCACCTGGAAGGCAACAGACAAACTGAACACATCAATCAGACATTGGAACAATACCTCTGTGTATATTGCAACTATCAACAGGACAATTGGAAATCCCTGTTACCACTTGCAGAATTTGCTTACAACAATGCACCTTTGGCCACCACTGGTGTTTCCCCATTCTTTGCAAATAAAGGGTACAATCCAAATATTACAGTACACCTAGAAAGAAATCTCACCTCTGCCCATGCTCAAGAGTTCATCACGGACCTCCATGAGCTCCATGAGGAACTCCAGACTGCAATAATGTCTGCCCAAGAGCAATATCAGCATTCAGTGGACAAACACCAGATTCCGCCATCCAACTTCAAAATTGGTGATCGTGTTTTTGTCAAAGCTCAATTCTTCTGGACTACCCATCCATCAAAAAAGCTTGCTGAAAAATATTTAGGTCTGTTTGAAATAATAGCACAAGTAGGTTCAGTTTCTTGGACTCTATGGCTTGAGGATTTCCATCATATCAAGCATGATCCTTCTAAATTCATTGACATTTACATCCATGCTATTGAAAGTGCTCATTTATCCAAATGATGGGGACAACTTCCCCCACGTAGATCCTTGTTGTCTATACTCAGCCTGAGAACCAGAAGCCAGCCAGGTGCCTCAAGAGTTTTGGTTTAAATAAAAGAAAGCCTCGGCCAAATTGACAACTTCACATTCTTCAAGATATTGTGTATCATTCGTGCTGTTCAGTGCCAGATCTCGCCCCTGTGAAGGGCATCAACATCTCCCGGGTGTTTCTCCAACAAGTTATTGGGTTGAGTCTCCCTCCTTGGTTAAATGTGTCTGCATGAACCCCAAGATATTAGGCTTACATGCAGCATACCAAGGGCGTGCTTTGTATAGCAGGACTCAGACCATCTGTCTGTGAGGAGGCATTATTGGTCTTGTGTCGGCCATGAGTATTGACAACAGTTGGGGTGTGCACAAACTTCGGACTTTAAAAACGGCACTCCAATTAATTGGTTAAAGATGTTCCCTTTGTGCATTTTATTAATTGAAGTATGCAACAAAAGTTATTGTGTATCATTTCTAAGCCTCAAGGGGGTAATTGGTGGATGAAATATGCAAAGAAAATGTTCATGAATGGTCCATCAAAGCAGAGATCAGGATATTGAGCTTTTAATACATTATGTCTGAGGGCAGATCTTTTCCACACATTAGCACCTTGCCTCCCATACCCACCCCACCACCTCATCGTCCCACTGGTCTTCCAGTATTATGAAATTGTTGGGGTACACAGGGTGAACCTCACAATCATATCTTGAATACCTTAAGTTCATTCAGGTCCTTAACCCTAGTTGAACGGTGTCAATAAAGTCTTCTGGTCAGCACAATTGAAAAATATCACATACCAATTCCAAATATGGGCCTGTGACCATGGAATGATAACATGAGAACCGTCCAAACACGCACGCTTGGATATCCAGGGTGTCAGTACCCTTGGCAGACTATGTTTTACGTCAGTGAGAAGAAAATCAAAAATCAATCCTATCACTCACTTGAAATGACACGGGTGAGTTTCATTCTCAGATCTGAAGAGATAAATGTATCATATTAGGGAGTCAACTAATGAGACAAAACTGTTGCTTACTCCTAGAGTCTTGTGGTCGTGCTAGTAGTGCTCATCATCAAAGAGATGAGCTGGATGGTTTTTTGAACAATATGGGAACTGTCCAAACATGCACTTGGGTATTCAGTGTCAGTGCCCTTGATAAACATCAGTGAGAAGAAAATCAGGTGTCAGTCCTATCACTCACTTGAAACGACACAGGTGAGTTCCATTCTCATATCTGAAGAGATAAATATGTCATATTAGGGAGCCAACTAATGAATGAGACAAAACTGTTGCTTACCCCCTAGAGTCTTGCGTGTGTGAGGGTTGGGTAGTGATAGTGCTCATGGTCGAAGAGATGAGCTGGATGGTTTTTTGAAACGGGGGTATATAAACAATTTCGGCTACACTGCCAGCCTAGGACCCGAGCGTAAAGGGGGGCAACTCAAATGTAAAAGTAGTGTGATATGAGTGTAATCATTGTTAGAAAATGTGTAGACTATTTGTCATTATTCTACAGAAAGATTAGTCTAACGACCATAAGAACCCTCATTCGCAAGCGAATTCAATCAATCATTCTCCTCATCGGAGAAATCAGGGAATAGTCCTGCCATTACACCGTCATCAAGCTCAATTGGTCGCGACACCACTCCCCATCCCCATGTCTGCTTTCGACGACTTCGCCCACCTAAAGCCCTCTTTCGTCCAATAGGTTTCATCTGCAAGACAGCGTCGAGATGATCCCCATCCCATCCAGGATGTTCCTCCAGCAAAGAGTGAGAGGCTAGAAGCCCTTTGTAAATCTCCCGTTGGTCGCGTGGAATCACTCTGTAAACGCTCTCCGAACATCCTATTACCAAAAAAGAACAACGGGGTGATACGAGTTTAGCCTTCTTCGAAGTGGTTTTCGCCCATTATTGTACAGCAATCTTAGAAGGTGTTCCACATGCCGGAGCTGAATAGCCTGTCCATTTTGGCTGTGCGAATGGCGGCTGCCGTTTCAGGCCAAGCTCCACGAGGATTGTGATATATGGTCGAGAATTTTGCTCTCAGTTTCCGGGTGAAAAATAGTGTAGTGCCGAGGCACTGATATTTACAGCTTGCGCCTTATCGCGATTCTTGAGCTGGATTAAGATTGCAGACATGACAAAACGACTCAAGGTCTGTCTGTCATCGCATAAAACAGGGATAACCAGGCCGATGTCCCTCTGATAATTATGGCACTAATAGTAGGCTTTGCTCCATCATGCAAACCATCAGAGCCCAGCAAAATATTGATACGCAGTACGCATGTCATTGTCTGCTAACTACACCTCCGTTCTATCTGATGTTTTCTGTGTTGTTAAACCATGGCTCTCGTCAAAATAAAGCACCACGTCCACCGGAGTGCTGGGAAGAGTTGTAGTTGGAGTACTCCCCGCCCTCCTAATTTCGACGATCTAATTCCGTGCGGCATTCAGTGTCTTTTGAGCAGTGTCGTTCAGGTATTGAGTCGCCATTCCAATCGTCTCTGTATTCGTCCATAGATGATATGTCAAAGTTGATGAGGGTGAGAAGTAACGGCAAATGAACCAAACCCACTTGCCAAATGATGAGTCCTGCACCATTGTCTAAATAGGCGGCTGAGAAAAGGCTTTCGCATTGTGAAAAAAAAAGACTCACTATCTTGTATATCCGAATGACCTCGTTATATATCTCCCTACGCTTGCCTTGACCATTCAAGTGTTCAGGCCATTTTGGTGCCAACGTTGTCCTATCTTTGTGAATGGGCCATTCGTGAATTATCTCATAAATGCGAGTGAATAAAGCCCCCACAAACAAAAGGTAGCGCGACCTCTGAGACAATTTCTCGTGTCCAGTTGTTTGCCTATTGATAGATAATCCCGAATCTGGTTATCAACGCGAGGATAGCCTGGTAAAAAGTGAAGTAGGACTATAGTGAGTGTAAGATGGCGAAGCAAACCTGACGTATCAGAATCAGATCTCAAATCGAATGGCAATGTAAAGACAATCGTTACAAATTGATCAACCATCCAAGATTTGCCCGTGCCCGAACTCTGTACTATCGGTACAAAATTAGAATATGAAAGGCTCAAGTCACCGACGGTATCATCCAATGTTTCAATAGGACATGGTGTCAACAACGGTAACGCTGATTCCATGCGCTTTGAGTCACTGAAATGTCCGAATTCCGCCTTCCAAACTTTCGGTGCAAGCAAAGATACAAAAACTACTGACCAACCACTTCAGCGAAAAATTTGTCTCAGAATTATTCAGCTGTTATACAAGAACAAATTATCTTGGTCATCTGAAGAACTCCATCTGCTTTGAGTCGATACGTGGTGTTGATATATAAATGCTTGAGGCGGTCCAGATGTGAGCTACGTACTCGAAAATATCAAAGTCCTTCAATCATCCTTGGACAATTACTGAGAAAATCCGATCCAGGTCAACATAAGCAAATGGGCCCAATGATGAGGTACAATCTAGTTGGAGAGTCAGAGGAAACTAGAGACAAGGGAAGTAATAGCTGAGCATCACAGGAAACAGGGTTGTACTAGAAAGGCGAATAACATAAAATGATAAGTGAGCCTATTTTTGGAAGAGAATTGGGAAAACCTCACCTTATGACAGCCAGAAACCGTGTTTTCTGAGAAGAGCTTCGATCTGGCTTCCTTCCCCAGCTTTGAACCAACTTATGCGCGCAAACATCCAAGGAGGGATATTCGAAGTGAGGCCGCCTGTAAGCCTGGCGCCCCAGTCTTACGCATTCTCCTTTTGTTTCACTCTTTTGTGCCACCTCTTTTGTTCTAGCACGTGATCACAGCACATATAAGCCTAGGTAGTTTTCCTTTCTCTTACCTTACTGTACGCTGTAACCTCCTGTATCCCGTCTCGGTTCTAGACAATACACCGTGGTCCTGTCAATTCGTGTGACCACCAGTGATCTCATTGACAACGAGATTCCACCGCCTAATTAATCAACTTCTACACAGATGATCCATATCAGAGGATTTCTAAACATTCCATTTAATGATTGTCTCTGATGAAACGTCGCTATTTCTCCGCGTCCGATACAATGACGGAAGCTCATTTGGTTGATCTGTGTAGTCGATCATTCCAAGAGGGTCTGAAGAGGGAGTAAGATTAGCCTGCTTCAACGTTCTTCAAGAACCATCCATTAATCAACGTCATACCCCTGATTATTGTCCTATCCTTACCTAGCAGTCTGTTCTAACCCCAGGTCAGACGTTCCTATCGATCAGAGTTAGCGCAGATCGAAAGGGCTTTAGCACTATTATTCAGTCTTCCCAGTGTAAAGCCATAGGTGAATTGAAATCACTGTGCTATCGTGGGGGACACGAAGAAATGAAGCGACGAATTATTCGAGTAAGAAAGGTTCCGTCAATTTCGTGGGACTGGAAAGGCCATGGAATCAAGTATGAGTAATGTTGTGGATGTCCGTTTCGTCTCTTGTGGCTGATACCCTGTTGAATGTTCCGAATATTCCTGGTACAGTTCTTGATTGTAGGAGACTAAGACTGGGATGTATGCTAGATTTCGGCGTTAGCGAGTTGGTAGGAGTGATTGAACTGTGAATATGGCTCCCGTTAGAATATATTATGGTTATGCGGGCACAAGGCGCTACACATTTAATCACCCCGATTTGACCTTTAGCTTACCACATCTGGCACCTGCTCTGAGTCGATAGTGAGTAGCGTGATTTTCATGTATGTACCCTATTGTTTGCCTTCTATGAGATAGAGGTACACCGGATGTATTGTTATTCTTGTGAGCTTCGAGATTTGATTTCAACAGTTCCCATGGTCAGGGTCCAAATTAAGGAACAATAAGCCTGAGGTAGAAAATTTATACTCATAGGTTGCAGCATCTCTGATAGCAGACATAACCCAAACGACTCAGCATCTGTCTGCGATCAAAGGAAACATCAGAAGACATAAGTGAGCAGTACGTACCAGCTTCAGTTAGAATGCGTTGTAAATATGATTTCGTTTCTTGAGATACGAGTCCTCACTTCACAAATAAATATATATGGCTCATATTGTTTTATCAGTGATTCCGACGAAACATCAATTTTTATGCTCATCTAGTACTGAAATTGACAATGTGTGGCGCGTTATGAAATCAATATTATAAAAAGTAACTAATATACATATTCAATTTTTCCTTGTAAGCAATCAATAGCAGTGATCGTATTTTTAAAATAATATGCGACAATTACTGGAGTTTAATTTAAGTCAGGCTTCTAAATGTGGAAGGGGGTTCTTTTCCTTGGACCTCGTTTGTGTCACCTTGCGTAACATCGTTAGGATAATGACTTCGTTGGTGTGGTGACACGGCCCTTTCCCCAATGAAATTCAATTCTGATTCTACTTTGGGCACTCTGCTTTCACTGCAAACTAATCCGCCAAACGCACGTTGGATTGTCATTGGGCAGGCAAGTAGTTATCATCGTGGCTGTATCGATCGATCGCATAACTATAAGTAGTTCACAGTTGGTGATAATGAGGCCGTCAAAAGCCCAGGGAAGCTCGCAATTCTCACCAACATCCTTTACCAAGTCTTTTATCCCTGTCCTTCTTCACATGGTCGAACCATCACATCTCAAGAGTGCCCCCACACTATTGATGTTGAGTCCCTGGTGCCACCTGTACTGGCATAATCACATATTTGCTTACACTGCAAATCTGTGATTATGTCAGTACAGTAGAGCGCGGTCCCCTTGTCGCCAATACGAAAGCACTGGGGTTACGGCGGATGAAGCAAATTGGATAGGAAGTCGGAGCATGAGTACTTTATTGCTATGATTCTCCATACTGACGGCACCACTCGCTATATTCGTATAGAGCAGTTTGGCGGAGACTACATTACTCCTAACATCAGCCAACGATCCCCGGCGTCGTTCGACTCATTGAATGAGTGTCTAGTTAAAGACCAGTTATCCACGGTGGGTGGATGACCAATCGGCAACAAGCTGCTTGAAAAAGTCGACGTTAAAAACACCAATGTCATCCCCCTCGACTTTGCCATAGCCGCTTGGATAGTCAACACCCAATATACGCTCCTCAAGCGGCAATGCTACTGGTACTCAGATATGATCATGAGGGTGTTGGAAACCCCCCCTATTTCCAGCACCCTCATGACCATATCTGAATACCAATAACACTGTCGCTTGAGGGGCTTATCCTGGACCTATCCTGGACCTATCCTGGATGTACTATTGCGTACTTCTTATGATGCGGAGCCCAGTTGGATGCAGGAGTCGGACGTAGAGTCCAGTTATATCGATGACGCAGCGTGGCCGGGCACGCCATTGCGATGTTGTCCTTATTTAATCCGATTAATGTCTTTTAATAAGGTATATGGAGAAGTATTTACAGCTACCCAGGTGTATATGGGAGGAGGATTAAACTCGAATAAATTAGATTCGTGGAACAATTTTCCGTCACGTATAGCTATATGATTCTGAGATACGAATACGCTGCCAACTTTCTCGCATTCCTTGTCCTCCGCTTTCACAGTCTGTGCACAAAGTCAAGTATTTGGGAAAGAGGACACGTAAAATTCTTGCAGTAATGTATGAAATAAACTCGAAAATTTCAAAAACAATATATGAACTTTGTTGTTTTGTCTTTCCGACTCAAACATATGTGTCCCGTTTGAGATGCAAAAGTCCTTCCACCTCACTCAACAACCTCGTAAGGATTCCATGGGATGTACGTGTAGCCCCGTCTACTTCAATATGTTGGAAGGCGAAGAAAACACCGTTCTGCTTTTCCCGATCAGGGGGCAATATGACCTGAGACATAAAGGTTCTTCCGCCCTTTGTTCTCGGGCATATCACCCCGACTCCCCCAGCGCCTACATAATCGAGAAAACGTATATAAATGAGGCAACTACTGTATAGTTACAAGCAGTCGATAATACTTATCCATGACTCCCTCATAATATGGGTCTTAAATTTTAAAAGTCAGTAGTAACTCCCCTATGACTTGTTTTAAGGCCGGTAGCCAACATTGTGTGGGCCAACATATATATTAAGTAATTTTTATCCCTCTTAATGCCACTTATAAGTTATTTTTGCCACTTATTTTTTGGGCTTGAAACTATTGGTATGGGCGGGGATTGAACTCACGACCTTGTGGGGTCTTCGGAGTATCGGAGTTTACTTTATGTTGGAAACCACAAAGCCAACGTTGGCTTAGTGGTTTCCAACACAATATACTCCTCTTTGCGAACTGATACCCCCTGGGCACGAAACGCGGAACCTTTAGAAGTATATTTAGAAATTGGGCGCTAGGACAGGCCCTGCATTGACGCCCATCTCAGAGGGGGTTCATTTTCTAGAGCGGGCATCACAACTTCTTATCCACAGGCCAAGTCTTAATTTTTGCTGGAAAAAAAAGACAGGTAAAAGTTGGGTCAATGTATGGATATGTGGATGTATGTGGGGGGCTGGCATCTAAACTAAACTGCCAGATATCTGCACCCCTCCATTGGATGTTGTTTTGAAGGAGAAGATGAATATAATATAATATTTATTATTATTGACTCTACAGTAAAGATGTATACATAATATATATATATATACAAGGCTTAAACATATAGTTTGGTGGAAGGGGCTTTTGGATAAATCCTAATTTGTGGAAAAAAAGACTGGTTTTTCGTGTGCATGTGTGGAAATAATAAATATAATATAGAAAGGGTAGACATATAATTTGATGGGTTCTAATATATTCCCCCCTGAGATGCAGGGTCCACCTTGTTTGTAGAAGAGTCCAAAGGGTTTTAATTTTAAATTTGGACTAAGTCCTAATGTTTTTGCAGGAAAAAATCAAAGAGAGACAGGTGGTTAAAGTTGTGTGCATGTGTGGGTATGTGGATGTATGTGGGGCCAGCATCTAAACTGCCAGACATCTCTGCCCTCACTAAACTGCCAGTCTTCTTTCTGGCTAAGGTGGAGCTTTCTATGAAAACTGTGGAGTCTTCTACAGAAATGTTGGAGTCTTCTACAGAAACTGTGGAGTCTTCTACAAAAACTGTGGGAGTATTGTGTTAGGATACACACACAGGGCAGGTCTCCAGAGAAACCTGTGGGATATCCGGTAGGACTTGGCTTCAGCTTATAGGCTGTACCCTCGCTAAATCGTGTTGTCCAATTTCGAACAGGCGGATGGGAATCCCGGGGAGTCTGGGCGGGGTTCATGGGTTGTAGGTTGTAGGTTGTAGGTCGGAGGTCGTGGGTCGTGAGTCAAGATAGTTGAGAGAGATAGATGCTGTAATGTATTAGGCTGATTTTAATATTATTTTCTGGAAAAAGGAGTCCAATGCTCTATCAAAGTGTGCAAATACTCAATTCACTGCAAGGTAAAATAATTTAAGTATTTGATATTTGTTAGGATACACACACAGGGCGGGTTTCCGGAGAAACCCGCGGGATATCCGGTAGGACTTGGCTTCAGCTTATAGGCTGCGCCCTCGCTAGATCGTGTTGTCCAATTTCAGACAGGCGGACGGGAGTCCCGGGGAGTCCGGGCAGGGGTTCATGGGTTGTAGGTTGTAGGTCGTGAGTTGTGAGTTGTGAGTCGAGATGGTCGAGAGAGTTTAGATGCGTCGGAGCCCGTGGGCTCTGACTAGTGTGAGCAGTCTGATAAGAGTGGGGTTTAGAGAGGAAAATGTATTAGATCACTGGGGGGAATCTAAGCTAATTTTCTGACTGGATTGTATGTACAACATCTGCCAGTTTATATAGACTGTGGAATGCATGACATACCGAATCCAGTAATAATGAGACGAAACGAGCAAAACATAAAACGGGAATAGTAAACACCAAATTGGTGTTAGGAACGGGATGGAACGGAGCAGAGTCTGAATCATGACAAAGCATAACCCATAACGGGAAATGGAGCGGGAGCGGAGTCCTAAATCGTGACAGGTCATTTGACTAAAACGGGAATGGGGCTCGATTAGAGCAGTGACGGGATTCTAAGCGGGGACCGGTGACTGATGTGTGGGACGAAGACGGACATAGACAGAGACGGGGTCCGGGGGAAGTCCGGTGACTGATATGTGTCTTAATGAGGTCGAACGTAACGAGTCTTGACGTAACGGAGTCCGGGCGGGAAATCCTATAAACAGACGATTGGTGCTTGTAGCGTGTGGGGGCATACGAGTTAGTGCCCGGAGTCCGGCAGGATTGTCCGGTCGTAACAATATTAATCAGTGGCAGCCTAAATAGACTTAGAACCCCTGAAGTCAAGAGTTTACTTGAATATATGCACCCTACTTCGCAAAGAAGGTTTTGAGAGCTGCTTGTGCAAGCTTGTTCTTTTTCTGTGATAACAACTACTAAAATAAGAATAACAATTTACTGATTCCAAAGCTAGATTTAACTTCAATGCTAGCCAGGTCAAAAGATTAGATATAGAATAAAACACTATTTGGCTAATATATGCTTTATTTACACTAACCTACAGGGTCTACTGTGATACTAACTTATCAGGATCTTAATGTAGTCTTAGGATCTTGCAAGGATATTCTCAGTATTTATTTATGTGAATATGCTTTACTGATTCACAATAAATGAGCAAGGGAACAGGGATTATTTGTACTGTAATAATCAGTCAAATTACTCAACAAGAGGTGACTGAAGTTTTAGATTACAAATAACAAGAAATGTAACAAGGATTATTTGCAATGTGATGATAATCAGTCAAATTACTCAACAAGAGGTGACTGAAGCTTTAAACTACAAATAACAATGTAAAGAAACTAATAATCAATACTCAATTAAGAGGTGACTATAGTATAAAGGATTAATACCAGAAACTCAACAAGAGGTGGCAGGGAATCCTGATTGGTCAGAAGAGTGACCAGGGGGGTTAGGACTATTGTCAGAAGCTCAACAAGAGGTGACAAAGGGAATCCTGAGATAACTTAGGTCAGCAGCTCAACTAGAGGTGACTAAGTATTTGTATTTATTTGTCCAACAGCCCAACAAGGGGTGGAATAAACTGCTTGCTGCAGTGGCACACTGATGTGGTTGATAAAATGTAGTAAAGATTGATTTAGATTATATTCAAGGCTGGAGCTGAGCTCCTTATATACATTTTAGTCTGAGACATTTAGAAGATTCTAGAAGATTGAATGATGTCATTCTGGAAGGAATGATGTCATTTAGAATTTTCTAGAATTTTCTAGAGCATTGTGGAAAGTTCTAACTACTTCTAAGACACTATAGAATATTCTTGGCATAATAGAACATTCTGGAAACTTATAGAATATTCTACAATATTCTATCTATTATTAGTACCTATTAACTACTATTCCATTAGAAGCTACTGGAATGTTTTAGAGAGTTTCCTGTTTTTGTTGCAGTAGCATATATGATGACATAATGCTCTCGCACCTGTGCGTGCGCATGACACCCTTCGCATCTTGTGACTGTCACACGTTGTGACTGTCGCGCACCTCTGTGACTGTCGCGCGCCTCTGTGACTGTCGCGCGCCTCTGTGACTGTCGCGCGCCTCTGTGACTGTCGCGCGCCTCTGTGACTGTCGCGCGCCTCTGTGACTGTCGACGCGCCTCTGTGACTGTCACGCGCCTCTGTGACTGTCACGCGCCTCTGTGACTGTCACGCGCCTCTGTGACTGTCACGCGCCTCTGTGACTGTCACGCGCCTCTGTGACTGTCGCGCACCTCTGTGACCATCCCGCACCTTTGTGACCATCCCGCACCCTTGTGACAACTGTCACATGTTGCGATGGTGTCACTCATTGTGACGAGTTTCCCGCACGCCATGTAATAAGCACCAGGTGGCCGGCTTTATACTATTATATAATTATTATATTTACTTTTAGTCAATTATAAATATAATAATTTTATTATAATAATATATAAATATATATTTTACCTTGATAATGCACGAGTATTTCAAATCGCGTTTTGTCGGCGTCGGAGTTGGAAATGTCATGTGAATGTCACATGATTACTCACGCGTTGTGAATAAGCGCTGAGTCGCCGACATATTAATCAAAAAAGAATAAAAAGGTAAAAATTCAACAACTTGCTCAATTTATAAGATAAAAATACAAAATAAATTGTATAAATTCAAGATAAATTAAACAAATATTGTACAATTTTATCGTCACAATATAATTACATTTATTTATTCATTTTCGCAATTTGTTAGGGGAGATTGGTTTAAAAAATAAAAAAAGGCTTAGAAATACATAACAGATGCGCCGGAGCCCATGGGCTCCGACTAGTGTGAGCGGTGTGAATCAAGCAAGGGTTTAGAGCGGAAAGTGGATTAGATTACTGGGGGGAATCTCAGCTAATTTTCTGACTGGATTGTACATATGTACAACATCTGCCAGTTTAAATAGACCGTGGAGTAAATGTCATACCGAATCCAGTAATAATGAAACAAAATGAGCAAAACATAAAACGGGAATAGTAAACACCAAATTGGTGTTAGGAATGGGACGGAACAGAGCAGAGTCTGAATTGTGACAAAGCATAACCCATAACAGGAAACAGAGTGGGAGCGGAGTCCTAAATTGTGACAGGTCATTTGACTAAAATGGGAATGGGGCTTGATTAGAGCGGCGACAGGATTCTGAGTGGGGTCTGGTGACTGATGCGTGGGATGAAGATGGACATAGACAGAGATGGAGGCCGGGGGAAGTCCGGTGACTGATATGTGTCGTAATGAGGTTGAATGTAACAAGTCTTGACGTACAGAGTCCGGGTGGGAAATCCTATAAACAGACGATTGGTGCATGTAGGGTGTGGGGGCGTACGGGTTAGTGCCCGGAGTCTGGTGGGATTGTCCGGTCGTAACAGTACCCTCCCTTTATGCTGAAGTCCCAAAGAGGCTCTAGGCCTAGATAAGTTCTTGTCGGCTATGTGCATGTGTCAAAAGTCATGTCGGTTACACGTATGTGTCAAAGAGTCATGTGATCTGGAAGGAAAGGTTCAAACACGATGAGCCTATATATAAATTTGAAAAAATAGAAATTTCTTCTTCTTTATTACCCCCATCATCGAAAAAATGGGACCAAAGCCAACACCAAGACGGGCGATGCCAACTGCTGGGCCCTCCACAGGCACTCCATATCGGGCACCTTGGAGCACGGCCCAACCTTTGGCGTGGTGAGAAGAGCAGCGCCGACTATGTGAAGAAGCAGAGAGGGAGGCCAGAGAGGCTGAAGAGGCTTTGGACAAGGAGTACCAGGCAGCATTGGCTGTGGAGGAAGAGGCTGAGAGGCAGAGGAAGAAGGATGAGGAGGAGGCTGCGCGGGTGGCTGCAGACAGAGCCACAATTGTCACGGGAAAGGTAAGTCCCAACTTTGACTTGTCATTTTTTTTTTTTATATATCACTGACTTGTTATTTTCAGTGCAAGGTGACAGAGGTCGAGTCTGAGTCTGAGGGGGAGCCAGAGAGCCCCCAAAAGGTAAGCAATGGGTCCATGGGATATACCGTGGAACTAACCATATCAACAGAAAGCAAGGAAGGTGGCACCAGCCCACCTACCCACATGGAATGACCCGCAGTGTTCCAGTTGTAATAACCAGAACACTGAATGCAACCGAAAATCCAGCCGGGGTCCGGGCTGCTTCCAATGTGCACACCTCAAAGCGAGGTGCTCACTTGTTCATGAGCAGGCCATGGGGTCCAGGGTGTGGGACATCAGCAGGTCAGATGGGTTTTCCGGGTTGGACGAGGTCCTGGGACGGATCGCCGAAGGCAGAGGCCCAAAACAAGTTGCTCTGGAAGAGCAACAAGGTCCACATAGTGGTGGCGAAGGAACTGTGTGCACTCTGCGAGGAGTTTTGGAAGTTCCTGGCGGAGTATGGTGGCTATGTGTATGAAGAGCCGCAAGTCGGGAGTTCCGAGGATGCCGGGTCAGATGAGGACGGGGTTGCCGCGGAGGTCGTGGAGCTTCCTGAGGAGGTAGCTGAGGAGGCAGGGAAAAAACACAGTCCCATAAATGTAGACTGAAAAGTAACATAGAATAAAATATAATTGAACATAAAAGTAAAGCGTGAAAAACATAAAAATTAAAATCAAAGTCAAAGTCTGCCGGAAAATCTGCTTGAGGACTTGACAGACATGTCAGAACCTGTAAAAGCAAAGAGAGACATAGGGTGACAGGGAATAATGAAAATGAGTCCAAACGTAACACGGGGTCTGCGGGATGCGGTCAGACAGACGATAGTGGTCCAGGTGTGAGTGGGTAAGCTGTATGAAAGTCAGTAATGATTTCTGTGGCATTACCGAGTTCCGTGGCCAAAATCCATGAGGTTTCTTCATCGGTGCCCTTGTAACCCACCCACTTGACCAAGTAAAGCAGTTTACAAGTGCATCGATGCTTGTCAATTTTTGAATCTAAAATCTGTGAGATTTCAAACTCGGGTTCTCCGTCAATAATGACTGGAGGAGGCGGAGATTGCACACGATCCGGGATAGTGTTAGCAGTACAAGGTTCTAACATAGAAACATGAAATACCGCGTGTACCGCGCACATGGTATATGGAAGCCGTAGTGTCCAAGAGACTGAACCTACTTGTGCAATAATTTCAAATGGACCTAAATATTTTTCAGCAAGCTTTTTCGATGGATGGGTAGTCCGGAAGAATTGAGCTTTGACATAAACACGGTCGCCAATCTTGAAGTTGGGTGGTGGGATCCAGTGTCTGTCCACTGAAAGTTGGTATTGCTCTTGGGCGGACTTAATTGCAGTCCGGAGTTCCTCATGGAGCTCATGGAGGTCTGTGGTGAACTCTTGAGTGCGAGCAGAGGCAAGATTTCGTTCTAGATGTACTGTAATATTTGGATTATATCCTTTATTTGCAAAGAATGGGGAAACACCAGTAGTGGCTGAGGGTGCATTGTTGTAAGCAAATTCTGCAAGTGGTAACAAGGATTTCCAATTGTCCTGTTGATAATTGCAATATACGTGGAGATATTGTTCCAATGTCTGGTTGATGTGTTCAGTTTGTCTGTCACCTTCCAGGTGATGTCCAGACGTGAAATGTAATTTCATGTCCAAGGATTTTCTGAGAGATCTAAAGAAGTGAGACACAAACTCTGATCCTCAATTGGAAGTCACGTGGGATGGAACTCCATGCTTGGAAAATACGTGGATAATGAAAGGTTCTGCTAACTGCACGGAGGTAATTGTATTATATGTAGGGATGAATATACCTTGTTTTGAGAATCTGTCAACAATGACTAGAATGGCGGAAAAGCCTTCGGAATCCAGTAGGTGTTCAATGAAATCCATAGAGATAGAATTCCATGGGTGTTCCGGTACCGGGAGCTGTTTCAAAAGGCCATATGGCTTGTGTCACTGAGATTTCGAGTGGGGACAAGTAGTGCAAGATTTACAATAGTGCTTAATGAATCCACAGAGTCTGGGCCAAGTGTATTCTCTTCTTATTAATGATAGAGTTTTGTTGTACCCGAAATGTCCTGAGAGTGGATGATCATGTTTGTATTGAAGGATCCTGAGGCAGAGGCCGTCGGAGTCCGGTACATAGATGCGATCGTCAAGTCTAATGAAACCATGCTGATCAAGAGACCACCAAGGTTGATCGGGGTCCACGGGATTGTCAAGGTGAGCTTTAGTTATCGGGTCTAGCGGAATTGCCGATAGAATATCTTGATGTAACTTCTCGATATCCATAATGATAATTCCACAGACAATGGGATTGATGAGGAAAGTTGCGCGGACTGATGCGGTAAGTTGTTGATTCGTGAAAATAGGTTTCAGGTTGTGTGGATTTACCGTGGTATAGTCATTGCTCCCCTCTTTAGGATAGAGGTCCCATCGTCTAGTTAAAGCATCGGGTTTGCCACTGAGATGGCCAGGTTGAAAGCGGATAATCATGTTGAGGCAGATAGATATTCAGACCAGCGGGCCTGCTGATGGGTCAAAGGTTTTGTGGTAGAAAGGTATTCCAGGTTTTTGTGATCTGTTACAACAAGGAAAGTTGTGTGGACCGATGTGGTAAGTTGTTGATTCGTGAAAATAGGTTTCAGGTTGTGCGGGTTTACCGTGGCATAGTCATTGCTCCCCTCTTTAGGATAGACGTCCCATCGTCTAGTTAAAGCGTCGGGTTTGCCGCCGAGATGGCTGGGTCGAAAACAGATAATCATATTGAAGGCAGATAGATATTCAGACCAGCAGGCCTGCCGGCAGGTCAAACTTTTTGTAGTAGAAAAGTATTCCAGGTTTTTGTGATCTGTTCCAACATCAATAGGAGTTCCCGAGCCTTCCAAATAGTGTCACCACGCTTTGAAAGCTGAAAAGATTGCCAGGAGTTCTTTATCATGAACATTGTAGTTGAACTCTGCTCTGGTGAAAGTCCGGGACAGAAAGGCCATGGGGTGGACTTCTCCATTGGAGTCCTGGATAGACAGAATGCCTCCAAGTGCATAATCGGAGGCATCCGTTTCAACAATGAGCGGGAAGTCCAGTTTCCAATGCGACAGAATAGGAGCTGAAGAAAAAGAATTTTTTAAAAGATTGAAAGCTTTTTGACACTTATCATTGAAATTCCACGGAGTACCCTTATGCGTAAGATGGGTAAGGGGTACTGTGATGTCGGAATATCCACAGATAAACCGTTGGTAAAAATTGGCAAAGCCGAGAAAGGATTGTATATCTTTGACTTTTCGGGGTTCAGGCCAATCTTTGATGACTTGCACTTTAGTTTCGTCCATGTGGAGTCCATTGGGTCCCATCATGAAACCCAGGTATTCCACAGAGTCTGTGTCAAAAGTACATTTTTTACCATTCGTGAATAAACCATGTTGTCTGAGTCTCCAGAGAACTTCATGGACTTGTTTGTCATGTTCCGCAGGATTCTCAGAGTAGATAAGAATGTCATCCAAGTAAACAATGACGCATACATCAAGCATGTCGGAGAAAATGTCGTTGATAAAATGCTGAAAAACAGACAAAGCATTGGTGAGTCCAAAGGGCATCGCCAACCACTCGAAGGCCCCATAGCGGGTTTTAAAAGTGGTTTTCCATTCATCACCCGCGGCGATCCAGACCAAATGATAGGCGTGTTTGAGATCAATTTTGGTGTAAATCCAGGCGTTCCGCAGAGCATCGAGCAGATCAGATATGAGTGGGAGTGGATATTTATCCTTTTTGGTGACAGCATTGAGGCCTCTGAAATCAACACATAGTCTAAGAGATCCATCCTTTTTTCTGACAAACAGAACAGGTGCTCCAAAAGGAGACTTTGAGGGTCTGATAAAGCCTATGGACAAATGTTCATCCAGGAAATCGCGGATTGCGGAAAGGTCCGTGGATGAGAGCGGGTAAATATGTCCTAGGGGTGGCTGGGGGCCATCTTCGAGATTGATTTTTAAGTCGTATTCTCTGTGAGGCAGAAGCCGGTCAGCTTTCCGCTTGCTAAAAACATCTGCAAAGTCATGATATTTCTCCGGGATGCCTTCTAGGTCAGCGGCTTGCTCAGATTCAGATACCGGGGTTGAAAAACATCCAGTTGCTTCATCAATTTTCAAGTTGATAGTGAACACCTGGGACCCGTCCATTTTTGAAGCCCTAATAAAAGCTGCAGCATTAATCAGAGAAATAGACGGAGGTGTCGTGGGTTCCGGGGAAGCTATGGGTGCCGTAGGGATCACAGGAGTCCTTGAGACTGCAGGTGCCGGGAAGGCCATGGGTGCCGTGGAGGCCAGGATGGGTGCAGTTTCCTCGGCTGCTGCAGGAGTCCGGAATGTTATACTGTTAGCTATCCAGTCAATCAACAGATTGTAGTGGGTAAGCCAGTTATGTCCTAGGACCACCGAGCAACTTGAGTCTAACTGGGTCACATAGAAAGTGACCAATTGAGATGTTCCACACGGGAAACAGATGGATAAATCACAAGCTTGGGTAACAACAGAATTACTTGTGCCATCGAAGAGGCGGAGGCCGACGGGCTTTATTGAATAAGTTGACAACATATTTTTTTGCATGAATTTTGTATCTAAAAAACAATGAGTCGAGCTGGAATCTATGAGAGCTGAAAAAACGAATTTCGGGATCATATTAGACATAAGTTTAACGAAAAATGAATCAGAATGTGAAAGAGCGGATGCGTTGAGGTGAGTAAACTCTTGATTGCGTGGAGAGGCAACGCAACCCCCAACCCGCGCGGAGTCCGCAGGGTTGCTTACTCTTTTTTTTGAGTCAGAAGCCGGTTTGTCCTTCGACGAGGCTTCTGTGGAGGCCTTGGCTGTTTGACCCTTTGAAGAGTTTGCTTTTGCCAGCAGACATTCCGGGACTCGATGACCAGGTTTCCCGCACAAGAGACAGACGTTATTGTCCATGCGACGATGTCTTTCCTGTGGGGTCAATTTGCCATCGGGTCCGAGTTTGCCTGAGAGGTCGGGTTTTCCAGCTTGCTTGCCAGACTGTTGACCCTTGTTATTGTCCTTGTTGTTATTGTTGTTGTTGTTGTTTGAAGACTTTTTATCATTCTTCTTGTCAGATTGCATGGAGTTCTGGTTGCTGGTTGACGAGTTGTTGTTGTTTTTATTGGCCATGGACTTGTTCACTTTGTCCACGGAGGTCTCACGGGCAACTTCCGCACAACATTCCCAATAACATGCGTCCACGTTTTGAGCTTTGAGGCACATACGGGACAGGGTTTTTGGCTTGCCATCTTCTCCTTTCGAGACTTCGTCTTTAAGGTGGGACGGCAGACTGGCGTAGAATTGGTGGCGGAGAGCAGGATCGCCCCACTGACAATGAGCTGCAAGATTGTTGAATTGGACGATGTAGTCCGTGATGCGCTGCATGTCCTTCATACGAAGATTTGTGAGACTGTTCTCGGTTTCTCCTGTCGGATCATACGGGCCAAAGTTGGTTTCAAGCTCCTCAACAAAAGCATCCCAATTTTCGAGCCAAAGCAGCTCTTCCTCAGACATTCCGCTAAAAGCCAGTTCGAACCATTTCAGCGCGGATCCTGACAAGTATGAAAGTGCATAGTTGACTTTTCAGGAGTCCGTGGAGAATGCAGCAGATCGATCATGGAAATTGAAGCGACATTGCATGAGGAAAGTAGAGAGCTTGTTTGGGTTGGAACCCGTGAAGGGTTCCAGAGCATTGACTTTTGACCGTGGAGGTTCTTGTTCCTTTTTCTTTCATTCTTCAAGCAGGTGCGTCATGAATTTATCTATAGTACCTGCTAAAAATTCAGAAGTAGGATCCCCCAAGTGCAGTTGTTGACTAGGCGGAGGATTTTCGACACCTTTGCCCTTGTCGGGGGCCACGGATTCATCCTCGTGCTCAGAGTTGTCCTGATTTTCTGGGACTTCCTCGATATGGGCTTCTTCCATGGGTTCTGACTGGTTCACAAGCGTCTGGCTGGTATACAGAGTTAATGGGGAATGAAGAGTCGACAGTCCAGGTAATGATGCCTGTGTGCTTGTATTTCTTCTTGGTGGCATAATGAAAACAATCTGCGAGTGTTAGTCAGAAAATACTGTTAGGATACACACACAGGGCAAGTCTCCAGAGAAACCCGCGGGATATCTGGTAGGACTTGGCTTCAGCTTATAGGCTGCACCCTCGCTAAATCGTGTTGTCCAATTTCGAACAGGCAGATGGGAATCCCGGGGAGTCTGGGCGGGGTTCGTGGGTTGTAGGTTGTAGGTTGTAGGTTGGAGGTCGTGAATCGTGAGTCGAGATAGTTGAGAGAGATAGATGTGCTGGAGCCTGTGGGCTCCGACTAGTGTGAGTGGTGTGAATCAAGCAAGGGTTTAGAGCGGAAAATGGATTAGATTACTGGGGGGAATCTAAGCTAATTTTCTGACTGGATTGTATGTACAACATCTGCCAGTTTAAATAGACCGTGGAGTAAATGTCATACCGAATCCAGTAATAATGAAACAAAATGAGCAAAACATAAAACGGGAATAGTAAACACCAAATTGGTGTTAGGAACGGGATGGAATGGAGTGGAGTCCGAATCGTGACAAAGCATAACCGATAACGGGAAACAGAGCGGGAGCGGAGTCCTAACTTGTGACAGGTCATTTGACTAAAATGGGAACGGGGCTTGATTAGAGTGGTGACGGGATTCTGAGTGGGGTCCGGTGACTGATGCGTGGGACAAAGACAGACATAGACAGAGACGGAGTCCGGGGGAAGTCCGGTGACTGATATGTGTCGTAATGAGGTCGAATGTAACAAGTCTTGATGTATGGAGTCCAGGCAGGAAATCCTATAAACAGATGATTGGTGTGTGTAGGGTGTGGGGGCATATGGGTTAGTGCCCGGAGTCTGGTGGGATTGTCCAGTCGTAACATATTGTATGAAAATGGTGGAGTCTTCTAAGAAAACTGGTTTGGAGTCTTCTACAAAAATGTAGACTGTCCACCTCAGGGGAGAATATACCTAGGGAATTTTTAATGGCTCTAAACCATTTTTAATAAAGCCAAAATCACTTGGAATCACTCTATTTATCAATGACTAGTCTTATCCTATTTATCTCTTACTTTTAATCATTTTTAACCTTGTTGTTTCAAACAATTTCCTTTTTAGGAAGTCAACAAGGTTTGAGCTCCATGGTCTGTGCACAACCACCCAGAAACATATATAAGGAGGGGGTCCCACCACCCCTTTTCCTCATCCTGACTTCAATCAGGTCTTATATCACCTCTCTAGCCTCAGTGCTTTCTCCAATCATCTTGATGTCTTATATTGAGATGTAGCTCCTCATCCCATCTACCACATTCTGTCATCAGTTTGTGGTAGTTCTGTTAAATGTGACCTGTGACTTACTGTGACATGTGACACACGCAAGTCTGAGGAAAGTTGTTACTATTCAGGTCACTAACTACAAGCTTATATATGTTATACATCAGTAGGCTTGTCAGCTGTCAAAAGTGACAGCTGGTTGACAGCTGTCAGAAGTGACAGCTGATTGACAGCTTGAATGGAAACTGACAGCTAGAATACAAACTGACAGCTGATTGACAGCTAGAATACAAACTGACAGCTGATTGACAGCTAGAATACAAACTGACAGCTGATTGACAGCTAGAATACAAACTGACAGCTGATTGACAGCTGTCATGGGAAATGAACAGGGAATACTCTGGAACATGCTGGAAGCTTCTAGAAGGTTCTAGAAGGTTCCAGAAGGTCTTGGAGACAGTGGAGGCAGTTTTAACAGACCCCCCTGATCTCACATGTCTCCAAAGAAAAAGAAACAGAGAGAGAGAGAGAAAGAGAGACTTTGCTAAACTACAGAGAGTAAGACAAGAGAGAATGGAACTAAGTTCTAATGCCCATTCCATCATGGCAAAATTGAACCTTAGGAGAGGATAGAGGCTTGGTTAGAATATCTGCAATTTGTTCTGCAGTAGGAATATAGGAAGGAGTAATACACTTGGCATTTACAGCATCCCTAAGCCAATAGTAGCGAAGATCAAGATGTTTCATCCTCCCATGATGCTCAGGGTTCTTAGCAACACTGATGGCAGACTGGTTGTCAATGTGTAGAGTGGAGGGTTGATTAACTTGGTAGCCAAATTCACCTAGGATTTTTCACATCCAGGCAATCTCCTTGCCAGCTTCTACAGCAGAGACAAATTCTGCTTCAGTTGTAGAAAGTGTGACAATACTTTGGAGTTTGCTACTCCAGGCAACAGCACCTCCAGCCATCATAGTTACATAACCCCCAGTGGATCTTCCAGAATCAATGCAATCACCATGAGCAGCATCAGTATATGTGGTGAATAATTCAGAGCCACTTTTACCAGAGTAATGCAACTTGTATTCCAGTGTACCCTTTAGGTATCTGAACAAGTGCTTTACTGCTGTCCAATGCTTTGGTCCAGGATTGCCATTAAAACGTGCCAAGTAGGACACAGTATAAGCAATATCTGGACAGGTCATAGTAGCCAGGTATTGTAAAGACCCAACAGCACTGAGATAAGGAACACTATGCATGAAATCCACCTCTGCAGCATTCTCAGGACCCATTTCTTTGGAAAGGGATGTACCAGGTGTCATAGGTGTGAGAACTGGATGACAGTCAGACATGTTATAACGCTCAAGCATGTTGAGAATAAACTGTCGCTGATCAAGAGTAAGGAGTCGCTTAGAGCGATCTCTACCAACTCCCACACCAAGTAAATAAACAGTGGGTCCAAGATCACGGCATTTAAAATGCAGAGACAATTGCTTGACAGCTTTGTCAATGGCAAGAGTGGACTTGGATGCAAATGTAATATCATCAATGTAAATGGGCACAAAGATCTTGACCTCTCCATTTGAATAAATGTAAACAGAGGTATCAGATTCAATTCGTTTGAAGTCCATTTCAGTAAGTGCACCATGCAATTTGATGTTCCATTGACGAGATGACTGCTTGAGACCATAGAGTGATTTCAAGAGTCTGAGAACCTTATTAGGACCTCCTTGATGGAAGCCTTCAGGTTGTCTCATATAAATTGTCTCATCAAGGTCACCATGAGTGAAAGCAGCAGAAATATCAACAGAGCGCAAGTCCATGTCTTCAATGGCAGCTAGGGCCAGAATCAAACGCAGAGTGGCAGGTCTAAAAGTAGGTGCAAACACTTCATTGTAGTCAATGCCAGGACATTGTGAGTATCCTTTGGCAACAAGACGAGCTTTATAACGCTCAATGGTGCCATCTGCATTGTGTTTGACTTTAAACACCCAACCAGAACCAATTGCCTTTGCACCAACTGGAAGGTCAACAAGTTCCCATGTCTTGTTTTCTACCAGTGTATTGTACTCTGCATTGATAGCTTCTTGCCATTTATCTGCATCATCACCTTTCATAGCCTGCTTGTAATTTTGCGGATCAGCAGTTGAAGCTGTTCCAACAAACTGTACTTCCTCATAACCAATGTCCTCATCATCATCCTCAGCTGGAGCTGGAGCTGGTTGTACCTTCCACCATTCACCAGGTTGCTTTGAAACACACTGAGAGCAACGAAGCTGTGGTTCTGGTGCAGGTGGAGGAGGTAGTTGAATAGGTTCTTCAACACCAGGAGGAGGCAAAGGTGGTTCAGGAAGTGCAGGAATCTGAGCAGGAGGTGCAGGAACATGAACAGGAGGTATAGGAATATGAGCAGGAGGTGCAGGAATATGAGTAGGAGGGACAGAAATATCATTATCCCTCTCTACTTCTGGCACAAATGAAGAAATGTCAGAGTTTGGTGTATTTGGGAAAAGCCTGATATTAGGCATTGGTCCAGTAGTAGATAGACCAGGAAAATGGCGTTCATCAAATACAGCCCGTTCAGAGATGATAAACTTCTTTGTAACAGGGTTGTAGAATTGCCAACCTTTGTATCCCACAGGATAGCCTAGAAAGAGGCATTTCTCCATGTGTGACTGAAGTGACTTCCTTTTATCCCTTTGAATGTAAACATAGGCAGTACATCCCCATACTCGCAAGTTGCTCACATCTGGTTTCTGCTTGTACCATTGCTCATAGGGTGTAGTTTTGGGCAATGGTGCAGTAGGCAGACGGTTCCATACATAAACATAAGATGCCACAGCATGATTCCAGAAAGAGGCAGGCATACACGCTTCATGCATCATGGCAGTGACATGATCAGCCAAGGTACAATTGGCTCGTTCTGCAACTCCATTCTGTTGAGGGTGATTGCGAGTGGTATGATGGCGTGCTATTCCACATTCATCTGTGAATTTGATAAAGGCATTTGACATGTATTCCCCCCCTTTGTCATCCTGCAGAGCTTTGACCTTGCAACCCAGAAGATTCTCAGCATAAGCTTTGTATCTCCTGAATGCTTCAAATGCATCACTCTTCCGTTTTAAGAACAGAACAGCTCGCAATTTGGTGCAATCATCAATGAAGGTTATTCAGTAGTGGTATCCCTCAGTTGTTTGTACAGGAAGAGGTCCATGTAGGTCACTATGAATAAGTTCAAGTGGTGTCTGAGAATGACTTGGTGAGGTAGGAAATGGACTGGCAGTCATTTTGCCAGCAAGGCAAGGTTCACAGATGGGATCAGGCTGTTCCTTTGAGTCAAGGTTTAAGCCAACCACCAATCCTTCTCTGATCATCTTCTGGACATCAGCATAGCTGTGGTGTCCAAGACGGTGATGCCAGAGATTGATATCAAAGGGAAGAGTGGAGGCAGCACCAGCTTTCTCAATAATAGGTGCAGTGGCACCATTTAGGATGCCTGCATTCTGTGCAGTAACTCTGGCTGTAAACAAAGTCTGGCCAGAGAGTTTGAAATGCATTGTTGTTCGATCAATGTGTATGAGTAGTCCTTTGTGCCTTGTGAGATAAAGACAAGACAGTAGGTTACTGCGCAGTTGTGGTACATGCAAAACTCTTGTAAGCTCCACAGATCGCGATTTCCTTCCATTTATAACTGGGTTGAATACCACAGAACCAACTCCTGCAGAGTAGATAACAGTATGGTCTGCTAACTTGATTGGGACTGTGAAGAGTCGTTAGATTCTGACCGCTCGATATACGAAGAATAGTGTTTATTCAACTACTATTAGAGAGTATTGACCGTCAGTACAATACTATAGGCTACTAGACTGTTAGTACTAGTATAAGAACGCACTGCACGCCTCAAGAGCAACTGTATAGTTGCTCGCGACGGCTTAGAACAGTAAGATAATGAGTTGACCTTTTACGGTACAACTAGTAGCTAGAAATAAGTAAGATACTCAGCTAAAGACTGAGTATCTAGGATAGAGTAATAGTAGCGCTCGTCGACTGTAGTGTCGATGAGCGCAAAGTCTTGAAGGCGGAACTTGACCTTAGCGGTTCGAGTCCAAAAGGCTATTAGTAGCCCAGAGAATACTACCTTATGTTGGAAAGTAAGACCTAAATATTGTATAATAGACTAAAGTACAGTCAAATACTATCTACTGCTTATATATCTTTGGTAGAACAATGAAACAGTGAGAACAATTAGCAGTGGAACAAAGGAAAGGGTAAGTGACACAACTCCTTTGTTGTCCCAAAAATAGATCTGATCTTCGGAATATGTTGTTCATGATGTACACATTCCAACACCTTATGGTAGCTGAGATACTACCCTTGACACCTCTCGCTATTCAACGTCTGAGTCGTTACGAGGTGGTGTCTGCTGGGTAAAAGTTATCTATCCCTTTGGCGCTGAGAGCGCCCATACGTATACACAAAGCTTCGAACTACAAAATAAAGGTATGCTCGAAATATAGAAAGAATGTAAAGAAAGAAAATAAAAGATAAATAATAAAATACTATATTCCAACTATTATTCCTTAGTCCAATTATGCATATATGCATACCCTTTACAGTGCCCCCCAGTTCGAAGGGATGTGCTATACAAGGTGTCGAAGAGCATCTGGGATGCCACCCCAAGCTTCCTGTGAGGATCCCCCAAGGTCCAAAATGATATTTCCCCATCGTTCCCTTTTTACTCTGAAGGATGCAGCTATTCTCGCCTGAGCCAAATCACTAGAATTCCTGTACAAGGAGTCGGCCCATTGTCTGTAGGCTTTCTCTCTGCAACGAACGACTGTGCGGACACTAACTGGTGGAGCGGAAATCCGCGTGAGAAGAGGAGCATTGGGGAGGGGAAACGAAGACGTGGGCAGTGGGGCAGGAACGTGTGGCTGCATAGTGGTCTCTGTGAGAGGCGTCAGGACGAGGGCCTCGAGTAAATCTACTAAGCCAGCAATAGAGAGGACATTCGCTGAGTCTGGGGGCAGACGGTGAAGCTCCACTATGATGTGCCGGAACATAGAGAGTTTAATCTCCTGTGCTGCTCGTGCAAAGTTCTTCCCTTCTGTGAGATCCTCGAAGGAGAGATAGAAATCCTCCATTTTCTCCGACAATGGAGCCAGACCGCGACAACCCTTGAGGCTCCCTTGAAGGACCGGTTGCTGAAGTACTGGCACGAGCTGCGATAGCACCCTTCTGACAGGAAACTGTTCGGAAGGGTAGTTGACAGCTACTCGCATCCAGAAAGTTGTGGATACGGGCTCAGTGAGGGGAACCGGGCTGTCAGGGATGGGAATAGGGGATTGTTCTCAGAGAGGAGTGGTGGCTTTCTGCTTCTCCTTCGCCTTTCTGCTTGCCATGGGATCGATGACGTCCGGTGTAGGGGGGTCCAAATCGACATCCATTTGCTCTGGTGGAAGGTCCTGGATAGGGCTACCCAAGGACACGGAATATGAATACGGAGAGTCGGGAGGGATACCCGGTGACGGCGGAAGTTGGGTCGGTACCGGTATAGCTTTTGAAGAGGGAGGTAAATGAGGCGTTAGAATCGGGGCTGAGGGAGTGTGTGTAGGGTGAATGATGGGAAGGGGCCTCGACGTTGACAAGAGATGTGGGACCGGAATCGTGGAAGGTTTGCATTCCAGTGACTGTTGACTAGGGTGGTGACCCCTCCATACTCTGGATGACGGTCTCCACGTTTGTCTTTGGTTGGGGTCGCTGGTTACGAAGCGAACTTTAGACGGGAGAAGGAACCCTTCATGGCAATCCTCTCCCAGAGATTGGATGCTATACACACCTTTCCCGTTCTCGTCCTCCTCCTCATCCTCATCCGAGGAGAACTCAATTGGTCCCCTACGGTATCCTTTTTCTCGTTGGGGCAACATTTGACCGTCCCCTCGGGTAAGAACTATGCGTTGCAACTTAATGCGTCGAAGTAGCTCCCAGTCATAAAAGATGATACCCTCCTTCTCCTTCCAGCTCTTGGTTCCCGTCATCCTAATGCAAGGCGTCCCACCCTCACTATCATCAGTCTCTGCGAAGTCGGCCCATTTCTCTCCTAGGGGGGGAAGGATTGGCGCGGAAGCTCTGTTTCCGCATTGCTCTCTGTACTCACGCCGCTGTCACTTGGAGGGGACTCCTTCTCTTGCTCCCCTCGCCTCCTGTTGACTTCTATACTCAGCGCGCCTTTCTCTTTTGCGGGTGAGCCTCCTTGCGTTGTGTTCTTCCATAAACATTTCCTGCTTCCGCATGATAGCAGCGACTTCCTCAGATGACGGTCTGACGGAGGGGCCTAACGGCTTGCTCCAATCCGTACCGGTATTTTTCCCCGGCTCATCACCAAAGGAGAAAGTCGACAGGGGGGTTGATTCTTGGGTACCCCAATTGCTCTCGACATTGTCTGTACGAGGCATGTGGGTGATGAATCCCCCGCTGGTCGTGGATGTACTGGCTGTCGGGGCTCGTGGGACCTTTTTGAACTTAGGGAGGACTTGCTTGTTTTGTTGGAAAGGGAGCATTATAGCACGATAAAAGTGGTAAAGTTAAAGCTAGAGGGAAGGGCTGTAGATAGGTGAAGGACGTGGTGTGAAAGATAAAGAAAATTTATGCGAATTTACGTGTACTTTTTTATATATATTGAATTGAAACTCCGCTCAGTTGGTCGTTAAATAAAATTCATTAATTGTGGCCGGGTTTTTGGGGAAATGTGTCCGCTGCCAATTAATGGTTGTCCCAATCGACCGAAGGGATGGAAAAATGAAAAGAATAAAAGCCAATGAGATGGCTCACTGAATAACTGAGATATTTCTGAAAGGAAGTTACAAAAGAGATGGAATAGATGATTCCTTGAGCACATATATCCCATTAAATGTTGAACAGCGCCTTGTACGCCCTCAGAAGTGCCAGGGCATTTCTAAGGTCAGTGCTGCTTAACCACGAATCCTCCTCGGGTCCATAACCTTTCCAGCGCACCCTAAATAGCAGACGATTTCGCTGTTTCCTATGTCCAACAATAGCTTCGACTTCATATTCTTCATGATCTGATTTCAACTCTCTTAGGTTCTCAAGTTGGGGTCTCGGACCTAGCTTGGAAGGAGAGGGTTGATATTTCCGCAGATGATCCCGATTAATGACTGGATGCATAGGATACTCCGGGGGAATCTTAAGCCTAAATACTTGAGAGTTCAATTTCTCAAGGACCTCGAATGGTCCAATCCGTCTTTGTATTAGTTTCTTCCCTGTTCCCTTAACTTCCACCAGTTCGAGGGAGTGGGGGTTCACCAATACAAAGTCTCCCTCAGAGATATCTTCTACAGGTCTTTGCTTCTTGTTATACGCTCGTGCTTGAATCTCTTGGGCTCGAGCAATTGAATCTCGTGCCATCTGCCGATGATTTTCTAGCTCGAGGATTCATTGGTCTGCCATAGGGCTGTCTGATAGTTCTCTAGGAACTAGGGGTTCGTCACCTCCTAGGACTCGAGACATTCCTCTTGGGAGGTATCCCATTAATAAGAAGGCCGGAGCGTAGTTTGTGGAACTGTGAACAGTCGAGTTGTATGCGTGAACAACTACCTCAATCCACTGGGACCAGCTTTCCTTAGCAGAGGCACAATAGGCTTGAAGCATCTGTTCTATGGTTGCATTCATATTCTCCGTTTGCCCATCCATTTGAGGATGATGAGCCGAAGATACCGCAAGGGTGGTACCATAGATCTTACAGACTTCCCGCCAAAACCTGCAGGTCCATCTCTTATCCCAGTCACAGATTATTCGAGAGGGCAGTCCGAAGGGGCTTGCTACCTGTTTGACAAATATTCGTGCGAATCCTTCAGCCGTAAGGTTCGAAAAGGTAGGTATTGTAATAGCGTAACGCATCAATTTATCAACGGCGACGAAGACTGCAGAATACGAATCCTTTCCTGAATCGGGTAGTCCAGTGATTAAGTCCATAGAAACTACCTCGAATGGCCTAAAAGGTACGTCAGCCGGTCTGAGGGCTCCTTGATGAGTGGTGCGATCGACTTTGGTTTTTTGGCAGATATTGCAGGTACGTGCGTATGACACGCAATCCTGTAGCATTCTTGGCCAAAAGAACCGGTCTTTCATCAGGTTGAACAACCGCTGGCCTCCGCCGTGTGCTCCCTCAAAAGGGTTATCATGTACCAACCTTAGAATCGAGTTAATCCTGGTTCTGGGTACACAGACTCGACTTTTCCAGTCCGAGTCGCGAAAGTACAGGAGTCGGTTTGCTCCCACGAAATAGTGAGAAGGAGTAACAACCGTGTTGGGTGAAGGGGTATCTAAAGCGTAGAGGTTCCTGAAAACTGGGTCCCTTGAATAACCCTCTAGAAATTTCTTTATATATCCCTCCTCGATGCTGATTAGTAGCTGAGGATGACGCAATGCGAAGTCAGACTCGTCTTCCTGGTCGTTCCTTATTGCGTTATGAGAATCCCATCCTGACCGTCGGACCTTTTGAGTTACTCCGAAAGGTTCCATAGAATCGAGTATGGTAGAGAAGACCGCTTTCTTAGCGGGTTCGTCCTTCCATAATTTTTCCTCAGTACTCTTGTCCAGAGAGGTCGAGGTGATAGCCTGAAAATCATCTCTAATAGGGCTCATGAAGGCTGGTACCCAAGGGAGTCTGGACAGTGGATCCACGTTGCTGTGAGCTCTCCCTGCTTGATGCAAAATCTCGAGACCTGGAAATGCAGCGTATATCGCCCCCCATGCGGCTAGTCGATGATTAGTGTTCTCGTAAGATCTAGCCCATTGCAGAGCTGCATGGTCCGTAATGAGCAGGACATGTTCACCTTCAATGAAAGGTTGAAAGTGGACTAGTCCCTCCTTTGCTGCTAATGCTTCCCGTTCAGTAGCAGAATAGTTACGCTCAGCACTTTTCAGCGTGCGACTCCAATATGCAATGACTCGTTCAACAGTAACTTCAGTCGCCTCAAAAGTGGATCCCCACGAATCCGACCACTCAATCTCGGGCAGTTTGGTTTTGTACCGATGAATGAAGGATGGCATGTCCTGCGCACGGTCAAAAGCCAATTTGGCTTGGGCATAGATTTTAGTGTCCACTAAGTCTCCTAAAGCCATCTTCTGGACTTGTTGGAGGCAACAACCCAAGGCAAAATCCGAAGCGTCCGTATACAATCGGTAGGGCATCCCACTAACTGGATGTCCCAGCACTGGAGCTGATCCTAATGTGGTTTTAACATCCTCATAAGCTCGGACATGTTCAGCAGTCCACATCCAAGGTGTTCCCTTTTTTAGGAGCGAGAATAAAGGGGACACCATCCATGAATAGAATGGTATATATGCTGAAAAGTAAAGGACCATTCCAAGGAACCGTTGTAGATCAGAAACCTTGGTGGGTGGGGCCAATTCCAATATAGCGCGAACTTTTTCTTGGTGAGTTGAAAAACCCAGCCTAGATACCTTATGACCCAATAACAATATTGGATTATATCCGATAAAACATTTCTTGGGAGAGAGAGTGATACCGGCCGAAGTGATAGCGCCAAGCACCTGATTCATGTGAAGCAAATGATCATCCCAGTTCTTAGAGAATATGACTATGTCATTGATGTAGACTAAACAAAAAATCCACAAGTAGGGTGCTAAAACTGTTTGCATGATGCGCTGAAATGTGGAGGGGCCGTTTCTGAGCCCAAATGGCATCCTTTTAAATTGCCACAGCCCTCTATGGGATCTAAAGGCTGTTTTGGGCTTATCGTCCTCCAACATTTCTAATTGAGTAAACCCGGCTAGCGCATCGAAAGAAGAAAGAACATTTGACCCCGACAGTGCCTGCATAATCTCCAATTGACGTGGTAAAGGGAATTCGTCTGGAACAGTGAGATGATTAAGTTTCCGATAGTCGATGACCACCCGCAGTTTACCGTTGTGATATACTACAAAGGCTGGCACTCCCCAGGGGCTTTTAGATGGCTCAATGACACCCTGTTCGAACCAGGTATCCATTTGCTCGTCTATAACTCTCCTATTGGCAGGGGATGAAGGAAACATAGGCATGGATATGGGCTGGGCTCCCTCTTTCAAGGGGACAGGGACTCTACATTCCACTTGCCCTAACCGTCCGTCGACTCCGAAAGCCTTAACGTTCTCAGTCAACACTGATCTGAGACGTGGCAGGACCTCTGTTGGTATATCCGGTCCCAAATTGACTAACCTGTGAAGATCCTCTGAGACAAATTTCTCATTATCAGCCACTGCAGCCGTCTTAGGACCAGGCGGTTCGAAATCGTCTGCAATCTCTGGTTCAACAGGTGGTTTAGGCCTTTCCGAGGCGACTTGACGGTCCTCCTCAAGTTGAGAGAGACTTTCGATAAGGTGTGCGATCTTGGTCGCGCCTGCTACCATTAAACCTTTCTCCTCGAGTGACCTGGGCTTGTGAGCCCAACGAGCGGGGTCATGAATTATCCCTATTGTCTCCCCTCGTCGGATAGTCTTAGGGGTTAGCGATGGATTGGCTAAAGGTACTGCCGCACTATTCCTTGAAATTGCCGTGATCGGTGTGGCTAATATAGAACCGTCCTCGTTTTGCAGTACGATTCCCTCAACAATCCATTCCTCGCCCTTTAGATCTTCAACAAAGATAGGCACTAATCTGGCTGACTCTGGATCGATAGTGCAATCCTCCAAGGCTCGCGCGACTCTTTCAGTACACACACCTTTATCGGGGAGAGAGGTGAGTTTGGATGACTCTTTCTCATGCTTCCCGAAAGGGGCCTTATTGACGGTGAAGGTCAAAGGTTGAGGTTCCTTAGAAGAACTGGCTGGAATAAAACCCTGTCGTCCCGGGAGAATAAGTCTAGATCCCAATGGCTGATCTCTTAGAGTACCAATTTCATAATTAATATGGAAGTCTTCTCCTAAAAGAATTGGCACCGTCATTCCTCTAACGACATAAGTTTCTGCCGCGAACTTCAGTAACGTTCCACTGTCGTCCTCCAGGTAAATGGGAATATTAACATATCCGATAACCTTAGCGTTTCCCGTGAGCTGGATTAGACGTAACTTGAGTCCTTGTTTCAATTTATATATGCCCTGCAGCTCCTTGTAGAATTCCTCCGATATAAGGGAAAGATCCGCTCCCGTGTCCATTCGAATTTTAACGTGTTCAGGTGAATCGGGAGTTCCTACATGACCGAAAACATGGAGCGCTGCAACTCCTATGCTAGAGTAACTGCTGGGAGGATCCCGTTTTCGATAAAGGATCATAGTATCCTCCTTCATCAGACGACTGGGACGAGGGTATTGGATTCGAGGCCTCTTACTTTCCTTGCGCAGGGACAAGATTACATTCCTGCGTTCACTTCGGCAAGAAACATGCTTCGAAGGGGAATCCAATACTGGATCATTGTCGCTGTCCTCCGAATCCGAGTTCTCGTATGGTAGTAAATCGGGGGGGTTCCCGGGATCAAATGGGAACGTGTCAACATCAGCTCCAGGTGAACAGAGCGAATTCGAACTGATTTGTTCGTGAGAATCTCCAGTCTGACAGTAGTCCTCGGTCAGGCCTTCAAGGTCCTGCCGATGAGCACTCAGCCAGTCTCCTTTTTCGAAGAAATCTGCGGCGAGTATGGATACATAAGCTTCAGACAGAAGAGCTTCACCAGTCGTTTGATTTTCCTCCCTCACTAATTTGTCTTCGACATGGGGTGAATAAATGGAAACAAAAGTCAATTCATCATCAGAATTATTTACTTGTCCTTGTATAGATAGTCCATGAACCGCTTCATATAACCTTTGCTCCTCAGCTTCCTCCGACATATCCTGTGCAGAGCATTTGTTGATAGAGACATAATGAGACATTTTGCCAGCTTGAGGGCAGTCTATCTTAAAATGCTCCGGACTTCCGCATATCCAACATTCCTTGGTGGGTTTGACCGAACTCCTCTTGTTACTCCTCTCGAAGAACATTTTTCCGTGACACTTTCCCTGTTTTGGATCAGCGACGTCCAGAACGGTCCTTCTCGTCGAGCCTCTCTCGTTAGTCTCACTAACGAGAATATGATTAGGTGAAGAGGAGTCGCCGGTGACTCTAAAATCCAATTCTTGACCCTCCGATAACATTACGCGCGGTTTCTGGAACCTGTAACATTCCCGGTGTGTTTGGACCCAAGCGTTAATCAGAGCTTCTTGCAGGTTATTAGCATACATAAGTCTGCAAACTCATGATATTGTCGATGGGTTGTCCTTGAAGAAGATAGAGCCATTACGTAGGCAGCGTGAGAATGAGTCTGTGTGTCTCATCTCCTCTGTCCTGGTGGAACCTGTACAGGAAATGATAAAGTTTAACTCTCCGTTGGATATAGTGGACGGGTGTCTCACGATCGTGACCAGCCTGTCGAAATTTCATAGCTTCCCATTCTAAGGCTAAGGATTCACGCCAACGAGTTCCGAGCAATCCTTCCACGATACCCCAAAGGAACGACCCATGAGATTGACTGAATTCAGTACGATGCTCACAGTCTAAGGTGCTCCACCAGACCTTAGCGTGCCCCTTGAGTCGTCTTGGCAGAGCAACTCCTAAGATCGCACTCATAGAGTCTGATATCTCCGCGAGACTCATGATATCCATGATATAGTCCAGGGCTTCGGATTGAGCTCCGTCATATTCAGGGAGATCAGACCATTTGAGCTTAAGGTCATTGGTGTTAAGAGTGACCTTCTTGTCCTTAGGTAAGTCCTCAATAAGCGCGCTAGCTCGAGACCGCATCGGAGTTCAAAAAGGGGTATTAGGCACTCCATTGTGGCACCCCCCACGTCCTGAGTTCCCTCCCCGGTCTGAAGTATTCGAACTCCCAGATGAATCGCTGGGAGGTCCTCCTGATGGCAAGAAGGGATTCAAGGTAATTGGCAGAGAATGGCGGGGATCGTCTGAGTTCAGCGATCCTCGACCAGCGACAGGGCCAGCTATACCCTCAGTGAATGCCGTAGAAAAGGACGGTCGACCCTTGCTGGTGACTGATCGGTGTCTGGCAGTGGTCACCTCGTTCCCGAAGTTAGGGCTGTTGGAAATTCCCTCGAACGCGACGCGAGAGCGATGATCTCCCTGAAAAGGTGTGGAACCGGGTTCCGTCGCGATTTGTCTTTCGATCTCGATCGTGTTCAGGAGTCGACGCGGTTGAGGTTGGTGGAAGGAAGCGCAGACCTCAATCCTCTTTTCCTGAAGACGTTCTATCACCTGCGTCCTCATGTCCAGCGGAAAGTCCTCCAGTATCACAGGACGGTTGAGAGAACATAGGAAACGAGTATCAGGAGACCCATTTAGATTGCGAACGAACGAATTAGTCGTGGAGACAGGCGAATCGGGGACTTGAATCGAGTCGTTATAAGGGAGAAGTACCTCCAAGACCATTTTATCAAGTCTTCTTTGATTTCGCCTCAGTCGACCTCTTAAGGTGAAGTATGCAAATGGTAGATTTGGTGTGGCTCCGTTGAGAGACTCCTCCAACATACGGATGTACATGTACTGGTAATCAATCTTAGGCACAACATGATCCCCGCCGAGCAGGACGTGCAGGATCTGCAACACATCGTCATGCGTACGAAGTGCTTCGAGGAATAGAGAAAACACATCCCAGTTGAGAATTCTTCTTCCTCCTTCCACAACGGTTGTCACCTCGTTAGACCATTCGGGGATCGATCGGGTTAACTCCTCAAGGTTCCCTGGTCGCGTGAATAAATCCCGTGCCGATAGGATCGCTTGATAACGACCTAACCAAGTTGCTACCGTTACTGGTAGAATGGAGTAATCCGTTTTGTACTCCTCTACAAAGGGAGTAACCTGATCCTCGGAGATTCGATCAGTGTAATACGTATTCCATTGCAAGTCGATGGGTTGAGCGTAAACCATATGGCCTCCGAGGAACTGCTTAAGGATGACTTGTCTCGGAGGGAACCTGAGCAAGGGCGTGGGTGCTCGATTAGGCTCAATGTTAACTCCAGGGGTGTCCAACTGCTCGAGTAATGAGCGTTCCTCAGGTGGATTAGGGGGAATGTTCATTGACGATCCAGCTACTACTCCGGGTGAATCCTCTGGAGGAGGTGATCCTGGAGGAAGCTGGGGAATGTTCGTAGATGATCCAGCTACTACTCCGGGGGAATCCTCCGGAGGAGCGGATCCTTGAAAAGTCGACGAAGACTTCCTCAAGGTGACGTTACGGGGTGGTTCTAGGTTAAAAGATTTTTGACGAGGCATGGAGCTACCCGGCGTTGATGAAGGCCTAGATGTTTGATTCTTGCCCGTAGTCATTTGCGTGTTCAGGTCTTAGTAGTCAAATAATAAGTTTTTCCTCATAGGAAAAGAACGGTCCGGCCCGGATCACCACTGTGAAGAGTCGTTAGATTCTGACCACTCAATATACGAAGAATAGTGTTTATTCAACTACTATTAGAGAGTATTGACCATCAGTACAATACTATAGGCTACTAGACTGTTAGTACTAGTATAAGAACGCACTGCACGCCTCAAGAGCAACTGTATAGTTGCTTGCGATGGCTTAGAACAGTAAGATAATGAGTTGACCTTTTACGGTACAACTAGTAGCTAGAAATAAGTAAGATACTCAGCTAAAGACTGAGTATCTAGGATAGAGTAATAGTAGTGCGAGTCGACTGTAGTGTCGATGAGTGCAAAGTCTTGAAGGCGGAACTTGACCTTAGTGGTTCGAGTCCAAAAGGCTATTAGTAGCCCAGAGAATACTACCTTATGGTAGCTGAGATACTACCCTTGACACCTCTCGCTATTCGACGTCTGAGTCATTACAAGGTGGTGTCTGCTGGGTAAAAGTTATCTATCCCTTTGGCACCGAGAGCGCCCATATGTATACACAAAGCTTCGAACTACAAAATAAAGGTATGCTCGAAATATAGAAAGAATGTAAAGAAAGAAAATAAAAGATAAATAATAAAATACTATATTCCAACTATTATTCCTTAGTCCAATTATGCATATATGCATACCCTTTACAGGGACACATAATGGTTTGTAGTTACACAGCCAATGACTATGAGGAGTCATATGACTACTAGCACCTGTATCAGCAAGCCAATCATAGTCAGAACCATTCTGCAGGGTGGAGGAATCGGATGAGGAGAAAGCAAGTGCATTTCCAGTATATTCAACATTGTTGTGAGACATTGTCTTCTGAGGCCTATTTGGCTTCTTCTTCCCTTTAGCACGATTGGTAAGGACACTCTCCTGTGCTTCCTGCTGCTTCTTGATGAAGCGATGACACTTGTCCATAGTATGGTTGGTCATGGAGCAGAAAGTACATTTGAGAAATGCAGTGGGTGCATTGCCCTGAGACATTGTCTCTTGAGTGCTGTTTGCCTTCTTCCCTTTAGTCTGATTGACTTTAGGGAATTGGGGAATGGAAGATGGCATATTGTAGTATGACACAGCAAACTCGCAAAGAAGTTAAGAAAAAAGGTATTTAACTCGAGGTCCAGACGGTAGTCTCGAGGAAAACTCAGCCTTAGTGGCATACAAGTTCCTCCCTACTAGCAACAGCAATAAGGCTGGGCCTGGCAGGGGAATATAAAGTATAGGCTGAAACTTACTCAAAAGAAGCGAGTTTGCAAAATGTTATACTGTACTAGAGCGCTTAGAGCGCGGGGCCCATAACCTGTTAAATGTGACCTGTGACTTACTGTGACATGTGACACACACAAGTCTGAGGAAAGTTGTTACTATTCAGGTCACTAACTACAAGCTTATATATGTTATATGTACATCAGTAGGCTTGTCAGCTGTCAAAAGTGACAGCTGGTTGACAGCTGTCAGAAGTGACAGCTGATTGACAGCTTGAATGGAAACTGACAGCTGATTGACAGCTAGAATACAAACTGACAGCTGATTGACAGCTAGAATACAAACTGACAGCTGATTGACAGCTAGAATACAAACTGACAGCTGATTGACAGCTAGAATACAAACTGACAGCTGATTGACAGCTAGAATACAAACTGACAGCTGATTGACAGCTAGAATACAAACTGACAGCTGATTGACAGCTAGAATACAAACTGACAGCTGATTGACAGCTGTCATGGGAAATGAACAGGGAATACTCTAGAACATGCTGGAAGCTTCTAGAAGGTTCTAGAAGGTTCCAGAAGGTCTTGGAGACAGTGGAGGCAGTTTTAACAAGTTCACTGCACAGTGAAGAGGAGCTATTATTTTCTTTATTGGCAACTTTGATTTTAACTTCTTTTTGTCTATTCCTCTGTTTATTTATCACGTCACTTATTCACCTCTTGTTTGCTTTACCCTTTCATCCATGTCACTGTGCTCTTCTGCACCTCTCCTCTGGTCTGCTGCCTTGTTTTCTGGGGTTCTGCTGCAAAGGTGAGTGCATTCTGATAATTATTTAGCTGAAACATACATCTTGTTACTTTCTCTCTTGCTTTCTTCCCCACATATTACATGGCCTCCATATCTTTGTATATGCTCCATTGAGCTGCTATGCCTCTCTTTTAAGACTTGTAATAAAATCCTAACTAAATTCAAGGTTTAAGCAGAGCATTTCTGCCTGAACAGTCTCAATTATAATCACATAGGACAAGCTTAGACAAAGCATTTCCTATTCCTGGGGTGGCACCCCAGACCCCCAACTTAAATGATAGAGAGGAATGGATGATCCCCAAACCCTGAACCCTAAAATAGGGCTAACAACTCTATCATGAGCATCAAAGACTCTAAATTAAATCAAATAGTCTAAGATGTAAAGCTATTCTTGTAAAACAAGCTAATAACTTATGTAAAAATTCAAGGTTTAGGCACAGCATTTCTGCCAAAACAACCTAAATCATCATTACATAGAACAAGCTTAGGCAGAGCATTTCTTATTCCTGGAGTTGGCACCCCAGACCTCCAACTTAAATGATAGAGAGGAATAGATGATCCCCAAATCCTGAACTCTAAAAAGGGCTACCAACTCTATCAAGAGCATCAAACACTCTAAAATGAATCAAATAGTATGAAATGGAAAGCTTTTCTTCAAAAACAAGCTCATAACTTGAAAACATACTTGACTTCTAAAATAAACAGATATCACTCATCCTATCTCTATTCAAAGCTTAGGCAGAGTATCTCTACTAAAACAATCTAGATCATCAACACATAGGAAAAGCCTAGGCAAAGCACTTCCTATTCCTGGGGTTGCTACTCTAGACCCCCCCAGGAGGTTCCCTCTAACCCCTAATTTAAATGATAGAAAGGAATGGATGATCCCCAAACCTTAACTCCTAAAAAGGGCTATCAATTCTATCAAGAGCATCTAAAATGAATCAAATAGCATGAGATGGAAAGCCTTTCTTTTGAAAAAAACAAGCTAATAACTTGAAAACATACTTGATTTCTAAAATAAACAGATGTTACTCATCCTAACTGTAACAAAATTCATGGTTTATACAGAACATTTCTGCTAGAAACAGTCTAAACCATCAACATAGAAAAAGCTTAGGCAAAGCATTTCCTATTCCTAGGATTGGCATCCCAGACCCCTCAGGGAGTTTCCCCCTGACTCTCTTATTAAATGATAGAAAGGAATGAATGATCCCCAAACTTTAACCCTTAAAAAAGGTCTATCATTTTTATCAAGAGTATCAAACACTCTAAAATGAATGAGATGGAAAGCTATTCTTTAAGAACAAGCTAATAACTTGAAAACATACTTGACTTCTATAGTAAACATATGTTACTCACCCTAACTCTAACTAAATTCAAGGTTTAGGCAGAGCATTTCTGCTAAAACAGTCTAAATCATCAATACATAGGACAAGCTTAAGCAAAGCATTTCCTATTCCTGGGGTTGGCACCCCAGACCCCCATATTAAATCATGGAGATTACAACAATCATCCTCAATCCCTAAATCCTGATAATAGTGTTAAATAACACTAATGGGGGCTTAAAAACTCCAGCCCAAATCAATTAAAGAACTTACAGAAATCCCCTTTTGAGTTTCCTATAAATATTTAATAAAAACAAAGGTTTTTACCTCCAAGAAGCCCTTATTATATCACAGACAATATCTCAATATATTCTGTCATATCTAACAATATTTAACAAGCCAAAGTTCCACTTGAAAATATACCATATTGTCCTACAAACAAATATTTTCTTAATCTCACTCTATCAAGCTCTGCTTATATAATCTCTATCACATAATCTGTATTACATGAGCAGTCTCGACCCTGTCCATTTTCAATCTCACAGGTCACACAATGCCAAAATCCTGGTCAATGTCCATCACCCTCATCAAAATCCCATTTCCTGGGTAATACCCATCAGAACCCTATCATTCCCATCATCCACCCAATTCCTGGGTTTCACACACTAATCCTTGACCCAGATCAATCTTCTTAATCAATCTGAGTCATGTGTTGCAACCAGATCAACCCCTTAATTAATTAATATAACCCTTCTATCTCAACCAGATCAACTTCATTGCAATCCAATCAGCTGTTAAATTGTTCTGGGCATCATCCCACAATCAGATCAACCTCTGAGGAGGATGGTCACACTTTATTGAATATACAAAATTTTACTGAATAATCCTTATATTTTCCAAGTGAGACTATTCCTTCTGGCCATGACAACTTATTCTATGAGTTTATATTTAATTACCTAAAATTTCATCTTTAAAATATGTATGCATGCCCTTTTAAAATATGCACAAATGACATAGTTACACAAAATTATTTGGGTTAACCTAGATTATTTGGGTTAAACAAGATTATTTGGGTTATGACTTAATCTTTGGGTTATGATGTATTCTCTTGTATACAAGCAAACTTTCAAATATATTTCATATAATTTAAATTTAGTTGGTTTAGAGAGTTAACCAGAACTATCTAGGGTACCAATCCCCATTGTGCAATTTATTCCAAAAGAATAATCTACAGATGATTGTTTTGACTAAATTTTGTCAGATATAGGATAAATATAAATATTTTTGCATTCTTCAGAGTGATACCTAATCAACTGAATTTGATTAAATATTAATTTTACAACAAAAAATATAAATATATATACTTTAGTGGATAAATAATTTTTAAAGTTTTGGGTTATCCTCCTGAGCACTGTCATGCAACCAGATCAGCCCCTTAATTAATATGGGCCTTCTACTCCCATCAGATCAGCCCCTTAATTAATCTGAGCCTTCTATTGCCATCAGATTATTCATTAATCTCAGCAGATCACCTTCTCAATTGATCTGGGCATTGTCCTGCAATCAGAATAATTCCCCAAATATTCCTGAACACTCTCTGACAACTAGATTCTTTGCTCTAAGCCTCGCATTGCAATCTAATCAGCTGCCTGATTTTTCTGAGCACTGTACTTTAGTCAGATCAACCCCCTGACTGATCTGGGCATTGTCATGCCACCAGATCACCCCCTTAATTAATCTGAGCCTTCTCCTCCCATCAGATCGTCCCCTTAATCAATATGAACCCTATGTTGCAACCAGAACAGCCCCTTAATTAATATGAGCCTTCTATTGCCATCAGATCACTCATTAATCTCAACCTTGTGTTGCAACCAGATCACCTTCTCAATTGATCTGGGCATTGTCTTGCAATCAGAATAATTCCCCAAATATTCCTGAACACTCTCTGACAACTATATTCCTTGTTCTAAGCCTTGCATTGTGATCAAATCAGCTGTCTGATTTTTCTGAGCACTGTACTTTAGTCAGATCAACCCCCTGACTCATCTGGGCACTGTCATGCCACCAGATCACCCCCTTGATTAATCTGAGCCTTCCCCTGCCATCAGATCGTCCCCTTAATCAATCTGAAACTCATCCTACAACCAGATTAGTCCCTTAATTAATCTGAGCCTCATCTGGCAACCAGATCCCCTTCTACATTCATCAAGCCCTTGTGCATCAACCAGATCACCCCCTTAATTAATCTGGGCCCTTGTGCTCCAACCAGATTACCCCTTAATCAACCTTAACTTTATCTGCCAATAAAGGCATTTCCTTTTCTGTGAACAATACCTCTCAACATATAAATAGTGGGCTCTACCACCCCATCTCCCTCATCCTGACTTATCCAGTCATCCCTCTATCCAAACTATCAAGTGTCAATACTTGTCACTATACTCTGACTCATCTCTATCACATCCTGCCCTTACTTTGGCCTGATTCCACTGTGAGCTTGAGTTATGATCTTCTACCTTGCAACTTTGATTTTGATACCTTTCTTTGTTTATTTATCTTTATTTTAGACAAGTCACTTATTCACCTCTTGTTTGCTTTACCCTTTCATCCTTGTCACTGTGCTCTTCTGCACTCTCCTCTGGAATATTGCCTGCTTGTTGAGGTTCTGCTGCAAAGGTGAGTGCACTATGTCTAACTTATCTCTAGATACCTTTGATTTGTACCTTCTTCTTTGTTGCTTACATTTTCTCATATGTTATATGGTTTCCATACTTCATGTATGTCCCATTGAGCTGCTATGCCTCTCTCTGAGACTAGTATTGAACCCTAAACCCAGCAAAAAAAAAAAAAAAGCCTCCTGTGGTGGGGCCTAAGGTGTATTTTTATTATTTTATTTATTTCCCATATGGGTGCAGACCAAGAGAATTAATGTCTGTGGCCAGAGGACTCTGAAAGCATTGCATCCCATCTGATCTGTGCAGTTAACCAGAGTACTGCCCTGTTAGTACTATTGTGGGGGATCATGCAGGAATCCATGGGTACTGCAGTCAACATTTTTTATTTATTTTTAAATTTTATTTCACTTTAGGGCTGGTCACTTCAACTTGTAGTGTCAGAGAGGGCCAGGTTTATTTTATTTTATTTTATTGTCACTTTAGGGGAGGTCAGAGGTATTTTATTTTATTCTTTAGGGCAGGTCATTTCAACTTGTAGTCAGAGGGCCGGGATGATTTTTATTTTATTTTAATTAAATATCCAAGGTGAGTGCACTATGTCTAACTTATCCCTAGATACCTTTAACTTGTACCTTCATCTTTGTTGTTCTTATTTTCTCATATGTTATATGGTTTCCATACTTCATGTATGTCCCATTGAGCTGCTATGCCTCTCTCTGAGACTAGTATTGAACCCTAAACCCTAAACCCTAATGACTTGAAGAGTCATTTGTTAGAAATGGCTGACCGAAATATGACAATGCTGACCAGATGATGTGCGCAGTGGACAAAGAAGCTCTGTAATTATTATTACATAATACAGCGCTACTGATTCTGCACCTCGAGCCGTAACCACAAAAACTAACATCATTTGTAGCTGCATATTATATATAGTGATATGCATATGGTCATATGAGCCGTGAATGACTCTTCAAGTCATTTACAGCTGTGTGTTATGTATATATAGTGATGTGTGTGTAGTCACAAAAGCTGTGAACAGCTCAAAAGACCATTCACAGTCATACAGTGATAATCACATGATATATATGTGTCCAACCTAAAATTTATTTATATTTTCTTTTAAGAGCTCTAATTAACTTCTTAGTACTAGTTTGATTTTAGTATAAATATTTCTGATATATATAGCTAGACCCCAGTTTCAATCTCTTAGGATTTCTTTCCACTACATACAAGTATGATATTCTTGAGTCATTAGAACTTCTATCCCTCTATTCCTTATTTCATCCTCTCTTCTGTTCTCTCTTTGTGTTTTGGTAGCCTTATTAGTATTTCCCTAACACTTGAAGTGGTACCTTGGCTCTATGTGTGAGGCTGTTTTTAATGGTGACATAGAGCATACTCACCATGAGCTCACCATGGAACTCTTGAAGCCTGGTTTGCCTGTGCCATCATTTGATTATGAAACTTTAAATAAACACCTTACCTGCAAGGTATTTGATGATATTTTTAGAATAGAGCTTCAGGATAAATCAATGCATTGAGATATTTTATACTCATGTCAGTCCTCACAGATCAAAGTCTTCTTCCCATATATATTACATATTCAAAAATTTTATACTATTAGTCTTTGGTTACAGTCAGAACTAACACATCCAGTTCAACTATTACTGGACTTGAAAATAGCTGAGGATATTAAGCTCTACACTGGCTGCTCACTTATTAAAACTACCTCACAGTGAGTTTGGTGTGGCTTACCCAATTCTACCTATTGCCACCACAAAATATAATGTGGGATATATTATTGGAGAGAAGGATAAATACAATATATTTATTATTATCATGCATAATGAGCCTGTCTGCATTTAGTAACTAAAGAAAGATACATGAATATATATATATGTATGTACAATGGGTGGATATATTATTTGATAAATTCTGTCTTATAAGACATTTCTCCCATAAGTGGGGGGTCCACCTTTTGTTGTTAAAGAGATCCCTCGAAATGTTTTTTTGGGATGAAATCATAATTTGTTGGCAAAAGGACAGTTTGTATATACAGGTGGGGGTCAGGCATCTAAACTGTCTGATGTCTGCACCCCCACTAAACTGCCAGCTTCTTCAATGATTTCATACTCAGAGCAATTCTTGCTCCTAGATCTGAGTTTTATATATTTTACAGCTGTCCATCCCAAGGTTTTCCTCCCAGAGGAATACCTTTGCACTCAGGGCAGTTCCAGCTATTGGATCTGAGTTATATATATTCTTCAGCTCTCCATCCCAAGGCTTTCCTCCAGGAGGAATGCTTTTGTATTCAGAACAGTTCTTACTCCTGGATCCCAGTTTTATATATTTTACACCTGCCCATAAGGCTTTCCTCCTGGAGGAATACCTTTGGACTCAAGACAGTTCTTGCTCCTGGGTCCTAGTTTTATATATTCTACAGCTGCCTATCCCAATACTTTCTTCCAAGACTTTCTTCCAGGAGGAATGCCTTTACACTCAGGGCTGTTCTTGCTCCTGAATGAAAGTTTTTTGTATTCTACAGCTGCCCATCCCAAGTCTTTAAACCTCTCTCTATAGCCTCATCCTTGCTGATAAAACCTACCCTATGTGAGGAAATCTGAACCCTATGTGAACAGATTCTGATCCCTAGATAAACCCTACCAGTGAAAGGCTGTTGGTATCTGCCTCACTCAGTCAGCAACGGACAGGACAAAGTTCTCTTTGTTGATCATAAGGGGAGAACATGATAGCTATCTGGTAGGGTGGAATAACTAACTACCCTCAGAAAGGACTATTGTCAATCTAATATACCTAAATTAACAATGGGATAATGGAAATAAGGTTTAAGGAATTATAAGTAGAACAAAAGGATGATCAAGGCAGAGAGATAAAATAATAGATCTTGATCGGGTCGGAATAATGTAGCCAATGTGTGGTAAGACGGGCAGGATTACAACCAGACCCATATAACTCGGGAGTAGTGGAACTTGGTGCTCAAGGAGGCCGCCCCCCTCAGAGAGAGCTTCAAGATTCACTTACCCTGTATCCATGTCCCGGATGTAAGGGAATATGGAGGTTTGTACATTAAGTAGTCATTAATCCACTTGCTAGTCCTCATCCAAGCTCTTTTGCCTTTATTCTCAGTCTTATTATTATTCTTTCTAATTTATATTCATTTTCGTCCTCTTATCCAAATTTTACTAACTTCTCTCTTGTCCTGCCCCGCAAAGCGAGAGTGAGAGTCCGAGTGCGAGCGGTGCGGGTCATAATCGCGGGACGAGCGTCAATATAGACAGATCAATATCAGTCCCTATACGTGAACATAATCACGAGCGGGCCCGGGGCGCGAACAGACCAGCATAGGCCGCTACGGCGACAAGATCTTCTTGCTAGTATTGGGACAAGCTTGAACGATCATGAGAAAGACCGAAACGAACACCACGAAATTGACCTTGAGATGGCATCCCCTATTTCACCCCGATCGGGATGGAAATGTGTCAAGTCAAAGTCAAAGACACGGTTGCCCTCGTCGTTATCTCTGTTGGATAATGTGGGTGTGGGTTTGTCGGCGGCATCTGGATCTCGGTCGTCACAACTATCACAGCATCAACACCACTCACAGAACCTAAAACGTACGATCGTCCTTCAACAAGAGACGTTTGATTGGAACAACACCACCCCAGGTGGCCGTTACGAAGCAAGCGTTATACAATTTTTTGGGTACGAGATCGCCTTCCCGAGATCAGTTTTCAACGTTGTTGTTTTCAAAGTGTAACATGATATCCTAACGAAACCCAACAACTACCAATTCTTGACAACGATGACAAGTGGCGGGGCTCGAAGAAAAAGCTAACCAAACCACTCATGTAGAGATCCTCTCCGCTATCACTACGCCATCCGTAGCATTGTCTGAACCTGGCAACTAGCTCTCGGGGACATCCGGTGTGTCCAACGGTAAGGTAGGTAACGGTCAACGCAGGAATACCTGCTCTATGGTCACCAGAGGGGACAAACCAGATAAGCGACATGTACCTTTCTCCTTCATCTAAATCGGGCCATCAACAGACTCCCAGACACCAGTCGTTAAAACTTGTAGCACTTGCTTAGGAAGCGATTCGGGGAGGTCGACATTGGTTTGCTTCAATGCCGCCTCATCATTTCCATCGTCAAGGACGAGTACCAAGTTGTAATGACCATCCGGCTCGAGTCCACATCCAACGTATCGATACGCCGTCTCCGGGATGTAATCAATAATTGGCTGATACCAGTAGATGTCGCTAGTCGCTTCTGGCAGATCAGGCTTTTTACTGAATGTTTGGCGTATTTTATCCGGGTCGAGCTTATATCCCTTGATATAAAACTTTTGGTTGGCCATCTCTAAGGTATCACCATGTCAGTTAAAGAATCGCTAAACAAGCAAGATATACCAACGGGGTCAGGAGAACGTTGTGGGAAGAAGACAGTAACGAAATGAGTCACGTGACATGATTTTTTTTTAATACATTTGTATACCGCATCGCATAACTAAGATACATAGCGTTGGGAGGAAAGGTACCCTAATGGTAGGTGGGGGAGCGGTAGGAAATGTATGTAGTTGGTTGGTTTGGGCAAGAGGGTCAAATGTAGGGAAGGGGAGGGCGAGGTACGCTTTCCGGAAGTGACATGATTGTTGATAAGGTAGCTTGGGGGCAGAAATTCATTGTACTTTACCTCGTCATTGCTGTCAAGGAGCTGTCAAGGTGTAATTCAACTAGTAATGTACTTCTAATTGGACGGTCATATTCTCCAAAGCTTGGATGGCCCGCCAGTCCCCTTTTCAGGCCCCCACGGACCCCTAACGTTATTCAAGACAAGTTATCAGGTGTCCGGAGGGCTTTCCGAAAAAGGCAAAAAGTTATTCCTTTTCGCTCAAAACACCAGTAGAAATAAAGTACATTTGCTTGCCTACTCCTCAGGCACTTGACATAAATTGAAAAACTTGTTTGAACCCCTTCCATACATGTAAACTATAGATACTATAGGCTACTGTTAGATTGAGTAATGCTAGCAGTGCTTCCCAGGGTCAGGTGGTGTAATGTTTAACACCCCTGCTATATATGCAGAAGCCCTGGGTTCAATCCCCAGTCTGGCCATTCATTTTCTACACTTTTAACAGCTACAAGTGCTAAAATATGATTGTGGCAAATGTAGTAGGGAGTGTATGCTTGGCTTATGTAATGAGGTGCTGGAAATAGATCGTAAGCGAAGGCAGTCGTTCACCTACATAAATATTGTTTGTATCAGTTGACCCTTCTACACGTGGCTACCGCATGCTCCACACTAACAGGCCTCACATCATACGAGGCTGTGGTCACAGTATCAGTGCTTCAGCCTTCAGATAAGTAGAGCTATTCATACATAATCTTCTCGACAGCGAGGTTGCTCTCCCATTCATCGTAAGGATCACCAAAGTTGAATCATCACTCACCCCTACGTACTGGCAGAATGTCACCTTAAAGGCGGTCATTGGTACACCACGCAAAGACATCGTGTATGCTGTATTTACCGAGTTTCTGACGGCACATAAAGATCCCCAAGAACGCTTTGTGATTTATCCTCAACTATCGCTGAAATGGAAACCGGATGACCCACAAGACAAACGATCAGAAGTTCCTGATGTTGGTATTGGAAACTTTACTCTCCCTGGCACAGCTCCACCATTCGTGTTACGCTTTGGTGTGGAAGCCAAAAGGGCTGTCCAAGCGATGCATGTGTTACCACCTCCTCAATCCCTCCTCGGGGACCGCAAAGTCCTCTTAACATTTCATCGACTCTTCTTCCAGGCGAAGAATCAAGCAAAGGCAGCTATCAAGAACCATTACCCAATCAATGGCAACACCGTTGACTGGATTTTGCTTGTAGGCCCTTACTGGAGGACATGCACATTTGGGCCGTTCTCGGAGGTGGAGCTCACTGTCCGTGGCCACAAACCAACTGAAAGTGCCGATTTCGTCGAAACATTAGAGGAACAAGCCAGAATGGCGACTCCGCCTCTCGCATTGCCGAACCTATTTCTCCTATCCACTGCCATATCTCGCGACCATTTGCATGCACTCCTCGCTAAAACTGATCTTGCGGCCACAGCGCTTAACAATCAGCTAATGTAACTCATACGTATCTTCATGCGATCACCAGTGATGTTCAATAATGGAGTATATGTTGATGCAGGGGTTGGGGGGAGTATAAGGTGGTCGCAAACAAAGTGTTAGAATTACTAAGCTACTGTATATACTGGCACCCACAAGTTGCAAGTAGAGATCCTAACACTAGATTTGGATATAAGCTTGTATCTTGTATGCAAATATCCCCTGAATTATATTGCCTTTTGAAAGTTGAAGTGAAAATCACCCAAATTGGGTATCTATCCTCATTAGAATATATACTGATCACATGACAAATTAGGGTTTTGGAATTGTTCACTTCAATGGATAGCACTCAGTACCTATTGCATTATGCGGGAATATCTTGGTCCACTGTCTTGCCTTCAATAAATGTACACGATGCTGCATACTGCTGGATCCGCAAGCTCTGACATCGGAGCCCATGCGTTAGTTGTAGACTATCTCGATTACACATAAGACAAATCCCACTGTATAATGTCCTGCCACTTACAAAGCACGTCCAAACCCACTTATGTTATCCACATCGTTCAATACAGGCCAGCTTCCCAAGTCAAGACTGAACTTGGGTGCTAATTGATTGAAACCCAATTCAGTAAACGGCCTAAATAACAGTTCGCCGCCAACCGAGACATGCAAAGATTTAACTGCCAAGATCAGGCCAAGATCAGCTAATGACTATTAGTCCACCTATATTTCAAAGGAAATAGAAATACATTCTGACGTAAGAATTTTGTTGGGAGCCACAAAGTCCGCTATTTGTGAATTAGTTGAAGCGAAAACTGATACCTATCGGCGTTAGAATATATGCTGATCGCCCGACCCATTATGTCAGCAGGGATATATCTCTCTTTTTCCCTTGCTCGTGTCCAAGCATAGCAGCTTCATCAAAACCCAACAAAACCTTTATATCACCGTCCGTTCCACCGAGAGTAGCTTTAGGAAGCAGCCTCTTCATCAGATGAACAAGCAACTTGTAAGCCTCGATCATCACTTCTTTTCCAGAAAACGACGGCCCAGCATCCTTGGCAGGGCTGGAAACTGAACAATCCTCTTGGCATCCCCTGAGTGATCTGACAAGGAAAGACCACTTATTGATAATGTGTTGTGTATCTGGACAATCACCCATTCAGCGGGAGTGACTGAACTTGATTGACAATAACACACATCGTCGAACATCTTCTGCATCTTTGCAAAAAAGTCCTCTGGCCTCGGCCCAAATGAACCAAACTCACTCTGCCATGCCTCGATGCATTGTGAGAATGTGATGGGATGCTGATCGTCAGATATTCTGCAAATATCTTGGATTGTACTCTCCAGAGTTTTGAAAAGTGATGCAAAAAACATGCTGCAGCAGGTCTCATCTGAATTGCTAGATGAAGACCACTTCTTCTGAGTTTGAGAGCTATATAGTTTCATATCTTCATCTTTTTGTTGTGTGTCGCTCATTGTGGCTGTTCTTGTACTGCGATGACTTGGAAGGAGTAGATTGTTTGACTGTGAATTAGAAGAACTAGCTTCCACAGGATCTGCTCTTTACTCCGAGCTCTTCTTCTTCAAGTCGATTCTACTCGGACAGGTCAGGATAGACTTAGGTATGTTAGAAGAAAGCTTACTGGATAGGGTGAACTTTATATACTGCACCTAGTCACCCCAAGCTTGGATTCCCAGAAATCCAAGACCTCACCCCAGTGGAAGGCATCAGGGTCACTTGGGAGTTTCTCCAATAAGTTATCGGGATTGATTCTTTCTCTTTGGTCGAATGCCTGTAAGAACCTCGAGAGAACACAAGTGTGCAGAACTGTGCAGCTTGGTGTGCCGTTGGATATAATGTAATCTGACGGAGTGTATGACGTGAAGTCTTGGAAGAACGCACCACTGTGATTGAACGCATGATCCTCAACGGCTATTTTAAATTCAATAGTCATTCTATCTGTGCCATATCCAATAGGCCTGATCGGTTACAATTGTGCCATATCCAATAGGCCTGATCGGTTACAATTGGAAGAATATATTTGTTTGTCTGGCTTGACTTGTTTCCCTCTGAAGTGCATGGCAGGTGGGTTGTGAACGTTGACAGGTTCAAGTTGGGACAAAATTTTGCAAGAAAATTAATCTATATCCTGAATAAATTCCCAGAAATGCAAAGGCACCAGAAAATAACATACCACACGTACATGGAAAAATTGCAAGTGTTTCCATGGTAAGCTTTGGACTAAGCTTGGGACAGCAATTGGGGACTTTAGGGAGATATTCACTCAAGAAATCCTGTACTCTAATGGGACTAACTGCTCGTCTAGATATTACCTTGGACATTGTGGTGATGGTTTCATCTCTCACTAGATAGACCGCAAAGGCTGTGATGTTGATTCCTTGTTTAGAATGGGAGTAGGATGCAACTTGGTAGGATGTGGGGTAGGACCAGACAGTGGTTTTTTGGGAGGAAATTATGAGCGAATATGGTGTTTAGGTCTATGCGTAGAAGTAGAACTGGTATGAGCAATGAACACGTGAGGGTGTCAGTCGGAGCACAAATTTGGAGAGGTTTGTGAGGCATGAACACCATCTTCACTCACAAACAGCCCTGAGCCAGGTATCCCGTATATCCTGAAAAAGTCAGGGTCGTGGGCACCAGACGGAAGTGTGAAGCTCAACATGGTAAGTCAACAGAGTGCTTCTTTGTTTAGTGATGGATGTAGGTTTCGCCTTAGAATGCAGTGAATGAGATGTTGGTAAATAAGATGCTATTCCGGAGGATACAGGGTGGCATGTTCGGCGTTTTTCAGGATCGACATAAGTTGACTGTAAATGTTGGGCAGATAGACCCATAGGACAGTACGCGATACACACACCTCAATCTAGGCCTTCTCATGACCACACACACAACGGTATCACAATCACTATCCTACCACATTTTTGAGCTCCCCGCTCTTTTTCATTCCTATGTCATGATCCATCGACCACCTGCATTGAGGGCTTTCGAAATGGGCCATAGGAAAGTGCCGTGCAGGGTGTCGCGACTGCCACAAACACCTCCAAATACCCTCAAATACGCATATTCTTCATAATATATCATATGTCTACTGGGGCTCTGCTAATTTACTTTAAGACTGGGTTTTAATGTTTAAAATTGTGAATTAGCCACTTTTTTAGAGTATATATCATTTAAAATGGTATTTTGAGTATTAACATTCAAAATATAGCTATGTTTTAGTTTGAAGCCAAAATGTATATTTGCGGCAAGTGTCCACTTTTTGTGGTACCCCTCACAGCAGTGCGCGGCACCTACACATTGAGATTCAATGTCGGAGTTTGAAAAACTTCTGAGCCTCGACAGTCAATATTTGCAAGTCCTAACCCAAAGCACACTATATCATTTGGTGACACTCTGATCAGCTTTTCTACTATCCACTGTTATTGAGCATTGTTTCTTTCCAGTTATTCTACACTTCTGTAAGAGTTTGGGAATTGGTTATGACCTGGATGGTATGTACAAGCTATACTCAATTATTTAATACAGAATAATGAATTCATTATTGACAGGAAATCCTTTTGGTTATTTTTTAAATCCAAATTATATCAACCCATCTATATTCAATTCCCAAGCCCAATTTCACACTGTTCCTGATGATATTGCTTCCAAGCCACCAATGCCCAACACATTACCATTACTACTCCCTCAATTCCTTTATCAAAATTACCACCAAAGCCCAACATTACCATTACTGCTCCCTCAGCTCCTTTCCCAAAATTAGAGAAATTATCACCATCTCCTAACTTCATATCTGGGAACCATCTCAAGGATCTACAATCATCTATTGGACTAATGGAAAATAGAAAAGTTAAAGACTGGGATGGATGGCCCAATGGTGAATGGTCATATCAGTCAGTTTACACATTCTGAATATGAAGCTCTCAACAAATTATCTGTTCACTGGGCAACCATAGTGCTAGGTGGGGATAAGCACCATGATATAAATTCTTTAACTTTAGATGGTGGAAAGCATACAAAGCATAAATGTTTGGGTATCATACATTGCAAAAATCCTGACTGTGATATTGTCATTTGGCCTCAGACCAGAGATGCTGGTATTCAAAAGCAATTAAAACATGGATGGAATTTACATCATGTGACATGCAATGTACTGTCCACACTTATTCATTATAAAAATGGGATTATGTATCACAATGGTGGGACACATCTTCACCAACGACCCACTCATAAACTCCATCTTCTTCCCAATGAACGATCTCAGCTCCACAAAATATTTCAGGAACATCCAAAAATGGGCTCACTACAATTAGCTGTTGGCATTCCTGGATTTTCTGGTCCAGGTACATCTGTCACAGAGATATCCCCAGTTCTCTTAAATGTTGATCATATTCAGTATGAGAAGAAAATTGTTCACAAGAGAAATAAGATCATTGGAGGGACTGCAGAATCATGATTGGAACAGTTGGCTGAGTTTGGATCTCATCATCCTGATTTCTTACATTATAGTGAGGTTGGACCAACTACAATCCTTATACTTCAAACTTCTTGGATGGAGTTACAAATAATGCTAGATGTTGTTCAGTATGATGCTGTCCATGGATTTGTCTCTGATGCTGCATATGGCTATTGGAGAATGAATAATTGGGTGCTTATAGTATCATCTGTATATTCTCAACATCTTTATTGTTGGGTTCCAGTTCTCTTCTCAGCAGTTAATGGCACTACTTCCAATCATTATCGAATACACTTTCTAATGCTGTTTCAAAGTATTGCCTCTCAATGTCAGAAGCAGGGACACCAATTAACTGATGAAATGTTTGCATGTGTTGTTGATTTCAGTCAAGCTCAGGCAAATGGCTTTGTGGAGGCTTTTATTCAGTTTTGGTCAACTATGGAAGGCAATACACGAAATAATGAGGAATTAACTAAGGCAGCAAACTCACTTTTGAAAGGATGCTATCAGCATTTTCGTACTGGCATCACTCATCTCAAAAGGATTAGTGGTGTGGTACAACCCCAGCTACAGGACACTTTTGATCACATGCTCTAGGTTTGTTAGAGACTATAAATGCAGAGGCCTTTAAAGCACATGCTGCAGCACTTACACATGACTTTCCAGGTGTTAAAAACTGGATGGATTGGTGGCAGCAGGACAGACCTTCCCGAATGCTTTTTAAGCCATTTAGAACCATGAAAGAAGATCTCTGGGAGCGACTACCAGATACTATGAATGCTGAGGAAGCCATGCATTTTAGACTTTACAGTGGGCTTGGTCGTAATTTAGGACTTATGGAAGGTCTAGAGGGATTTTTTTCATTTGTGAATCTTCTAGAGATGCAGGGCATTGCCAAACAATCAGGAATACCAGTGGCATATGGGTCTATGAAACCTTGGACTAAGAATGCTCATCAGTTAGGACAAACTAAAGTCCACTGAAATCCAACTTCTAAAAGATTTCAAAATGATGGTTGTCCACCAGATACTGCTAAGGCACTTATTCTTGGTACTAAAGGCAAGAAAAAGAAATCTGTTTTGATTCCAGGATACCAATGGAAGGAAAACTCCTGTTGGTTGGATACTTCTCTTAAACTCATATACCAGGCAGTTGATCACCATTGGCCAGCATTACATCAAAATATTTCACAACTGGATACTCAGTTATTACTCTCTTTTTTATACCATATTTTTTAAGAGCATTTGATTACTGTTGGTGAGGTATTCAATGGTCAAGAAAGTATATTGATTTCTACCAAACGTGATCAGTTACGTGAACAACTCCTTCAAAAGAGGTAATTCATAAAGCATAAAGCAAAGCCCAAAAGACTCCCAAAATCTATGTCTATGCCTACCTTATCTCCCATACCTGAGATTCCTGGGATAGGTTCTAATGCTTCATTATTTCCAATCTCATGTCGCTGTGGACATACTGGTGATGGTAATGAAGAAGCAGCTCAAGGGTTTGCCAATGACTACATTCACTGTGATGAATGTCATAATTGGTCTCATATTGCTTGCCAATGTGAAGGAAGAGCTAGTAACCTTGGAAATAAGCCATTCATTTGTAATGAATGTGATATGGTTCAGATTCAACTGGCATTGTGACCTCGATCAGAATGGTATGTGAACTTGTTTGATATTTGGATAACCTCTTACAGTTGTGTTTTAAATAGCTCAACAGCTCAACAGCTAAATAACCATGCTACTCAACCTTTGCACAAGCGCCTCTTGTAAGTTTCCAAATCCAAATTTACCTTCAATTGTCTTAGTGCATGTTAATCATATGTAGACCTGGTGTGATGTATCAGCATCATCTCATAATATTCTCTTAATTTTCTGTGGATTATTTAATATTCTTTCGAATTTATTGTATTTTTACTATGTTTATTGTGAAAAATAGGCCTTATTCCTTTTAACTTCGCATAAATAATAGCATATATGGACTCATATTATGCTATTATTACTTAATTAATTTATTATAATTTTTAACTAATTATTTATATTTTATCTACTTAGTTATTGCTTTTCGGCACCTTGCTGCAGCCTAGTTTGCGCATTTTTGGAGTCATGTGACCTATTAGATAAGCCTCCGGTGTCGGGATGTCACACAAGTCACGGATGTGACTACCCGAGTCACACAAGTCACGAATGTGACTGCCCGAGTCACACAAGTCACGAATGTGACTACCCGAGTCATTATTAGATTCCGCCGACTCATCGTTTGCTTCCATCCCGGGACCGCGGCCTTGAACCTTCATGTTCAAGCAAGAGGTTAGAACCCTTGTCTCAGAGAAGGGAATCACATGATAAATAAAGGGTAAATAATGAGTAGAATATGAGGTCATTATGATCTAATTAATGACCTCATAAACTAAATAGTTAGCTAATCATTGAGTTGTCAAAATGTATATAAAGAGGGCCAAGTTTCCAATAAAATCATCTTATCTCACACATATTTTACAGTACAGCACAGAAGCTTACCTCATCATCCTAAGGACAATAATAGCCTTAGTCTGATACACTCACTGCAAGCACCTACACTTGCAGCATCTTGAATCTTTGTCAGCAACTCTTGAACTTAGCTAATCATTGTTATGACCGTGTTGTAACCCATGTCGCAACCCGATGGTCTCCGAGAATACTACAGTCTATCAATGTTCCAAGTTATTGATCAAGTCATCATTTCGGCAACCTTCGGAACACCGACACTGATGTATACCTTCACGGCGATCAAACCTCATTTACGCCCCTGTCAAAATATACTCATACCATCTGGTTATGCTTTGATACGTCCCCTTTCATTATGATGATCCATTTTACTCTATGTTTCACATATGCCCATATATACTTGTAGTCTGTGGACTATTCCCTTTTCTCGTAACCCCCGCTCTCGGCTAAATCTCGGCTTCCGATCTTATCGTAACTTTCCGGTTTCCAGTCAAGTCTATTCGTCAAATAGTGTTTCTGCTCTTCCCTTAGTTAGTAGTTTCTAGACGCCGACAACTCGTATATAAACCCGCTGTAAATGTAGTTATTAGACAATCAGAATATCGACTTAGAATATCGACTTAGAATATTGACTTAGATCAACTTAGATAGCCTCTAATTTCCGACTCCATTATCTATTCACGACCACCACATTCCGACCCCATCCGATTTACAATTCAACCTACATTTACGACTTCAACCTCTAATCTCCGACCCTCTCAGTTTCCGACTGTCTCAGTTTCCGACTGTCTCAGTCTCCGACTGTCTCAGTCTCTGACTGTCTCAGTCTCCGACTCTCCCAGTCTCCGACTGTCTCAGTCTCTGACTGTCTCAGTCTCTGACTGTCTCAGTCTCTGACTCTCAGTCTCCAACTCTCAGTCTCCAACTCTCTCAGTCTCTGACTCTCTCGGCCTCCGACTCTCAGTCTCCGACTCCCAGTCCCTGACTCTCAGTCTCTGACTCTCAGTCTCTGACTCTCAGTCTCCGACTCCCAGTCCCTGACTCTCAGTCTCTGACTCTCCAACCCAACCCTTGACTTATCCTTTGGTTTCTGATCGGTAGTTTACCGAGAGGTTTACTCGACAGGACTAGTTTCCGCCTGCCCGAAATTTAAGGACACCCGACGGTAACTTGCGAGGGCGCAGCACATAAGCTGAAGCCAAGTCCTTCCGCTCAGTCCCAGTCGGCCAGCCGACATCCGTCAGTTTCTGCTCTTAACAATCATCTAAGTTCCCCCAGCCTCACAGCTACCCTTTAGGCTTATTAATTAGATAATAAACCTAATAAGTATCTAAGTATCCTTACTGAAATCCCTGCCAATACTAGATTACTCAAGGCCCAGCCCTAAGTTTATTGAATTAATCAAGTACAAGCACTCAGATAATCCAATGCATATTATTTTCTCTATTAATAAATTATTTAACACCTTGTTAAATAACTATTAATAGTTACAAATAAGCATACAAGAATCCGAAGCTCTTATATCAAGTCTCTGCCAAGTTACTGTGCATATATTCAGCTTCCAGCCCCTATTCTCAAGGAATAGTTCTTTTATTTGCTAAAAGAGTCATACACAGTTCTATTGAACCTTTCAATAATCAAAATAAGCATTGATTTGAGTTGTTTAAGCTTCATAGCGCAGCTCATTAATCTATCAGTATTTAAATTACTGGACCTTTGCTTGTTTTATTGTTGAAGCTCTGTGACACTATAGCAGCATATATTGAGCTATCTAAGAGAATCCCCTGAATACATTACACCTGGTTTGGGTGCCCTTGCCCAAAATGGGAAGTATTACTATCCTGTGCAGCCAATTTGACTTGATCATGATTCTCATCCCAAAAGATGGCATGTAAAATGGTGGTGACACAATCACTATCATAATCAATCTTCAACTGAGTCAGGGATTCCAGAACATGATGTTATTGACTCCTTGTGGAGGGACCAGAAGTACAGATGGAAAATTAGAGTAAGCTATTTGAAGGTATTTGTAGTTATTAACATAACTGAAGTTTGAGGTTATAGTTGGGAAAATGGGATTTGGTGTGCTCATTATCACAGGAGGATGACAAGATCTTGGATTACCTTCATTATCCCTCATCTCCAATATTTGATGCTCTTCTGAAACCTCATCTTCCATTACTTAACAAGCTGGTGTCTTGGGAAGAATGTCCTTCCTTGGATTACCTGTACACTGAGAAGGCTATTTCAGAGTTGAAGGCTGAATCCACTTACCTTAAAAACCATCTTATATTGTTTTCTGGAAATCTCTCCTCCATAAAAATTGCCATGACACATTTTTGGCTGCATATGAACCTAGACTCTGGTACAAGGAACAAGGATAAATGGATCCAAAGAGTACCTGCAGCCCATGCAATGACTCTTCTTATCCTCAAACAGTCCTACACCCAATTATCCCCTGATGGCCCACCTTTTGAGGATCTTCCTAAACATACACAACTATTTCAAGACCTACTGAAGCACTCATGGCATATACAGCATAGCCAGGGACCACCTTTCCCTGCTATAGATGTTGACAAAGAGGCCATTGGATTACTTGAACATGAAATGTTTGAGACTTCAAAAGCAGCAGGGCCTGCCAGCTTTCAACAATGGGGATTGGATGCAGGCAATCATCAGAATAAATGGAGTCCATATCCTTTTGTTCCCTACTTTTGGAATGAATGTGATATTCCTGAACCAGAGGAGACTGAATATCAGGTATTTTACTATAAATTTCAAAATCTGATATAGATTACTACTCATACTTTGATATGTATAGCATGGGCCAGAATTTAGTGAAGGCAGTGAACCAGACACTCAAGAATCCCATATTTTCCCTCTAAATAGACCAAAACCCCAACCAGCTCTGAAGCACAAAGCAGAGGAAGTGTGTGAGGAAGCTTTGTTTGAGAAGAAATCTGAAAGAATACTCAGAAAACAACCCAGCTTGAATTATAAAGAGACCTGAAGGTATAAAATATTTTAATGCAAATAAACAGAGTTTCTGTATATATAATTTGCATTTTAAGAGTATTTCACACATAGTATTTGACATTTTTTGGAGCCTCTGTCATCCATAGGTAAAGTTGTTATTCAATGTGCCAAAATAGAAAGGAAATGGTAGTTTTTCTGTAGAGAAGTAAGTTTAAATACAATGTGATGTAACACCATATTCAGATTGGATTGCAAATACTATTTCTACATGTATGTGTATATAGACAGAGGAGTTATTTTAATATGTAAGGTTATCCAAATATCAAACCAAGTTCACATACAGTTCTGATTGAGGTCACAATGACAGTTGAATCTGAATCATATCACATTCATCACAAATGAATGGCTTATTTCCAAGGTTACTAACTCTTCCTTCATATTAACAACCAATATAGACCAATTATGATATTGATCATAGTGAATATAGTCATTGGTAAACCCCTGAGCTGCCTCCTCATTGTTATCACCTGTTAAGAACTGGAAACTGACTAATGTCGGTGGCCGACGGGGACCGATCGGAAGGACTTGGCTTCAGCTTATATGCTGCGCCCTCGCAAATATCCGTAGGTTGTCCTTAAATTTCGGGCGGGCGAAGACTAATCCTAGTGAGTACCTTTCGGTGTGATACCGATCGGAATCGAAGGACAAGTTGAGCGTCGGGCCAAGGGGTCGGGGCCGGGAGTGGGCGAGCGCACGCGAAGGCGGATGGGGGGATTCTTAGTATGAGACTGATACAGGTGTATGAGGGTATTCTGAGTCGATATTCTGATTGCCTAGTAACTACAATTACAGCGAGTTCATATACAAGTAACAGGCGTCTAGAAAATACTAATGGGGAGAAGGGCGGAAATGGTTTTAACAATAAGCTTGACTAGGAACGGGAAGTTTATGATTAGTTCGGAGGCCGATGATAACCGAGAGGGGGATTACGGTAAAAGGAAATGGTTCGAGGACTACAAATATAGATAGACATATGCGAAACATAAGATTGAACGGATCAACATAATAAAAGGGACGTATCAAAGTTTGACCAGACAATACGAGTTATTTGATGTGGGCGTAAATGGAGTTTGATCTTCGCGAAACATTCGTCAGCTTCGGGGCCGATGGTTTCCGGGAGGATGACTTGAAACGTTGACAAGTGGCGATAACCTCGGGGCCGATAGGATTGCGACACGGTCGTAACATCACCAGTGCATCTACAGTGACATGAGATTGGAAATAGTGGAGTTCATATTCTTTCATTCCTTACTCTTGGAATGAATGTGATATTCCTGAACCAGAAGAGACTAAATATTAGGTATTTCACTATCAATTTCAAAATCTGATACTTATACTTTCATGTATATAATATGGGTTTAGTGAATGCAGTGAACCAGACACCCAAGAATCTCACATTTGCCTCTAAATAGACCAAAATTCTGATTAGCTCAAAAGTACAAAGCAGAGTGAATGGGTGAGGAAGCTATGTTTCAGAGGCAGCCTAAAAGAATACTCAGAAAATGACCTAGGGTGAATTATGAAAAGACATAGAGGTATGGTAAATCCTAACCCTAACCCTAACCCCTAAAAACAAAGTTTTTGTAGATAATATTCACTTTTAAGAGCATATAACATAATATCAAGCATTTCACACACAGTGTTTGACATTTTTTAGAGCCTCTCATCCACAAGTCAGTTGTTGCAGTGTCGCGGCAGTTACCTTCCTAATTAGGAAATGCCGCGATGCAAGTTTTTTCGTGTAAACCTAGAACCCATGTCATTTAGAAGTTATATTTTATTATTTAAGACTTTAATAAGTTTATTTGAGAATTAATACCACTCAAGGAAGGGCTAAAACTAAGTATGTGCCAATTAAAGTGGTGCACAAGGTATATTTCAGCAGGAAAATGTACACTAGATGTAACAGTGCTCATGTTTTGATGATATAATGTCAAATATAATTTTATTTTGGTAATTTTCAATACAAAATTGACGAAGTATCTACTGATTTTAAAAAAAGAAACATGTCGCGGCACTTGCGCGGCAGCGCGACACCCTGCGCGGCACTTTCCTATAGCCCCGCCTTGTCTCAGGAGGTAGATAGAGGGTAGATTATTTTCCGATCATTACACCGTATTTCTATTATCTGTCGTTAAGGAGGTTATTCTACGAATGCTAGCATAAATAGGGAAGCCACCCATTAGTTACAGTAGTTTTTTCGAATTGGAGCCTATTCCTACTCTGTTCGTTCCTCTTCGTAAGAAGCTCAAACCGAAGGATTACGCTATCTCTAAAGCCGAACCTTACAGTATCCCTCTGTGTCTATGCCTCCCATGCCGATTCAAGTATTCAGAAACATCTCAACTGCAAACATCCACACCACAAGGATGTTCAAAAACGTCCAGCCCATGTTCACGTTTAATGCTATCGGTGATCATATGGCGGGCCATACAACTTCAATGGCATTGAATTACGAACGGTGGGCACACTGCCGGAAGAAGAGCTTGGGAGAATTCACTTTGTAAGTCTTTTTTCTTTCTTTCTTTTTCCCAGATCGACATTATAGCCCTATGACCTTTGCAGTATATAGTATGCTCAGGTCCGCCGCACCCTACGGTTTGCCCAGTACCAAAGTGCATGCTCCCACACAATGTACCGCCCGATCGGGAGAAGGGCACACGCTACATGTCGAATAGCATGCGACCGCTAAAGCTCTCTGGGCCCATTTTGAGAAGTGCTTTGTAGAGGTCGTCTCTGTTATGATCTCGCAAGCATTACACATTCTTTCCGGTCTGCCTTTGGTCGCAGGACGTGCTGGTCCCCAAAGAGCTCTCCCCGGCATTTAACTTCTAAAGCACTTGCTGGAATTCTCAGAAGCCGACTCGTGCGGTTTACGTCGCCGACGCAAGCTCAGGCACTGCGACCTATCCGATTACATGCAGGAAATTTATGTGGAACTGGTACGGGGAAATCACTTCTCTGAATTGCTCCCCGCTGAAAAATTTGAGGTTCTTTTACAACTATCGTGGTCCTCCTCTTCCGTGGATTACTCGAGGATTTCAAACGTAACTGCAACAAGTATCGGATGGATTATCAAGCGTGGAATGTCAAGAATCAGACACCAATCTCGTCAATTGTTTTTGTGGCACCGGAACACATACGTGGTCCCTGATTTCACGCGTATGCGAATCAGATGTGTAACTGGTAAACTGGCACACATAGTAATTGAAGGACATATAGTATCAACGTCAGGTCACTTCCGAAATGTCACAGCTAACCCTCCCCTTTTTCTTATTCCGACACAATTCGTGTTGATATCGGCCTCTATTCCCCCAATGACAATTTCTACTGTTGAAAGGACACTTGATATTCGGCGTCCATTTCAAATTATTCGGTACACCACTGTGCGGAAGAATATCAAAATCCAACCATGCTTACTCGAGTCATCGAAGGCGTGCGACCAAGCGACGATCACTGCGGTTCTGATTGTTTCATCGTATATACACGCTCGATATCCAAGATGCAAGAAATGGAATAAATTGTGTCAGTGCCATTTTTTTTGACGGCGGAGAAGAAAAGGCATATTCGATACCAGTTTGTTAATGGCGAAGTGCAAGGTGTGGTAGCTACGACAGGATTCGGCCAAGGGATCAACGTCCCTGGTGTGCGTGTCGTGATTCACAACGGTTTACCGTTCAACCTGATTGACTACATCCAGCAAGAGGGACGAGTAGGTCGCGATGGATTGCGCGCGTATATGTGCACAATGCTTTCCTTCCAATGGAAATGGGATTTCAATTTCAATTACCTTTATGCCTATGTGCACGACGCGATCTGGACCTAGTGTCGAGTGCCGCACGATCCCCGGCGTGCCAGGAGTAGTTCGGCACTCAACGTCCAGCTGAGCATATGTAGGATTCGCACGCCTTGTGTTCTCGTACGACGTCGCTGTCGACCCTCAATCCTTCCTGTTTTTCTCATCACTGACTTCTGATCCTTATTCCTACATATCTACACATTTAATTTTTAGGGCTCACTCGATGACATCTGGATCCCTACCTCAAGGCGTGTTCGCCCACTTGGGTATCAACCTGAACCCTGAAGGGCACCCGCCCCACCCTGAAGATCAATTAGAGGCCCAGATTGCACAATTGGCTGCACGACGAGACCTATTGTTGGCTCAAGGCAGACCAGATGTCCAGGGCAGCAGGGTCCTTTCAGACATCTCACCAGGTGTGATGAGATTATTCACCGACCCGAATACGATCTAGCTGGCCAACATGCAGGCCTCCATGGCTGGTGACACTAGAACCACCAAGAAGGCAGTGGTCCCTGATATAATTCCAGGATTCAAGGCCAATGCCTTAGAGATCCGTGAGTCCATCTATCTCTCTCTTTGGCCCAATCGGACACAGCCACAGCACTCTCAGTGTGCAGCATCATTCAGACAGCTCAGGGGCCGGCCTGTAGGCCGGCACCCCATTACAGACAGTCCACCACAGGGAGCCGCTGGCACCTGGGAGGAGCATGAGTTAAGCCGTCATGCAGCTGGCCTGCAGAGTCCCATGGCAGTCTAACGGATGCCAGGCTCTGGGCCAGTCATACAGCGCAATCCCCCCCCCCCCTTTTTCTGTTGCTTGCTGCACCTTCTATTCATTATTATACCTTGCGTCAAGGGCCAGGGCCAACTAGCTCATTTTTTGTTGTATCCATTCACAGCCATTCCTCGGAAGGTAGAGGAAGCCTTTAGGAACCTACATTATGTCCCTTATACAGCCCTCACTACGGAGGCGCGGCGGAAGGCCGAGAGAGGCTTGGAAGAATTCACCTTCTCGCCTTCAGGCAACATCGTGGCCAAAGGGCTGGACCGCGATAATGAGAGGAGCATCTCCATCATTGACTGGCTCTCAGCAGCAGCAGCAGTGGTCGACCGTACTAGGATTCATGGGGGTGACACCAGAGCTGATGCGCTTTCGGCCCACCACGCAGTGGTGACAACCATTGGGAAATCCCATAGCTGGGAAGTGGCCATGGAATACGACGTGCAACAGCGTGAAGCAGCTGCCCGCAACCCGACACACAACTTGAGCTGCCTGGACACCAATGCCCTGACAATCATCTCGACACGGGCAGCACTGCAGGCATCAAGATCCGGCACCACCTCAGTCTCCCCAGCAAAATGCCTCACACCAGCTGGGCCACCACCCCTCTCCACGTCTCCTCGAAAGAGGCCTCGCACAGACGGGGAACGTTCACATTGCTTTCGGTGTGGGACACAGGGGCACTTTCTGGCTGACTGCACAGCAAAACTCACATCAGCAGGGAAGAACGCTGCCCCAATCGCCCGGGATGCCAGGAACAAGCACACCTTGGCATCCCCCGATGGAAAGCAGTTTTGTTTCAAGTGGGCAACAGGAACACAGTGCTGGTGGGGTGACACCTGCACCAATGCACACATGTGCAGCATCTGCTTCGAGCCAGACCACGGAGCAGCAGCCTGCAAGCACCTCTGACCCAAGAAGGGTCATGACGCCACTTGATCCAATCGAAGCGGCACGTACATTAAGTAAATACGGTATACTCGACAGGTGGGAATACGTTATCTCAGGTTTAATCAACGGCTTTGATATTGGGGTAAAGGACTGCATACCGCGCACTGTCATTTTTCGAAAATCACAAATCCTCTTCATTAGACACGGACTTTATATACAAGTACATAGCGAGCGAACAAGGGGCTGGACGCTACTCTCGGGGCTTCACCCCAGCAGAGCTAGAGCAGATCATCGGCCCATTTCAGACCTCCCCACTGGGCCTCATCCCAAAACCAAACTCCAACACTTACCGCCTAATCCAAGACCTTTCCTTTCCTCAGGGAGACCCAGAATACCCTTCCATAAACAGTGGAATAAATTCAGACGACTTCCCCATAGAGTGGGGCACCTTTGCAGACGCCGCAACACTAATCTTATCCTTACCGGATGGCTGCGTAGCAGCCACATTCGACATCTCTGCCGCATACAGAGTGACCCCCATAAGACCAGATCAACAGAACGCTTGCTGCATTTCGTGGGATGGCTTGGTATACATCGACCGAGCAGTAGCATTCGGTCTGGCCTCCAGTGCTGGAGTTTTTTGCAGCATTGCAGATATGCTGATAGCGCTGTATCGGAAGGCAGGCTTCGGAAGGCTACTCAAATGGGTGGACGACTTCCTAGCCATTCGCCTTCCAGGTCAGATTTGGTCAGAAGAGGACTTCATCACCTTGTCCGCCCAATTCGGGGTCCCATGGAGCAGAAGCAAAACACGACCATTTGCAACAGTGCAGAAGTACATCGGCTTCCTATGGGACTTGAACTCCAAGACAGTTGCTGTGCCACCAGAGAAACTACACGCAACCCTCACCTTGATCGCGCAGTGGATGGCAGAGGGCATGCAGTTCTCAGCAAACGATGCGGAGAAGCTACATGGGAAACTGGTGCACTTGTTGGCCATCTTCCCATGGATCAGGCCCTTTCTCCAGTCCATCGTGGCATTTGCAAGCGGTTTTCATTCTCGCAGAGCACACCTACTGCCAACCCCATCAGTGCGAGCGGATCTCTCCTGGATCCAGTACATACTCCGGCATCTGCCAAACGAACTCCCAATTCCATCGCCCGATGTAGTAAACATCGGCTGGTGGGGAGATGCCAGCTCATCCTATGGGATAGGCCTCATCGTCGACTGCCATTGGGCTGCCTGGAAATGGGCTCCCAATTTCAAAGTCGGCCCTCGCTGTGAATGCGATATCGGGTGGGCAGAAGTGGTAGCAGTAGAGCTGGGCCTGAGATTGGCACTGCAGAATGGCTTGCTGCACCATCAACTCCCTTCTCATTCAATGTTCTTGGTGCGCTCTGACAACAGTGGGGTAGTCGCCGTTATAAACAAAGGTCATTCCCGCAGCAAGGAGACAAACAAGGTCCTAAAAGAGATTTACCGCCTACTAGCCACCCACCGAATACATTTGAAAGCCATTTACATACCCTCAAGAGACAATGTGTCGGACGCCCTCTCGCGAGGTCACATCACCGAATTTCTCAGGGGTTTCCCGAAGGCAAACACCCACACCGAGATGGATATTCCCATCCATTTGCGTCACCGGATCCAATCATCGTAGCATCAGCATTGCTACCAGCACCATTTACCCAAGCAGTGGATATATCATCATCTAATCACGGGCTCCTAGCCCCATCCCCACTGAGACCTCCATGCAAAGCAGCAGAGAGGCTGTTCAAGTGGAGAGGCGTCAACACACCCCTGCCCGCTACTATACAGCACCCGGTCCTCCAATTAATCGCAACGATCACGTCAGAGGCCTCTTTAAAGGAACCCAAAGCCTACGGCACTGGCCTACAAAAATTTCACATCTTCTGTGACATCTTCTCGATTGCAGAAGTGGACAGACTACCAGCGTCCTTCCCAGTGATCCATTCCTTTGCTCTCTGGGCAGCTGCAGACCCGTCCTTTCTCGGAGATGGCCTGACTGCGGGAACCAGATTCGAGACAATCTCCATCAGCATGACAAGAAAATACCTTTCATCAATCAGGGCATGGCATATAGCACAAGGCTGGCCACCACCGCTGTCCGATGAGGAACGCACAAAAATTGAATGGTCACTACGAGGATTGGAGAACTTACAAGGCACGGCACAAAAATGACCCCCACGACCCCCAGTACAATTGAGGATGTTATTCGCACTGAAGTCAATCCTGGACCTGAGCAATGCATTCGATGCATGCATTTGGGCAGTGGCTTCATGCGCCTTCTGGGGATTAATGCGTTTTGGTGAGGTTACCGTGACATCCAGACCGCACTTTGACACCACCAAACACCTAAAACAAAAGGATGTTCTAATTAGTCGTGACAACGATGGAAAACGCTACGCATGTTTAGACCTGCCATCCGCGAAGACAGCCAAAGTCAGAGAGATTCAGGCAGTATTTATAACGGACCAACAGGGAGTCTGCCCGATTGATGCCTTGATCAATTTAGCCAAGGTTGTCCCAGCAGGACCGGACGATCCTTTATTTTGCTGGCGAGACAACAAGGGAGAGGTCAGACCAATAGTTAAAAAGGCAGCACTCCACCGGATTAATTCAGTCCTCCAGGCTTGTGGATGGGGAACAACCTTTGGCCACTCTTTCCGCATTGGTGGCACCTCCTTCTTCTTAGCGCAAGGAGTTGATCCCAAGATAGTACGACTAGCGGGCAGATGGAAATCCTTAGCATACAAAACATACATAAGGGCCTTCGAGCAAATTGCATCACGGCACATATCAAACCTGTCTGCCAGAAATGCGGCTGCCTAGGTTGGGTGAGCGGCGTAGTCTTGCCGCGGTAGTAGGCAGGCCTTTTGCGGGTGAGCGGTGAGTCTTCCCACGCACACGCGGAGAGCTAATGCTCTTCCTCTACCCAACCACCCAGCTCTTCACTGTCTAGTCCGTAATAGTTGACGCTGGATAGTGTCGAGTGCCGCACGATCCCCGGCGTCCCAGGAGTAGTTCGGCACTCAACGTCCAGCTGAGATATGTAGGATTCGCACGCCTTGTGTTCTCGTACGACGTCGCTGTCGACCCTCAGTCCTTCCTGTTTTTCTCATCACTGACTTCTGATCCTTATTCCTACATATCTACACATTTAATTTACCCACCCACCCTAGCCCTTTCTTTAGACTGCAGCAGTAATCAAGTATCAATATTTTGATGTGATATATTTACCGTATTTAGCGGATTATACAGTAACGAGAGCTGTTAATGCGTTATGATTACCCGCCCTCCCGAGCAGCGAGTCTTCCCACGCACACACGGAGAGCTAACGCTCTTCCTCTACCCAACCACTCAGCTCTTCACTGTCTAGTCCGTAATAGTCGACGCTGGATTAGTAGGATCTACCAGAAGGCCTTATTTCCTCCGTATGAACACAGCCGATCAATTTCAGCGCTTGCCGCTACAATGAAATTCACCGGACTGCAGATCTGATCAATCTAAGAATAAAATAATTAAAGGGGCAAAGCTCTCGTGTTTTCTGAAGTATTTAGTAAGAGGACATGTAAACTTGCACTGATATATGAAAACATAAAGGAACATAACAGCCTGCTCCATTGACTGCACTACAGTCCTTATCCATCAGCTTTATAAACCCTTTCCCGTGGGTAATTTCTGAGCTTTGGCTGTTGCCTGTGTGTCAAGTCTGAAGTCAAATATGTATTCCAAAAATTCTTCAAATTTGATTGTGGCACAATTCTGGAGATCTTCATGGAGATATGGATAGAAGTTCAACACATTAGTCTTCGTAACGCAAGCTTAATTACTGCTAGCTCTTTGACTCAAGGGTATGCTTTGTAGAGCCGGACTCAGACCGGCAGTGAGGCGTTATTGGTCTTGTGTCAGCCATGGGTGTTGACAACAGTTGGGGTGTGCGCAAACTTTGGACTTTAAAAACGGCACCTGAGCCAAGCATCGTCCGATTAATTGATCCAAAATGTTACCTTTGTGCGTTTTATTAATGTATTAATGGCAGTGTGCCACAAACATTATCCTGTATCATTTTTAAGTCTCAAAGGGTAGGTAATTGGTAGATGAAATATACAAAGAAAACAATCATGCATGATCCATCAAAGCGGAAAATTTTATAATACAGGAAGACCGGGTATCATCTATTTTTAACCTAATTCGACCTAACTAGAATGCATAAACTATTCAGCCTTCTCCTGCTGGATTGTCTTGCACTTCCCGGCAGCTAGACAAGCGAGACTTTGCTTGCAGTACTCCACGCGTGACCCCAAATCTCACCAGTGTAGGTGTGAGGTCTCAGTATTAGAGAGTATTTGCAACTAATATATATTAGATATGAATGAGGTATGTAAGCCAGGTGGCTGCCACGCATTGCCGTACACAACTTTTGCTCCCGGCTTCCACCATTGCACCTTCGCAATCGATATCCAACGTCCACGTTCATCGCAATGCCTGGGACTCTCGGTCGCCCCTGTGCTGCTTCTTCACATGCCAACCCTTCCGATGTTCCTCTCTCTGCTAATTCCCATTCACCCGGCTTAACTGTCGAGGTCGCTGCCGTTGTCACTTCACCTTCAGCTTCACTGGTGGTTGAGCCATCCTCCGGAATTGGACTAGAAGAACGCAAGTATAGTCCACAACCAAACGCCATGGAATATGCCAAGCGTTATTGGGCTCAGCACTTGTATTTGGCAGTCAAGGACGCAGGGGAAAATTGGGTGGAGTTGGGAAATATTCAATTACCTACCTCGTCAGAAGCATTCCCGGAGGACTATGTGGGTTTGGTAAATGTCCTCCGTTATATATGTCATATAGGGTGGGGTTTGATAAAGGTACGGAGCAATCTGCCCTGTTGGAACAGTCATTGATGGAGAATATTAAGTTCCATACTAAAGGCCAAATACAACAACTGGGGCGTACACTGGACCAGTTACAACACTTGATCGATATGGGGAAGGTCTGTCACATGCATCAGTACTAAGACATTGAAACTTCTTTGTTCTTATTGGATTTTAGGAGGTGAGTCATTGTTCCCTTGATCCTCTTGCACTATGCTGATTGGCCTCTGCTCTTTCCTCCAGCGAGTGCGTGTACCCTGTCTTTCTCTCTTTGTCCTCCTCTGATTGGCCTCCTCTCTCTTTCCTCCAGGAGGTGTGTGTACTGTTTCCTTCTCTCTTCGTCTTCCTCTGATCGGCCTCCTCTCTTTCCTCCAGGAGGTGTGTCTCCCGTTTCCTTCTCTCTTCATCCTCCTCTGATTGGCCTCCTGTCTCTTTCCTCCAGCTCGTGCGTGTACCGTTTCCTTCTCTCCTCGTCCTTCTCTGATTGGCCCCCTCTCTCTTTCCACCAGGAGGTGTGTGTACCATTTCCTTCTCTCTTCATCCTCCTCTGATTGGCCTCTTCTCTCTTTCCTCCAGCTCGTGCGTGTACCATTTCCTTCTCTCTCCATCCTCCTCTGATTGGCCTCCTCTCTCTTTCCTCCAGGAAGTGCGTGTACCCTTTCTTTCCCTCTTTGTCCTATTCTAATTGGCCTCCTCTCTTTCCTCCAGCTTGTGCGTGTACCGCGTTTCCTTCCCTCCTTGTCTTGCTCTGATTGGCCTCCTCTCTTTCCTCCAGCTCGTGCGTGTACCGTTTCCTTCTCTCTTTGTCCTCCTCTGATTGGCCTCCTCTCTCTCTTTCCTCCAGCCGGTGCGTGTACCGTTTCCTTCTCACTTTGTCCTCCTTTGATGGGCCTCATCTCTCTTTCCTCCAGGTCGTGCGTGTACTGTTTCCTTCTCTCTTCATCGTCCTCTGATCAGCCTCCTCTCTCTTTCCTCCAGTCGGTGCGTGTACCCTTTCCTTCTCTCTTCGTCCTCCTCTGATCGGCCTCTTCTCTCTTTCCTCCAGCTTGTGCGTGTACCGTTTCCTTCTCTCTTCGCCCTCCTCTGATCAGCCTCCTCTCTCTTTCCTCCAGGCAGTGCGTGTACCGTTTCCTTCTCTCTTCGTCCTCCTCTGATCGTCCTCCTCTCTCTTTCCTCCAGCCGGTGTGTATACCGTTTCCTTCTCTCTTCGTCCTCCTCTGATCGGCTTCCTCTCTTTCCTCCAGGTGGTGCGTGTATCGTTTCCTTCTCTCTTCGTCCTCCTCTGATCGTCCTCTCTCTTTCATCCAGCTCGTGCGTGTACCATTTCCTTCTTTCTTCATCCTCCTCTGATCGGCTTCCTCTCTCTTTCCTCCAGCTTGTGCGTCTACCCTTTCCTTCTCTCTTCATCCTGCTCTGATCATCCTCCTCTCTGATTCCTCCAGTGGGTGCGTGTACCATTTCCTTGTCTCTTCATCCTCCTCTGATCGGCCTCCTCTCTCTTTCCTCTAGGAGGTGCGTGTACCATTTCCTTCTCTCTTTGTCCTCCTCTGATCGGCCTCCTCTCTTCCCCCTAGCTCGTACGTGTACCCTTTCCTTCTCTCTTCATCCTCCTCTGATCAGCCTCTTCTCTCTTTCCTCCAGCTCGTGCGTGTACCGTTTCCTTCTTTCTTTGCCCTCCTCTGATCAGCCTCCTCTCTCTTTCCTCCAGCAAGTACGTGTACCGTTTCCTTCTCTCTTCATCCTCCTCTGATCCGCCTCCTCTCTCTTTCCTCCAGCCAGTGTGTATACCGTTTCCTTCTCTCTTCGTCCTCCTCTGATCATCCTCCTCTCTCTTTCCTCGAGATCGTGCGTGTACCGTTTCCTTCTCTCTTCGTCCTCCTCTGATCCGCCTCCTCTCTCTTTCCTCCAGCGAGTGCGTGTACAGTTTCCTTCTCTCTTTGTCCTCCTCTGATCCGCCTCCTCTCTCTTTTCTCCAGTGGGTGTGTGTACCATTTCCTTCTCTCTTCATCCTCTTCTGATCCTCCTCCTCTCTCTTTCCTCCAGGTGGTGCGTGTACCATTTTCTTCTCTCTTCGTCCTCTTCTGATCAGCCTCCTCTCTCTTTCCTCCAGGAGGTGCATGTACCGTTTCCTTCTCTCTTCGTCATCCTCTGATCGGCCTCCTCTCTTTCCTCCAGGAGGTGCGTGTACCCTGTCTTTCTCTCTTCTTCCTCCTCTAATCAGCCCCCTCTAATCAGCCTCCTCTCTCTTTCCTCCAGTTGGTGCGCGTATCCTTTGCTTTTCCATCCACCATAACTCAATCTCATCTTTTCACAGCCATTCCATGATATACTCTTGATGGGTTTGCTTCCCGCCTATAAGAAACACAACACTGCCAATATAAGGTATTGTTTTTTCTCAGGATTGGAGGCCATTCACTGACAGCAATCCTGAAACTCCCTACCATTATGTGTAACGTGCAGCTTGAACTGAGGGTCGTTTCCTTGCAGCATTTTTATTTTGCGTTTACATCCGCTGTGAATCAGCTTCTATCATGCACGTCCCCCTTTCAAATGCTGCTTCGGAGGGTTTCAAAGCTGCACTTCGCCAAGCGGACTCTTGGAGACATTAGCATTTTGTATATTTATTCTGTATATTTAGGATGACAATAGTATTGGCTAGCAGAGACATATGGATTGGAGATGGAAGATTGCCAAAGATTCAGTGAGGGAATTTAGCATGCAGATACAAGTACAAAGATCCCTCGTAAGTACTCTCATCTCAAAAGCACAGGCAATAGCAGTGTGAATCGGAGAAGCTCCTGGATAACAGATGGGACCCACCTTCCTATGCCAACGTAAGAGACCATCCCAACAGGCCTTAGCAGGGTTTTATAGTCTCCACGGGACCACGAATGGACTCCTTATTTTGATTGCTTGGCCCCTAGATATTCTGTCAAGCCATCACCAATTTTCCTCCGCTTGGCCTTCATGGCGTTTCGGCACTGCCCCAATGGATCAAAGCTCGTACACCAATCACCAATTGGCTAATGAACTACTGGACTCCGGGTTTCTGGGAAGCCTTCGGGGGGAGGTCGAGGTGAGAGACATAGGGTCCCTAGCTTTGGGAGATGTGGGCTACCGGGACAAAATTACGGGCCATTTTGTAGCGTCCGGCAATATACACGAGTGGTTCTCTGAAATCTTGGGCCAGGAGCCCCAAGTTACCGTCTACACTGACCTTGACCTCCCAGACAACGTAGAAATCCTTGAGAGCGTAACATCGGGATTTGTAGGTCTCATATGCCCCTTTTTAATGTCAGTGTCTGAAAAAGTGATTTAGGGACCCCCGAGTCTTCGTCTTGTTTGAACCCATTTCTCCACGTTGCATTTTTGGCCCCTCAGGCAGACCTATCCTGGATGTGCTATTGCGTGCTTCTTATGATGGGGAGCCTAAGTTGCATGGACGACTCTAGTTACATCTATGACACAGCGTGGCCGGGGACGTCATTGCGCTTCAATTGGTAAGCATCGATGTTGTCCTTATTTAATCCAATTAATGTCTTTTAAAAAGGTATGTGGAGGAGTATTTACGGCTCCCGAGGTGCATATGGGAGGAGTGTTAGATTACGTTGTATTGCAAGCCATTGATGTGTTTTATGCTCGGCTATTTCGTACTTTACAGTAGCTTAGTCATCGTACATAAACCTTGTCTGTTTTCCTTACACTGTCATCGAACAGGTTATGGGCCCCGCCCCGTTGCTTTAAAAGTCACACTAATACTATCTCATCATCTTATGTCTAATATCAACACCTTACTTGCGAGTATCCCAAAACTCTCAGGTGATAACTACCACGAATGGAAGTTTTCACTGTCAATGGTTTTGCGGTGTGCTGGATCATGGAGTGTTGTTAATGGTGGAACAAAGGCACCTAAGGATGAGAATAGCAAGGAGTATTTGGATTGGGAAAAGCATTCGGAGGATGGTTACACGGCAATTGGATTGACAATCGTGTCAAGCCAACAATCGTATATTCGGGATTGCACCACTGGACCAGAGGCATGGCAAGTGCTTGCAAAAATCTATCAGGCAAATAATCGGGCCAATCGGATTTCGTTGAAACGCCAGCTCTATATGTACCAGCATGATGTCAAAAATCCAGTGATGGAATATGTCCATGGCATTTTGACTCTGGCTTCGCAGCTTCGAGCGATTGGAGTCGAGTTATGTGATGAGGATGTGCCGGATGTCCTCATCTATTGTTTGGCTCCAGAATTTGGTGCGGTAGCAACTGCTCTTATGCAGCGTGTGGGATCACTTACAGTCGAAGAAATTTCCGCGGCACTGGTAGAAGAAGAAAGCCATCTAAAAGGGCGGAAAGAAAATGAGAGTCAAATTGCCATGAAAATGAAAGTTGACTCACCAAATATGCGACAGCCGAAGAATTGCTATAGATGCAACGGCGAAGGTCACATTGCGCATTTTTGTCCTGCGCCGAGGCCGGTTGTTTCGTCTTCAAGTGGATTACCTACCGAAAACCAGGAGATCCCCACTGATAGTGCAGGGATGAGTGCTTATATTTTACGCACTTGAAATTATCGCGTGGACTAGGAGTTGCGGGTAGGGCTCCAAGGTCCGGCATTTGTTTGTCATCTGGGAGGTTGGGGGAATGTGTTCTAAGAGCGAGGATGCTCTGAGGTTCGGTTCGACACCAAATGTACCAGACGAATATTGCGTCTAGTGGGCGCAGCGGGTTTCTCAAAGATTTCGAGCGGATTCTGCGTCTAGTGGACGCAGCGGGTTTTTTCGTGTCAATTTTTGGATGGGTTTTGCGTCGAGTGGGCGCAATATTTTGTGTTAAAACTGGTTTATTTTTCGTTTTTTGTGTGTATGGTCTTACTGCACACTTCAATGACTTGCAAAGTGGGCATGTTAGATTACGTTGTATTGCAAGCCATTGATGTGTTTTATGCTCGGCTATTTCATACTTTACAGTAGCTTAGTCATCGTACATAAACCTTGTCCGTTTTCCTTACGCTGTCATCGAACAAGGAGGATTAAACTGGGATAAGTCATATCCACGCAACAATTTTCCCACACGTCCAGCTATGTGATTCTGAGCTATGAGAACGCTGCCAACTTTCTCGCATTCCCAGTCTGTTCACAGAGAAGAATGTACCCAATGCTTTCCTTCAATGGAAATGGGATTTCAATTTCAATTACCTTCATGCTTATGTGCACGACGCGATCTGGACCTTGGTAGGATCTACCAGAAGGCATCCACGGGTGGCGTACGAACACAGCGGATCAATTTCAGCGGTTGCCGCTACAATCAAATTCGCCAGACTGCAGATCCGATCAATATAAGAATAAAATAGTCAAAGGGGCAAAGCTCTCGTGTTTTCTGAAGTATTTAGTAAGAGGACGTGTAAAGTTCTTGCACTAATATATGAAATAAACTTGGAAATTTTCCAAGAAAATATATTAACTTTGTTGTTTTGCGTAATCTTGCCTACTCCAACATGTGTCCTGGAGATGCAAAAGTCGTTTTGCCCCACTCAACAACCTCGTAAGGTTTCAACGAAAAATATTTTTCAGTCGTTGCACCATTACTAATACAGTCAACTCCCTTATAACCCATACCTGGTAAAGCCCATACTCTAATAACGCATACAATTCTGGAGTAACTAAGTTGGTAAGCGGGTTTTAATATGATAACCCAATACTCCCTCATCATACATACTTCTGGACCTATCCTGAGGGTATGTGCTTTGAGGGAGTCGACTGTACCAGAAATGATATGTGGATGCTGGCCAAAACACTTCAACACTGGGGTCCGAGCCAAATGAACTAGAAAAGAAAGCCGTGGGGCACACTCGACCTGGAAGCAATCCGGGATACTTCATGGCTCGTTGTAGTCCCGGGTCCTTTTTCAGTCTCAGGAGCCTGACCTTCAAGCATCAGCACTGGTTATACGGCATTAGGCTTCGTATTTTCCCTTTGTCTCTTTTTTCCTCCGTTAAGTGACATATCATGTTCTCAGGCGACGGCACTACTCCCTTGCTTAGACCTCTTTCAATAACACTGAGAAGTCTTTTTTTATTCCTTTTATCGCCGCAATGCTGTTCCATCTCCCATCAACAAGTCACGTAATATAATGTTGTATCTGTCTCTCGTTATCTTACTTTGATGTCTTGTGTTATGGTACGTGATTTTGAATTGATATATTCTCTATCCTCATTATATGTTTTCTTCCAATCATATGGTCTTTGTCAACCCACTCAGCCATCATGATGACGCATGCATCCAATCCATGGGTAATTATTGGAAACTTCATTACTCAAATTATGACCATCTAAATTTTTGAATTCTATCTACTTAACTTCGACTGGGACTTGGCACGGATTCAAATTTGGCCTGCAACACCTTTCTATCTGTTAGATTATATAATACCAACCATTGTTCCAACTGGGACCATATGGTGTACAGCTCTGAGTTCAGTGTGTATATGATCTAATAGGAATGGCGCTTAGGGTTATATCCTTAAGTACAGTGTAAGACCAAACCTACCCAAGGTCAGATGGTGTAGTGGTTAACACCTTTGTTATGTAATCGAGAGATCCTGGGTTCAATCCCCAGTCTGGCTATTCATTTTCTACATTACTCATGTTTTCTAACACTATCTCCCCCATTTTATCTCCCATCCCCGTCGTTTAAGTTTATTTCATTCTCCATTTACCACTTCGACCAGGACAGTCCACAGTGTTATTTCATATCTTCATGGGTCGGTAAGTCTCATTTTGGTTTAAGTCTCGATTGGCATTGGACATGACTGATCGGATTGACTTGTAGTAATCCTGGACTCCACATTTATTTCGCTGATCGTGTGGACCCAACGACGGGGAAAAGGCATCAGTTTGGCTTTCCGGTGCAGCCAGAAGAAGATGGCGAATGGCTATGTCCGGCATAAATTGTCAATATTACTTGAATAAACGTCAATCTGCCAAATGCAACAACTCTAAGCCCGACGGGCCATACACCAGCCTCATCCAACACACAAAGACCCACATCTCTCTAGATGACTGGCCAACTCAGTGTACCTCCTATCCTTCGACTCTTCATGTTGAAAGTGCTCAGCCAAATGACCACCTCAATAATGTTGACAATGCTTACACCCCTGCTCCTGCGAACCGCCATGCTATTTCCGCTCTTCGGGTTCAGGTGTAGTCAATTTTAAGTCTTTGAGATATAGCGATAAGAATACTCGGATGGATCCTGCGCTCAATTAAGACATATCGAGCCATACTCAAGTTTTAAATCAACATGAAGACGTGGTCATCGATTCGTTGTATGAAAATATGAAGCTCAAATTATCAATCAGTCCGAAGACCGCGAGATCGAGGCACTATACGAAACACATGAAGAGTGACACGCCCGCATATCCTCAAAGACGCCCACAGTCAGATTTCCTCCTACGTCTATATTGTGGAATAATAAGATCTCAGAAGGTACTTTTTTTAACGTCTCCATGTTTCGTCTCTCAGGTATCTCTCAGGCATCCCCATTGTTCCTCAACAGCCAGGCGACTCTCGCCCACAGGGTACACGACAGTCTTCCCTAAACCTTGACCCACCAAGCCATGTATCCTCGGACCTCTCGCTGCTGTGTATTGGCTTCCATGTCAACACATTCTACGGTGTTTTGATCTGTGCTGGTTGCTGTCTCCCTTACCTCCCCGACACTCTTCCTCATAACCTCAATAAAAGGCATAAACACAAAATCACAGCGGTTGAGCGCGATGAATTTGGACCATCTCATTAAGACTTACGAAATCCACACTACCTGTGACGACGTACTTGTGGCTCTCCCTCCAGCTCCTTGCCTGCCGATTGAGGGTGTCAACATTTACAGTGATGGCTGTGAATGTCCCCTCTATCTCTATGCCTCCGATGCCGATTCAAGTATTCAGAAACATCTCAACTGCAACCATCCACACCATAAGGATGTTCGAAATCGTCCAGCCCATGTTCACGTTTAATGCTATCGGCGATTATGTGGCGGGCCATACAACTTCATGGCACGAAACGAATATGGCATTGAATTGGGAACGGTGGACACATTGCTGGAAGAAGAGCTTTGGAGAATTCACTTTGTAAGTCTTTTTATAGTACGCTCAGGTCCACCGTGCCACCCGATCGGGAGAAGGGCATACGCTACATGTCGAATAGCAAGCGACCGCTAAAGCTTTCTGGGCCCACCCCGAGAAGCGCTTTGTACAGGTCGCCTCTGTTATGATCGCGCAAGCATTACACATTCTTCCCGGTCTGCCTGTGGTCGCAGGACGTGCTGGTCCCCAAACAGCTCTCCCCGGCATTTCACTTCTAAAGCACTTGCTGGAGTTCTCAGCAGCTGATTCGTGCGGTTTACGTCGCCGGCGCAAACTCAGGCACTGCGACCCATCCGATTACGTGCAGGAAATTTATGTGAAACTGGTACGGGGAAATCACTTCTCTGGCTGCTCCCCGCTGTAACATTTGAGGTTCTTTTACGACTATCGTGGTCCTCCTTTTCCGTGGATTACTTGAGGATCTCAAATGTAACTGCAACAAGTATCGGATGGATTATCAAAAGCACTATACGAGACTGAGTTATTATTAGGTCTTACTTTCTAACACACCCTGACCATGTCGGGAACGTCAACAATCAGACACCAATCCCGTCAATTGTTTTTGTGGCACTGGAACACATACGTGGTCCCTGATTTCACACGTATGCGAATCGGATGTGTAACTGGGGAAACTGGCACGCATAGTAATTGAAGGACATATCGTCATATAGTATCAAGGTTAGGTCACTTCCGAAATGTCACAGCTATCGTTCTCCTTTTTCTTATTCCGACACAATTCGTCTTGATATCGGCCTCTATTCCCCCAACGACAATTTCTACTATTGAAAGGACACTTGGTACTCGGCGTCCATTTCAAATTATTCGGTACTCCACTGTACGGAAGAATATCAAAATCCAACCACGCTTACTCGAGTCATCGAAGGCGTGCGACCAAGCGACGATCACTGCGGTTCTGATTGTTTCATCGTATATACACGCTCGATATCCAAGACGCAAGAAATGGAATAAATTGTCAAAGTGCCATTTTTCGATAGCATTTTGACGGCGGAGAAGGAAAAGTATATTCTGTACCAGTTTGTTAATGGTGAAGTGCAAGGTGTGGTAGCGACGACAGGATTCAGTAAGGGATCAACGTCCCTGGTGTGCGTGTCGTGATTCACAACGGTTTACCGTTCAACCCGATTGACTACATCCAGCAAGAGGGACGAGTGGGTCGCGATGGATTGCGCGCGTATTCATATAGTTATGTGGATCGAAATGCTAAGCCGGTCGTTCCAACACCGGATACTTTAGGGATAGAGGTGCTGATCGAGATGATTTGGGATGAAGACAACTGCATCCTGTGCCACTAAGATCATTTATTGTTGGGGTAGAGTATACCGGTAACTGTCCCCTTGTAGACAGTGTCCCTTGCACGGCGTGTGTACGCGGGAAAACCTAAGACCGCTGGAGATGTGTTAGATATTTTGGGAGTCTTAATGTACGAGGGCAAAGAACATTATTGTATAACATTCCCTACATGACCTTTATATACCTAAATACCTAATTCAATCTCAGAATCAAACATCTGAGACAATACCGGAGTCTCGCAGCTTCTATGGCTCGCAGACTCCAACACTCCCCCTCGAGCCTTAGAAGCTCGCACTACTATTCGACCATACATAGGTCGACCAATGTCGTTCCAAACGACCGGGGAGTTATCCGAATGGTATAAGGTCATGTTTAGTGAGTCCCGCTCTCACGAACCTGCCCAGGTCCTCCTCACCCCTGAACACTCTTCCGTAATGCACTACAGCTCCCTAAGACTCTACTAGTCATAGCATTCTCTCCGGCAGAGATTTCCTATCCCTCCGGCTCACAATACCTGTTGGGCTGCCATCCTCGGGCTCGACGGCTCCGGAACATACATATCTTCGGCACCTCAGTCAGCCAGGTCATCGCAGCGTTATCTGGAGCATATTCGTATGTGCAAGGGATTGCGTCAAACGACGCGAGAGGTGAGAATAATCGACAGCGTGCAACTTGAAAATCTGCTGATCTTATGCAGCTTCGCGCAGTGGCGTCGGGTGGCGATTCCGAAAAAATGCTGTCTAACCAGGGTAACCGGTGGCTCTCCGGGATGTGCTCGCATTAAGACTCCACCGCCTTCGCAGACGGGGCCCATAACCTGTTAGATATTTTGGGAGTCTTAATGTATGAGGGCAAAGAACATTATTGTATAACATTCCCTACATGACCTTTATATACCTAAATACCTAATTCAATCTCAGAATCAAACATCTGAGACAATACCGGAGTCTCGCAGCTTCTATGGCTCGCAGACTCCAACAAGATGCTACTTGGGCTTCACAAAAGCTGGTACCCAGTCCGGCAGTTTCCCAGCAAGGTTCTAAGTCACGCCCTGACTCTCTAACCCCGTTAATTCCACAGCTCTCTGATCGACCTCCCCTTTGCTATGATGCTTTTCACGATGATCTATATATTCAAAACGTCAGCGAACTCAAGATTCCCGCAGACCTGGACCGAATAAAAGACTTCGGACTGGCTTGGCTTATATCTCAGAGACACACACGATTTCCCCACTGTTTTCTGAAAGTTTTGGCACGAGAGAATCATTGAGACTTTCTCCTCAATAATTTTGACAATGCTCGCACCCCTACTCCTGCGAACTGCCATGCTATCCTCGCTCTTCTGGGTTCAGGTGTAACCCTGGCCGTCTTACCACACACGCAGAGCCCCATCATTGACCACTGGCCACCCCTGGCCGACTTACCAATTGCCTGTGTCACCGAGTCCCAACCCGCTATTGGGCTCGATCAACAGCCATTCCCCTAGTGACACATACGCCTGGTGGAACCGGATCAGGATCTCGAATATCTTCTCATCTCCTTGACCACCGCATTATAGAATCCCGGTTTCTCCTTTTCTAATTAATTCCATCGTCACGAACATTCAATGGTTCCGACTCCTATAAATTAGATACACCATACATCTGTAAAGCTAGCGAAAGCACCAAATACGATACTCTTGTCCCGTCTGCTACCGACCGAGTGAGGCTGATACCGACAGCCTTACATCAGGTATATTCAATTTACATCTTTGAGATATAGAGATAAGAATGCTCGGATAGATCCTGCATTCAATCAAGACATATCTAGCGATACTCAAGTTCTAAATGAACATCGAGACGTGAACATCGATTCATTGTATGAAGACATGAAGCTCAGATTATCAATCAGTACAAAGACTCCGAGATTGAGGCACTATATGAAACATATGAAGAATGCCACACCCGCATATCCTCAAAGACACCCACAGTCAGATTTCCTCCTACGTCTATATTGTGGAATAATGATATATCAGAAGGTACTTTCTTTAGCGTCTCCATGTTGGGTGGCGGTCGGGCCATCTGGGAGTTGTAGCTTTTGTCCAACAAAGAGTCTTGTGAAAGGGCGCCTACCAGGGCGGTCTCTTCTGAGAAGAGGGGATATAAATTCCGGGGTCGCTTCAGTTGCAAGGCCACGCCCTCAGGGATCCAACCTAGAGTATGCTATCAGCATTCCAACAAATTTCGTCCTATCTGTCATAAAGCCGGGCAGTTGCGATCGCGCGTTCAGGGCATGATCGTAATCTAAAAGTTGAATTTTAAAATCTGTGATCAACAAACTCATTATATGATTCAGTAGATTCTCATTCGAGAACATCTCGAGTGCACAACTGGCACACTGCAGATCAGGATTCTAAATATCATTATCAGTCTTGGCCCCTTTTGGCGTCCGCTCAGAAATACTAAACGAAGACCGCTTCTTCTGAGATTCTGAGGTATAGAGTTCCACGGCATCATCCGCTTTTTGTGCCCTTTATTGTATTTAATCTTGTACTGCCACGAGTTGGAACAAGTAGCTTGTTTGGCTTCGAATTGGAAGAACTGGTTTTGGTGGGAATCAACTCTTTACTGCGAGCCTGTTTTTCACCACTTGATTCTACTCCAACATATCAGGATAGAGTCTACATGTATTAGAAGAAACCTCACTGAATGCCATAGACTTCAAGTACTCGACGTAGCTTTTCACCAGGAGCTTAGATTCCCAGAAGTCCAAGCCTTGCTCCAGTGGATGGCATCAACGTCTCCCAGGTGTTTCTCTGACAAGTTATTGGGATTGAGTCTCCCTTCTTGGTTAAATGCGTCTGCACGAACCCCCAAGACATCAGGCTTACATGCGGCATACGACCTTCAGAGGAGGGTGCTACCATTACGACACAGCCGTATTTCTTCTATGCCTATCTGGCATAAAACATAGTTGAGTAACTCCACAAAAGGAACATAACGGCCTGTTCCGTCAGTGACTACGCTACAGTATTTATCCCTCAGCTTTATAAACCATTTCCCGTGAGTAATTTGCTGAGTTTTGGCCGTCGTCTTTGCGTCAAGTTTGAAGTCAAATATTTATTCCAAAAATTCTTCAAATGTGATTGTGGCGAAATTCTGGAGACCTTCACGAGGATACGGATAGAAATTCGACACATTAGCCTTTGTACCGCAAGCTTAATTACTGCTAGCTCTTTGACTTAAGGGCGTGCTTTGTATAGCCGGACTCAGACCGTCTGTCTTTGAAGGAGGCATTATTGGTCTTCTATTGGCCATGGGTGTTGACAACAGTTGGCGTGTGCGCAAACTTTGGGACTTTAAAAAAAAACGGCACTCCGATTAATTGGTCTAAGATGTTGCCAGAGGCAAAGTGACGACTGGGATTTTTACTCAACAAGCGGTTTCAAATTTGACAAAAAAAGCTACACTACATCATCAGATTACACTAGTAAATGGGATAGCGGGTGAAGGGGAGCGGGGAAGGTGGGAGGGATATCAAAACCAGGTTCCGTGCAAGGAAAAACACTTTGAAGGAATGTTCATATCAAGGGGAGAGATTTAAAGAATGTTCCGTGTATAATGATTGTTCATACAATCTGAAAATAAGTGGGATCAGCTACATTCTTCCAGTAGGTAAACTTTTCGACCTAACAGGGAAACCGTGAGGGGATCAAGTGCTCTCAGCAAAAGGAGCAACAACGTCTGCCGGGCTGCCACCGGTGGAGCCACCGAGGATGCCACCGAGGCCGAGGGGGCCGAGGATGCCACTGGTGGAGCCATCGGTGGAGCTACTGAGGATGCCACCGAGGCCGAGGGGGCTGAGGAGGCCACTGGTGGAGCCATCGGTGGAGCCACTGAGGATGCCACCGAGGCCGAGGGGGCTGAGGAGGCCACTGGTGGAGCCATCGGTGGAGCCACCGAGGCCACCGAGGCCACGGAGGATGGTACTGGCCTCACGCGACTCTACCCTCTGCCATTCAACGACAGGGGCAGCAGAAGCGAAGGAGAGTAGGGCAATGAGACTGAAAAGATAGGTGAAGGAGGTCATGATGTAGGACGAATACTCTAGCTGACTGCGTTGACTACAGTGAGGTGAACCTTGAGTGGGGGATGCTTTAATAGGGAATTTGCGAGTATCCCCAGCCACCTGAGAGGAGGCCCGTAGTCCGACGATGTAAATTATTGCTGTAGGCACACCGCCAAGAACACAAAGAAATATAATCCTCATAGATTTCACTATTAATTGTGAAGCTATCGGGACGTCAACACTACCTCAATACAGAAATAGATCTGTATACACATACTTGTGGTATTATAGATCTTTACGCCATAACGATTGAAAGAAATAAATGAACATTGACGTCTGATCACGTGCATCTACGGAGAACTTGAACAAGGACAGCTGTCTGAATGGTTTTATGACAGCATGAGAGGAAAGAGTTCACAGTCGATTGTTACGACTCGGCATCCCGGCCACAGATCTCATTGAGTCCCCCGATCTCATCCCACTTATCGTCAACTTAGTCGCCAAATTTAAGGAATTTTGCTTCCGTCCGCCCTCGCGGGATACTTTAGACACTATCCCGCGCCGGCGCCTCTTTGTATTATGTAATGAGACGGCCTTTCTCATGCTGTTGGGTTCCTGTGGTTAATTGAAAAAAAAAAAAAGTAATAAGTAATATAATATAGGAAAGACGAGGGATCGTCAGCACTCGATGAGGATGATGACCGACACTGACGCTGATGTTCAATAAATACCAACCAGGTGTCTTCCAAGGCAAAGTTTTCGGTGGCAGTGGTGATGGTGACACCTTCTTATTGTTCATCTACTTGAGTATTAAAGACATTCAAGTACTAAATACATAGATAAGTTTTGCTTCGTGATGAGGCAATAGACATATCACTTACTCTCAGCAGTTAAACGTTTGCTGAGAGATTCCCTAGCTATACTACATGTATATAATAGTACATTTGAGAGGAGATTGAACAATATGACGCATTGCATCTTTTCGAGACATTTTTGTCTCACCTTCTTTGTACAAATGCTTACTTCTTTAATGCTCATTATACCTAATACTCCTCCTTGAGTTTTGAAGAAGTAAGTTCTAAATGTCCTGTGTGATGGTAATGAATTGGTGAAGAAAGAGATTTCATTAAAATATCCACAATCATTTGTTTGGTTGATTGATAGATGAGTTGGATAGTGCTGTTTTCAATCAAATGACGAATGAAGTGGTATTTCACTTCAATATGTTTCATCCTTCTCAAAGTGTGTTGGTTTTGAGCAAATGCGATAGTACCTTGATTGTCTTTGAAAATTGCCGTTGGTTCTTCATATATTATATTAAGTTCTTCGAGGAAATGACGCATCCACATAATTTCATGAGCCACTTCCGAAAGCGCAATATATTCCACTTCAGTGGATGAAAGGGCAACTGTTGATTGCTTCCTCGAAGACCAAGATACTGCTCCTGAACCTAAAGAAATCACATATCCACCTGTTGAACATCTATCCTCTTGATCTTCTGCGAAATTGGCATCCAAATATCCATGCAGGCAAAGAGCTTGTCCTCCCAATTGAAGCTCAAAATCGTGAGTCGTGTATAAATATTGCAGGATACATTTAGCTAAGTTCCAATGCATTCTTGCAGGATTTGATGAATATTGAGATAGTTTGTTAACAGAATATGTGATATCAGGATGCGATACTGTAGCTGTGAACATCAAACTTCCAATAAGTTCACGATAGGACAATTTTTCACCTTCATTTCGTTCTTCTTCAGTATCTGGACAAATAATAGAGGTGAAATCGATTCCAAGTGATATGGGAGTTCGAGTTGGCTTGGAATTTTGTACGTTGAACTTCTTTGCTATATTTTCGATATATTCCTTCTGCAATATGAATACTGATTTCAATTCAGCATCTCGACGGATACTCGTTCCCAATATCCAATGGGCCTCGCCTTCGCTCGAAATTCCAAATCGTTTGCAGAATGCCTTTTCGAGATCTAGGAGCCATTTTTCATCACCTACGGCAGTTGCATCATCCACCCAAAATGCAACTACAGCCCAACTTCTGTCATCCCATATTTTGAAGAATGTAGCACTGTCAAAATCGGAACAGAACCAGGTGAGTTCTTTAACCATAAAATCATATAGCATTTTTCTCCACTCATTGCCTCCCTGTTTTGTTCCATATAAAGCCTTCAATAATGGTAATGCCATATTCTTCTTTCTGGGTTCTTCAAACCCCTCGGGTTGTTAAACCCAAACCTTTTCTTTCATTGTCCCATGTAAGTATGCCAATTTAATGTCGAATTGATGTATAGCTGAATTTGTTATAGCTCCCAGCACCAGTAAAATTTGGAATGTTTCCCACTTCATGACTGGTACGTATGTTTCGTCAAAATGTAATCCAGGAATTCGACTAAATCCTTTTACGATGATTCGTACTTTCCTCTTTATTAGTTCGCCATTCTTGTATGATAACCAAAATTGTGCCAGATCAAACTTTCGTTCACTTACAGCAGCATCTGACCTGTCCAACTCGCGTTTAAATCTAGTATCATACCGCGACTTTATCTGTTATGACACACTTAATATGACATGATTTGGAGGACCAAAACCCACTAGTGCCACAACTTTATTTTTGACTCTACGGTAATATCAAATCTCATACGATGCTATTGAGATCAAGACACATACAGATATCCACAACAATGCAACTGAGCCTCCAGTTCCTTGACAGCCTATCATAAGCAGTCAATGGCTTTCCTGCACCTGATAATATTATGTTAACATCATGTGAGTGTTAGGATACACACACAGGCCGGGTTTCTGGAGAAACCCACGGGATATCCGGTAGGACTTGGCTTCAGCTTATAGGCTGCGCCCTCGCTAGATCGTGTTGTCCAATTTCAGACAGGCGGACGGGAATCCCGGGGAGTCCGGGCGGGGGTTCGTGGGTCGTAGGTCGTAGGTCGTGAGTCGTGAGTCGAGAGTTGAGATGGTCGAGAGAGTTTAGATGTGTTGGAGCCCGTGGGCTCCGACTAGTGCAAGCGGTCTGATAAGAGTAGGTTTTAGAGAGGAAAATGTATTAGATTACTGGGGGGAATCTAAGCTAATTTTCTGACTGGATTGTATGTACAACATCTGCCAGTTTATATAGACCGTGGAATGCATGACATACCGAATCCAGTAATAATGAGACGGAACGAGCAAAACATAAAACGGGAATAGTAAACACCAAATTGGTGTTAGGAACGGGACGGAACGGAGCGGAGTCCGAATCGTGACAAAGCATAACCCATAACGGGAAATGGAGCGGGAGCGGAGTCCTAAATCGTGACAGGTCATTTGACTAAAACGGGAACGGGGCTCGATTAGAGCGGTGACGGGATTCTAAGTGGGGACCAGTGACTGATGCGTGGGACGAAGACGGACATAGACAGAGACGGGGTCCGGGGGAAGTCCGGTGACTGATATGTGTCTTAATGAGGTCGAACGTAACGAGTCTTGACGTAACGGAGTCCGGGCGGGAAATCCTATAAACAGACGATTGGTGCTTGTAGCGCGTGGGGGCGTACGAGTTAGTGCCCGGAGTCCGGCGGGATTGTCCGGTCGTAACAGTGAGCCACCAACATTGTGAAAAGGGAATTCAAAATAACTGTTTTTGAACAATCAAGTCCAATGTAAGACATTTGAGGAAAGAAATAAGGTCATGTTGTTGGTGTCTTTCCCGACTGTCAAACTATCATCGCTGTTTCTTCACATGACTGTTTTCAATAATAATAATGTCTATGCCACCCTGTTGTTAAACCTTCGCACAACCAATTAGATGGCCATGGATTACTAGTCCCTGCAGATGGCTGGTATAAGAGTGGTAGAATATGAGTGGTGGGTAGGACCAGGAAAGGGAATACATACTCATCTTAATACAATATGGACCAAGACAGAAAGATAAGTATCCTTTGTGCTGACCATCCACTCCTTTTGGATATTCGTAGCATGTGGAGGAACCAAATACATGGGAAAAAAAGCAAGTGAGTATTTCTGTTGTCTTACAAATTACAATTTGATGCCCAAAGTATACAGAGATACATAAGACCTGTCAGGATCCTTTTCCTTCTCTGCCAAAGCAACATGACCAGGCCAAACCTAGCGTCAATGGACAGCCATCTGTGGTGGAGTTCATGACCCAGAAATGGAGAATCAGGGAGTGACTGGAAATGATCCAGGGATATGGCGCCTCCAGCATGAACTTTATTATTGGAATTGAGGTGCCAATTTATAATAAATAAGACACACTATTGGGGGTCATCTGATATAGAGAGATTTTGAAAATGCTTAATGATACCTTTAAGTCTGAAAATTGAAGGCATCCTCTACATGAGATAAGCGCAAAATGCCATGGCAAAATAGCACCACATTTACCCTCAAATCTTCCAAGATCGAAATACTTCTAACATAAATAATTTAATTTCTAAAGATTCCCATAAAAAACCAATGACAACAGGATATTACTCATGTGTTTAGTGGTTTCCCATTATTGAGAATCTAGCCAACTACAAATATCAGAAAAATATGGAGATCATAATAGACTATGTTAGAGCTGTAGTATCACACTCTAACACTAGCCACCATCGTTTTGTTATATTTAGAGAAACTACTCCACACCCAATAGAGGCTGCTGACAAAACTGTTTTTCATGCAACTGGAATTGGGAGCATGAAAGTTGCTATGCCAAATGGAAACTCAATGGTCAATATGATATTGAACAATATGCTGTACTCACCAGACCTAGCTTTCACACTGATCTCACTTGCTCACTGCGACAAACCAGGTTATTCGGTGCTGCTAAAAAATCAGAGATGTACAATCAGGGATCCAGATGGAAAACTCGTTGGTGAAATCCCTCTTGCTGATGATGGTCTATACAAGGTGGAGCACAAAATGTACCACAGCACTGCAAATGCAACCTCAAAGAAAATATCGATTGATGAATTGCACTGACAACTGGGGCACATTGAACCCAATGCAGCAAAGAAATCAGTTTAGGATGGTCATATCCTTGGGATAAACTTGGACTTATCTAGTGAGCCAACATTTTGTATGGCATGTGTACAGGCCAACATTACACCACTGCCTGTACCAAAGGAGCGTACCAGCAGAATTGCATCAAATGTTGATGACAAAATTCACTTGGATGTATGGGGTCCCATGAATCCTGAGAGCTATGATGTGAAAACCTATTTTGCCAGTTATGCAGACAATAAAACCCAGTGGTAATCACTTGCCATGTTAGGACAGAAAAGTGATGTGTTTCAAGCCTACAAAGTGTCAAGAGCCATGCAGAGCTTAGCGGGAGAGTCCTGCAGATAATCTGGTAGGACTTGGCTTGGTAGGACTTGGCTTCAGCTTATAGGCTGCACCCTCACTTGATTGTGATGTCCAATTTCAGACAGGCAGATGGGGAGTCCAGGTTGGTTGATAGGTTGAGTTGTTGAACAGTTGATGAGTCAGGTTGGTTGAGTGGTCATGATGGGAAAGCCACGGATGTTGATGAATCAGATGGTGAGTCAGGAGGCCAACCCGACGGTCCCTGAGATTATCGCCACCCATCAATGATTCAAGTCATCGTTCAAGTCAGCACATCGGAAACCGTTGGTCTTCCGATGCTGACATATGCTTTTGCAATGATCAAACTCCATTTACGCCCACGTCAAAATATACTTGTACTATCTGGTTGAACTCTGATACGTTCCCCTTTATTATGATGATCCATTCTACTCTATGTTTCACATATGTCTATATATACTTGTAACTCTCAGACTATTTCCTTTTCTCGTAATTCTGCTCTCAGTTATATCATGGTCTCCAAACTAATTGTAACCTTCCCATTCCTAGTCAAGCTTATTGTCAATACTGCTTTCCGCTCTTCTCCTAAGTTAGTATTTTCTAGATGCCGAATATTTGTATATGAACCCGCTGTAGTTGTAGTTACTAGGCAATCAGAATATCTACTCAGAATACCCTCTTACGCCTCCAGAAGTCTCATACTAAAGTACTCCCTATCCGCCTTCGTGTGTGCTCGCCCACTCTCGGTCCCTGACCCCTTGGCCTGACACTTGACTTATCCTTCATTTCCAATCGGTAGTTTTGCCGAGAGGTATTCATTTGGACTAGTCTTCACCTGTCCGAAATTTAAGGACACCTGATGGATAATTGCGAGGGCGCAGCACATAAGCTGAAGCCAAGTCCTTCCGATCGGTCCCCATCAGCCTACCGACATTAGTCAGTTTTCAGTTCTTAACAAGGAGCCTCTAGTCCTATTTAAATCAGGCTGGACACTGGGGCCGACCTCTCCTTAATTTTGGAGGATTTCTATAAGGAACTAGAGGACTGCCCCAAGCTCAAGCAAGGACTCAAGTTGCACCTTGTTCAGCTTACCAATAATGCTAAGGTCTTAGGATACGTCAATGTCCCCATTTACTTCAAAGATGACACCAGTATGCTCCTTAAATTTACTGCCAAAATGTACGTTGTCTGAGGCATGACCGTACCGATTCTTCTTGGGGAGGACTTTCACATGAACTATGAGATCGGGACACTATGAGACCAGCCATTGGGCTCTAGATTGATTCTACCAGGGAGGCCAGGGTCTATCCCAGCCAGTTCCTCCAAGGAGCTGCAGCCTTTAGCCTTCTTGACCCTTGAGGAACTAGCCAATGGCTCACCTGAATTGACTTCCAAACCAGACAAAGGGGTGTGTACTGAAAGAGTCGCATGGGCCCTACAGGATTGTACTATAGAGCCAGAATAAGCTCGATTAGTACCAATCTTTGTCAGTGATCTTATTGGTGACCAATGGATAGTCAAGGGAGTTGTCTTGCAGAATGTTGATGGAAGTATACTAGCTGCTCCCACCACTGCTATCTCTAGGGAATGCGCCATGATACCTCTCGCCAATCCCTCTCTGACACCAAGAATCATTAGACGAGGAGAAACTGTTGGATTAATTCATGATGTGAACAAATGGGCTCAGACGCTTAGATCTCCAACTGAGAAGGCATCAATGCAGTCAATGGAAACCAAGATCACTCACCTTGTAGAGAGCGTATTAAGAATAGAAGTGGTGCATGTCCTTAACCTTCTGGCCAGTCCCCGGAATGGGAACTCACAGATGATTTTGACCCAGCAGGCCCTAAAACGTCAGAGGTTCCCACCACAGAAACATTTCGTTTGGAGGACTTACATAAGTTAGTTAACTTAGGACCTGACATTCCTACTGATGTCTCCTCTTGCTTGGAGTTGGTCTTGACTAAGAATGTTCAAGCCTTTGGAGTAGACAGGCATTTAGGACAAGTCGATGTTAAAGTCAGTGTCCCATTGAAAGAAGGTGTGTAACCTATTTTGATGCCAATGTTTCCAACTTCCCCGGCCAATAGGAAGGTCATTGATGAACAAATGGATACCTGGTTTCAACAGGGAGTAATTGAACTGTCAAAGAGTCCTTGGGGGGTGCCAGCCTTTGTAGTCTATCACAACAGGAAACCACGAGTGGTGATTGACTATAGGAAGTTGAACAGCCTAACAGTTCCCGATGAATTCCTGTTGCTCCATAAGGCACCGGTGATGGCAAAGTCATTGCATCTTCATGGAATATCGCATCTCGTACCTTTTCAATCCTCCTCATTCCAGGGAACCACACTAAATATCCAGATGAATGCGGTTCATACCCAACCATATAACCCATCTTTGAATGTGAGCCCCACTTCTGATGTCTTTGTTTAGGAACTGCCACGCTAACTGGACTTCCGAATATCTGCAAATGTGCTAAATCCGGCTTTTCTCCCGTTATTCATTCAAGAGGCGTATGCCCATTGTTTGCATGTGATGGACTCTGATTCCTCAAATATGCCATCATTTTGACTGCGATCAACCACAAGAATTTTAGGAGTTTTGATGTGTATAGTAGGTTTTGTGCACCTTCCGCTATTTTCATTGCATATAACATTGTTCTTGCCCCTTCCGTAATGGTGCGTATACCTCTTTCTGCAACACCATTTTGCTGCAGTGTATATGGCACTGAGGTAAATAAAGCTATACCTTTCGATAACAGATAGCTTCTAAATTCCAAATTTATTAGCTCGGTTCCATTATCCATCATAACTCCCTGGACCCTCATATTGAATAATGTCTCCAGTTGAGTTATATATTCCTTTATTTTGTGCACTGCTTCCAGCTTGCTTGCTAATGTTTCAAACCATACAGCATGGGAGAAGTCGTCAACAACAATAATGAAATAACACTTTTTGTTGAAACTTATCGTTTCCATAGGTCCAGCTAAATCCATATGGAGTAATTCTCCCAACTTCGTCACTCTGGTACATCCAGTTTTGAATGGATTTCTGTGCTGTTTACCCTCAATACATGGAATGCAGTCAGCTTTGAAACCTTCAAGTTCTTCAATTTCCATTCTGGTTGCAAAATGTTGTGCAAGATTCTTAATAGCATTCGTACTCAAATGCCTCAAACACTGATGCCATCACATAATATCACATGTTGAACTCACGGAAAATATCATAGGTACATCTTCCAATCTATTTTGTAATTCATCATCTGATAAATTTGTATATTCACATACTGGTGGTGACACGGGGATTGTATCTAGCTGGAAAGGGTATACATTACCCCTCTCATTCGCCTCAATGAGTGTACAGTCTGATGAATTGACAATTGTAGAACCTGTTTTGCTCAACATAACGCGATATCCATCTTTGAAAAACTGCGTGGGATTAAGGAGTCACACCTTAACTTTGGGAGTCCATTCGACGTTGGGAATTTCACCTATAAACTCCAGTCCATGTTTCATAACCTTGAAACACAATGTTCCAATACCTCTGGCATGAATATAAGTGCCATTCACTGTTTGGATGTTCTTTGGATTTTTATATGCCATAAAATCGTGTAAGTCACACATACTTGGCACATAATGTCCTGATGCTGCAGAATCCAGGAAATATTTATGTGGCACACTCTCCTTGCTCAAGAAAAATGTGGATTTGACAGCAGTAAACATTCCCCTACTTGCAACTGAGGGAGATGGCATATTTCCAGATGAGTCATTACTTCTATTTTGGTTCTTCCAATTTTCAGATCACTGAGCATATCTTTGTTTTCTTTTAGGACAATCACTTGCCCAATGCAACAAATCCCCGCATTCGAAACAACCAGATTGTGGAGTACTCCTGATCTGTGTTCCTCGCGGAATGGTGGCATGACCACAGCCCCTATTACGATATGCTCCTCGCTGCATACTGATTCCCCTCTGGGGGCGAAATGTGGAACCTTTGCCCCTCTGGGCACGAAATGCAGAACCTTCACCATAGCCTGGACATATTTCCTTTCGAATCTCAACTTGACACAGTTTATTAACTACTTCCTCCACAGTATCAATGTCATAATTGATTGTTGTTGACATTATATTGAAATCCTCGGGTAGCATACTCATGAATAGGCTGAGGTAGTCAGCATTTGTGATGGCATGACCAGCCTCCAACAATTTAAGTCTGATGGAGTCCATTTGGGATTTATATTCGATAATTCCTGTCCCATTGTAACGCATATGAACAAGTTCGGAAAGTAGCATCGCATGGCTATTGGCCAATCGCGTTCCATAAGTCGTCTTCAATGTTTCCCATGCTCTAACTGGATTACTATCCACCATTATAGCCACCCTGGGCTTGTCTTCAACATGCAGCATTACAGTGAGGGACAAAACCCTTCCAATGATTTTTAGTTGTGCAAAGATCCTTGAATGACTCAAGAACCACTGTAGATACAGACCTGAAATTTGGGGATTGGTTAGGTCTATATGTTATCTATATGCCCTTAGAATATTATGATATAAGCATTAGTATTTCCCACACTATAAACAAAACACTAATAAAATCACATTGGAAGGGTTTTGTCCCTGGTATAAAAAGAACACAAATCAAACGATCTAGTACTTGGTATAGCCTCTCTTGGCCTTCAAAACAGCCTCAACCCTTCTAGGAATACTGTATCAAGTTCTGACAAGTGGAGGCAGGGATATTCTCCCACTCTGTCTGAACCCTCTCCCACAACTCATGAATACTCTTGGGTGCCACTTCATACTCTCCCAACCTCCTTTTGAGGTAATACCAGAGGTGTTCAATTGGATTAAGGTCAACAGACTGAGGTGGAAATACCATGACCATAAATCCATTGTCTTTGAACCAATTAATGGCCTTTGTGCTCTTGTGTTTGGTATCATTGTCCTGCTGAAAGACCACATCTTCTGTGTTCTTGCTATAATATTCCACAGTTGCTTGAAGTTCATCTTCCAAAATGCTACCATAAAGGTCAGCATCCATTCTCCCATTAATCTTGGTGGAATATCCTGGGCCTTCCCAGAACATACAGCTCCACAACATCAGATTTCCTCCTCCAAACCTCACCATGTCCTTGACCAGCCTACCACTGAGCCCCTCTCCTGCCCTTTTCCACATCTAATTCCTCCCATATGACCCTAAACAATTGATTTTTGTCTCATCTGACCAAACAACCCTCTTCCAATCATCCACAGTCCAGTCCTTGTGTGCCAGAGTAAATGCCTTTTTCTCTTCACCATAGCCCTCATTTCAGCCTTCTTGAATGCCCTATGAACAGTTCTAACTGAAATAGACTCTCCAGTCATATATTGAATGGTTTGGTGACCTCAGTGGCATTTTCAGCCTTTTGAGAAGTGATTTGTTGAATAGAATAATGAATATCTGAGGAGGAAAGCTTGCATAAACAGCCACCAGATGAGTTGGCAAATGATGAGCAATGGGTAGAATGAATTCTGGATATAGTGGACAGATCCTGGCCAGTGATTTCAGAGATCTGAGGAGCAGACTTGCCCTTATTGAGAAAAGTGAGAATATGGCTAAGCTGAGGAGGAGTAAGAGCCTTCATGGTGTAGAATGTTAAGCTATGGGGATGTTTTCAGATTGGAAAGTAAACAGATGTATATATATATAATTTTGACAGGTCAGATGATTTTTATTTGCACTTATTTGCATATAAACAATATGATTATATGTTAATCATGTGACAGGGACAAAACCCTTCCAATGCAGTTTAAGTAGTATTTTATTTATAGTGTGGGAAATACTGATGCTTATGTAATAATACTTTAAGGGTAAATAGACAACATATAGACCTAACCACTCCCAAATCTTAGGTCTGTAGCTACAGTGGTTCTTGAGTTATTCATGAATCTTTGCATAACTAAAAATCATTGGAAGGGTTTTGTCCCTCCCTGTATTTCGCTGTAGGCCCTCTTCTTTTGAAGCTCCCAGGCCTCTTCGATCTCTAGCTCTTCCTTTGTAGGAACTTTTGAATCTGTGTGTACTGGATCCACCAGTTCTCCCGTTACAACACTCCAGCATGGTTTTCATACTCGCACTCCAAGTAAAATAGTTGTCTTTGTGTAACTTTGAAAAAACTTGGTAAGCACTCCCAGTGCTTATTTCATAATTCTTAATTTTGTCCAGGGTAGTCATTTGAGCGATAAATTAGGATGGCTTGCTTATTGTATGTTATTAATATAAAGAGCCAGGGCCCATAACCTAAAGACATTTAAGTATCTCAGCGGTTAAACGTTCGCTATATTATACAATACCTAAAGACATTTAAGTACTGAATACATAGATAAGTTTTGCTTTGTGATGAGGCAATAGACATATCACTTACTCTCAGTGGTTAAACGTTCGCTGAGAGATTCCCTAGCTATACTATGCGTATATAATAGTACATTCGAGAGGAGATTGAACAATATGACGCATTGCATCTTTTCGAGACATTTTTGTCTCACCTTCTTCGTACAAGCACTTACTTCTTTAATGCTCATTATACCTAATAAGTATACCTGAAACTGCACTTCACCGTTAATTCAGTGAAGCTATTTGAAAGGGTAGCGCATGATGAAATCCAGATTTATTTATTTTTAAAAAAGGAAAGAAAAAGATATGTGATTAATTACTTCTTAATGGATGAGATGGGACTCTGACCGTGATTATCTATATAGCGGTCTCCCAAAATGGAGATGAGGAGAGACTATACTTACAGCCTGAGGCACATATACAGCATTAAATGTGAGCATCTACATACATACCTGGTTAAATTTTGGAAAAAAGATAAACATATCACTGATATAATAGATGCTTTTAGGCTGTGAAGGCATTGAGTGGGATACTGCACGACGGGTGGCAAGTGAAGTATATGATTTATATTGACAATTGGAGTCACCAAGAGGCCAGTCTTACTTGGGCTCCTAATGACACCTTCAGTTGGCAGTTTTGGATCGGTGGTACATTTTTTTCATTTTTTTTCGTAGATACAGTCTTGACATTTAATTTACTGGGATTAGGTGGAGCTAAGGTAATCAGAAATACTGCTCAAATGATGGGACCATTGGTTGCAAAGGTTCTATATATTTGTGAGACCACACGTTTGATTCCAATTAGCTAATTTTACAGGAAATCATCAATTTTGGTAAAGAGCATTTTGCTGCACGAACATCTGGTGAACCTGGCCCCAATGTCAGATGATGAATTGGTTTGGCTATTGGGTTATTTCTTTTTACTTTAACTTCTGTTGTGATGCAACAGCAGGTGAGTCGGGCATACATCAGTCTACAGGTTTTGAAATATTGATGACTATGTGTTATAGTTTTTCCGGTGCTGTATAAGCACCAGTGTATTAGCTTGCTCAGTTCAGTTCTTATTGCTTCAATTTATGAGAGAGGCATTTTCCTTGCTCCTCCTGCCCATCCTGCACACTCATAATTTCAAATAACATCAAAAATTGTGAATACCATATACTGAGCCACCCAAATGCACAAGTCTTTGGTGGACAGGAAAGAATGTCACTGACCAAGTAATCGCACCATTCTAATATTATTACATATAAGTTGGGTCAAAATGGTGGGGGAAAAAACATGGTGATTACTCACCAGCTGCTAATGTACCCGCAAATCCCATAAATTGTAGTTGTATAGGGGCAGGACAAGCAGTGAAAATGACATTGTGTGTGCCCTTGGTGTGGCCTCCAAAATTGGACTGCCACCACATACATTCAATGGTACTGTTGTGTGTGCACCCTGTCAATTTTTCTGAGGATGCCCTACTGTGACTTTGAGAGTGTTGTTTAACATTTGTATGGCAAGTCATTCTGCACATTACTTACACTGTGATAAGAATGCACTGCTGATGCCATTCAAGGGATAATCATTTGCACTCTGTCACATGTGTCAATACAGGTGATATCATCCAATGAAGATTCCAATTAACATATACTCCATCCATATGTTTACCAGTGTGGCACGGTCAGTCTTTATTCCAGCTCCAGTATATTTCAACTGCCCATCTAGGGTGCAAAACAACCGGGGCGGGAGTTAACAAAGATCAGAAAGTGCCAACGAACAAGTCACCAGACTCTTTGTCTCTGCCCACAGAGGAAGAACAGGTAGCAATATCTGCAGCAACAGGAAAAAAGACTGTAAAAGATTGCGAAGATGTTTTAGCTGCTCGTGCAGCCACTTTATCGACTGATCCTTCTACCAAAGAGGCTGGTACACCCTCCCCATTTGTTCCCACAATGTATCCCCCTCCTCTGAGTGAAAAGGAAAGAAAAATCGAAAGGATTAATTGAATGTACCTCAGTGGATGCAAGGAAAATGGAGTCCATAGGAAGTCCCTTCTGCCATGATTCGACCCATTCTTCTGTCACCACAAATCCCCTGGCACTCTAGTGACTTGTATATCCCAATATCGCACTGTCACTACCATCTAGAGAAGGGCTTCATGTGCGTAACTTTCCTCTTCAAATAATCATACCATTATATAACGATTAGCTCCTTCCTCTCATACAATCATCCTCCCCACCATCAGTTGCCCTGCTTGCGTCTACAACACTTGTAGGCATTCTCCCTCCTCCTCCAGCTATAATCTCTTGTCAAGGGATGGAACACAGTGAAGTTTGGAGAGCAAGTCTGTTGTGGGGAGAAATTTATATTATCAGCAGACCTGTCCAAGGCCCATGGGGAGGGACCGGCATTAGATTGTTTGATATTAAGGTAAACATTTTCTAACCCTCTCCTACTTGTTGCTTACATCATACTCATTTTTTCTCTTTTCTAGCAAGCACCTTTAACACGGCGTGATCAGGCAATTGCAAATGTGACAAGTGCTGTTGGAAACATGTGGAGTGCCATTGGCAGAGGCAGGACCAGTTGTGAGAGGTATGGCGAAATATGCTCAGGAAATATAGTCTGGATAAGCCCATACTATATTCCCATTATTATTTCTTCTTTCTCTCTATTCTATTATACACTTATATTAGTTTGACAACCTATGTATGTGGTACATTGACTCTTGTGGGTGCATACACACCAGACTCATGTATTCTAGCGCCTGGAATTAGAACTCAGACACTTTTACCCCGCAACCACGACTTACCCAGACACCCAGTTAGTGTCCCATAAGTTGTGATTGGGGTATCATCTCTACCGTTACAGACTGGCTTCAACATCCACGCAATCAGAGTTTCAAACTGTACCAGTTGAAACTCCATCTATATATCAATCTGTGTGGACTACATCTGGATCTGGGCTACTCTACCATTTGACTCTCTCGTTACTCTTTTCTACACTCGAGCAGTCATTTGGAATCACACTTAACAGTTGATTCCCTTTATCTGTTTTAGCTTTCTACTTTACTTTAGATAGCTACTTCACTCAATCGTATTGAACTAAATAGTCAATACCTGTTCGGCCTGTATTAGACTTAGACAGTCAATACATCTACATATCGTACTTAAACGGTCGATATTCTTCGTATATAGAACGGTTAGAACTTCCACCACTCTTCACAGTGGTGATATGGGCCGGACCACTCTTTCCCTACGAAGAAAACATTACTCTATGACTATTAATCTCTAAGCATGTAAATGACCACTGGCAAGAACCAAACACTGAGATCTTCGACAACCCCGAGTATTCAAAACCTCATCAAAGACCTGCAAGTCTGGAACCACCCTGTAACGTCACCATGAGGAAGTCTTCATTGACTTTTCAAAAACCAGTTCCTCCTGGAAGTTCCCCCAGAGCGGCAGCTGGACTGTCACATGAGGAATGTCCATCAACCGGGCAGTTGAGCACTCCTGGAGCTAATGCCGAGCCTACCCATGCTCTCGAGCCCATTCTCTCATTCCCACCTAAGCAGGTCATCCTCAAGCAATTCTTTGGAGGTCATATGGTTTACGCTGAGCCCATCGATTTGCAATGGGATATGTACTATGCCGATCAGATCTCCGTGGATCAGATTACTCCCTTCGTGGAGGAGTACAATACGGATTACCCTTCTTTACCGGTAACTATAGCAGTCTGGTTAGGTCATTATCAGGCCATCTTATTGGCACAGGACTTATTCATGTGACCAGGGACCCTTGAGGATCTGACCCACTCGATTCCCGAATGGTCAAGTGAGGTTACTTCTGTTATGGAAGGAGGAAGGATGATTTTTAAGCAGGAAGTGTTCTCTTTATTCCTCGAAGTGCTCCATGCACACGATGATGCATTGCAAATCCTTCATGTCCTATTCGGTGGGGATCACATCGTGCCCAAGGTTGACTACCATTATGTATACATCCGAATGTTGGAGGAATCTCTTAACAGGGTCACTTGAAATTCATTGTTCGTGTATTTTACTCTAAGGGGTCGGTTGAGGCGAAATCAGAGGAGACTCGATAAGATGGTTTTGGAAGTGCTCTACCCTTATAATAACTCGATCCAAGTGCCCAATTCGCCCATCTCCACAACTAGTTCATTTGTTCGTAACCTAAATGGGTCTCCCGACACTCATTTCCTTCATTCGTTCAATCATCCCATTATTTTGCAAGACTTCCCATTGGATATGAGGATGCAAGTTGCAGACCGTCTTCAGGAAAAGGGGATGGAAATCTGCACTCCCTTCCACCAACCTCAGCCGCATCGGCCTTTGAATACGATCAAAATTGAGAGAGAAATCTCAAAGGAACCCAGCCCCGCACCCCACCAGGGGATTCATCGCTCTCACATCGTGTTCAAACAGATTCCAGATATTCCTAACACCCATGACTAGGAATCGATCAGTCACCAACAGGGGTCGACCGTCCTTCTCTACCACATTCACTGAGGGCATAGCTGGTCAGGTTGCTGGTTGAGGATCTCTGAATCCAGATGATCCCCACCATCCCTGCCAATCTCCTCGAATCCCTTTCTGCCACCAGGAGGACCCCCTAGCAGTGTTAGAATTAGTGAGTTCGTAATATGCTTGACTCGGTTTAGGTAGATAGAATGCATTGCAAACGTATGAAGTTTAGAGTACAAGTACCTAGTTTTAAGTACCTACTACCAGTAATACTATACCCGGTTACCCATCAATCACATGCTACATTGTTCATAAACCCAAAAAATCTAATAAGCAGTTCATCTGGGAGCTCTAGTAGTTCAGACTATGGAGGGAATTCGGGACATGGGGGGTGTCATGGTGGAGTACCTCACTCTCCCTTTCGAACTCCGATGCAGCCTTGAGCCAGTGCGCCTATTGATGACTTACCTAAGGATAAAAAGATCTCTCTTAACACCAACGACATCAAGATAAAATGGTCTGACCTTCCTGAATACAATGGAACTCAATCCAAAGCCTTGGACTACATCATGGATATCATGAGTCTCTCAGAGATCTCAGACTCCATGAGCACGTTGTTAGGAGTTGCTCTGCCAAGACAACTCACTGGCAATGCCAAGATCTGGTGGAGCACTCTAGACCGTGAACATCACACTGAATTCAGTCGATCTCACAGATCGTTCCGTTGGGGTATCATAGAGGGATTACTTGGAACTTGTTGGCACGAATGCTTAGCCTTAGAATGGGAAGCCATGAAATTTCGACAAGTCGGCCATGATTGTGAGACACCTGTTCACTATATTCAATGGAGAATTAAGCTTTATCGATTCTTGTATGGCTTCCACCAAAATCGAAAGGATGAAACATGCAGACTCATCCTCACACTGCCCACGAAATGGCTTTACCTTCTACAAGGACAACCCATTGACGACATCATGAGCTTACAGACTTATGCTAACAATCTGCAAGAAGCTCTGATTAACGCTTGGGTCCAAACACATTGAGAGCATTATCAGTTTCAGAAGCCCAGAGTCATGATTGCCGAGCAGGAAGAATCGGATCTCTGGCATGAAGAAGAGCACTCCAGGGGAATTGATTCCACTAATCGAGGCCACGTCCTTCTCAGCAAAGCTGAAGATAAAACCACCCCTAGGAGATCCAACACAAAACAGGGTAAGAAACATGGCAAGTTCCTTTTCAAAAGAAGTGACAAGAAAAGCATCGCTAAGCCCCCAAAGGAGTGCTGGATTTGCGGGAGCTTAGAGCATTTTAAGATTGACTGCCCTCACGCTGGTAAGATGTCACACTATGTCTCTATTAACACATGCTCCACGCAGAACCCAACCAAGGAGGCGGAGGATCAGAGGGCTTACGAAATGGTTTATGGATTAAGCATACAGGGACAAGTACATAATGTTGATGAGGAATTGATTTTCATTTCTGTTTACCTTCCTCAATCAGAGGATGACATTGTTTTAGATGTGAGTTCATCCCCAAATGAGAATGAAGCATTGCAAGTCTATGTTTCTATATCAGACTGTGATTTCCTTGAGAAAGGAGACTGGCTAGATGCTCATCGTCAGAACTGGAAAGGTCTGACTGAGACGGGAGCCTTATTGCGATCTAAACCTCCTACCATTGAGGAACTCATCGATGAGGAAGTATTTGCAAACTGATCTAAAGAAATAAGTCAGACCTACATTATAGAAGACCCCTCTGAGTTAGAGGGATCGGAGGAGGAGAACTTCCCCTTTGACCCAGGGCAGTTACCCAACCTAATTCCTTGTGACAAATCGGATTCTGAAGTGGACGACTATGTTCCAAACGTACCTAACGGTAGACGCATCAGGAGGGATGTCAAACTGGCCATAAGAAAGGAAAGCAAAAGACCCAGGGTCCAATACCCTCGATCCAGTTGGCTTATGAAAGAGGATTCGACCATTATCTACCACAGAAGGGATCCCCCAGGTGGATACTCCAGTATTGGGATTTCAGCATTACACATCTATGGACACGTAGGGGACTCCAAAGCCTCTAATCCTATTAAAATCAGGTTGGACGCCGGAGCCGATCTTTCCTTAATTTTGGAGGATTTCTATAAGGAACTAGTGGACTGCCCCAAGCTCAAGCAAGGACTCAAATTACACCTCGTGCAGCTTACCGGTAATGCCAAAGTCTTAGGATATGTTAATATCCCCATTTACCTCGAGGACGACACTGGTATGCTCCTTAAATTTACTGCTGAAATGTACATTGTCTGAGGCATGACTGTCCTGATTCTTCTCAGTGAAGACTTTCATGTGAATTATGAAATCAGAATACTACGAGACCAGCCGTTGGGCTCTAGATTGATTCTGCCAGGGAGAGTGGGGTCTATCCCAGCCAGTTCCTCCAAGGTGCCACAGCCTTTGGCCTTTTCAATTAGCAAGATCCCCCTTGAGGAACCAGCCAATGACTCACCTGAATTGACTTCCAAACCAGACAAAGGGGTGCATACTGAAAGAGTCACATGAGCCCTACAGGATTGTACTATAGAGCCAGAATCAGCTTGACTAGTACCAGTTTTTGTTGGCGATCTTATTGGTGACCAATGGATAATCGAGGGAGTCGTGCTGCAGAATGACGATGGGAGTATACTAGCTGCTCCCACCACTGCTATCTCTAGGGAACGTGCCGTGATACCTCTCGCTAACCCCTCTCTGACACCAAGAATCATTTGACGAGGGGAAATCATTGGATTAATTCATGACGCGAACGAATGGGCCCAGACACCTAGATCTTCAACTGAGAAAGCATTGATGCAGTCAACAGCAACCAAGATCACTCACCTTGTGGAGAGCCTATTGAGCATAGAAGAGGAGCATGTCATTAACCCTCAACCTTCTGGACAGCCCCCAGAACGGGAACTCGCAGACGATTTTGACCCAGCAGGCTCTAAAACATCAGAAGTCGCTACCATGGAAACATTTCGAGCAGAGGACCTACATAAGTTGGTCAATTTAGGACCTGACATTCCTGCTGACATTTCTTCCCGCCTAGAGTCAGTACTGACTAAGAATGTTCAAGCCTTTGGAATAGATGGGCATGGAGGACAAGTAGATGTCAAAGTCAATGTCCCATTGAAAGAAGGTGCGCAACCTATTTCAATGTCAATGTTTCCAACTTCCCCAGCCAATAGGAAGGTCATTGATGAACAAATGGATACTTGGTTTCAACAGGGAGTAATCGAACTGTCCAAAAGTCCTTGGGGGGTGCCAGCCTTCATCGTCTATTGTAATGGGAAACCGAGAGTGGTGATTGACTATAGGAAATTGAATAGCCTAACAGTTCCCGATAAATTCCCGTTGCTACGCCAGTCCAAAATCATACAAGCGCTTTCAGGGTCCAACATCCTATCTTCCTTTGACGCATTAGCTGGCTTTACCCAACTCGAAATATTGGAAGAAGATAAACCAAAGACTGCTTTCAGATCCCATCGAGGACTGTGGCAATTCAGGCGAATGCCCTTTGGACTTTATAATGGACCCTCTATATTCCAGAGAGTTATGCAAACTTTACTTGCACCTTACCTATGGATGTTCTGTCTTGTTTATATTGACGACATTGTGATCTTTTCTAAGACATGGGATGATCATTTAGAGCATCTAGATCAGGTTTTACAAGCCATAATTGCACCGGGAATCACTCTCTCGCCCAAAAAATGCTACATTGGGTATAACTCGATTCTATTACTAGGTCATAAGATGTCTAGACTTGGTTTTTTGACCCACCAAGGGAAGGTCGCTGCCATACTGGAACTAGCTACACCTTCCAAGATAGCAGATCTTCAACACTTCCTAGGGATGGTTCTGTACTTTTCAGCTTACATACCATTTTACTCCTGGACAGTCGCTCCACTCTTTAACCTCTTAAAGAAAGGCGTCCATTGGACTTGGGATTCAGAACACGCCCGAGCTTTTGAAGACATCAAGGTTGCATTGAGCTCTGCTCCAGTACTTGGACACCCCACGAGTGGCATGCCTTATCGGTTATACACAGATGCTTCGGACTTCGCACTGGGATGTTGTCTTCAACAAATACAGAAAATGACACTCAGGGATCTCAAGGACACTAAAATCTATGCCCAAGCAAGATCAGCCTTTGATCAATCTTGAGACGTGCTCATTTTCATTACTCGTTATAAAACCAAGGAGCCAGAATTCACTTGGGCTGATTCCTGGGCCTCAGATTTTGATGACACCAGTGTCACGGTTGAGTGCATCATTGCATATTGGAGCCGCATGCTCAAGAAAGTGGAATGTAATTATTCAGCCACAGAGCGAGAAGCATTAGCTGCTGAGGAGGGACTAGTCCATTTCCAGCCCTTTATCGAAGGAGAACATATCCTTTTGATCACTGACCATGCAGCATTACAATGGGCCAGATCTTACGAGAATACCAATCATTGACTGGCCACATGGGGTGGTATACGCTGCATACCCCGGTCTGGAAATCTTACATTGAGTGGGGCGGGTACACAGCAATGTTGACCCACTGTCTAGACTTCCTCGAGTACCTGACTGTGCTAGTCCCACGAGAGATGACCTCTTACCAATTGTAGCAGATTCTCACAACCTGAATGACAATGAGACATTATGGGAGAACAAACCAGCGGAAAAGGCCGTCTTCCTCATTCACCATGAGTTAGTCGAACCAGTTGGGATAATGGAAAAGGTCCCCCAAATGAAATGGGATTTACACAACCTCCCCAGAAATGATGAAATTGATGAGGCGACCTTTAATCTCTCGAACCCCCAATTGCTCATAGAAATCGATAAGAATTATGTCAAGAAACTTCGCGACGGATCGATCCCACCTTCAGAAATCATTACGCTGCTGATCCCATTTCCCCAAATATGGTAGCTACCCCCTCACACTATTTAATCGGCAAGAATAAGCTATTATTCTTTCGAGATTCAGACTGGAAAAGTCAAATCTGCATACCTAACAGGATGATGTCAACCATACTCAAATTGATACATGACAACCCCTTCGAAGGAGCTCATGCAGGCAGTCACAGACTTTTTTGACTGATGAAGGATCAGTTTTTCTGGCCGAGGATGTTACAGGACTGTGTGGTGTATGCTCGCAGCTGTGACATATGCCAGAAAACTAAGGTTGATCATTCTGCTCCACAGGGAGCTCTTTGACCCGCAGATGTACCCTTAAGGCCATTTGAGGTTGTCTCAATGGACCTGATTACCGGATTACCTCCTTCTACAGAGGGTGCCTATTCAGCCATCTTTGTCACCATGGATAAATTCACGCGTTTCTTAATTTGTGAGCCCACAACTTCAGATCTATCCACAGAAGGATTCACATGAATCTTTGTGAATAAAATAGCTGCTCCTTTTGGCTTACCCTCAAGGATAATCTGTGATCGAGACAAGAGATGGACCTGTAGGTTCTGGAGAGAAGTCTGCAAGGTATATGGAAGTGCCCTCACGGTATCCTCGTCTCATCATCCTCAAACTGACGGTCAAATGGAGCATGCCAATGCCATCATTGAGCAAATGCTCAGAGCATACTGCACTTCTTTGAAAGAGGAATGGTCTAAATGGACTCAGGTAGTGGCTCATACCTACAATTTGATGGTTCAGAGTTCAACAAGTTACACACCGGCCGTTTTGCTTATGGGATACCTACTGAGAGGAATGTCTCGCTGCCTAGGAGGGGACAACCACGTGGTTCCCAGGGAATTGTCCGATAGCCCTTTAGCCGACCAATGGATTTTAGAATTGGAAAACCATTGACAGGTGGCACGGGACTCGATTGCATGAGCACAAGAGAGGCAAGCTCGCAGCTACAATAAGAAAAGGAGACTGGTGGAAGATACAGTGACTCACAAAACCTTTCCAATGTTTGGAGTTTGCATATTGGCAGACTGCTACCAGGGGAGAGAAAATAACAAAACATTTCAAAAATTCACACTGGATAGCTAAACATGTATAGAATCATGGTCTAGAGTATTATTACATAATATGCATTTTTGGGTATGCTACAAATAGTTTAGTCAGGCCTGCTCATTGGAAAGGTTTTGTGGCTGATGATTTTGATACAATATATACTATATAAACTGGCCAAATCACATGTCTTTGTTGATTCTATTCAATATGGTCACATGACTTGTTGATCTATAGTCAATTTTGATATTACTGTCTCTTCACATTGCCAGCAATCCATCATGCACTCCCTCTCTCCTGCTCAACAACAATATATTATCTCTCTACTTGAAGCTGGCCATTCCACTCCATCCATTGCCTCAATCACTGGTTTTGGCATTGGTACTATCTCCAGACTTCACTCTAAGCACCTTCCTACCCTTCCCAAATCAACTGGAGGTCATCCCAAGAAGCTCTCTGCTACCAACATCCATCATGCAGTCCATCTAATCACATCTGGAAAGGCTGAAACTGCAGTGGACATAGCCCAGAAACTTCAGACCATCACCAACAACCCTATTTCAGCTGAGACAGTTCAGAGGAGCTTGAAGAAAGCAGGGATGAAAGCAGTTGTGAAGAAGAAGAAGCCACTTTTGTCCAAGAGACATATGAAGGAGAGGCTTGACTTTGCTTTGGCCCACCAGCACTGGACTTTAGATGACTGGAGGAGGGTTGTGTGGTCTGATGAGACTAAAATAAATCACCTTGGCTCAGATGGGAGGAAATGGGCATGGAAAAAGACTGGGGAAGGCCTGAATGAGAAGCTTGTTCAAGGGACAGTGAAGTTTGGTGGAGGATCAGTCATGGTTTGGGGCATGCCAAGGAGGGTTGAGGCAGTCATAAAGGCCAAGGGAGGGTATACCAAGTATTAAAATATAGCATATATTGCATCATAATCATCAGCCACAAAACCTTTCCAATGAGCAGGCCTGACTAAACTATTTTTAGCATGCCCAAAAATGCATATTATGTAATAATATTCTAGGCCACGATTCTATACATGTTTAGCTATCTAGTGTGAATTCTTTATATTTTTTACTATTTTTTCTCCCCTGGTAGCAGTTTGCCAATATGCAAACTCCAAACATTGGAAAGGTTTTGTGAGTCACTGTATCTCAGAAGGAGATTATGTCCTAATCAATCCCCATTCCCTCGAGCTTGTCGAAGCCAAAGGACCTGGGAGGAAACTTATACAAAGATGAATAGGACCGTTCGAAGTCTTGGAGAAGATCAATCCTCAAGTCTTTCGACTCCACGTTCCCTCAGAATATCAACTACACCCAGTGATCAACCAAGACCCTCTTAAAAAATACCATCTCTCCCCAAGGAATTTGGATTGAGGGAGCTACTCAAGAATCCTTGGGAACTGGACCATAACGACGAGGAGTACAAGGTAGAAGCTATAGTGGGACACAGAAAGCATCAAAATCAACTCCTCTTCCAAGTTCGATGGAAAGGGTATGGACCGGAAGAGGACACCTGGTTAAATGGCAATGACCTTCATAACGCGCCAGCTCTTCTCAGAGCTTACAAAACTATTTACCGAATCCAACGATCATTTCACCTTTTCACAATGACAACACTGTTTATTTACTTTAACTCTACCCCTTACTATTCATCCCCCTCGGCCTTTCACCTTGATAACCGAGCAGAGCTTGAATTTAATATAAAAATGTAAAACTGCTAAAAGAAAATTTTATCCCCCTATCTCTTCCCTCCACGTCAACCTCTCAAACTAGTACACTATGTCGCAGGACCAACAATCCAAACTCAAATTCCCCAACTTCAAAAGAATACCGCGACCCCAACCTATTAACACTTCTACCACATCGTCTTGTACTGCAAACATCAAGCACGGTATGGGTAATTATGGGATGCCATCATTGATGCACCCCACCTTGCAGGACAACACGGCAGGCACCTCCACCAACTCGGGAAGCGGCACTGCTTTCACTCCATATACTCCTTCCCCCCAGACCCCGACTCCCCAATTTCAAAAGAATACCTTGACCTCAAACAACAGTTTCTCTTCCCCCACCACCTCAAACAGAAATTGTTGAGCGCCTGGGGGAAGCCTCTTCGTCCACATACCCTATGCAGATGGACCCCATTCAAGAAGCCACGCCCTGGCCTTCTGGTACTTGGGGGGCTCCCTCAGGAACATTGAGCAAAACCCCCCCACCCCCTCATAGTATCCTCCCTTCCACCAAGGAGGGGATCAGGAAGAAACAGCAGTCCAAGGCTTTCTCCATGCAGGTTCAGGAGGAATTGAAAATGCTCAAGAGGAAGAGGAGAGAGGAGTACTTAGAAGGACAGCGAAAGATGGGTGCTAGGGATAATGTCCCCTCAAAGCAGACACGGCAGGAATGGAGGAGAATGGAAGGAAACAGAAACCCTTCAATCATCACTCCCCCCCTGGGCCATAAATGGATGGATTTTGCTGAGACAGATTGCAGTGATGGGGGTACACCATGTGTTCGGAGCAAAGGACAGAAAAGCAGGAAAGGAAAGAATGGGGTCACCTTCTACAATTGGGACAAAGTACAGAGGATCAAGCTACAAAGCATTGCATTGTGACATGTGGATGGAGTCACACTACCTCCCAGACCTCCTTCCCAATGTGGACCTCAGGAACAAACCTACCAGATGGGACCCATTGACTTCTCATCCAATTTGGAGGATGACTGATCGCACTACCCCACCTACAACAGCAGGTACCTCGGCACTGATTGCCACAAAGGGTTTTTACTTCCAGACAACATTCACTTCTTCACAAGTGACCTAATCAAGGATGAAAACTGCCAACTTCCATCAGAGTTTGGAGGAGGTATTGTCCAGCTGATCCTGCAATGCCGCCCAGCTCCACTCACCTCCCTTCACCTCCATCGGTTTCTTCCACGCCTGCACTGCAATGCTTTACACCCTTTTCAGAGCTGCCGGGAGGTCATGAACCATCCACCGATCTGCCTTCTCTTCCCCCCATACCATTGCCCCTCCTCCCAGCAGAATCTTCCCTCATACCACCACCTTCACCTGCACCAAGCCCTCTCCGGCACTGCGGCCAACCCCTCCCCTCCGCACATCCCCTGAACCCCTTCTCGTCACCTGCTCTACCCCGGCACCAATCTTTCCCGTGGTGTCAGATGCTTCCCTGATTCCCCTGCCAGCGTGGAGCCCACCTCCCGCCTCTCCCTGCTCACCTTGTGTTTCTCTGGGGAGCCCCATTCATCAACCCAATACTGCATTGATGGATGTCGATCACCCTGTCCAGGACATCCTTGTGGCACCTTCCTAAGTCATGGAAGAAGTCCTCGAGGTGCCTCCCCCAGCCATGGATGTCTTTGAGGAACCCCCCCCACCATGGAGATCATTAAGGAACCTTCCCCAGCCATGGAAGTCTTCGAGCAGCCTCCCCCCTTAAGTGAAAAAGTGAAGGGGAAGCAGAAGGCTGACATTTTGGTGGATGGGCCCCTCGACCCTTTCCCAGCCAACCCCATTTGCCGCCCCCCATCACAGCCGCCCTCTCCCCCTCACTCTGAGGACACAGCTGACTCAGCCCGTTTCTTACAGACCGGTTGGATGTGCGTGTCCATCAACTACCCCTCCAACATTTTCACAGTGGGATGCACGTTAATGTGCCTGGGGCCAACCTTGTGGCACCCCCTTCTTAAAGGACATATCCAAGGTTATAGCAGATCTCTCACATTGTCAGATTGCATGGGTACCTTTTACTTGTGCGTCAACGATCCTAAGGAACAGCTGCGATTAGCGGAGGATATCAAGCGGGTTGAGCTCTCCATGTTTCGGTCCCTGCTTGTTGACTCCTCCTGTATCCTTCCTGAGCACACGCCGATCCACTCGGCTGTTGACCTAGTTGACCTGTTGGAGCATCTGTTGTTGGATTCCGACACCCTGGGAGGACTTTCCTCTGGTGGAGATGCGAGCTGCGTGCCTCTTCTCACTCCTGCCCCGCTATCACTACACCCCCGGCCTCCTCTCATCACTCGCCTCACTGACGCCTCCGCTGACCGCATTTGCACCATCATTCGAACATGCCAGAAGGCCTATGGCCGTTGGGTCTCTTCAATCCAGAAACTGGATGGGTTGACATCTGCCAGTGACATTTCGAAACGGGAAGACATTGCCCTCTCCTTTCATGCCAAGCATCTCACCTGGGGAAATACTATCCTCTACCTCAGAGGTTCCTTGCAGGATGCATGGGGAGGAGTTCCAAGCGTCCTTCGCCACCTTCTTTGACATAGCTCTTCGACCTGGGGGGCACTGTGAGAGGTATGGCGAAATATGCTCAGGAAATATAGTCTGGATAAGCCCATACTATATTCCCATTATTATTTCTTCTTTCTCTCTATTCTATTATACACTTATATTAGTTCGACAACCTATGTATGTGGTACATCAACTCTTGTGGGTGCATACATGCCAGACTCATGTATTCTAGTGCCCGTAATTAGAACTCAGACACTTTTACCCTGCAACGATGACTTACCCAGACACCCAGCTAGTGTCCCATAAGTTGTGATTGGGGTATCATCTCGACTGTTACAGACAGGCTTCAACCATCCATGCAATCAGAGTTTCGAACTGTACCAGTCAAAACTCCATCTATATATCAATCCGTGCAGACTACATCCACGCTACTCTACCATTCGACTCTCTCGTTACTCTTTTCTACACTCGAGCAGTCATTTGGAATCGCACTTAACAGTCGATTCCCTTTATCCGTTTTAGCTTTCTACTTTACTTTAGATAGCTACTTCACTCAATCGTATTGAACTAAATAGTCAATACCTGTTTAGCCTGTATTAGACTTAAACAGTCAATACATCTACGTATCATACTTAAACAGTTGATATTCTTCGTATATAGAACAGTTATGTTACGACCCGTTCCCGGATGTTTTAATATCCGACTTCTGGTCTCCCACTCCCGACTTCCGATCCCCGACTTCCGACTTTCGACCTCCGACTACGGAACATCAAAGTTACCGTATCATCCGCATTCTTCCCTTGTTCCGCATTTGGTAATTTGTCCGTTGACAAGTATTCACTCGTTTGTTTGTTATATTCCCGTTACGGAATATTGCCTTCCTAATATGTCTTATTGTATTTCCGTTTTAAGAACACTTCCGTTTCCGTCTTATTATGGTCTTAGTTTGTCGTACAATAACGAGCAGACTTATATTAGTTTCCGCGATTTTGTACTTTACCTTAGATCTGATATGGACTTAGTTTCTTATTCCTCCTCCCGTCTTTCTGTACGCTCGATATTCGGAACTCTTCGGAACTCTGAATATCCGTAACTCCCTTCATAAGTCTCACCTCCGAAATTAAGGACATTGAGCGTTTGCGTAGAGGCGCAGCACATAAGCTGAAGCCGACGTCCTGACCCTATCTAGTAGTTCCCGACTTCCCGGTGACTTCCCGATAGTTCCGGAATAAGTTCCCGACATGGCACTTAACAGTATATCAGATCTCAACTCTGCGACTCACTCATCATGGGTCCCAAACGCAAAGCTGCTGAAGGACCATCCCAACTTCAATCCCTGTTGCAACTTTACACCACTCAACCCGAAACCCCAATTCAGCCGACAACATCAGCTTCAGTCGAAGAAGTTACCGAGGAGGTTACCGAGGTAACAAAGGATCCCAATGATCCCCACACTTCCGACAACGAGGCAGAAGATCAGCCGGAGACATCGAAAAAGAAATCTTCCGATGAACCGACTGAAATGTTGTTCATCAACTCCATTGTGAAATTCGCTGACTATTTGAAATCCGCTGAGGATAGTAAAGAATCATCCCGCACCGGAGTCAAAGAACCCGAACCTTTTACCGGCAAGGATCCGAAAAAATTGAAGAATTTCCTTCTTCAATGCCGTTTCAGTTTCCGTGATCGACCCAATGCTTTTAAATCCGACAGTCGAAAAGTCAATTTTGCGCTCTCATATCTTAAGGATACCGCTCAGGATTGGTTCGAACCCGGACTATCCGGAATATCCGATGAGACACCCGTATGGCTCGACGACTGGGACGCTTTTGTGGAAGAACTGGAAACCAACTTCGGACCTTACGATCAATCCGGCGAAGCAGAAAATGAACTAATGACCCTCAAGATGAAGGACAATCAACGAGTTTCCGATTATCTCGTCAAGTTCAATACCCTCGCCGCACGATGTGGATGGGATGATTCCGCCCTCAGGCACCATTTCTATATGGGACTTCCGTCACGCCTTAAAGACGAAATCTGCAAAGATGGACAGCCGAAAACTCTCCAACTCATGCGGATGAAAGCTCAAACATCCGATGCCCGTTATTGGGAACGAAGAGCCGAGGTTTCTCGAGAGAACCCAACGGAATGTTCTCAGAACAACAAGGCGTCGGCTAGCAAGTCTTCCGGCAACAACTCAGGCAATAATACCGGCTCTGGCACTAATACTGGCAAATCAAATTCCGACCGGAAGAAAGACAAGAAATCCAACAAGGAGAAACAGTCAACTTCTGACAAACCCGACATTTCCCATTTGTTGGGTACCGACGGTAAACTCACCCCGAAGGAGAAACAACGAAGTATGGACAACGACCTCTGCCTTTTCTGCGGGAAAGGCGGACACAAGGTTTCCGACTGTACCGTTAAATCTAACTCTTCCAAGGCTCGCGCGGCAACTTCCACTACGACTACAACATCTAAGGAAAAACCTGCCACGGAGTCGAAAAAAGAGTAAGCAACCCTCCGGAATCTGCATGGACAGAGGGTTGCATTGACTCTCTCCGTGTCTCCGAGGTTATCCGTCTCAACGCGTCCGCTCTCTCTAACCCCGACTCATTATTTGTAAAACTCGTTTCTGACTTTCTTGGAAATTTAGTGTTCCGAGCTCTGATAGATTCCGGCTCCACACACTGTTTTGTAGATACCACCTTTGCCACAAAACATAATCTGAAACTCCATTCTGTTCCCACAATTTCCTTACATTTATTTGATGGCACTAGCAATACAGCAATTACCCAAGCCTGCGACATGTCTATCCGGTTCCCTTGTGGAACATCCCAGACGGTTACTTTTTTCGTAACACAGTTGGACTCTAGCTGTTCGGTAGTTCTTGGATACAACTGGCTCACCCGATATAATCCGTTGATTGACTGGGTATTGGGCAGTATTACTTTCCGGATTCCCGACACTTCGGTTCCTCCTGCAGCGTCTCTTCCGGCCAACGCCTTTTCGGCATCTACGGCACCTCTGGCTTCTACCGGAACCTCCGTGCCTCCAAAAGTCTCTCTCATCAACGCTTCGGCATTTGTTAGGGTGAGTAAACTGGATGGTTTGCAGTGTTTTTCGATCAGTTTAAAAATTGATGAAGCATCTGGACGTTTTGCGACTCCAGAATTATCTGAGCTAAAAGCCGATCTGGAAGGAGTTCCCGAGAAATACCATGATTTCGCGGACATTTTCAGTAAGCAAAAAGCTGACAGGCTTGCACCACATAGGCCTTACGACTTAAAAATTGATATTGAGCCCGGTTCAAACCCTCCGTTAGGACCTATTTACCCATTATCCCAATCGGAACTTTCGTCTATTCGGGAGTTCCTGGATGAACATTTGTCGATAGGTTTTATCTGTCCCTCAAAGTCTCCGTATGGAGCACCCGTCCTTTTCGTCCGAAAAAAGGATGGTTCTCTTCAACTCTGTGTCGATTTCAGAGGATTAAATTCCATCACACGGAAAGACAAGTATCCACTTCCACTCGTTACCGATCTACTCGATGCCCCACGGAAAGCTCGGATTTACACCAAGATAGACCTCAAACACGCCTATCATCTGGTCTGAATTGCCGAGGGCGACGAATGGAAAACTGCTTTTCGGACTCGCTATGGATCCTTTGAATGGTTGGTTATGCTGTTTGGCCTTACCAATGCCCCTTCCGCTTTTCAACGTTTTGTTAATGATATATTTTCCGACATGCTTGACGTATGTGTCATAGTCTATTTGGACGACATTTTGGTATTTTCTGAGGATCCCGCCCTTCACGACGAACAAGTCCAGGAAGTCTTCCGAAGGCTCCGTAAAAACGGTCTTTTCGCCAACGGTAAAAAATGTTATTTCGACATGGATTCTATTGAATACTTAGGTTTCATCATCGGCCCTGATGGTCTCCGTATGGATGAAACCAAGGTTCAAGTTGTCCGTGACTGGCCCGAACCACGGAAGGTCAAGGACATTCAATCATTTTTAGGTTTCGCCAACTTTTACCGTCATTTTATTTGGAACTACTCGGATATTACAGTACCGCTCACTCGTCTTACCTGTAAAACTCAACCGTGGGTCTTTGATGATAAATGCCGCTCCGCCTTCCAGACTTTAAAAGATGCTTTCACTTCTGCCCCGATCCTTTCCCATTGGAAACCTGATGTTCCGATTATTGTAGAAACCGATGCTTCCGATTATGCAATTGCCGCGATTCTTTCCATTCAAGATTCCGACGGTGAAATTCATCCGGTCGCATTTCTTTCTCGGACACTTTCAGTATCCGAGCTCAATTATGATGTTCACGATAAGGAACTTCTGGCTATTTTTGAAGCTTTCAAACATTGGCGCCATTATCTCGAAGGTTCTGCAATTCCCGTTGACATTGTTACCGATCACAAAACTCTCGAATATTTTTCTACCACTAAACTTTTAACCCGCTGGCAGGCCCGCTGGTCCGAATTCCTCTCTGCTTTTAATATGATTATCCGTTTCTGACCTGGACGTCTTGGTGGAAAACCAGATGCCATGACTCGACGATGGGACGTCTATCCTAAAGAGGGGGAAAGTAACTACGCTGTTGTTAATCTGCATAACTTGAAACCGGTTTTTACAACGCAACAACTTTCCGCATCTATCCGAGCAACTTCCCTTTACTATCCAATTATGCGTAGCGTCATGATTATGGACATCGAACAATTACATCAAGATATCCTTTCCGCACTCACTTCTGACCCGGCCCTCAAGCCACATTTAGAAGTTCCCGACAATCCCGACCAACCCCGATGGTCACAAGACTCTCAAGGTTTTATCCGTCTTGATGGACGTATCTACGTTCCAGATTCCAACAATCTCCGACTCCGCGTACTTCAGTATAAACACGATCATCCAATCTCCGGACATTACGGCATCAACAATACTCTTGGTTTAATCCGTAGAGAATATACTTGGCCCAACCTCCGAGATTTCGTAACTCAGTTCTGTAAGTCATGCACCACCTGCTTACGCTCCAAAACCCAGAGGCATAAGCCGTACGGCCTTCTCAAGCAACTTCCGATACCAGAAAAACCTTGGAATTCAATTTCCATGGATTTTATCAAACAACTCCCGACTTCCGAAGGCTTTACATCCATTTTAGTTGTTGTGGATCGATTCTCGAAACAAGGCATTTTCATACCCACTCATGATACAATCACGTCCTTACAATTAGCGGAACTTTTCATTATTCACGTATTTTCCAAACATGGAGTTCCATCTCACGTAACTTCCGATCGAGGCTCCAAGTTCGTCTCCCATTTCTTCCAGGCCCTCGGAAAAGCCCTCGACATGAAATTACACTTCACCTCGGGATATCACCCAGAAGGTGATGGACAAACGGAACGCGTTAATCAAACACTGGAACAATATCTCCGCATCTATTGTAATTACCAACAGGACAACTGGAACTCCCTTCTTCTGATTGCGGAATTCGCCTACAACAACTCTCCGAATGCAACCACCGGCATATCTCCCTTCTTCGCCAATAAAGGCTATAATCCGAATCTCACAGTACATTCCGAATGAGATTTGGCTTCTGTCCGTGCTCAAGAATTTATTACCGACCTCGACGAATTACATCAAGAACTTCGGAAAGCTATTTCTTCCGCACAGGAATATTATCAACGTTCCGCGGACAAAAACAGGATCCCGCCTCCTAATTTTAAAATTGGTGATCAAGTTTTTGTAAAAGCTCAATTCTTCCGTACTACCCGACCTTCTAAAAAACTCGCTGAGAAATTCTTAGGACCTTTTGAAATTATAGCACAAGCCGGTTCACTTTCATGGACTCTCCATCTTCCCAACAGTATGCGAGCAGTCCACCCCATTTTCCACGTTTCCATGTTAGAACCTTGTGTTCCTAACTCAATCCCGGAACGTATTCAACCTCCGTCCCCTCCGGTCATCATTGATGGAGAACCCGAATTCGAAGTTTCCGAAATTTTGGATTCTAAAATTGACAATCGCCGACGTACTTGTAAATTGCTCTATTTAGTCAAATGGGCAGGTTATGAAGGTACCAACGAGGAAACTTCATGGATATTGGCCACGGAACTTGGACATGCTATGGAAATTGTTACTGACTTCCACACGGCTTATCCAGGCAAACCCGGACCTTTATCATCACTCTAATCTTTCTGTTCTTTTCCGTTCAGTTTCCGACATTTTCCGTTTTCACACTCGTTTAGGTTTTGCAAGTCAAAAAAATATTATTAAATCTATCTCAAAGTCTCTGACACCCCAAATCCACCTTCCGTCCCAACTTCTGGCTCTTCAGCAATTGCCGCACTTTCCACCATATCCTGTACCTCTTCATCCTCACTCTCCGATTCCTCCGGCCCATTTCCCGACGCCCACCTTTTTTCAACACTTTCCGCCAACAGATCTTTAGGCTCTTCCCGTGCCTTATCGGAAAACCTCTCGGATACTGCGATTACACCAATGCTAACCATTATCTTCTCCAGGAAATCGTTTTGCCTCCGGAAATTCCGGATTAACGAACGGAAACCTTTCTCCTGGATATCATTATGGCGATCCATTGTGTCCCGCATCTTCATAACTTCCATCCCGATAAAAACCAACGCGTCGACGGTTTCCTTGAGAAGCTCAATGCCCGTACTATCCGTTCTCGATGCTTCAGTTTCCGTAGCTTTGGCCACTCCTGAACTTCCCGCGTCGTTAGTTTTCGGAGTCTTCTCACCTTTTGGAACCCTTTTTGAGGCAAGGGTGCACGGTAGTTTGAGAACCGCGCAAGGATAGCAAGTTCCGCCCCATTTTACCTTCTGTTTCCAACAAGTCATGTTCTGTATGGAACATCGATAACACAGAGTTTCATGGACAACTTCCATTCGTTCCGGAGCTTTGACCTTTGGTTTCTGTTTCGGAAGTTAAACGACTACCGTTTCCTTTACAGATGCACTCACTTTAGGACTCGAAGGTCCAGCTTCGCCCTCTACTTCCACCTCCACGGCTTTTCGCTGTATCAATAGTTATCGGTTGGAATCACGGAATGTATGGGTCAAACTTACCTTTCCTTCCCTTATCTCCTTCAGTTTTTCCGCCACCTCCAACTCCCGCTGTAATCTTTCCACCTCCTCCTTCTTTTTCTGCGCCTCCGCCTTTTCCCGTATCCATGCTTCTTTTTCCGCCTTCACCCGCTCCACTTCCCGCTTTTCCGCCTCCTCCGCATCCTTCAACTCCTGCATCAACGCTCTTTCCTCCTCCTCCTGTCGTCGTTTCAACTCCTCCATTTTCTGGCGTTTTTGTTGAAGTTCTGTGACCTTCGACATCTTTTGAAGTACGGATATTTCAGTATCTGAGTCTTCCGGGGTAGTAATGAATAACGGCCGACGAATCGACATACAAGTTGTGGTTGAAGAAACAAAAACGTTAATTCGAATATTTGGAGGTTTTTATACTCAGAATAACAGCCGAAACTCTCACCTCCATATTTGCGTAAATTTCACGACACATAACAATCAGCCGTCGCTTCAAACACTTAGTACCTAATCGCCTCTATGGGATTTCGGCCTAACAGGGGGGTACTGTTACGACCCGTTCCTGGATGTTTTAATATCCGACTTCTGGTCTCCCACTCCCGACTTCCGATCCCCGACTTCCGACTTTCGACCTCCGACTACGGAACATCAAAGTTACCGTATCATCCGCATTCTTCCCTTGTTCCGCATTTGGTAATTTGTCCGTTGACAAGTATTCACTCGTTTGTTTGTTATATTCCCGTTACGGAATATTGCCTTCCTAATATGTCTTATTGTATTTCCGTTTTAAGAACACTTCCGTTTCCGTCTTATTATGGTCTTAGTTTGTCGTACAATAACGAGCAGACTTATATTAGTTTCCGCGATTTTGTACTTTACCTTAGATCTGATATGGACTTAGTTTCTTATTCCTCCTCCCATCTTTCTGTACGCTCGATATTCGGAACTCTTCGGAACTCTGAATATCCGTAACTCCCTTCATAAGTCTCACCTCCGAAATTAAGGACATTGAGCGTTTGCGTAGAGGCGCAGCACATAAGCTGAAGCCGACGTCCTGACCCTATCTAGTAGTTCCCAACTTCCCGGTGACTTCCCGATAGTTCCGGAATAAGTTCCCGACACGGCACTTAACAGGTTAGAACTTCCACCACTCTTCACACCAGTCAACCTGGCACAGGGAGCCCAAGAAGTAGCAGGGATGGTGGCGAGGGAGGCGCAGGATGGAGATGGTGATGAGGTGCTTGCTGTTCGACAATAAATATTGTTGAAAAAAATTGATATAACTATTGTTCCCTTTGAGTTGAGCTGGCCACGAACACATGACACTTGCACAAATTCTCTTCATAAAGACTGGAATCAATTGAGTTATTGCGGGAAGAGCAAGCTCACATATGTATGCCCAGATCTATTCTTGACACTATCGTTGCTGAATAGTCTATTATGTCTTCTGCAATTTAAAATTGTTGCCTTCTCACACTCCTTACTTATTGTCAGTCTGCTCTACCTTGGGGATGCACCTGCTATTTTCATCTTATCTTCAAGTCCATTGTGAGTTCTGGTATAGTAGTGATACAATACATTTATTGTCAATAGAATCATTGCCCAAGTGGGTGAGGAAACATGATTAGCTTAAGATCACTTGTAAGATATTTGAATGGTATACTTCACAAATATATAAATTATCCAAACCCTTTCATTTTGCTGCATTTGTTACTGTGGGCTTTAGATATACCCATATTCTTGCTTCAACGGGACCTAGCTGTACCATTCTTAATCTTCATCTGGCAGATGGCAGCCATCAATCCAGTTGTTCCATCCATGGCCATGGGCCATTTAGCAAGGAACTCAGACTCATTGTGATTACAGCTATCAACCATTTAGCATGAGTTTTAAATAATTTGTTCAATTTAAAATTACAGAAATACTCACTTGTTTATAAACTCCATAGCAATCATTTCTTGGGTGTGAAAATTCATTGCAAATGCAATCCGCCATGATGACGGCCAATCTCTTAGTGGGGGGATGCCATGTTTAGGGTCCCCATCCTCCCAATCTTGGATGAAAAGATGCCATCATGTGTCTTTTGGTGCATTTGTATGGATTGGAACCTGAATCCCAACAGGAGGAGACAGCATTTCAGAATTTTCAGTTGTTGATGTCTGAGTTAGGGGAGTGTTAACTAAGGGTTGCGGCCTGGACAGCTTGGTTATGTCCACTATACTCAGCTGAACATGCTGAGAATACGATAGATTAGGTGTATGTCCAGTTACGCTATTAGTAATCGAGTTTGTTATATGTCGCTCAAGGCCTCTGTTAAGTTCCGGATCTCGGGGCAGAGTTTCCAATGGATATTCCAGACACTTCCCAGAAATATGTCCTCGGAGTTTTGGAGAATTAGTCCGGGAGTTTCCAGGGATTAGTAACGGGAGTATCGGAATATTACCAGAGTACAGATGGACTTGGCTTCAGCTTATGTGCTGCGCCCTCATGCACTCACTTGGGTGTCCATATTTCAGAGGATGAATATATGTCGGCATGTTTACGGATACTTGGAAGTTCCGGGAGTTCCGGATATCTGGAGTCCAGAGAGTTCCGAAGATTGAGTGTACAGAAAGACAGAAGAGATACAAACTAATTCGAGATTAAAACTAAAGAGTAAGTACATGGCTATGGAAGACTATATAGATGTTCCAGTAATTGTACTACAAATCTAGAAGTATAATAAGACAGATTAGGATGAAGATTCCGAAACAGGGATACAACAAGAACAATAAACAAGCAAATGAATAACTGTTAACCTGTCAGTTACTAAATACGGAACAAGGATGAGGTTCGGAAATATGGAAACTATAAATGTTCCATAGTCGGAAGTTGGGTTGGATTTTGAGGTGGATATCAGAAAGTCGGATTGGAGATGGGAGTCTGACCGGGAGTCTGACTGGAAGTCTGACCGGGAGTCTGACTGGAAGTCTGACCGGGAGTCTGACTGGAAGTCTGACCGGGAGTCTGACTGGAAGTCTGACCGGGAGTCTGACCGGGAGTCTGACTGGAAGTCTGACTGGAAGTCTGACTGGAAGTCTGACTGGAAGTCTGACTGGAAGTCTGACTGGAAGTCTGACTGGAAGTCTGACTGGAAGTCTGACTGGAAGTCTGACTGGAAGTCTGACTGGAAGTCTGACTGGAAGTCTGACTGGAAGTCTGACTGGAAGTCTGACTGGAAGTCTGACTGGAAGTCTGACTGGAAGTCTGACTGGAAGTCTGACTGGAAGTCTGACTGGAAGTCTGACTGGAAGTCTGACTGGAAGTCTGACTGGAAGTCTGACTGGAAGTCTGACTGGAAGTCTGACTGGAAGTCTGACTGGAAGTCTGACTGGAAGTCTGACTGGAAGTCTGACTGGAAGTCTGACTGGAAGTCTGAGTCTGACTGGAAGTCTGACTGGAAGTCTGACTGGAAGTCTGACTGGAAGTCTGACTGGAAGTCTGACTGGAAGTCTGACTGGAAGTCTGACTGGAAGTCTGACTGGAAGTCTGACTGGAAGTCTGACTGGAAGTCTGACCGGAAGTCTGACCGGAAGTCTGACCGGAAGTCTGACGGGAAGTCTGACTGGAAGTCTGACTGGAAGTCTGACTGGAAGTCTGACTGGAAGTCTGACTGGAAGTCTGACTGGAAGTCTGACTGGAAGTCTGACTGGAAGTCTGACTGGAAGTCTGACTGGAAGTCTGACTGGAAGTCTGACTGGAAGTCTGACCGGAAGTCTGACCGGAAGTCACCTTGAAGGGATGAGGATCAGGTTCCAGTGGATTCCGGATCTTGATACTGGTCTGGAAGATGGTTTGGACCCAGAGATAATATCCGGGAAATACTCCGAAGAGTTTCCGGGAACGGATCTTGACAGCCTCCTATCAGTGCCTTGATCTCTCCAACAGTAGCATTCCACATATCAGTGTGCTCTCCCATGAAAGATATATCTGTTTCACACTTGATAGGATGTAAGGCATCACCATGACCATCTTCATAATAGTGCAGTTCATCCAACAGGTATTGAATAAGTGTATCTTTCTAAGATATATGACAATTGGATGGAACTTGCAGCGGCAGATGTACATATCTTACATGTTCACCTTCTGCCCAACCACCCTACCATTGGATTGTGGCCAGTGTCCATCATTTTCCAATAAGAGCAAACATAAACTGGTATTGAGCTCCACCCTTCCTGAAACAGTGAGTTGTAGGCCAAGCCTTTGAATTATCGATTCCTGTGCTTGCTGTAAACTTGTCAATCCATTTTTGAACAATGTCATGTGACATTGGTCTCTCAGGATGTGCCACACTGTTTACATTGATGGAAGGAAAGAGATAGTCCTCATCTTGCAATGCTCTCCCATAGACATGAGTTTCTAGATAATTGATCCAGACCTTCATGTGATAATCCAGATCTGCTGCAGGCAATTCAGGTTGGGGATAAATTTCATATATATGACCTGCAATTTCACATAAATTAACTCTTACATTACCATAGAAAGAATAGCAGACCTTGGAGTTCAGATTCTTTACTCATTTTATTTTGCCAGTTTTTTTGTTGTTCCAGGCTGATTTGCAATGTGGGATTTGGCAACAATCCTCCGTTACACAATCAAAGTGAGATGTTTCCATTTTAGCTGTAAAGTTTCAAAATTTCTAGAGATGGCAATGGCAATGTCATTCAGGTACATTGTCCTTCAGGTACATTGTCCAATATCTGAACATATGTACCTTGTCCATACTGTCCAACCAATTGAAGACAATGCCCACTAGCCAAGGTGCTTATAGACATTATAACACTCTGTAAGTAACATTGTTGTTGCTGGTGGAAGAGATGTTAGCATGGAAAACTGCTGCCTTGACCAGGCATATATGCATTCCAAGTACTGGAGTGTGTCCATATTCCATCCTCACCACCCTTCTTCTGAACAGCACTAATGGTCTCCTGGACATCATAAGCAGTTGAAGGATTTCCAAAGGCACAGTTTGCTTCCTCATCCCACCTCCAAGGAACTTGATAAAGGCCTTCCACATCTCTAATAGAAGGAAGGTACAGTGGCTTCCAAAACTGTCCCAATGTTTTGGTAATTCTCAATAAATGCTTTATAACCTACCAAATAAATTTTCTAAAATAGTGAAAATATTCTCACATATACCGTAGCATACTAGCTTTGATATACCCAAATATTACATACATAATATAGATGGATATTGGTGTCACAGTGAATATTTAAATAGTTGTGATATTTGTATTCACTTTGATGATGTTATGACCATGTCGCAACCTGAAGATAACTTACGATGCTATCACCTCAAGTTATCATCACGTCTTCAGATTGGCCACTGTCAGTAAACCTGACACTGACATACATGCTCATGGCAATCAAACCCCACTACAGCCCTGTCAAATTATACTTGTACTATCTGGTTATACTCTGATATGTCCCTTTATCCTTTGATGATCCATTTATTCTATGTCTCACCTATGTTGTATATACTGTGGACTGTTTCCTTTTTTGTAGTTATCACCCTTGGTTACTCACAGCCTCCAACTTTATTGTAACCTTCCTGTTCTTGGTCAAGTTTATTTGTCATTGGTATTTCCGCTCTTCCCTTAGTTAGTATTTTCTAGACACCGATAACTCGTATATAAACCCACTGTAATGTAGCTACTAAGCAATCAGAATATCAACTTATGTAGATACACCTCTAGTCTCTGACTCTGCCATCTGATTTCACAACCTCCGCATTCCAACACCATCTGATTTCACGACTGCATTCCGATGCCATCCGATTTCATGACCTCCATATTCCGACACCATCTGATTTCACGACCTCCACATTCCAATGCCATCTGATTTCATGACCTCTGCATTCTGACACCATCCAATTTCACGACCCAACCTACATTTACGACTTTGACCTCAACTCCAATATTCATCACTTCAGTTCCTGACTGTTTGCATATGGCTCAGTTTCTGATTGCTGAGTATTACCTTATACATTTGAAATTTAAGGATGTTTGATGGTACCTTTACAAGGGTGCAGCACATCCATATATACATATATCATATTTCAACACAATCCCTTAATCAAAGCATTTGAACAAAGGCTCCCTAAGTCCAAATTATTGTTCTGTACAGTATGCACCCATTGCACACTCTGAGGTATTGCCAATTTCAATGTTGTCATTACAATCAGCAACATTGGCATTGGTATTGGCAGAAGTCTTAGGGCTCAGACAGTCAACCTGGTAATGACCATGTCTCCCACAGTTGAAGCACAAAATTTTTGGTGGGTGCTTAATTGTATGGTGGTGGGGAGCAGAAAAGGCTCGAGTTTCTGCATTGTTATTAACAATGGATAAATTACGAGGGCCAAGTTGGTGTGATTCTTCATTGAGTAAGCAATTGATGACATATTTGAGGGTGAGTTGTTCAAGTGGAATGGAATCCAAGCTGACAATGAACTTGTCATATTATTCATCAAGGCCATTGGTGAGCACCAGAATTGTTTCTTCATCTTTGCAGGTTTTGAGCCAACAATGGAGGGTGGTATCCATTTGAATTGATGGAGGGCTGGTTGCATGGCTGAGGTGCTGTGAGGTATGTTTCACAGCAGCAATCCATAGCTGCATACTTTGTGAGTCATCTTTCTTCATGGTCAGAAAGTGGCGGTGAAGAGCAATATGAGACACAAATCCATGGGTGACATGCACTTGGCACAGGTTTTCCCAAGAGATGACGGGATCATTTTCATGGAGGTGAGGGATTTGCTCTGGTTCAATACCAAGAGTAAGTTCTGATTGTGTGAGTTGCTGTTTTTTAATGAATGTGCAGACCAATTTTGAGGAGAATGAGCTGAGTGGTCAAGTTTGCAAACCATCAATAAGATCCCAGATGTCCTTGTGGATGAGAAGTGCTTTCATATAAACACACCATGTACTATAATTTTCTTCCCCTAGTTTTTGAAAGTAATTCTCATTCCCCATTTTTGAATAAGTCCACGATGCCAATGTAGATTAGTGAGAAAAATGAAGATAAGGTGTGCAGTGCCAATTTAGATGTACTGCCCCAGAATCCTTTCCATGCATGTACTGTGACTTCTAAGTCCTTTTATATGGTCACCTTCAATATACTGCCCCAGAGTCCTTCCTGTGCAAGTATTGCAGCTTCTAAGCCCTTATATATGGCCACCTAAAAAGAATACAATAAGTACAGTAACTACTCAAAGGAACAAAAATGTACAGTGACAAATCTGAAAGATTGTAAGTCTGCAGGGCCCATAACCTGTAAAAATACAGTGCAGACATATATCGAGACATGGTGGATGCAAGCAAAGAGTGTTAGTATTACTAAGCAGCTATACAGTAGTTACTTATCTATTTACAAAAGAATGCAAGATTACTAATTATATAAATCATATTTCAACAATGTATTTCTGCTGTGGAGCACTGTTAAACCTCCAATACACAATATCCTGGTTGATGCCTATTTGAAGTGGAAAGAGATAGATGTATTGCAGTTTGTCCCCTTGCCATGTGGGTTGCATCTCCATGGTTGTTTGCCCATTGTTTGCCAGTGTCAGAACAACAACAGCCACATCTTTGTCTTTTATCTCCAAGTCTTCACAATCAATGTTGCCCCCTGATAATGTCCCCATCAATATTCTGACTATGCTTGGTGGTGCCAACTCCTTAACATTTTGACCCAGGTTGGATAAGGATAATCAAGATGCAAACCTCAATACACCCCCTATGACAAAGCAAGGATACATACTACAATTTTTAGTACCGATTACAGGATTTACAGTGTCCTTAATTTATGGTGTCAGGGTGGTTTTTGGGCATTGGAAATTCATCTGTGGGTTAAAATTTCATTGTTTTTTTTTTGTCATCTACCAAATGTATATATTTGACAATACTACTCAATGTGGCACATGGGAGTAAAATTTAAATTGCACATTCAAATGTTCTGAGTAAATCCTTTACTGAAGCATTCTACAATGACTAGCTGCTCAACACCACAACAAAAGTACATGCACAAATCCAGTGGTCCCACAGCATTGAGTAACAATATGATGAGTATTGATGGTATGCAGACAAAGTTTTTCTTGAGAGCAGGTGGCAATATAACCCTATAACCTTTTTTTAGCAATGCCAAAAACAGGTCATGAACCAGAAGTGCTCACCATGGATCCATTAATTGCCACCAAATGAATCAGTGCATTGTGCTTGATTTTTCTCACATACTGCACCTGGTTCAACTCCCATAACATTGCACATCCATCCTCACTGTTGCTAACAACCAAGCTCCAAGCTCTTGAAGCCACCATTGACAATACAGACTGGCCAGTAAGAATGTACAATAAAGAGATGGTTGTCTGATCACAATGCATAAGCTGCCAAATGTGAAGCTTGGAGTCTTGGGATCCAGTCACAAGTGTTTCTAGATTGGGAAATGTAGCACAGGTGCAGAATGCAGCTTCATAACATTGGATAAGCTAAGTGGAAACTGATCAGTGTATAAAATGACTGAGAAAAAAGTTACAAGACCTTTCTGTCACTATACAGTTACAAGCTCTGATCCAACCATCCCCATGAAACATACTTAGGGGCAAATGCTGGTACATACAACATATTCTCTTGACATGATAGTACTCTTTCACAAAATGCAAATACAGAGAGATAGGTTATGGGAGTGTTTAATTCTATCAATACAGGGTAAGCAGTGACCCAGATGTCTTAGAACTAATTGGGCTTACCTCAAATTAATTTTGGCACTGAACCAGCAGTTGATGATCCTCTTTGATACCATGGAGTGTACTTAATGGTAAGGTATGAATTCCATGTAATTGTCAAGGTGGATGTGAATGGGGAAAGGTCTTCTGGGGTGTTTTCCTAACTAATGCATGGTTAAATTCTCTTTCCAATACAAAATGGAAGAAATGTACAAGCAGTTGTGAATGATTCCTATGGTGGCTTCTTGTTCAATTTCATCTGATATTGAGTCCAAATCTTTGTGCCATTGTTATGGCACAGATAATATTAAACTAGAATATAACATACCAACAGAGCCTTCATAACTTAAAGGGTGGAAGACATTGAATGTATCTGGATCTCACTGTTTACACCCCAGATCAAATTGATCCAGCCAGGCAAGTGCTCACTAACATATTCACTCTCAAGGGCCTTATACAAGGAAAATGAGAACAACTCATGATTGATTGAGCAATAATGTACACAATGGTGCTGTATAATAAATAGTAAGGGATCTTGTTTTGCCCAAGGTGGGAGCTTGACAGCATGTATTTTTCACCATTATTCTGTGTCCCAAAATCAATGTTTGATGCATTGATAAGAAACCGGGATAAACCTACATGAGAGCTGAGCCATTGAAAAGAGACAATGCCACAAACTCTGGGCATGTGAAGAATTCTGGGATGAGCTCTTATACATCACCACAACTTTCCTCTGATGTAGATCTGTATGCTCACTGGATGTCACTGAACAAATGATCAGGGATGTCCCAGTCTCCACCCTACAAAGAAAAATGTTCACCAGTTCTGTTCAACAGAAAGTGTCCAAAAGATAGGCCTACCTGCAACTGCTTAAACATATGTGTAAATGGTTCTAATCTCATCTCAAAAAGTGGTAAGAAGATCTGGAAGGCTCATAAACACCACTTGAGATTTTTTGTTTGATTGAAGTACACATCCCTATAACAATGGAATCTGAAGTCAGTCCAATGCACAGGAAAATGATCTTGTCCATCCATAATGCCAGCATCAACAAATCACACTAAACACACCTGCAAGATATCCATAGTTGGCAATAAAAGTTAAAAATTAGAATATGTGCTTAGGATTTGTACTTACCTTGAAGATGTGCCCCAGTTGGTATTTACATATAATATTGAAAACATTGTTTTGTCAAGCATTGAGTTGCACTAATTGTCTCTCATAATTATATTGTAAATATTGTATATACATGGATATATATATTCTTTTTTACATTTCAGCCAGGCATGATGAAGTGTGGGAAAGTGATACCTAATTGGGAACATGCATGGGGTATCCTGGAGAGCTGAGCACCCCGGAGTATCCTGAGAGCACCTGTGTATCTTCTATTTGTAACCTAATTAGCTTGCCACATAGCCCTTTCAACTCCAACCTAACTAGAATGCATAAGCTACTCAGCCATATCCTGGTGGATGGTCTTGCACTTCCTGGCAGCTAGATGAGCCAGACTTTGCTTGACCATCTCAAGGCTGTGGGAGTCCTCTCCTCAATCTGTTACTTGCCATCACCTTCCTCCACTTACCAGCAACATCACCTCCCATCATCATGGTGCTGCCCTTTGGCAATGTTCCTGCATGCCATACTGCTGTCAGTGATGATGAGCTCATGCCTCACCTTCCTGGCCTCTCCAGAATGGCATGCTCAGTGTATTTAATGTTGCTATTGATCATGGTTGTATACTCTATTGGATTCACAATGACCTGTTGCTTTATCTCTGTGATTAGATGACTTCCCATTGCAGTGGAAGTTTTAGGTGTATTTTGATGCATTGACAATCATCTCTCACACTTAAACATCACTCATATCCCACACAGTCCGTATGGCACCTTTATGCAACATATCACTGCCATACAACTGAATCTCAGCCAGCCACACTGTTGCTTTAGCTGTGATCAAACACTATGGTGATTCTCTTTCAAGTATCACAACAGTGCCAAGACCACTACCAGCATCATGGACCATCTCCCACACATCTCTACAGCCTTTCATCCCACCACCCTGCCACCTTTAAGTCTCAGTGTGATACTGCTGCCCAGCTGCCCACCTGATCACCATAGGACCCTCTGCAATTACACAGCCATCAGCTCCGCTTCCTTTTGCTCACGCATTGCCAATTTTTCACAATTGTAGACACATTGCTGGTAAAGAATGGGGAGGCCAATCCTGGATAATTGCAGTTTTGAACACATCTGCAAGTCTTTGTGGATGTGATTGACCATGGCAGAAAGAGAAATGACAAGGGAGGTGTGGAACTAGATTTGAGTGTGTTACACGTGGATCCCAGTGTTGCATACCGAAATATTCTCGTCGAGAACGTGCTGTTTCCGGCACGTCTATGCCGCTGCGGGTGATGTCCCTAGCACTTAACCAAATCATATCAGATCTATGTCACCCAGAAGTGCGTGAAGTTTGATGAACTTTCGTCTATAAACCGTAGAATGGCTAATATCTTATTCTCGTGTAGTTATGTTGTACTGGCACCTACCCATATCGTGGTCAAAGAACTGTCTGTTGTTACCGAAAGTGGGACTTCTCTGTACATGTCGTTTGTACTTCTACGACGATGAGTCTTCATTTTTCTCGGTACGACATCTCTTTTTACCATACAACTCATCTAAAGTGATTAATGATGTTGGGTTCTAGCGCCTAGGTGGTCTTCTCCAGCCGGGACGAGCGTGTTTCTGGATTTAACTAGGAAGCGAAAGGTACTGCCGGGATCACCCAGATTCAGAAAGTATAAGAAGAGAACTATCCGATTCCGAGAAAATCAGCAAACATTTGGCGGGAAAGAATAAACCAATCAGAGTTCACACCTTCCTTGGACTGCCTTTTGATCAGGAGCTGCATTGGAAAGAACACGCGATACATGCACTATCGAGAGGTATGGCATGGGTGATGCAATTCCGAAGGCTACCCAAGCCCAGCTCCGGTATGCCATCCAAACACAATAGACGTTTATATAACGCTATAGCCATTCCACACATGTTTTACTTGGCCGACATCTGGTTTTCCCCCATCTGCCAGAAACCGGGTTACAAAAGGGCGACGCGGCGACCGGGTCGATTAGCATTGCGTCCAAGCTAGCTAGAGTCCAAAGGGCGACTGCCTTTGTGGACCACGGGTGCAATGAGAACAACGGCCACTAGCATACTCAATGCTCACGCTGACATGTTTCCCATCCAAGAGCTGTTCAGTGCGCTCGATTTTGACCCGAGAAAGAAGTAGGAACAACAAGACGTCCTCTATCCCGGAGAATCAGCCTTGTAACCATTATAGCTCCAGACAAGGAAGCGGCAATTTAGGAAGCGCATGGCAGTCCGGCCTGATACAACTATGCACAGACGATTCAGATTTCGAAAGGGATTGGCGGCGGCGGTGCTGTATAGGGACGGAAGCGAGGTAGCCATGCTCAAATGCCAGCTGGGACAAAGCAGTAGTGACACAGTCTACGAAGCAAAGGCAGTCAGTCTACTGGGGATAGAGCTGCTTGAAAACGAGGACGCACGGACTCGAGTTATAATTGTTTTCGACACTCGGGCAGTAATGATGGCTCTGCCCACTAAGAAATCCTCTGCGGGACAATACCAAGAGACTCTACGGCAGACGGACAAGGCCCGATTCAAATAGTGCCGGCTCTAGAGCTGATCTGGGTGTCTTGGCAAAGAGGTGCGAGGCGGAATGAGAGGGGGGACAATGTGCAAAAGAGGCTGTGAAGGAAGACGACAGTGAGAGGAACAAACTCCATTACAAAGAAGGAAGCCGATTAGCGTCACTGGTGTAGACGTTTCAGGCAGAAGCACTCACAAAAAGTCATACTGAAGAATTTCACTCGTCGCCCAGATATCTCATGCTACGAAGGATTGATAATACCCTGCCTTCGTCGAGCTACCGCAAGTCAACAGATGACCTATGTCTCAGGACAACCAGCATCTTTACGCAGCTACGCACGGGGCACGCCCCACTCCGAAAGCATCTGCCCGACGAAAGACGAAACGGTCGTGCATTTTCATAGTACGATGTCCCGCACACGAGCCGCACAGGTCGATTCTCAAAGAGAGGTTCATCTCCCATGCTAAATCGGTAGCGAAGCTCCTCACAGACCACGGCATGATCCCACACCTAATGCGCTATATTGATTCGACAGGCAGATTCAAGGACACCTTCGGAGCAGGAAGGAAGGACAGACAGATGGGCAGATGATATTACTTTGAAATTACAGTCTATTATGGGCTGACAGACTACAAAACTGAATTAAAAAAAGAAAAAAGAAAAAAAAAGAGAAGGTCAATCGTCATTTTGAAGCTCGGAGATCTAGTCTTTGCAAATACCATAAAAATTGTTTTACCTCACAATCCAACACGAAAGCTGGTGTAACACCCATGTACCATTCCCGAATTGTCCTGGGAGTTTTGCTTGAAAATATTCCTAATTAGTAACAGACATCGTCTATAATGTGTATTTATGGCGATATTTATCGTACATGTTACAAGTCGAGAAAAGAAGTGAAGTCAGATGTTGATGGCTAGCACAGACGCTGGCATCAACGGGACCTGTGTGGTCGGGCATAGATGACCGTAACTCAAAGTTATTGTGCGTCATCGAGTTTTGTCAAGTTGTATCGAAAATGATCAGCGAAAGAATGGGCGGAATAGGCGTCGAAGCGAAGGGAACGCCAAATTAATGGTTCCGGGCTCGCCCGATAGTGAAACGACGACCGAACGACCACTCAAAAGGCGTTTCTCTGACATCATCTGATATGCGAGCCGTGCGGATCACGCTTGTCTCCTGCTTTTACTATCTATGCTACTGGACTTCAGGTCCATATGGAACTCTTGAAGACTGGGAGTTTGTATTCAATTTATGAAGGGATGGCTAGAAAGATTCTTATTTGGCCAGCTGGTTTGAGACTCCATAGTCTCAACTGCCTATTGTTAATGGGGTTAGGACGACGTCCAACAGATCATGCCCTGTTCTGCTGTCTTCGTCTTCAGAATTACATGGTCACTTGCGCATCTAAAAGATTGACAACTCTGCCATTGTATCACATGGACCCACGGCATCTTTCACGTGTAGTAAATTAACTGACGATTTGAAACTTCTCGAGAGCGCACAGGGATCCAATGAATCGGACCAAACGTCTGCCACCGCCACTCCAAGTCGGGATGCCAAGGTTAATCCGATACCCTTGAAAATTTTCCTATTGAAAGAAGCATGATATTACTACTATTTCACAACCAGCTAGCCTATCTACGATGACACCCGAGCTTCAGGTGATTTGCTCACTACTGTGGCCGTCCAATACTCTGTATCAATGTAATTCCTATCGTAATGATGTTTGTCCTGTGGTCATAATGGCCAAGAGCGTATACTACTCGGTTTCTTTGTGAGGTTGATCCAAGGCTTGGTGGCTTGAGAGGCTTCCACGAGGCCAGGAAGGATAAAAATGGCACAACATACGCGTTCTATCGCGCTTGAATTTATCGGGCATGTCAGCAACTTACTGCCCCTTCATCAATCCCCTTTTGTCTTGTAGGTCACTAAAAGTGCCCGGCTAGGAAAATTTGTCATGGGATTCAATGCATAATGAGCATGTGAAGGTTTCCGGCGGGCAAGTCAGTTCCGAACGCGCGTTGAGTCATGGCATATCCCAAAGAAAATAGTCATCCATTGTCTGAGCCGTTGTATATTGGGAACATACCGACTCCGGAGGTAATCTAAGCCTATACTTACATTCATAAATCTATGAGGTTGCAAGTACCCATACAGAAATTTGTATTGTGACGTTTAAGTGTACTTGTTCTGATGGAAGGCCAAGTCCGTGTGATATGGATAAGAGAATGAATGGTCGTTGTCACCCGTATCTCTCAAGTATCCTGGTTTCCAGTCTATTGTTCCGAATTTCGCCTACCAATGATCGCACCTCTCAGCGTATAAAAGACCAGTCACCAGCGATTAACTCCAGTCCCGCTCCTTTACCACATCCCCCCACATCCCCTTAGGTTCCCTCAAGCCGCTGATTCATTCTTTATGCACGTACGCCGCACAGTCTGCGGATATGTCGCGCTCATGGAACACTTCTCCAGTTGGCGCTCACCTCAATGAACTCCCGGTGCCATGTACTAAAACCTATCCATTGCTATGTTTATCTAATGGTTTGGTTCTTATTTATTATAGGTTGGCATGCGCGTTTCCTCAATCAAGTTCACACTGGGGCATGGGGCGATGGAACATTCGAAGGATTCTCGCCTATTGTTCACCTTCAACGCGAATTTTACCGCCGGAGGAGTCGTTATGTTATACTCACGTAGTTCTTCGCAGCTCATGCAATGGATCAAGAAAAAAGGCGAGTATCTTTTAAGTCGACCATTCATTCCTTTCACTTATTGTAGAGGGGAACCAACCAACCAGGAAAAAACAATGAAGTGAGTATCTCTCTCGTCTTATTACAGCTGGATTCTTATAATATACCTCAGATAAATAAATAGCTCAAACGCGCGTGGTCCTTTTCCACCACTCCGCGGATTGTTTAGGTCGCATGAGGAGCAGAATCCACTGTCGCAGCAGACTTGGGAGCGTATGATGTCGTGTCGTGCATTCTTAGGCCTCTCGGCGCGGATGGTTGGTTTAAGGGTGGTTAACGCGTTCATGTGACAGAGGCATTCCAGGAGCGGTGGGTAGGATGAGGGCAAGAAATGTAAAGTATCTTGGCCCATCTTTGATTCATTCTATTCATTTCGCGGCAGCACTCTGAAGCAACCAGTGGATCAAGAAAAAAGGTGACTCTCGTTTGAGTCGACCGTTCATTCCTTTCACTTACTATTCAAAACTACAGGAACCTTCCAAAAACCAATGATCATGAACGAAAGGTAAATATCCTTTGTCTTTACCATCCGTTCCTTTTTCTGATAATGCATCTTTTCAGACATGTTAGGTGCGTATCAACCAAGAATGGGGTGCGACGGCTAAGTGGCACATGCCGTCAAACCTGGTCTGGTGTTATGCCAACCGCCCGTTGAGGTCATGGGTTAAAATCCTACAAAAAGTCATCAGGGAGTTTTAGTGGGTATCACGCTTGTTGTGGAGCCCCACAGTACCCATATTGGGTCTGCGTAAAGCATTTCTTCCTGGGAGGGTTGTCTGCCGTATCTTGCCCGATGCATTGTTAGTCGCGTTTGATCGTCTACCTCTCAAAAAAAAAAAAAATTGAATACTACAGATAAGAAAAACGGTGAGCGGTGAGTATCATTTGAGTCGACCACTCATTCCTTTCACTTATTGTTCAAACTACAGGGGAACCCAACCAGGACAAAACAATGAAGTGAGTAGCTCTCTCGTAAAGACGTTTTAAGTACTAAATATATATGATAAGTTTTGCTTCGTGATGTAGGCAATCAAAGTACTTACTCTCAGCGTAAAACGTTCGCTGAGAGATTCACTAACTATACTACGCGTATATAATAGTATATTCAAGAGGGTATTGAACGTTTATTGCGTCTTCTCGAGACATTCTGTCTCACCTTTTTCATCCGAGCGCTTACTTCTAGAAGTAAGCCCTTTGTGTGGAGGGGGGAGGAGGGGCGAGATCCGGTCGTAGAAGTAGGAGAGGAGGAGGATGGGTCCGGAGGAGAATGTTGAGAGAAGGGAGGGTTGGTAGACACCGTTGAAGGAACAGGGTTTCATATGGCAGATTCTGCGGTGAAGATGGTCAAAGAAGGCAGCGATGAAGGCAAACGCAGAGGTAGGGGCAAAGGCACAAAGGGGAAAAAGGCAGATATAAATGGACATACTCATGCTTCGCCATAACAAGCTGCATAACCCTATTGCACGCCTCGAAACTGCCCACATCCGCGCCGACAAATGTCACATTCCGCACCGGTGCTACCCCGTCATCAATTTCCACGCGCCGCTCAGTGCCCTGTGCCAAACACAGATTCGCCACATGTTCAGATTCTGCCTCCTTCTCGCGCGAATGCAAAAAGTCCAACAGTCGATGCACGCTCTTCCTCGCCTGCATGAGCCCATATCCGAGGTACGAGTGCTGGTACAAAACGTACGAGCGGCCGCTGAACTCCAGGCGGTACTTATGGTCGCCTTCTTCAAATTTGGCACCTGGCTCGGTGAAGGTGGGCTCGAAGACGATCTGGGTGGATGTGCCGCCGAGTTCGAGGACGGCATAGGTCGTCGAGCCCTTTTTTGAGGCACCCGAGCGAATTGTGTCAAGGAGGTAGTTCGCCGGTATCCATGCATAGATGCCTGTAAATGGAAACTTTAGACATGGTGGGGATGATAATCAATAAAAAACGGAACATGACACCTTCATCCTTCCCATCCATAATAACAACCCCGTCCCCCTTCCCCCTTCAAAAGCGGAAACGGATACGCTGACTCCAGCCGTATCTTCACAGCCGCTAAAACCTCAGCACTCTTGCTCGCACCAAGCATCCTCAGCCCCGCCGTCGCCTTGACAGCCACAGGCGTGCACTTTATCATCTTCTCAGGCACAGTCTTCATCGTCTCATCCATCAAGCTTCGCGCAGCCTCCTCAGGATTATCAACAAACTTCGAAAGGCCGCTCCCGGGTTTGGTCATTTTGAAGACTTCGTATTCGTACTCTGGGTGGGCCCGGCAGTTGTGGAACTTGTAGATATGGATGCATCAATCATGGGTGCCCATTGGACGAGGGGCGTATCTGAGAAGTGTGGGGTCGTGCAATGGGTGGTTTTGGAGGGGTCTGGTATCGGGTAGGGTTGGTCTGCAGTTTAACATCAGGGTTGGATATGGGTTTGGCTGGTAGTTTGGTATCAGGTCGTGGTGGTCTAGTCAGATCGTCATCTAGATGATGCCCTGTTGGTGACATGAACTCCCCATCATTTGAATACCGAAGGTGACGTGTTCATACACACCTGGTCTATTGTATACAACGTCCAACATCCTTTCCCTCCTCTCCCTCGGCCCAAACACCCACACAAACAGAAACAGCAGAATCGCACCAACTGCAACCAGTCTCCATCTAAATCGTTTCCTCATTCCTCCTCGTCGACTCCGACGTGTTCGTATGTGTGATTATGGTTATGACTGTTATCCCCTATACGAGGGAGGATGCTCAGTGCATGGGTGTTGTTATTCCTCATGCGGATGGATGAACTTCCGCTAGTTGGGAGGGCTGAAGAAACGGCTTCGACTGCACTGGTGTTAGCGCCGGTGCTGGTATCGATGTCGGGGTTGGTGTTTGCATTGGGAGTTATAGGTCGATTGTTACCATTCGCGTACATCCTTCCAGATCTGATGGCATCCACGTATGAGCTGACTTCGCTCCGCTGTAAGGCCCCAGCCACTTCCAAAGATGCAATAAACAATGAGAGGGTGTTAAATGACAAGTGTGGCCGCCTAGATCTCAAATTGCTTGTAATTCTATGTCGCCACTTATAAATATGCACAGTGTAGCCCTATCTCGTAGCATTGAAATATATATGCAATTTACAATATTATTAAAAGAAAATTAGAACGATAATAAAAGATGAAAATAGGAGGATAACCCGCACGCACGACGGCCGCGACAGCCTGCAATATGAGCCTTGAATGCTCCGGGAGGGAAATAAGCAGCACACTCATCACAAAATTCAAGTATAACCGTTAGTCGTCTTAGCCTTATCTATGTCTGTAGCCCGCCGTTCGTAGTGATAAAACCTTTGAAGTGACTTAGAGGTATTTAAAGTGATTTAAAATTGTTTAAAGACACATGGAAACCATACCTTGGTTCTAAGTGCGGCAGGGTGCGGTAAGGGGGCACAGGGTATGTGGGGCGGGTGCAGGGGGCGGGAGCGGGTGCGAGGGGCGGGTCGGGGCGCAGGGTGTGAGTGGCGAGTGCACGGGGCGAGTCAGCACCTGGGGTGGTACGGGGGACACGGGATGTGGGACGGGGAGCGTGGGGCAGGGAGTGGGCTCAGGGAGCAGGGGTGGCGGGTGCGTGACAGGATGTAGGGTGGTGCGGGGTTCATGTGGGTGCCGTGGGCGGGTGCGCGTAAGTACGCATAGTGGCGGTGAACTGCGCGTGGAGTGTAGGCGTGTGGGGGGCGCGGAGTGCGAATGCTGTGATTGCGCGGGGTGGGGTGCGCCCGCATGCAGGTGCAGGCGAGTGGCGGTGGGTTGCCCGTGCGAGGGGTACGCGTCGCGGTTGTGCGGGGGCGTGGGTGTGGACACTGGGAGCAGGCTTGACGGGTCGAGGTACGCGGGATGCGGGGTGCTGCGGTTGGGTGAGCGGGCGTGCGGGGGTGTGATTGTGCGGGGTGAGGTGCGTCCGCGTGCAGGCAAGGGGTGCGGGTGGCAGGTCGGGAATGCATGGGGGGTGTGGGCGCAGTGCGTGGGTGTGGGGTGCAGGCGCGGGTACGCACAGGGGGTCCAGGGGGCATGAGGGGGGGTGCGTACGGGGGCCGTGGTTCGCGGGGTGTGCAGGGCGGGTGCACACGGGGCTGCGGCGGCTTGTGCGGGTACGTGTGCGCGACTGAGGTATAGGTAGTACTGATATGGAATATAAGCAATAAATCCATTGTTAGAGCTCACTGATTCATCAGGCTCATCATCAAAAAACCCGTTCTCCTCGTCATTGTTCTGGGAAGGCTTGATGCTCTCGAGCCTTCATGATGTGTTTTCTGACATCGTGTGGGCCTTCCTGAGTCCTCCGCTCCACTGTCAAGCCCACGCTTCCTGCCAGTTTGTTTTTCTGTGCCATCATCAGCAGGATCTACTTTCGACGCTCTCCTGCTTCCCCTTCACGACGACGCTTTTGGCTTGACGACACCTCGCGTTCGATGGCTTTTTTTTTGCTTCCACCCGCCCTTTTTGTTTGTTCATCCGGTCTCGTTCGCGGCATGAATTGCAGAGATTGAATATAGCTGTGAGAGGCAGAGTTACAAGGCTTCGTGCATTTTTTTGTAGCACATTCTTCCATGTTGTGTTGTACACGTAGAATTATTTTTTGAGCATTAAATCACCTCACCATGCTCATATTCGACCATCCTGCCAACCGCCACTCGCTCCGACGCATCCGGCCTGCTTCCTCTTCAGTCTCCCGTAGATACTATAGTAGCTATGCTCTACGGAACCGCTATGTATCTTAGTTATGCGACGCGGTATATAAATGTATTAAAAAGAAAAAAAAGTTGAAACACGCGATATTTTATTTGTCAGTGTCGACTACAAAGGCAAGTCATACTTAGTGGGGGAGCTATGGGAGCTTTTACATGTGACGAAGAGTGACAAATATGTCGGAACGTGACAATATGTCGAGTCTGGGGGCTTTGTCCAGCTTTGATGTAGGAACGCGGCTACAACACCTTCACATGCCGGCAAATGACCAGATCTCACGGCAGACAAGCCGAATGGTAACAATCGACTCATTACTGTTGCATTGGTGCTATGTAGCAATCTATCGCTCATACATTCATTTATACAAGTCTGGATATGACTGACCAGCCGTGCTAGTCGAAAGCAGGTGCTTCGGGTCTGGATATTAACCTTGGTGGAAACGGATTGGCGCTCGTACACCTCAATGCGCCGAGTACCCGTCTTGGGTTTACTACATAACTTCCGGTGCTTAGTCGAAGCTCCTGGTTACGGGAAATTTATATAAACTAAAAGTAGAGCTTGCATGGCAATGGTGCACTACGTCACTACCACGCGGTGCCAGGATCCACGCCAACTCGGGCCTGAGGTGTAGTTTCTTGTCGTTTCATGTCAAATATGGACTCCAGGGGGGTGTGTAGCATCCCACTGAAGCAGACTCACACGCACTCTCACATCGCAGGTCGTTTTTTGATGTATGCCGGCCCGCCGCTTGTATTCAACAAACAATCATATCATAAATGCGCAGCTGGAAAATACCGTACGAACCTTGCACGTTGCGATGAAAAAAAAAGAATTCTCGAGATCATACCGCGGGCGTACTCGGAATAGGTAAAATCCGCCCCAGTTACATTAAGTAGATTGCTGTCGCCCCATGCTTGTTGCCCGCTGATCAGTGATGCACATAAATGGCGGAATATACTAAGTGTACAGCTACTCTATGAGATACTAGACCTACGGACTGTTCTCCAGTTTACCAAGCTCATTGTTCGCGCTCTATAGCCAACTACTACTTACTTTTGAAAGACATGTCCCGCCAGTCTACTTGTGGTGAGCTCGTATTAACATATTCGAAATTATGTTTTGTAGAATTTTCTGGCACTTCCATTTGAAGTATATGTATGTAGTTCAATTCTGACCTTTAGAATACCCCGTGTATTTTTAAACATTTGAATGCTCTTGGGAAGTGTTATATTCCAGGTTTACGCGTATTCAGCCATACTGTCGGAATGCCTCAGTAGCATGGTACACGTGATTATAGAACGAGTCTTATGTCAATCATGTTTTACAGCCATTAATCTCTTTTATTCGTTCCTAATATCTCCGGCATCTGATTGTCTCCGAATCTACTTGACCACTTACGAACCGACATGCCATACCTCAGTCGATTCTCACTTTCGTGTCGATTAGACGCAGCGGTTACTGAAGCCTTTGAACCTATTAAATCCGGGTAAGTTATTTTTTGATGACGAATTGGTGAATGTGGCCGGTAACCAAAGGCACTGACGGCCTGTGACGTGTTGAAAGGAGGTCTCCCACGGCCTCGAGGATGTTAGTGAAAAGTAAGTAAGATTTTGTTATCTCTGTTGTATTGGTTTTCTTACCTGAAGCGTCCCATTCTCGCAGAATTAGTGGTGGAAGAGGCCCAACGCAATGCCAGACATAGCCATTTGCCATCTTCTGGCTGCACCGGAAACCCAAACTGGCGCCTTTTGCCCGTTGTTGGGTCCATGATCAGTGAAATAAATGTGGATTCCAGGATTACTACAAGTCAATCCAATCAGTCATGTCTAATGCCAATCGAGACTTGAAAAAATGAGACTTACTGACCCATGAAGATATCAAATAACACTGTGGACTGTGCTGGTCGAAGTGGTAAATGGAGAATGAAATAAACCTAAACAACGGGGATGGGAGATAGAAAGGTGTTGCAGACCAAATTTGAATCCGTGCCAAGTCCCAGTCGAAGTCAAGTAGGTAGAGAGTGGGTTGACGAAGACCATATGAATTGGAAGAAAACATATAATGAGGATAGAGAATAAATCAGTTCAGAACCACGTACCATAATACAAGACATCAAAGTAAGATAACGAGAGAGATGTAACATTATATTACATGACTTGTTGATGGGAGGTGGGACAGCATTGTGACGATAAAAGGAATAAAGAAAGACTTCTCAATGTTATTGAAAGAGATCTAAGCAAGGGAGTAGTGCCATTGCCTGAGAACATGCTATGTCACTTACCAGAGGAACAAAGAGACAAAGGGAAAATAATGTCGTATAATCTGGGCTGATACTTGAAAGTCAGGTTCCTGAGCCTGAAAAAGGACCCGGGACTACAACGAGCCATAAACTATCCCAGATTGCTTCCAGGTCGAGTATGCCCCACGGTTTTCTTTTCTAGTGCCTCATAGCACATACCCCTCAGGATAGGTCCAGAAGCATGTGTTATGAGGGAGTATTGGGTTATCAGGGAGGTATTAAAACCCGTTTACCAACTTGGTTACTCCAGAATTGTATGCGTTATTAGAAAGTATGGGCTTTGCCAGGTATGTGTTATAAGGGAGTTGACTGTATTAGTAATGGTGCAATGTGGAGATCCGGAACGACTAAAAAAATATTTTTCGTTGAAACCTTACGAGGTTGTTGAGCGGGACAAAACGAACAGGACACATGTTTGAGTAGGCAAGATCACGCAAAACAACAAAGTTAATATATTTTATTTGAAATTTTCCAAGTTTATTTCATACATTAGTGCAAGAACTTTTCCTCTTACTAAATACTCCAGAAAACACGAGAACTTTGCCCCATTGATTATTTTATTCTTAATATTGATCGGATCTGCAGTCCAGCGAATTTCATTATAGCGGCAAGCGCTGAAATTGATCGGCTATGTGTTCGTACGCCACCGTCGATGCCTTCTGGTAGATCTACTAAGGTCCAGATCGCGTCGTGCACATAAGCATGAAGGTAATTGAAATCGAAATACCATCTCCATTGGAAGGAAAGCATTGTGTACATTCTTCTCTGTGAACAGACTGTGAAAGAGGAGACTGGGAATGTGAGAAAGTTGGCAGTGTTCTCATAACTCAGAATCATATAGCTAGACGTGACGGAAAATTGTTCCGTGGATCTGATTTATCCAAGTTTAATCCTCCTCCCATATGCACCTCGGCAGCTGTGAATACTCCTCCACATATCTCTCCAAAAGACACTCATTGGATTAAATAAGGACAACATCGATGCTTACCAATTGAAGCGCAATGACATCCCCGGCCACGCTGCGTCATCGATGCAACTGGACTCTATGTCCGAGTCATCCACGCAACTAGGCTCCACATCATAAGAAGCACGCAATAGCACATCCAGGATAGGTCCGCCCGAGGGGCCAAAAATGCAACGTGGAGAGATGGGCTCAAACAAGAAGAAGACTAGGGGGGTCCTTAAATCACTTTTTCAGACACTGACATTAATAAAGGGGCATGTGAGACATACAAATCCCGAGGTATTTCCACTTCTAAGTATCTCTAGCAACTGAGGACTATTGTCACGTAAGTTTGACTGTCATTTCCAAAAAACCTCCCTGCTTACTGATCATCAACTCGTGTGGAGAGACACCCTTGAGCCTAAATTTCTTTATGTAAAGCAGTACGTATGCTTTCCACGCTTTCAAGATTTGAGACGTGGCGAGGTTCCATGAATAACGGATATGGGGCCCCACGCTGAAGCCATACCTGCCGGCGTAGCCTTCACGAATACGACAGGTATGTCTAGGCAGAAGAAGTCTGAGCAACTATCTTGTCAGTGTCCTAGCTCGAAAAATACATTCTCATTGGTTTTGCAGCTTGTATTGTTACGCTCTGAAGGGTTTCTACGTTGTCTGGGAGGTAAAGGTCAACAGTAACTTCGGGCTCCTCGCCCAATATTTCGAACCATTCGTGTATATTGCCAGACACTACAAAATGGCCAGTAATTTTGTCCCGGTAGCCCACATCTCCCAAAAGCTAGGGACGCTATGTCTCTTACCTCGACCTGCCCCCGAAGGCTTCCCAGAAACCCGGAGTCCAGTAGTTGATTAACCAATTGATAAGTGGTATACGAGCTTTGATCCATTGAGGCAGTGCCAAAACGCCAAGCGGAGATGAATAAATCTGGGAGGGAAATTGGTGATGGCTTGACAGAATATCTAGGGCCCAAGCAATTAAAATAAGGAGTCCATTTGTGGTCCTGTGGAGACTATAAAACCCTACTAAGGCCTGTTGGGATGGTCTCTTACTTTCGCATAGGAAGGTGGGGTCCATCTGTTATCCAGGAGGTTCTCCGATTCACACTGCTATTGCCTGTGCTTTTGAGATGGGAGTATGTCGGAAAAATCCGAAAATCCTAATCAGGCCTGTCGGCCCGACGAGGTGCCGGTTTGCCTGATCCCGGCTGCCCAGGGTCTGAACAGGCGTTCAGCAGACTGGTCGTGCCTGGTGCAACCAAGATATCAGGCCGGCCGGGCTCTGCACGGACCTGCCCAGGATCGCGCAGCCTGATCGGGTCTGCACAGATGCCCGGCAGCTTGTAAGTTGTGACACATTACATAAGACATCAACTCGGCATCGACTCGCAAATTGTGGTGTGACATAGTGTCTTCTACCATCATAGGTCTCTTGCCGAATCAATGTCACATTGACATGACCATCTCTCTCTATTTTTCCCTTGTCTTTGTTTCTTCCTCTCCCATCTCACAGAATGCTTTCAGCATCTGCCACTGTTCTTTTTTATGTAGGTTGCAATTGATATTACCGTTCACTTTCTCAGTTTCTCATATTAAAGTTTATTCATTTAGACGCAGGGTCTATCCCAAATCTTCAAGGGCGAGTACGGTGTCCCAACTGTATCAGGTCTAGATTTTGACAGCAATGAGTTAAATGCAAATGTCACCCATCAACTCGCCAAATCCGAACTCATTACATAATGGATAGTTTCACACTTAGAATTCTCGTTGACAATTGTCGACATCAACATTGCAGCCGCCTTCTATCACTGTCATCTTTTGCTGCCGGCCACCCAATATTACCGCCATTCCCTCCGCTATCACCTCCGCTGCTGCTGCCCACTATCATTGCCGCCGCTGCCCACTGTCGCGCCGCTCATATCATTGTCGTTGATGTCAGATACCGAGTCTGTGCTATCCCAGCCTAGCAACCCAGTACAATGTGGACAGGCAGCGTACAACCGGCGTGTCGGTCATTGGTTTAAACAAAGTGAAGGGAAGCGGCTTCGACACAGGAGATATTTGGGCCTCACAAATTGTCGTGCGTATTCGGGCTTGTTTGTATAACCCTTGTTACTAATGAACTTCTATCATTTTTAGGATTTACCCCCAGACAGCACGTTTTTATCACTGCGGGATACTCTAGCAGAAACAGGTGGGAAGTTATTGGTGTCAACATTCAGCGCCATGTCCACCGGAACAGTCAGCCCATGTTTTCCTCTCGTGCTTTCATAGCATCGCTCTTACATTATAGATAAGCAAAATCTACTCCACAGTCGAATGAGGACGTCACTTTTGCACCAGGGATTTTGTGATCAACTACCCAAATTGATTGAAATACTTGGGATGCTCGTCGAATTAAGAGAGTCGATCAAGGCGCTGGCTATTTGGTTCATCTTTCCATTATCTTAGGTATTGTTAAACCGTCTAAGCCCTCTTAGCATAATTGCGTAACTGTGCTTCCTTATGCACCTACACTGCAACTCAAGGAGTTCAACGTTCATTCACCTCCGGCAGGTTTACATCCAAAGCTAACAGGACCAGGTGATGCTGTCTACAACATTCCCACAAAATCTATTATCATCCGCTATGCGAAACAGACCGAGGTCAGTGTGACACGGCTACAGCAAGCCGGTAAACGTGAAGTCAATGCTGATGGCTTAGGAATGGCATTCGACCGAGCGGGCTACAAAACGGGATACTGAAACTACAACCGTTTCCTCTTGAGGTGTTGTGAAGGACGAGACAAAATAAAAGGATGGTAGCATTAGCTAAATATGCAGTATCGGAATCCTTCAGGGTCCGATCAATACAAGCACTGCCGTGAGTAATCTTCCACTGTCTCATATAATTATTGTTAACAGATTTTCGAATAACCATTCATAGCGCCTTCTAAAGACGAAAACATAAAGCAACTTCTCATTGAATACCACCGACGTGGCATTACCAACCGTAAGGTACTCAGCAAGCTACTTCTTGCAAAGCATGGGATCCAGATGAGGTACGACTCATATCGCTCTCTAGACATTCAACCTCACTTTTTTCTTTTATTAGCGAAGCAACTATTGCTCGCCGTCGCAGGCAGCTTGGATTACAAGGCAGTGGCGCTACAATGAAGAGTCTCCCGAATACCATGAAGCGGCAACTCGTTCTTGACCAAATGGCTCAAGATCCCACAAGCCAACAAGGACCACGGGTAGTGAAGGAAGCCATTGCTGCAGGGACTGGGGTTAACTTAACACGGTATGTGTGTGCATTGCAGCGTACTGCATTTTTTAATAATTCTTTCTAGAAGTTTTATTACACAAACTATGCGGCTTCAAGACCCAACCAATTTCGCGATCAAACAACCAAGTGCAAGAAAGATAAATCGTTCGCCCCTTCTACTATTGGGCCCTCATCAAGAGTGGAGCGGGGATGGTCATGACAAGCCTGCAGCGATTGGTTTTCCACTGTGGGCCATACGAGATTTATGTTCAGGGGCATGGCCGGGGATCCAGGTGCTTCCAAACAATCGTCTAAAGGTGGCGATTGCGCATTTGTATTTGAGCTTGATGAAAGATGGGCGGTGAGTTCTCCACCTGACAATTTATTGTACTGATGTGATCCACAGAACTACTGGCTCCCTAACTCATACTCCAACGTCATGACACGTCCCAACCTCTGGGCTGGTCCAATTTCAAAGGAGCTCACAGTGATGAACGAATGCAATGTTTAGGACATTATTGATCCCCCCGCTGGTGCTCGTTTAATCCAAACACGCTGGACTTTTGCCAACAAGTATAATGGGGACGGTAATCTAGTTGCACAAAAAGCACGCCTGGTCGCAAGGAACTTCACGCAAATTCCCGGAGTTGATTTCTTCAAAACATGTGTCTGTAGTCAGGTATGTGTTATTATATATGAACCTCGCCATAGCGGCTGCCATGGACATAGAGGCATGGCAGATCGACTATGTAGCGGCTTACCTGAATTCCCATCCACAGGCAATTACCTATATCGGACCCTCGCTGGTACACCTGGAATCCCCCAGGTCCATCATTTTGGTCAGGAAGGCCTCCATAATGTCCTCGTCATCGACCTCTTCGGCCCAAATCTTGAAGATCTTTTCGACATGTGCGGGTGCAAGTTTAGCGTCAAGTGTGTTTGCATGTTAGCGCGGCAGATGGTGTGTATTTAACTGTGTATATTTTGAGGATATGTGCTCATATTATACGGTTAACAGCTAATGCGGGTACAAGCTATACGCGACAAGAGCCCTATATATCGTGACATAAAACCCGACAACTTTCTCATCGGTGCGCCGGGGACGAAGAATGCAAATACTATCTATGTGATCGGTGAGCACCTTAACTTTGACCGTCTGTCTCCGCATCTAACGTTTTTCTCTAGACTTTGTCATGGCTAAACACTACCGCGATCCAAAGACAAGGCAACACATTCCCTACCGAGAACGGAAGAGCCTCTCAGGCACGGCCCGATACATGAGTATAAACACCCATCTCGGTCGAGGTAAGTTTTCGAATGTATTCGCCATAGCAGCTCAAACCCATTACCCTAACCCTAGAACAATCACGCCGCGACGACTTGGAGGGACTCGGCCATGTGTTCATGTACTTCCTCCACGGCGGTCTTCCATGGCAAGGTCTCAAGGCACAGACCAACAAGCAGAAGTACAAGAAAATTGGGGAAAAGAAGCAAACGACACCGATTGCAGAGCTTTGTGAGGGCTTCCCAGGTAAGTTATAGGCTCATTGATCTTCGCTGCCTTCGTGATATCGGTGTCATCCTAAACCCCTGGCATCACACCACTTTCTTCATGAGTCATCCACTTATCTCCTGTTCACTACTCATGAAAAAACAAACATTGATCCATTCTCTGCTCCTCTCGTAGGCAAATTTGCAATTTACATGAACTATGTCCGCAAGCTCGGCTTCGAAGAACAGCCTGACTACGACTTTCTCCGCGAACTCTTCTCCAAAGTCCTTAAGTTCAACAGTGACGTCGACGATGGGGTCTTTGATTGGATGTTGTTGAATGGCGGAAAAGGGTGGGAAGCTGGTAGTGTGCGTGGATTCTGCTTCGTTGATTTTATTCGAGGCAATAGACTTGGACGCTAATGATATCGTGTACTTTTCTTTGTAGAGCTCGGCCCTATTGGCACAAGCCCACGCAACAGGAGGAACGGGCAGAGCAGGCCGCGATAAAGACCGTGAATGTGAGCGGGAGCGACGGCATCGCGCCCATCGAGAGCAGCGCGAACGCGAAAGGGAACGTGAGCGGGAAAGGGAGAGGGAACGCGATCGTGACCAACCAACGCTGATGCCTACACCCCCAACAACGACTGCATCACCTGGCAAAAGACGCACAGCTAATAGGTGAAATTATTTTCTCGATCCTCACCTTTGAACTAACTGCCGCGTGATTCCCTCAGTGTTCAACCCGCTGCTGCTGGATTATCCAACATTGCCATCCCCCCTCAATCCCGGCGCGGCAGTGCCCTCCCAATGGGTGGTGGGCTCTGACGATTTTTCAGCGAAAGCCAAAATAACTGAGTGTCCTTTATCATTCTATGTAATTGAATATTAGGTACCGGAGTAGCCACCTGACGCTACTATAAAAATGGAACATATCTATCTATCTATCATATTTATATACATAGAGCTCAGGTAGATAAGTCAAAAGTGACCATAGAATGAAGCTGATATTGTTTTATATTAAGTGGAGAAATTGTTGGTAGTTATCTAGACCACAAAAGATGTTCACTTGTAAAGGTCTTATAGTCTAGTTGTAATATTGTATCATTGTGAGTATGTAAGCTATTTGTTGGTCGTGTGTTCGATTCGTGTTTTGTGTAAATTAATTAAATATCATTTGCTCCGTGTACCTCTTGGGCGCCTAATCATTGGCCACAATGAGAGCTAGTAATCAAAGATTTAATTAAAGCTGGGACAAACATAAGAGGGGAGGGTCCTGTCAGGTTGTTTGACCGACCGACCTGCTCCACCCTTTTTTATTTTTATTTAGTTGACATGACCTGTCCAAGCCTGAACAGGCCTGTTCAGTCCACGTGACCTGTTCAGGCCTAAGCAGGTCACCTGACTAGCCTGGACAGGCCATGTCCAAGTCTTCCACGGAATCAGGCCTGATCCGTCAGTCAGCAAATCTGAGCGTCTGACTGACCTGCTCAGGCCTGCTTAGGTCTGAGCGGAGGTTTTCTATTTTTGTGACATACTTACTAGGGATCTTTGTACTTGTATCCGCATGCTTAATTCCCTCACTGAACCTATGTTGAAATATGATATATATAATTAGTAAACTTGCATTCTTTTGTAAATATATAAAGTAACTACAGTATAGCTGCTTAGTAATACTAACGCTCTTTGCTCACCGTGTCTCGATATACGTCTGCACCGTATTTCTACACCATGTCTCTTCTAGCCAATACTCCTAAAAATACAGAATAAATATACAAAATGCGAATGTATCCAATAGTCTGCTTGGTGAAGTGCAGTTTTAAAACCCTTCAAAGGAGCATGGGATATCCATGATATAAGCTGATTACAGCGCTTTGCATTACGTAAGGCGCGCGCTAGATTTGCGCGGAAATATTGCTGAAAGTTCCAAACCTCGTAGCTTGCTCAATAATTAACCAATTGTCTTGTAACTTCATATATGTATTTTACTACTATATATCTAGTATATTATGATATTATAACTCCAAAATTTGACCTACAGCATGTTTCCCAAAATTGCAGTCCATTTGAGCTTGCGAACCAATTCATGAGCCAACAGATGTGTCACTCCCAATGAGCTTATATTATGTTGTTTTACATGTATCTAGGTAGTAAAAAATGAGAGCGCCTGGCTTTTTCTGTTTAAATACCAGCTGAAAACCTGTATGAGGGTAGTTGTATGCATTTACTCAGCAACCTCACTCACATTAGCTCTGACCGCAAAGCCAGGCGCTGTCATTTTTCACTACCTAGATACATATAAAACAACATAATATAAGCTCATTGGGAGTGACACATCTGCCGGCTCATGAATTGGTTCGCAAGCTCAAATGGACTGCAATTTTGGGAAACATGCTGTAGGTCAAATTTTGGAGTTATAATATCATAATACTCTATATATACATATAGTAGTAAAATACACTCCACCTCAGACGGTCGTGTGATCTTCTTCCTCCCGTGGCAGGGAAACACTATCGCTGGCACAACAGACACAAAAGCCTCTCTCGAAGTCGAGCCCCGCGCCCGCGAAGATGATATCCGCTGGATCCTCGAGGAGATCCGTCATTATCTCTCCCCTGACATCAAAGTGCGCCGCGAGGATGCATTAGAAAGAAAGCATTCTTTTCTGTGAACAGACTGTAAAACAGGAGGACTGGGAATGCGAGAAACTTCGCAGCGTTTTCATATCTCGGAATCATATAGGTGACTGAAAATTGTTCCTTCTAAAAGACCTCCCTGCTTACTGATTATCAAGGACACCCTTCAGCCTACATTTCCTTATGTAAAGCAGTACGTGTGTTTTCCACACTTTCAAGATTTCAGACATGGCGAGGTTTCATGAATAACAGATTAGGTCCTCCACGTTGGAGCTACACCTGTCGGCGCAGCTTCATTAATACGACAGGTATGTCTAGGCGGGAGAGAAAACTGAGCAACTATTTTTGTCAGTGTCCTAGCTCGGAAAATACCTTCTCATTGGTTTTGCACCTTGTATTGTTACGCTCTCAAGAGTTTCTACGCTGTCTGGGAGGTTAAGGTCAATGTAGACAGTAATTTTGGGTTCCTCCCCCAGGATTTCAGAGAACCACTCGTGTATATTGCCAGGCACTACAAAATGGCCCATAATTTTTTCCCGGTAGCCCAGATCTCCCAAAGCTGGGGACCCATGTCTCTCAGCTTGATCTTGCCCCGAAGTCTTCCAAAGTCCAGTAGTTGATTAGCCAATTGATGATTGGAATACGAGCTTTGATTCATTGATGCAGTGACAAGAGGCCATGAAAGCCGAGTGGAGATGAATAAGTCCAGGAGGAAGTTGGTGATGATGGCTTGACCGAATATCTAGGGTGCAAGTCATCAAGATAAGGAGGCCATTTGTTGTAGCCACTGTATAATTGTCCGGTATACACAAGCTTTAAATAATGACGATTGGCAGGACCATCAGTCAGTGACAATTGAATTCCCGGGAACTCCATACTGGAGAGGGAGACAAAGTTCTCATTGACATCTGAAAAGGGGTGGAATTAATGAACAAGTGATGCTTGTTTTTACAGAATTGATTCAAGCCCTAATATCATGTCAGTACTTCCAGGAGAGAAGGTATATCAGTACATCACATTGAAAGAATGCCTCTAAAATATATCGTGTTAGCTTGTAAATGTCGGTAGCAATTTCACTCACCCTGTCGAATAGCCCCAAAATGGTTGCTCTCGGATTGGATGTTTTGGTGTGTTCGAGCCAATTGTTTGCATCCTCAGTATTAGGCCCCGGATTACAGAAAACTTGGAAAAGTGCATTGTTTTGTGCGTTGCTGCTGCCCACGAACTGAACAATGCTACATCAGGGATTTGGGAATGTCTACACCCATTATGTAGACTCCCTAGCCTCCCTAGCCTCTCTAGATCTATAGTAAGCTTTTATACCGACTAGTGAATAGGGTGTTAGTAATCAAGTCTTCGCATAAAACGTAACCGAAATATGAATCCGATGACGAATATATGCGCATATATTGAGGTGCCGCTAAGGGGGAAGTAACTTCTAATCTCCTTAATGATGCAATGGCCTAGAAACTTCGAGTATCTAAATTTCCCCTATTTAGTCCCCTAATAACTCTCCTAAAACAATTAGAAAGTAGATAAAAATCGCGATATTTCACCATATACCTCAGTGAAGTTTACTCACTCACTCACTGAGCTTCGCATACAGACTTAATCCTTCCGAAATCTTGTCAACTACTTAACATAGGGATCTCGCGAAAGTAGTGTGTCTAGTCGTGTCTAGCCGAGCACTGTAGCAAGGAAACGGACTCATTTCAAAGCCCTCGGATGCTGAGAATAGGTCCCTTACGTACTGGTCATAAGTCCCATCGCACTGATTATCAGTGCTTTTGAAACAAAATTTAGTTCAGCGCCGGTCTTTTTGAAAAGTGCAAAAGGCACTGGTGCTACTGCGAAAAAATGTCGCAGCCAGTGCAAATTAGCACTGGTTATCAGTCGATATCAGAATTTTCACAGGTTTACAAGTAGATCCATATCAGGTTGAAAATATATTATATTCGGTTCCAGAGGGGCTTTCATCTACAGTTCGGAATGGTACAGGCACAGTGGAATAGAAATATATTTATCGCCAATCAGTCCATATTAATTGATTTGCTGAACCACTGAGAAGGAACAACAAATACCTCACTGGGAAACATAAGTGATAGCAAAAGTGACAGTAGTTTGAAATTTTGATGTTGTCCGCATAAGGAAATGAAGACGACTGTAGAAGCAAATACTCCGAGACATTGTGTACCAGCAGAAATGGAAACGAAAGAGAAATTTCAGTGGGAAATGGTAGGGGGTGAGGGGTTGCAGGGAATCGGGATGAGGGATGCGAGACTCAGGTGGCAGCTTTGAATGATGTCATTTCAATGACTGCAACAGTTAACGTTTAAATATCAATACCTATAGCCAAATATATTAAAATAATCTGAATAATCATAATAATCTTAAAATCACCGTCCTTCATTTACACTGCCAGTAGAAAATGTTGGTGAGGGCACCTGTTCGATTGTGAGTATACATAATAAACATGAACTGACTGGTCGCAAATGTAACAAATCCACTGACCATTGCTTTTGCTTTCTTTCCTCGAGTGGATTTGGGAACAGTGAGCTATCGGCAATGTTTAAGCAAATCAATAATATCAATAATTATTGAGAACGTACTACTGTAACATGTGTGGGCTTCAATGAAAGACCCGATAATTGCTGAGGTTTCTTCCCCTTGCCCTATGAGATGCCATTCAGCACAGCTATAATCTGACATATAAATATCTGTACCTTTTGGGTAGTTGTTACGGGCTATATTGAATCAAAAAAGTAGGCTTGAGATGGGTTATACAGTGAGGAGAAAACTTACCGGTGGAGGTATAGAGTTCCACGGCATCGTCTGTTTTTTGTGTCCTTTATTGTATTTAATCTTGTACCACGGCGAGTTGGAACAAGTAGCTTGTTTGGCTGCAAATTGAATGAACTAGTTTTGGTGCGAATCAACTCTTTACTGCGAGCCTGTTTTTCACCACTTGAATCTATTCCAACATATCAGGACAGAGCTTATATGTATTAAAAGAAACCTTACTGAATGCCGCGGACTTCAAGTACTCGACATAGCTTTTCACCAGGAGCTTAAATTCCCAGAAGTCCAAGGCCTCACCCCAGTGGAGGGCATCAACGTCTCCCGGGGATTTCTCCAACAGGTTATTGGGATTGAGTCTCCCTCTTTGGTTAAATGTGTTTGCATGAACTCCCAAGACATCAGGCTTACATGTGGCATACAACCTTCAGAGGAGGGTGCTATCATTACGGCACAGCTGCATTTCTTCCATGCCTGTTTGGTAGAAAACATAGTTGACCAACTTCACAAAGGAACATAACAGCCTGCTCCATTGACTGCACTACAGTCCTTATCCATCAGCTTTATAAACTCTTTCCTGTGGGTAATTTCTGAGCTTTGGCCATTGCCTTTGTGTCAAGTCTGAAGTCAAATATGTATTCCAAAAATTCTTCAAATTTGATTGTGGCACAATTCTGGAGATCTTCATGGAGATATGGATAGAAGTTCGACACATTAGTCTTCATAATGCAAGCTTAATTACTGCTAGCTCTTTGACTCAAGGGCATGCTTTGTAGAGCCGGACTCAGACCATCTGTCTATCAGTGAGGCGTTATTGGTCTTGTGTTGGCCATGGGGTGTTGACAACAGTTGGGTTGTGCGCAAACTTTGGACTTTAAAAACAGCACCTGAGCCAAGCATCGTCCAATTAATTGATCCAAAATGTTACCTTTGTGCATTTTATTAATGTATTAATGGAAGTGTGCCACAAACGTTATCCTGTATCATTTCTAAGTCTCAAAGGGTAGGTAATTGGTAGATGAAATATACAAAGAAAACAATCATGCATGATCCATCAGAGCGAAAAATTTTATAATACAGGAAGACCAGTGAGACGGTGCTAGGGTCACCTGGGTATCTTCTATTTTTAACCTAATTAGCTTTGCCGCATAGCCCCTTGAACTCCGACCTAACTACAGTAGATGTTCTCACAATGCATGATGTCAGTACAGCTACTTCTATGATGCACTATTAGGAATATGCACTTGCAGCCAAGTGTGACATTAAATGACTATGTGACTGTGATTAGTCACAACCTGTCTTGCTGCTGCCAAACCACCTGTCCAAGGTTGCTTGCTTCAAACTGGCACCCTCTATCTTCTTCATCTCAATTCTAAACTGCCACAAACGTCAAGAGAGGTCAACTGCAGTGTCTGGTGTACTGTGAGTGATGCAAACCCTCTCCATCCTTTCACACAACTGAATGATCTCATCTCTGGCTGTGAATGGCCCATGACCTCTGAGTCTTCTTCATCTGATTCAATCTCCACAACCTCCCCACATCTGACAGCCTCCTTGTAGTTAACCTGTGAAACAATGGCCTCATCACCACCTTCAAACCTGTAAACCAAATGTCCCACTTCCATTTCTTCAACTGGATTCAGCATTTTGTCCAGTGTGAGTGGTGTCCCAATGATTCGTTTGCATTGCTTGAGGTTGTCAACAGTTGCTGAAAGGTCTCATTCAGCATCAGAGAGTTGTACAGGAGTAGTGATTGTGATGGCCACTTGACCTGGAATGGTGGACAACTTGGAGAAGATAAATTGAGTGAGATCGCAGCCGAAAATCTTGAGGGTGAATACATTGAGTCCTTCCAAAGCCTTTGGAATGTCATTTTCTGCATCCATAACAACTTTTAGCACAGGATCCCAGTCAGCTGTGATGTAATGATTTTTGAGAACACCATGAAGTTGATGTTCAGCATCTGGCAGTGAGATCTCATTGGATGTCGCAAATGCATGCACCACCATCCAGGCCTTCATGTCCATCATAGGTGAAAGATGAGAGGTTGTTGCGATATTGTGAATGTGACTATGAGTGTTGATTTTGCTTTCAGGCTGGATTTTTGTGAAATTCCAGCAGTTAACAATTGTTGTCGCCTTCACATCATTCCATGCCTCCATTACCAACATCATAGCCTCGAGTAAATCAATTTTGTAGATCTCCCTTGCTCCTACTTCATCAAGTTCGATTGCCGGAGACAGAAAGCTTTCCGGTAGAGTGCCTTCATGGTACAAATGATGCCTGCAGCATCTGGTTGGATATGTGAGGTGAGGTTGGGCTCAAAGTATTCGAGATTGATGTTTTGAGGCTTGTAGTTGATATGATATCCTGAAAAATTGTCCAGGAGCAGGCAAATATCCCTGTTCTGATGATGCATGTTCATATCAAGCAATTTAATCGACCTGTAAAGATACATTAAGTATACCTGTTCATTGGATTTGACATAATTAATCATACTCCTCGAATATTTCTCTTGTCATCCAAGCCTTCTTGTTGTTGCGATAATAAAGGCCACGAGCTTGTGGGGATTCTTGTATTTTCCAATAAAGAGAATTGGCAGTTTCTCACTACCATCTGCATTACAGCCCAGTCCCAATGTGATCTGAAATTTATCCTTTTTTTTTCCACTCACCTGCTCTGTTACAAGACTACGGTCAGGTGGTGTACTACAAATGATAATTAGATGACTGCTGCCCATGAAATGCATTGACTTACAAAGCAAACAGACTTGTTTCATCAAAATTGAAGTGATCCCTTGAAGAGTACTTAGCCAAGACACCCCTGAAGTGGACTCTCTCAGCTTCCACAGCAGCCAAATCAACAGATCCAGCCTCGCCATGTCTACGATACTCCTTGATACCATAGGCCTTCTTAAATTTTGGAATCAGCCATCACCCTTCAACTGCTCTTCCTCGGGGACACCAAAGTCATTCTCGAACTTTGCTCACTTGGCTATAAGCATAGGGCCATTAACTGTCTCTTGCTTCTCCTCCATATGCTTGACCCATAGGAACAGGGCACGCTCCACATCTGGTCGTGTGACAATGCACTGCTGCTTCATTGATAATGCATTTGGATACTTGTGAATGCGAGCCTCGAGATTCTGCCTATCCCGAAGTTTGTGGGAAAGTGTTGACTGATCAAACATAAGGGCACCCTCAGTGCAAGTCTTGAAATGCTGGACGACAGCATCTTGTGAAATGCCTGGGTGGGCATCAATATATGCAAAGACTGACATCCAGTCATGCAAGGTAAGGTTGCTATGCCTTTGTGATGAAGCAGTTCGGGCGGAGCTCTTGGGAGAATTCTTGTTTATGACTTGATGGGCTTTACGAGGCTTATAGGGAGCATGCTCAGTGTGGGGCTTCCATTTAAGCTGTGAGACATTTTGTATGACAGGCATGGGTACAGAACTTGGCACTAGGGAAAGATTCTCAGAAGCACTGTTGCTTAGATAATGTGACCCAAATATGGAAATGCCTAATCTGACAATGCATAATTGTACACAAATTTAGATGCATTATGCAATATGCAAACCCCAGTACTAAGTCACTACTAACCAATGTGGTTTCAGATGAGATCTAATGCAACATTAGAGTCATGCATGGTGAGGTCATGCATTATGAGAACATCTACTGTAGAATGTGTAAGCTATTCCTGCTAGATGGTCTTACACTTCCCGGCAGCTAGACAAGCGTTGCGTACACAACTTTTGCTCCCGGCTTCCACCATTGCACTTGCACCTTCGCAATCGATATCCAATGTCCACGTTCATCGCAATGCCTGGGACTCTCGGTCGCCCCTGTGCTGCTTCTTCACATGCCAACCCTTCCGATGTTCCTCTCTCTGCCAATTCCCATTCACCTGGCTTAACTGTCAAGGTCGCTGCCGTTGTCACTTCACCTTCAACTTCACTGGTGGTTGAGCCATCCTCCGGAATTGGACTAGAAGAATCCAAGTATAGTCCAGAACCAATCGCCATGAAATATACCAAGCGTTATTGGGCTCAGCATTTGTATTTGGCAGTCAAGGACGCAGGGGAAAATTGGGTGGAGTTGGGAAATATTCGATTACCTACCTCGTCAGAAGCATTCCCGGAGGACTATTTGGGTTTGGTAAATGTCCTCCCTTATATATGTCATATAGGGTGGGGTTTGATAAAGGTATGGAGCAATCTGCCCTGTTGGAACAGTCATTGATGGATATTATTAAGTTCCATACTAAAGGCCAAATACAACAACTGGGGCGTACGCTGGACCAGTTACAACACTTGATTGATATGGGGAAGGTCTGTCACACGCATCAGTACTAAGACATTGAAACTTCTTTGTTCTTATTGGATTTTAGGAGGTGAGTCATTGTTTCCTTGATCCTCTTGCACTACACTGATCGGCCTCTGCTCTTTCCTCCAGCTCGTGCGTGTACCCTGTCTTTCTCTCTTCATCCTCCTCTGATTGGCCTCCTCTCTCTTTCCTCCAGGAGGTGCATGTACTGTTTCCTTCTCTCTTTGTCTTCCTCTGATTGGCCTCCTCTCTTTCCTCTAGGAGGTGCGTGTACTGTTTCCTTCTCTCTTCATCTTCCTCTGATTGGCCTCCTCTCTCTGTCCTCCAGCAAGTGCGTGTACTGTTTCCTTCTCTTTTTGTCCTCCTCTGATTGTCCTCCTCTCTCTTTTCTCCAGATCATGCGTGTACCCTTTCCTTCTCTCTTTGTCTTCCTCTGATTGGCCTCCTCTCTCTTTCCTCCAGTCGGTGCGTGTACCCTTTCCTTCTCTCTCCATCCTCCTCTGATTGGCCTCCTCTCTCTTTCCTCCAGCGAGTGCGTGTACTGTTTCCCTATCTCTTCGTCCTCCTTTGACTGACATCCTCTCTCTTTCCTCCAGCGAGTGCGTGTACTGTTTCCTTCTCTCTTTGTCCTCCTCTGACTGGCCTCCTCTCACTTTCCTCCAGCGAGTGCGTGTAGCCTTTCCCTCTCTCTTCATACTCGTCTGATCCTCCTCCTCTCTCTTTCCTCCAGGCGGTGCGTGTACGTGTGCTGCGTTTCCTTCCCTCCTTGTCCTCCTCTGATTGGCCTCCTCTCTTTCCTCCAGCTCGTGCGTGTACCATTTCCTTCTCTCTTCATCCTCCTCTGATCAGCCTCCTCTCTGTCCTCCAGCGAGTGCGTGTACCATTTCCTTCTCTCTTCGTCCTCTTCTGATTGGCCTCCTCTCTCTTTCCTCCAGGTGGTGTGTGTACCGTTTCCTTCTCTTTTCATCCTCCTCTGATTGGCCTCCTCTCTCTTTCCTCCAGTGGGTGTGTGTACCGTTTCCTTCTCTCTTCATCCTCTGATCAGCCTCCTCTCTCTCCTCCAGCGTGTGCGTGTACCATTTCCTTCTCTCTTTGTCCTCCTCTGATAGGCTTCCTCTCTCTTTCCTCCAGGCGGTGTGTGTATAGTTTCCTTCCCTCTTCGTCCTCCTCAGATCATCCTCTCTCTTTCCTCCAGCTTGTGCGTGTACCATTTTCTTCTTTCTTCGTCCTCCTCTGATCGGCCTCCTCTCTCTTTCCTCCAGCTCGTGCGTCCACCCTTTCCTTCTCTCTTCATCCTGCTCTGATTGTCCTCCTCTCTCTTTCCTCCAGTGGGTGTGTGTACCATTTCCTTGTCTCTTCATCCTCTTCTGATTGGCCTCCTCTCTCTTTCCTCCAGGAGGTGTGTGTACCATTTCCTTCTTTCTTCATCATCTTCTGATTGGCCTCCTCTCTCTTCCCTCTAGCTTGTATGTGTACCCTTTCCTTCTCTCTTCGTCCTCCTCTGATTGGCCTCTTCTCTCTTTCCTCCAGCTCGTGCGTGTACCCTTTCCTTCTCTCTTCGCCCTCCTCTGATCAGCCTCCTCTCTCTTTCCTCCAGCGAGTGCGTGTACCCTTTCCTTCTCTCTTTGTCCTCCTCTGATCGGACTCCTCTCTCTTTCCTCCAGTGAGTGCGTGTAGCCTTTCCTTCTCTCTTCGTCCTGCTCTGATCGTCCTCCTCTCTCTTTCCTCCAGCGAGTGCGTGTACCGTTTCCTTCTCTCTTCATCCTCTTCTGATTGTCCTCTCTCTTTCCTCCAGGCAGTGCGTGCACCATTTCCTTCTCTCTTTGTCCTCTTCTGATCAACCTCCTCTCTCTTTCCTCTAGGAGGTGCATGTACCCTTTCCTTTTCTCTTCGTCCTCCTCTGATCAGCCTCTTCTCTCTTTCCTCCATCTCGTGCATGTACCCTTTCCTTCTCTCTTCGCCCTCCTCTGATCAGCCTCCTCTCTCTTTCCTCCAGCGAGTGCGTGTACCCTTTCCTTCTCTCTTTGTCCTCCTCTGATTGGCCTCCTCTCTCTTTCCTCCAGCCGGTGCGTGTACCGTTTCCTTCTCTTTTTGTCCTCCTCTGATCGTCCTCCTCTCTCTTTTCTCCAGATCGTGCGTGTACCCTTTCCTTCTCTCTTTGTCTTCCTCTGATTGGCCTCCTCTCTCTTTCCTCCAGGACGTGTGTACCACTTCCTTCTCTTCATCTCCTCTGATCGGCCTCCTCTCTCTTTCCTCCAGGACGTGCGTGTACCGTTTCCTTCTCTCTTCATCCTCCTCTGATCGGCCTCCTCTCTCTTTCCTCCAGCGAGTGCGTGTACTGTTTCCTTCTCTCTTTGTCCTCCTCTGACTGGCCTCCTCTCTCTTTTCTCCAGCCCGTGCGTGTACCATTTCCTTCTCTCTTCGTCCTCTGATCAGCCTCCTCTCTCTTTCCTCCAGGAGGTGCGTGTAACCTGTCTTTCTCTCTTCTCCCTCTATTTAGCCTCCTCTCTCTTTCCTCCAGTTGGTGTGCATATCCTTTCCTTTTCCACCCACCATAACTCAATCTTATCTCTTCACAGCCATTCCATGATATATTCGTGATGGGTCTGCTTCCCGCCTATAACAAACACAACACTACCAATATAAGATATTGTTTTTTCTCAGGATTGGATGCCATTCACTGACAGCAATCCCGAAACTCACCACCATTATGTGTAACATGCAGCTTGAACTGAGGGTTGTTTCCTTGCAGCATTTTTATTTTGTGTTTACATCCGCTGTGAATCAGCTTATATCATGGATGTCCCTGCTGCTTCAGAGGGTTTCAAAGCTGCACTTCACCAAGCGGACTATTGGAGACATTAGCCTTTTGTTTATTTATTTTGTGTTTTTAGGATGGCAATAGTATTGGCTAGAAGAGACATATGGATTGGAGATGGAAGACTGACAAAGGTTCAGTGAGGGAATTTAGCATCCGGATACAAGTACAAAGATCCCTTGTAAGTACTCCCATCTCAAAAGCACAGGCAATAGCAGTGTGAATCGGAGAAGCTCCTGGATAACAGATGGGACCCACCTTCCTATGCCAATGTAAGAGACCATCCCAACAGGCCTTAGCAGGGTTTTATAGTCTTCACGGGACCACGAATGGACTCCTTATTTTGATTGCTTGGGCCCTAGATATTCTGTCAAGCCATCACCAATTTCCTCCGGCACTGCCCCAATGGATCAAAGCTCGTGCACCAATCACCAATTGGCTAATCAACAACGGGACTCCGGGTTTCTGGGAAGCCTTCGGGGGGAGGTCGAGGTGAGAGACATAGGGTCCCTAGCTTTGGGAGATGTGGGCTACCGGGACAAAATTATGGGCCATTTTGTAGCGTCCGGCAATATACACGAGTGATTCTCTGAAATCTTGGGCCAGGAGCCCCAAGTTACCGTCTACACTGACCTTAACCTCCCAGACAACGTAGAAATCCTTGAGAGCGTAACATCGGGATTTGTAGGTCTCACATGCCCCTTTTTAATGTCAGTGTCTGAAAAAGTGATTTAGGGACCCCCGAGTCTTCGTGTTGTTTGAACCCATTTCTCCACGTTGCATTTTTGGCCCCTCAGGCGGACCTATCCTGGATGTGCTATTGCGTGCTTCTTATGATGCGGAGCCTAAGTTGCGTGGACAACTCTAGTTACATCGATGACACAGCGTGGCCGGGACGTCATTGCGCTTCAATTGGTAAGCATCGATGTTGTCCTTATTTAATTCAATTAATGTCTTTTAATATGTGGAGGAGTATTTACGGCTGCCGAGGTGCATATGGGAGGAGGATTAAACTGGGATAAGTCATATCCACGCAACAATTTTCCGACACGTCCAGCTATGTGATTCTGAGCTATGAGAACGCTGCCAACTTTCTCGCATGTTAACGTTTCAGCGAAAATATGACCAGACCCTATAGAGGACGAGCGCAATACTGTCTGAGTGATATTGTTGGTTATAAATGCATAGGGGGGTCTCATGCATAACTACAGGATTATATACTCAGAGGAGAGCGGTAATGAATGTGGGTCATAATGACCCCGGTCACTATACGACTCCGTTTTACCCAAAAATCTAACATCGCATTCCCAGTCTGTTCACAGAGAAGAATGTACCCAATGCTTTCCTTCAATGGAAATGGCATTTCAATTTCAATTACCTTTATGCTTATGTGCACGACGCGATCTGGACCTTGGTAGGATCTACCAGAAGGCATCGACGGGTGGCGTACGAACACAGCGGATCAATTTCAGCGCTTGCCGCTACAATTAAATTCGCCGGACTGCAGATCCGATCAATATAAGAATAAAATAGTCAAAGGGGCAAAGCTTTCGTGTTTTCTGAAGTATTTAGTAAGAGGACGTGTAAAGTTCTTGCACTAATATATGAAATAAACTTGGAAATTTTCAAAGAAAATATATTAACTTTGTTGTTTTGCCTACTCCAACATGTGTCTTATGGAGATGCAAAAGTCGTTTTGTTCCACTCAACAACCTCGTAAGGTTTCAACGAAAAATATTTTTCAGTCGTTCCGGACCTCCACATTGCACCATTACTAATACAGTCAACTCCCTTATAACACATACCTGGTAAAGCCCATACTCTCTAATAACGCATACAATTCTGGAGTAACCAAGTTGGTAAGCGTGTTTTAATACCTCCCTGCTAACCCAATACTCCCTCATCATACATACTTCTGGACCTATCCTGAGGGTATGTGCTTTGAGGGAGTCGACTGTACCAGAAATGATATGTAGATGCTGGCCAAAACACTTCAACACTGGGGTTTGAGCCAAATGAACTAGAAAAGAAAGCCGTGGGGCACACTCGAGCTGGAAGCAATCCGGGATACCTAGTTCCGGGTCCTTTTTCAGTCTCAGGAGCCTGACCTTCAAGCATCAGCATTGCTTATACGGCATTAGGCTTCGTATTTTCCCTTTGTCTCTTTTTTCCTCCGTTAAGTGACATATCATGTTCTCAGGCGACGGCACTACTCCCTTGCTTAGACCTCTTTCAATAACACTGAGAAGTCTTTTTTTATTCCTTTTATCGCCGCAATGCTGTTCCATCTCCCATCAACAAGTCACGTAATATAATGTTGTATCTGTCTCTCGTTATCTTACTTTGATGTCTTGTGTTATGGTACGTGATTTTGAATTGATATATTCTTTATTCTCATTATATGTTTTCTTCCAATCATATGGTCTTCGTCAACCCACTCAGCCATCATGATGACGCATGCGTCCAATCCATGGGTAATTATTGAAAACTTCATTACTCAAATTATGGCCATCTAAATTTTTGAATTCTACCTACTTAACTTCGACTGGGACTTGGCACGGATTCAAATTTGGCCTGCAACACCTTTCTATCTCCCCCATTTTATCTTCCATCCCCGTCGTTTAAGTTTATTTCATTCTCCATTTACCACTTCGACCAGCACAGTCCATAGTGTTATTTCATATCTTCATGGGTCGGTAAGTCTCATTTTTTTCCAAGTCTCGATTGGCATTGGACATGACTGATCGGATTGACTTGTAGTAATCCTGGACTCCACATTTATTTCGCTGATCGTGTGGACCCAACGACGGGGAAAAGGCGTCAGTTTGGCTTTCCGGTGCAGCCAGAAGAATATGGCGAATGGCTATGTCCGGCATAAATTGTCAATATTACTTGAATAAACGTCAATCTGCCAAATGCAACAACTCTAAGCCCGACGGGCCATACACCAGCCTCATCCAACACACAAAGACCCACGTCTCTCTAGATGACTGGCCAACTCAGCGTACCCCCTATCCTTCGACTCTTCGTGTTGAAAGTGCTCAGCCAAATGACCACCTCAATAATGTTGACAATGCTTACACCCTACTCCTGCGAACCGCCATGCTATTTCCACTCTTCGGGTTCAGGTGTAGTCAATTTTAAGTCTTTGAGATATAACGATAAGAATACTCGGATAGATCCTGCGCTCAATTAAGACATATCTAGCGATACTCGAGTTTTAAATCAACATGAAGACGTGGACAGTGATTCCTTGTTTGAAAACATGAAGCTCAAATTATCAATCAGTACGAAGACCCCGAGATCGAGGCACTATACGAAACACATGAAGAGTGTCACGCCCGCATATCCTCAAAGACGCCCAGTCAGATTTCCTCCTACGTCTATATTGTGGAATAATGAGATCTCAGAAGGTACTTTCTTTGACATCTCCATGTTTCGTCCCTCATGCATCTCTCATGCCCCATTGTTCCTCAACAGCAAGGCGACCCTCTCTCTCGCCCACAGGGTACACAACAGTCTTCCCTAAACCTTGACCCACCAAGCCATGTATCCTCGGACCTCTCGCTGCTGTGTATTGGCTTCTATGTCAACACATTCTACCCTGTTTTCACCTGTGCTGGTTGCTTCTACGAAGAGACCGACATGTTCATTATATAGTGGATATTGGCTTCCATGAGAAGTAGATGCTAATTTGAAAGGAATATTTAGGGGAAACAAACTCATTTTCGGGGAGGGCCTCATTGCAACATTGGATGTGTCTCGGGCCTTAATATCCTACACAAGTTGTATTATTAATATTACGAATGCAGGTGAGCAGCATCGAAAACAGCAAAAGATCCTCAACCCTGTATTTTCCATGGCAAATATACATGACTTGTTACCAGTAATTCAGCCCATGTTTAATAGGCTGTGCGCGATATTTGAATCCCAGCTACCGCCAGATGGTGGTAAAAACTTATTTTTGCTAAAATAAATGAACAACTTAACTGAATTGTGGACAGGCTCGAAAGATGTTGATGTGATGCCATGGATGTCTCGGGGCGCATTGGAATATATCGGACAAGCGAGGCTAGGCCATTCATTCAACGCATTGGATATCGGTGCGAAGGACGTTTATACTCAAGCTGTTAGAAACTTGGGGTAAGATAGCCTTTTGTGTCAAACGTGTAGTTTTCTCATCAACCTTCTAATCTAGCCCCACAACTTTACCGCTCATCCTCTTCCGCCCATTTATCCCAGCTGTCGTCCAAAATTTTTCTTTATACTGGAGGAATAAAATCATCAACTGGGCACCCATTCTTGCATTACGAGATGTGCGAAAGATCGTGGAGATAATGGATAAAGCGAGTAAGTATATTTTGACGGAGAAGCGAACAGACTTGGTGAGGGGCAAGAAGACGGGTCTTTTTCGTGCTGGGAACAAAGGGGAAAGACATTATGAGTATTATGTGTAAGCTCGTCTTCGCCATTTCTCTCCCAGCTACCTTTCATATTATTATTTTCTCATAGTAGACGCTAACGCTGCCTCCCACGAGAGCGAAAAGCTAACAGAAGTGTAAATGCTCGGACAAATGAAGCAAGCAATCATTCCCTGTAAATCGTCCTCCTCCCATATTGACAGCAATTTACAGTACGTTCATCTTTTCAGGCTTCGAAAATACCGCCACGGCACTCAGTCGTGTTTTCCACACCCTCGCCGTCCATAAAGACGCCCAAGTCCATCTTTGTACTGAGCTTCGTAAGGCTAAACGAGAATACGGTAATATCGGTGAAGCCGACACGGGGAGATGGAAACAAGTTGAGTTGCCTTACGATGTGCTTCTAGGTCTCCCATATCTTGATGCCGTAGTAAAAGAGACTTTGAGAGTGTATCCACCTAGCTCGTTGTTTGGACGCACGTAAGTTCCCCCAACTTGTATGAATCCCAATTTGAGTGAGGCTGGGATATTTTATTAGGTTACGGAAAGACACAACTTTGCCATTACAATATCCCATCCGCACTGTCACTGGCAAAGAAACCACTTCACTGCCCCTTCACGCTAACACTAATATTATCATCTCAATTATTGCATCTAATCATAACAAGAAAGTAAGTTCCGGATAAATTTTGTTAGGCCACCGCCTGTATTATTCAAAGCAGCTCAGGTGTGGGGCGAGGACGCGTCAGAATGGCGACCCGAACGATGGGTCATATCTAACCAAGAGTTTGACATGAATAATCTATCTGATTCCAAAGACAATGTCAAGTATCCTGGCGTGTATTCGACCATATGCGTTCTACTTCTTTTATTTTAGAAGATGGTGCACGCTGACTGGACGGCTAAGAATGACGTTTTTGGGCTTGCATGTTCGTCTGTTTTTTGGTAACAATCAACACTAGTGGTCTTAATGATACTAACACCACATAGTGACTTTAAATTTGCCGAAATGGAAATAAGTAGGCACTCATTCTCATTCCCGTATCGCTCACCAAATTTTCCCACTACAACAAGTCATAGCAACACTCATATCACACTTCGATTTCTCCCTACCCTCTACCTTGGACGGCCACGGGGTTAAGAAAGAAATATATTGGAAGATCAGTGGTTTACAAGTCCCTGTTGTTCGCCACCCCTTTGGGGATGGTAAAACGGCTTCTATGCCGTTGGATGTTCGAGCATCTGCGATGACGATTTTGTGTAGTCACCGAGTGCCAACAATGTAATGTAGTATACACAGCGCCAAGGGGCACATCTTCTAACATCCATCACTACCTCAAAAACTGATGACCGATCTTGAAAAGAATAAAATCTTTCGCGTTTCGATCAAGTATTTGGTAACAGTGACAACAGTAGCAAACTGAGAAATGCCGCCGGCCCCGGAGTGCTGGAAGAATTCAGTCATCATTTCCTGAAATACTAATAATTCTGAGCATCCCTAAGCCATCTAATGTCACGGAGGACAGGGTCTATGGGCATGCGAGTGCTATATACACATGGGGTGACGATTTCTCTCGGTTGGTAGCCCATCGCAGCTTTCAGACAAGTCAGCGATGGGACTCCCTCCCATCAGTGAGATCAAGGCGAAACCGGTGAGGACTAGATTGGATGCTTCAGAAATCACTCCATTAATTCTCCTTGAAGATCTAGCAGTCAAGCAGGATGAGCCATCGGCGTTGGTGAATGGGGAGAATTGGGGGGAGCGGTCCATGAGAAAAAGATAACACAATACCTTGACCCGGCAAGTTGAGGCATCAACGACAGCATCTGCCCATCTTACCAGAGGATCCATCCTTCATTCACCAGTCCCACACATAAATGTCACTTCCCCCACCCCCGCATCCAAAGCGGATCCGTTCCGCAAAGGGATTACTAACATCAGGACGAGAATTATGGCCAGGAATGTCCATATCGAACACTATAAGAGAAGGGGGGAGGGGAGGGCGACGAAGAGGGAGTATGATGCTAGACAAAGTCTGGTAATAACCAAAATGAATCAGTGAGTCAGTCAAATAATGAAATCAAAACGAGACAGAAACATGTCGGACAAACCTAGTAACAAGATCTAACACAATCATAATTCCCACATTCGTCCCAGAGAAGATCCGAAAGTGCCACAAGATTGCTGTCAGCATCCATCCAGGGAGGTAAGCAAGACAAATCGAAATATGCCACGATCTAACGAAATAAAATTTGAAGGCCAAGTCAATGCGATCCTGAATTTGAGAGTTAGGATAGAGATGGAAAACGACATACAAAATCCTTGCCAAATCCCTCAACCTCATGGCGCTCAGATGATGCATCAAACTGGCAGTTTTCTCGGTAGCATTTCATCCAGGAAGTTAATATAATATTCCAACGAAGTTGATGAAGAAGAGTGCGAGAACGAGGAGGGTTCGTAGGCCGCAGATGGCTGTCCGATACGATAGGCTGAAGGAAAGGAAGAATAGAGATGTTAGACCGACCATAATATAGCCATCACCATCAAAAAGAAGAAAAGAAAAATGCAAAAAAAGGGGGGAAAGGTCTAAAGGTCATAACGAAACGGCGAGGAGAAAGAAGAAAATGACTCCGAAGGGAAAACGCGCACACACCGTCTTGCATCCAAATTATCCAATGCATTCAGAACAATATCGAATGTCTTGAACCACGCGACATCAAACTGTGTCTCCTTGATATTCGCATGGATGGGCTGGATGTGTACACGCGGGTTGAAAGGAGCAGCTGCACGCTGCGACTTAAACGAAGGTAAAGGCAAAGGCAAATATAAGCATGCAATACATAGCTGTACCAGTCATGGATCACGTTTATGAATTGCAACAAAGAGGTTTTCGAAACAGAGGTTTTGGAACGGCGAAGACACTTTCAAACGGCGACAAAAAGGATTTGGAACGGTGAAGATGTTTTCGAACAAGGATGAGACATTGTCGACTGGCGACGAAGAGGTATTTCGACGATGCTCAAGTTTTGGAATGGAGACGAAATGTTTTCAAATGGCAACACAGCGGTTTTTGAACGGTGAAGGGTTTAACGTTTATGAACGGCGACGAAGAAATTTTTGAACAGCAATAGCGTTTATGAACAGTGATGAAGAGCTTTTTGAATAGCGAAGGGGACGGTTTGAATGGTGAAACCATGTTTTAAATGGTGAAAGGGGATGGTTGAGACGGCAAAGGAGACGATTTGAAACGGCGATCATGATTTGGACAAAAATAATTTGTCCACGTTCTCTGAAGGAGGCACGTGAGCAGAAATGCACCACATTGGCGCCATCCTCCCTATCCCCCACCTGCTACGCAAGCTCTCCACCAATGCCGCCATTCGGTTCAGTCGCCTCCCCGCCTCGTCCCAAGTCCTAGCGAGGGCCCCTCCCAGCTGGGAGGGCCACCATCCAGGCGGCTACCATCCCCCCCCCACCTCCCCGAAAGACAGGGTACACGCACTCGCTGGAGGAAAGAGCAGAGGCCGATCAGCGTAGTGCAAGAGGATCAAGGGAACAATGACTCACCTCCTAAAATCCAATAAGAACAAAGAAGTTTCAATGTCTTAGTACTGATGCATGTGACAGACTTCCCCATATCGATCAAGTGTTGTAACTGGTCCAGCGTACGCCCCAGTTGTTGTATTTGGCCTTTAGTATGGAACTTAATATTCTCCATCAATGACTGTTCCAACAGGGCAGATTGCTCCATACCTTTATCAAACCCCACCCTATATGACATATATAACGCAGGACATTTACCAAACCCACATAGTCCTCCGGGAATGCTTCTGACGAGGTAGGTAATTGAATATTTCCCAACTCCACCCAATTTTCCCCTGCGTCCTTGACTGCCAAATACAAGTGCTGAGTCCAATAACGCTTGGCATATTCCATGGCGTTTGGTTGTGGACTATACTTGGGTTCTTCTAGTCCAATTCCGGAGGATGGCTCAACCACCAGTGAAGCTGAAGGTGAAGTGACAACGGCAGCGACCTCGACAGTTAAGCCGGGTGAATGGGAATTGGCAGAGAGAGGAACATCGGAAGGGTTGGCATGTGAAGAAGCAGCACAGGGGCGACCGAGAGTCCCAGGCATTGCGATGAACGTGGACATTGGATATCGATTGCGAAGGTGCAACGATCGATGCACGCCCTGCTCTCATCCACTATCGCCGCTAATTGCAGGCCTGCACTCACTGTCCCCATGAAACGTCATGATGCCACAAAGAGAGGCCCTGAAGCGCTTGCAGAAATCAGGGATGGATCCAAGGGGTGTAGACGAAAGAAACTACTAGCGTGCATAGTTGGAACTCCGACATGTCCTGTAAGTCATGACTGGGTATTGTCTCAGCCGTCTTGAACAGCTTCTAACTTGAACTTACAACAACTATCTAGCTTCGCACTGTGTAGTCGAAGCTTGAGCTACTATCAACTTCTGCTCGCATCTCACCTTATTTGTATCATCTTCCCTCCCCTCAACTGGAATCGTACTGCAAGGTCGATACCATTTTTCCTCAGTCATCTTAGTTGTCTTACCACTACCAAAGCTGACTAAATCTATTTACTTTCTATATTGTACTTCGATAGTCAATATATAGTCGCTAGGGAATCGTACTGCAAAGTCAATTCCATTTCCCTTAATCGTCTTAGTCGTCTTACTGCTACTGAAGCTGACTAAAACTATTTGCTTTCTATATTGATTTTGGAACGTGAGTCCCATTTTCTCCTTTTTGCTTGCAAATTCCTATGCTAACTATGACTTTGATCTTTCTTTCCGTAGTTACTCCCCACCTCAACACTAGTGGGCTGGTCTTCCCATTCATGCATGACTACATCCATCTCATTTTCACCCCTGGTGCAAAATCACAGTAAGCTGGCATTTATTTTATTCTTTCGTTTTATTGATCTCTATCACAGCTGTTCACTGACATCATATGGGCCCGGCGCTCCCCCGCTTAGCTTACAGGGACCATATGACATCATGTTGAGTGGTACACCTTGTATCTTTTTTATTCCCCTGGATCTGGGACACCAAACCAAGTAGCCTGAGTGACATTTGTATCTTACCATGAAGGCCATTTTGGAATGTGAGTGCCATTTTGTCCTTTTTCCTTGCAAATTCCTGTGCTAACTATGACTTTAATCTTTCTTTCCAGAGTTACTCTGCCTCAACACTAGTGGGCCGGTCTTTCCATTCATGCATGACTGCATCCATCTCATTTTCATCTCTGGTGCAAAATCATGGTAAGCTCGCATTCGTTTTATTCATTCATCTTGTTAATCTCTATCACAGCTATTCACTGACGTCATATGGGCCCGGCGCTCCCCCGCTTAGCTTACAGGGACCATATGACATCATGTTGAGTGGTCGTATCTTTTTTATTCCCCTGGATCTGGGACACCAAATCAAGTAGCCTGAGTGACATTTGTATCTTACCATGAAGGCCAGTTTGGAATGTGAGTCCCATTTTGTCCTTTTTGCTTGCAAATTCCTGTGCTAACTATGACTTTAATCTTTCTTTCCGTAGTTACTCCCCACCTCAACATCAGGTATGTCTCATGTCTCATGCTAATTGATCTTCTTCCCTTCATTCACTTTCTTTTCCTGCTTCTTTGATAGGTCATGCCTGAGGCATGTCCCCTTTTCTTCTCTCTTTGTCCTTGTCAGATCTGGCTCCTCTCTCTTTCATGCAGAAAGTGCATGTGCCCTTTCTTTCTTTCCTCATTCTGCTCTGATTGGGCTCCTCTCTCTTTCATGCAGAATGTACGTGTACCCTTTCCTTCTCTCTCCATCCTCCTCTGATGGGGCCCCTCTCTCTATCCTCCAGGAAGTGCATATACCTACTCCTTCTCTCTCCATCCTGTTCTGAACTGGCTTCCTGCAGAAAGTGCGTATACCCTTTCTTTCTCACTCTATCTGATCCAGCCTCTCCCTTTCCTCCAGTTTGTCCTTGTACCCTTTCCTTCCCTGTCATCCTCTGATTGTGCTCCTCTCTCCTTCCTTGTGTGTCCCCTTTCCTTCTCTCTTCATCTTCCTCTGATTGGGCCCCTCTTTCTTTTCTCCAGAAAGTGTGCGCACCACTTGCTTCTCTCTGCATCCTGCTCCCATTGGGGCCCCTCTCTTTTTCCTCCAGTTGGTGCATGTATCCAGTAGGTGGAAGAGATAAGAGAAAACATCACAGCATGATGGATAGCTTCATGATGTCAATCAAAGTGTATAGATGACCACTAGTATGTTTCACCATTTGGAGTTGTTATTACAGTTCCAGATTATTAAAATTGGATTTTAACAATGTCAGTTAATATATAGCTGGAAGAGTTTACATTTTTGCTATCGGGCACCATTATAGCTAAGGGTCTCAATTCCAAGAATAAAGGGCCATCAATGTCATTGACTGGCTAGGTTAGTCGCATTTTGTGTGGTTTATAAGTCATGTGCCTTGCATAAGGATGGCAGTGTTATGTGGGGTTGGATTTGCCAACAGCTAAAACTGCCAAAGTTGGGGAGACTCCATTGATATTTTTAGCAGACCAAGAGATGTGTCCAATAGAGGCAATGATCAACTTAGCAAAAGTGGTGCTGGCCAGACCTAATGATCCTCTATTTTGCTAGAGAAACAAAGGTGATATCAGATTAATAGTCAAAAAAGTAGCACTCAACCAGATAAACACTATTCTTAAAATATGAGGTTGGGGAACAACTTTAGCTACTCCTTCTGTAGCTCTTCATTTTTCTTGGCACGAAGAGTAGATCTTAAAATAGTATGGCTAGTGAGCAGATGGAAATCCTTAGCTTACAAGGCTTGCATTAGAGCCTTCAAACAGATTACATCGCAACACATAGGAAACATTGCAGTTAGGTCAGCATATGCCTAGGGTTGGGTGGGTGGCATCATCTTGCTGCAGTCAAAGGCAGATTTTCAGCGGGTGAGTGGCAAGTCTTCCCATGCATACTCTGTAGAGCTAATGCTTTCCCACTACCATCCTGCAGCTTATCTCTTAGCTATATTCTGGACTAGATGAAGGTAAATTAAAGTCCTGCCATAGATATACAATGACTCTTCCCTTAGTCCCACAGACAGGATGATCACAGCTGAAAGTAATTTTTGCTGTTAGCTACATTTAGAGTAGTGTTATCGAAATATAACTTGTCCTTGACATATAATATTCTTATCATGGACACATATTAAATAATATAATGTGTTTTGGGTATTGAATGTCTTGATGTCACTAGGGCATTTTGCTTGGCTTGCAGATCTGAAGTGAATGAGGAGGCCGACTCCCTTGCAAAGGAAGCCGTCAACCTGCGCCCCCCCATCCTGCACTCCACAGTCTCCTGGGCCTTGGAACGCGCAAAAGCGCGCTCCCTAAAACTCTGGCGCCAGGATTGGCACCACCTCCCCCACACCAACCTCGCTGCCGTTGGACTCCACAAACCCCCTGCCCTCAAACTGGCCAAGTTCCACAAAGAATACGGGGGCCCCCACCACATCCACACACGCATCATCCAAACCATCACTGGCCACAGATTCCTTGGCACCTACTACAACCGCTTCCTCCCCGACCTCCCCACCACCTGCCCCTGTGGCGAAACCGACATGCAATCTCGCCTCCACATCCTTTCCGAGTGCCCCCTTTATGAGGAGCACCGCCATCTCCTCCAGGCTGCCTCTCAAGACTTGTCACTCCCCATCATCCTCGGCACACACAAGGGCCTTGAAGCCCTAGCCGAGTTCATTGCTGCCTCAGACACTTTCCGGAAGACCTAATCACCCCCCCGCCCTGCATTAGACCCTCCCATGTATCCCAACCCGCTGCATTCACATCCCACCTTTTCTCCACCGACCGTTAGGGTAGTTCTCTCCCCAACCGCTATGTATCTTCGTTATGCGATGCGGTATATAAATGGCACGTGACTGTGCTTTTTTTATTTTTATTTTTTATTTTTTTAATACATTTATATACCGCATCACATAATGAAGATACATAGCGGTTGGGGAGAGAACTACCCTAACGGTCGGTGGAGAAAAGGTGGGATGTGAATGCAGGGGGTTGGGATATGTGGGAGGGTCTAATGCAGGGTGGGGGTGATTAGGTCTTCCGGAAGCACGTGACTGTGCTTCTATTACAACTAACTGAGGCTCACCGATTATAGGTATAATAGCACCAATTTTTGGTGGACAGATACAGAACTATTGATGCTGTATAAAGGCAAAGCTTGACTGAGTGAGTTTTCCTATTGCATTCGCCTCCTCACACCATGACTGATACCCCTACCAAAGGAGCTCCTACCCGTCAGCCACAGTACATGAAAAAAATGAACTATGATGTTCGTAGAGCCATTGAGGATGATTTACATAACTACTATCATGTTGAAGACAAAGACAAATTTCTTTCTCATCTGGTTCCCATTTCAGACAACCTCCTCAGCAAGATACTCCACATCCTTGTGGGTAACAAGACTTACCAGGATGGAAGGTGGAAAGGCTTTCCAAGGCAGAGTGGAGGGAAGGAAAATAGGATGTATGCTCCATTTATTAATGTTGCTAATGCTATTGATAGTGCTGTGGATGAACTTGGTGGAATGGTCCAAGTCCAGGGGCAGTGGCGTGATGTCCACAGTAGAGCACCAGACTCAAAGGATCCTACTTCAGCAGCACTATGGCCTGATGCAGTACGTGTCAGCATGGATACTAGCACTAAGGACTTGGAACGTCGCCTGGATGGATTAGACCATAAATCAGTAAGAAATCCCTTTTTTTATTTAAATTGCTTATACATAACACTGATAACTGTTGATAGCTGAACAAGACAGAGAAGGTACTCTGTTCTTGTTGAATTATGCTGCATGCCAATCTACTTTCACAGGTCCAACTTGCAAAGGTTTGGTGGCTGCAAGTGTTCACTGTCGTTGAAATGAAAACAACATCAACCGAGGAAGACATTGAAGAGGCTCTGAAACAGCTGTGTTCTTACATGCGGCAACTATTTCATGAACAACTGGATAGGTGGTTTGCCTTTGGCATTGCTCTTTGCTTCGATCAACTATTTTTATATTTATGTGATCGTTCTGGAGTGTTAGGAATGGCAACACCAGTTGACATACATCATGTAAGTTATTGTTGCTTGCAATCTATGTATACCAAGTTGAGCATGATGTGTTTGTACACAGGAGCCCAAAACATTGATCCGTGTCATTGCCAGTTTTGCACTCCTTGATGCTCAGAAACAAGGCTGGGATACTAACATGCAAGTTTATCATCCCACAAGCCCTACCTTGTGTGTTCCATCCTATCAATACCCATATGGTTCAGAGAAAATTGGAGAAGATCTTTATAAGGTTCAATGGGTAATCAAAACAGCAGCACCAAGAAGTTATACAGCAGTGGCAGGAAGTTCTGCAGCAGCGACAGGAAATAATACAAAATGTGAAAGATTTTTGACTATTTATGCCATCAGTATTATAGCATCGGAGATGATGTGTGGGCAGGCAAGTGTTGTATGGGAAGCTGTTAAACTTGATGATCGCCAAAACCCAAAAAAGGTGCTATCCTTTGTATTATCATAGTTATTTATAGTATTGATTTTTTTTCTCCCTTTGGTGACAGACCATATATATCCTAAAGCAAGGCTGGGAGCGGTTTGAGGGTCCATCTCTGTCTCTGAAAGGGAAAAGGCCATTTGAGGGTGAAACACATGAGCTGTCAGGTTTAGCTGACAGGCGTATCTACTCATCAGAGTATGTGGAGATTGATGGTGAACCAGACACTACCCTGGAATTTATCCGTGGGGGAGTACACAATGAGCCACAGATAATGTCTGTCTGAGCCATCTGGTAGCAAACGCCCTGCTTCCCATTTTGAGGATGAGGATCGAAGGGAGACAAACCTACATCAAAGACTTGTTACCTATGAAGATGTCAGGATACATAACACTCAACATGGTGACCAACTGGTTTCACGTGCTTTTACTCGCACAGTATTGGAGACCTGGGGGTGGCCACTTGTCTTCTTTAAAGACAATTTGGAAATGCTCCAAGTAATCCGAGATGCTGTAAAAGGTGTGTTATGGCTTTTGTGCCTGTCAGACTTATCACATATTTTATTATTAGATCATAAGCAATTTTACATGAAGGGTGTACTCCACCATGATGTGAGCCCAGGGAATATTCTGATTTGCCCCATCAAAGGTCATGAGTCAGATATTGACATGATGGAAATAAGGGGATGCCTGATCAATCTTGATCAAGGGAAGCATACTGAGCAAACCCAACACACCATCAATACCCCTGGACAAATTCACACAGCAGAAGACATAACCATAGACAATCTACAAATGATGCTAAAGAAAAAAAACATAGTCATCAATGATTCTGACATTCGTCTTGTTCTGGAAATATTCCAGCCAAGTATTGACCTTCCTCTTCAATATGTCATGGATTGCGTCGAGGGGTTCTCTGGTCTTCCCTCAAGCTCAACAGGGTATTCTAACAGTCAATTAGGCTGGAACATGCAGGTATGATGGTTTGCTTCTCTTGCTTAATTGTGTGGATTATTATCTTGTACAGGCTGAGGACCGGCCCAACTTTGAGGCACGTGTGCATCGGAAAGGTCTTAGAACAGTACATCTCCCACCCTCTTTTAGTAGACACTAGTTGACCATTGTATAGGCAACTCTCCCATATATGAGCCATGAAGCTCTCCAAGCAGACTTCAATGAGTCTTATGTTTTTATTGCTCGTTTGAGGAAGAAGCCATGGACACAGGAGGCTGCTCATGATATGGAGTCATTTTTGTGGGTAATCCTTTACCTGGCTATAACTTGTGGAGGGCCAGGTGGTTTTCGTCGTAAGGAACTCAAAGAATTAGACAACCACATAGGCGAGGCCATACGAAGGAATGTGCTCATTCGTCTTTTTGATTGTGAGGACATTGCCACATTGGGCAAGGAGAAATCTCACCTTTTCTCTGCAATCACTGGAGAAGAATTCCTAGAAAAGGAGCTCTTGGTCTATTTCCATCCTTATTTCCATCCATTGAAGCCTTTGGTGCGGGATTGGCAAAAACTTCTCATGAGGGCATTCCGATTTCGAGCATTTGAATATGACTTTATTCATGACAAGGTCCTAGTCCTTCTGGATAACACCATTGAATCCTTAATGGGTGACCAGCAGGAACTGATGGATGAAGACCAAGAGAAATACAACCAGGACAGGGAAGGAGAGGTCGCTCGTCGACAAAAACTTGTAGAAAGCCTCCAAAGCAGCTTTGTGAGCGATGCCTTCAAGCCTGCTGACCTCGATGTCCAAAGTCCCAATCAAACCAATAGAGGCTTGAGGCCCACGTCCCCTGATATGGTTCATGTACAACAGTGTCAGGTACCTGATTCTGCATCACAGCATCCTCAATATCCTACTGCTCAAAAGACCAAACGACAGAAAATCTAGAGACAGCACCCTCTGCCCATCCTGTGATGGTGTATTACAACATGCTTTCCTTTTTGTTTTGTTAAAGAAGATGATCACAGCTTGTTGAATATGCTTTATCATAGCTTTTATAGATCCTAATCAACCCTGTGTACAATGCAGATACAACATGATAAACTGTTCACTAAGTTGTGATCATCACATGCACAAGAAATACTAGCTCCAGTTGAAACATATGTTTGTTAGATTATATAATACCAACCATTGTTCCAACTGGGACCATATGGTGTACAGCTCTGAGTTCAGTGTGTATATGATCTAATAGGAATGGCGCTTAGGGTTATATCCTTAAGTACAGTGTAAGACCAAACCTACCCAAGGTCAGATGGTGTAGTGGTTAACACCTTCGTTATGTAATCGAGAGATCCTGGGTTCAATCCCCAGTCTGGCTATTCATTTTCTACATTACTCATGTTTTCTAACATGGTAGCAACTCCAAGGTTAACTTGGTTTGGCTGTATTTGTGTGTTTGGTATAGTGGACAAGTCTGGACGAAAAAGAGCCAGAGAGGACCTATACTGGCATGTGATATAGTTAATACCCAAGATCGAACCTGGAGTGTAGAATGAACAATGCTGGCATTAAGGGGGTGTGTTAGATTATATAATACCAACCATTGTTCCAACTGGGACCATATGGTGTACAGCTCTGAGTTCAGTGTGTATATGATCTAATAGGAATGGCGCTTAGGGTTATATCCTTAAGTACAGTGTAAGACCAAACCTACCCAAGGTCAGATGGTGTAGTGGTTAACACCTTCGTTATGTAATCGAGAGATCCTGGGTTCAATCCCCAGTCTGGCTATTCATTTTCTACATTACTCATGTTTTCTAACAATGTTTACCATTGATGCTCATGGACTATGAAATGAGGATTTTAGGACAATTTTTAAATTTGGCCCTTCGTTTGCAAGTGTCTAATGATTGGGGTACTTGGAAATACACTCAGGTACATAACCTTCCCACACTAGAGATGGCCACACAAGGGGAGTTCAACGGTAAAGCCCTTGGGATTCTTTATTGATGTTGGGCGAATACATTATACATAAACGTGGTGGCTTGGTTCAGCCACTGTCTGAAGCCACGCCACCCGAACCGCATACGAGGAAGTAATGAACTTTAGTATTAGTGACTTTCTCCGCAGGTGTGGCTGAGTACTGGCCAATCTGGGTAATTCATGCTGGTTTTAGTATTATATGTAAGTGACTTAAAAAGCTACCTATTAGAGTTGATAACAAGATATATGGTATTATTCGGAGTAAACCATACCGGAAGAGCAACGAGCATATTATTCGAATGTCGCCAGAAACGTTGACCTCTTCGAGCTCGGTGCCTAGAAAGATACTTTGGCGTCACAAGTCCACTAAATAATCTCTCTCTATATATATATAAACCCACAACACACAAAACTAGAGCAAAAGTTATACTCTAAAACCCGAAGGCACGAATATTCATCGAAGTGAACACCACCCTCTGCGAGAAGGCGGGAGAACAACATGTGTGGACAAGGAAAGGGGAAGGGGGTGATATCACCGCTGGGAGACTGTCAAAGTTGAGTTGGACAGGCACTGATGTGGTGTGAAGACAGTGCTGTATAGTCTACTTTCCAATCCCACACACCTTACACCTCACAGACCAACTTCGTCCTATCCAGCATTACAATCGTAGCCCTTAAACACCACCCTATTCCCGTGCCCTCCACCTGCTTCGCAATCCGCACCTCCCTCTCCCCCAAACTCATACCCCACTGTCAAAAGCGCATGCATGAACGTCAAATCGAGACAATCTTCCGGTCTTCCTTCGAGTTCCTCCATGACGTCCACATTCGAGCCCCAGTGCTTGAGCCAGGATGTTTGGCCTGCGCACGTCTGGCGTGCGAGGGCTGTGATTGTATCGATGGAGAGAGTTGTTTGGAGGGCGGGAGGAGGGGCGAGATCCGGTCGTAGAAGTAGGAGAGGAGGAGGATGGGTCCGGAGGGGAATCTTGAGAGAAGGGTTGGTAGACACCGTTGAAGGAACAGGGTTTCATGTGGCAGATTCTGCGGTGAAGATGGTCAAAGAAGGCAGCGATGAAGGCAAACGCAGAGGTAGGGGCAAAGGCACAGAGGAAAAAAAGGCAGATATAAATGGACATACTCATGCTTCGCCATAACAAGCTGCATAACCCTATTGCACGCCTCGAAACTCCCCACATCCGCGCCGACAAATGTCACATTCCGCGGCGGCCCTACACCGTCATCAATTTCCACGCGCCGCTCAGTGCTCTGTGCCAAAGACAGATTCGCCACATGTTCAGATTCTGTCTCCTTCTCGCGCGAATGCAAAAAGTCCAACAGTCGATGCACGCTCTTCCTCGCCTGCATGAGCCCATATCCGAGGTAGGAGTGCTGGGACAAAACGTACGAGCGGCCGCTGAACTCCAGGTGGTACTTATGGTCGCCTTCTTCAAATTTGGCACCTGGCTCGATGAAGGTGGGCTCGAAGACGATCTGGGTGGATGCGCCGCCAAGTTCGAGGACGGCATAGGTCGAGTCCCGTTTTAAGGCATTCAAGCGAATTGGGTCAAGGAGATAGTTCGCCGTTATCCATGCATAGATGCCTGTAAATGGAAACTTCAGACATGGTGGGGATGACAATCAATAAAAAACGGAACACGACACCTTCATCCTTCCCATCCATAATAACAACCCCGTCCTTTTTTCAAAAGCGGAAACGGATACGCTGACTCCAGCCATATCTTCACAGCCGCTAAAACCTCAGCACTCTTGCTCGCACCAAGCATCCTCAGCCATAGGCGTGTACTTTTTCATCTTCTCAGGCACAGTCTTCACCGCCTCAGCCATCAAGACACCTAAGCTTCGCGCAGCCTCCTCAGTATTATCAGCAAACTTCGAAAGGCCGCTCCCCGGTTTGGTCATTTTGAAGACTTCGTATTCGTACTCTGGGTGGGCCCGGCAGTTGTGGAACTTGTAGATATGGATACGGGACCCTTGGCTGCCTGCGTCGATCATGAGTGCCCATTGGACGAGAGGCGTATCTGGGAAGTGTGGGGTCGTGCAATGGGTGGTTTTAAAGGGGTCTGGGTCGGTTTGGTATCAGGTGTTGGGTGAGGGTTGGTGTGCAGTTCAGCACCAGGGTTGGATATAGGTAGGGCTGGTAGTTTGGTATCAGGTCGTGGTGGTCTAGTCAGATCGTCATCTAGATGATGCCCTGTTGGTGACATGAACTCGCCATCATTTGAATACCAAAGGATGACGTGTTCATACACACCTGGTCTATTGTATACAACGTCCAACATCCTTTCCCTCCTCTCCCTTGGCCCAAACACCCACACAAACAGAAACAACGGAATCGCACCAACTGCAACCAGTCTTCATCTAAATCGTTTCCTCCTTCCTCCTGCTGGTTTTTGTCCCACGTCGACGCCGACGCGTCCGTATGTGTGGTTATGGTTATGAACTGTGATTCCCTATACGAGGGAGGATGCTCAGTGCATGGGTGTTGTTATTCCTCGTGCGGATGGATGAACTTCCGCTAGTTGGGAGGGCTGAAGAAACGGCTTCGGCTGCACTGGTGTCAGCGCCGGTGCTGGTATCGATGGTGCTATGTAGCAATCTATCTCTCATACATTCATTTATACAAGTCTGGATATGACTGACCAGCCGTGCTATTCGAAAGCAGGTGCTTTGGGTCTATATTGACCCTGGTGGATTCGGGGAAACGGATTGGCGCTCGTACACGTCAATGCGCCGAGTACCCGTTACAAAATTTCTAGTGCTTAGTCGAAGCTATTTACTTCTCCTGGTGTTACGAGAAATTAATATACACCAAAAGTAGAGCTTGTATGGCAATGGTGCACTACGTCGCTACCACACGGTCCCAGGATCCACGGCAACTCGGGCCTGAGGTGTAGTTTCTTGTCGTTTCATGTCAAATATGGTCTCCAGGGGGTGTGTAGCATCCCACTCACACGCACTCTCACACCTTAGGCGGTTTTTTTATGCATGCCGGCCCCGCCTCTTGTATTCAACAAACAATCATATCATAAATGTGCAGCTGGAAAATACCGTACGAACCTTGCACGTTGCGATGGAAAAAAAAGAATTCTCGAGATCATGAGGCGAGCGTACTCGTAATAGGGAAAATACGCACCAGTTACATTATGTAGATTGCTGTCGCCCCATGCTTGTTCCTCGCTGATCAGTGATGCACATAAATGGCGGAATATACTAGGTGTACAGCTACTCTATGAGATACTAGACCTACGGACTGTTCTCCAGCTTACCAAGCTCATTGTTCGCGCTCTATGGCCAACTACTACTTACTTTTGAAAGACATGTCCGGCCAGTCTACTTGTGGTGAGCTCGTATTAACACATACGAAATTATGTTTTGTAGAATTTTCTGGCACTTCCATTTGAAGTATATGTATAGTATATAGTTCAATTCTGACCTTTAGGATACCCCCTGTATTTTTAAACATTTGAATGCTCTTGGGAAGTGTTATATTCCAGGTTTATGTGTATTCAGCCATACTGTTGGAATGCCTCAGTAGCATGATACACGTGATTATAGAACCAGTCTTATGTCAATCATGTTTTACAGCCATTAATCTCTTTTATTCGTTCCTAATATCTCCGGCATCTGATTGTCTCCAAGTCTACTTGACAACTTACGAACTATTAGGTATAACAAGCATTAAAGAAGTAAGTGCTTGTACGAAGAAGGTGAGATAAAAATGTCTCGAAAAGATGCAATGTGTCATATTGTTCAATCTCCTCTCAAATGTACTATTATATAGGTGTAGTATAGCTAGGGAATCTCCCAGCGAACGTTTAACCACTGAGAGTAAGTGATATGTCTATTGCCTCATCACAAAGCAAAACTTATCTATGTATTTAGTACTTAAACATCTTTAGGTATTGTATAATATAGCGAATGTTTAACCACTGAGATACTTAAATGTCTTTAGGTTATGGGCCACGGCTCTTTATATTGATAACATACAATAATTAAGCCATCCTAATTTATCACTCAAATGACTACCCTGGACAAAATTAAGAATTATGAAATAAGCACTGGGAGTGCTTACCAAGTCTTTTCGAAGTTACGTAAAGACAACTATTATACTTGGAGTGTGAGTATGAAAACCGTGCTAGAGTCTTTAAACCAATGGAAGGTTGTAACAGGAGAACTGGTGGATCCAGTATGCGCAGATTCAAAAGTTCCTATGAAGGAGGAGCTAGAGATTGAAGAGGCCTGGGACCTTCGAAAGAAGAGGGCCTATAGTGAAATAATGCTGTATGTTGAAGACGAGCCCAGGGTGGCTATAATGGTGGATAGTAATCCAGTCAGAGCATGGGAAACATTGAAGACGACTTACAGAATGTGATTGGCCAATAGCTGTGTGATGCTACTTTCCGAACTTGTTCGTATGCATTACGATGGGACAGGAATTATCGAATATAAATCCCAAATGGACTCCATCAGACTTAAATTGTTGGAGGCTGGTCATGCCATCGTGAATGCTGACTACCTCAGCCTATTCATGAGTACACTACCTGAGGATTTCGATATAATGTCAACGACAATTGATTATGACATTGATACTGTAGAGGAAGTAGTTAATAAACTGCGTCAAGTTGAGATTTGAAAGGAAATACGTCCAGGATATGGTGAAGGTTCTGCATTTCATGCCCAGAGGGGCGAAGGTTCCATGTTTCGCCCCCAGAGGGGAATCAGTATGCAATGAGGAGCATATCGTAATAGGGGTTGTGGTCATGCTGCCATTCCACGAGGAACACAGATCAGGAGGAGTACTCCACAATCTGGTTGTTTCGAATGTGGGGATTTGTCGCATTGGGCAAGTGATTATCCTAAAAGAAAACAAAGATATGCTCAGCGATCTGAAAATTGGAAGAACCAAAATAGAAGTAATGACTCATCTGGAAATATGCCATCTCCCTCAGTCACAAGTAGGGGAATGTTTACTGCTGTTGAATCCACATTCTTCCTGAGCAAGGAGAGTGTGCCACATAAATATTTCCTGGATTCCGCAGCATCAGGACATTATGTGCCAAGTATGTATGACTTACATGATTTTATGACATATAAAAATCCGAAGAAAATCCAAACAGTGAATGGTGCTTATGTATATACATGCCAGTATTGGAACATTGTGTTTCAAGGTTACGGAACATGGTCCGGAGTTTATAGGTGAAATTCCCAATGTCGAATGGACTCCAGAAGTTAAGGTGCAATTCCTTAATCCCACACAGTTTTTTAAGGATGGATATCGCATTATGTTGAGCAAAACAGGTTCTACAATTGTTGATTCGTCAGGCCATACACTCATTGAGGCAAATGAGAGGGGTAATGTATACCCTTTCCAGCTGGATACAATCCCTGTGTCACCACCAGTGTTACAACCGGAAATCCTGCCGGACTCCGGGCACTAACGTATACGCACCTGTGCCCTATATGCACCCATTATCAGTTTACCGGAATTCCCACCAGACTCCATATGTCAGACTTGTCTACGTTCAACTTCGTTACGTTGTGTTTCAGTCACCAGAAAACCCACTGGACTCCGTCTCTGTCTATTTCTGACCTCGTCCTGCACGTCAGTCACCGGACCCCACTCAGAAAACCCATCATCCCTCTAACTGAGCCCCATTCCCATTTTAGTCAAATGACCTGTCATGATTCGGACTCTGCTCCCGCTCCGTTTCCTGTTATGGTTTATGATTTGTCACTATTTGGACTCAGCTCCGTTCCGTACTGTTCCTAACACCAATTTGGTGTTTACTATTCCTGTTTTATGTTTTGTTCATTTCATTTCATCATTACTGGATTTGGTATGTCATTCACTCCACGGTCTATTTAAACTGGCAGATGTTGTACATACAATCCAGTCAGAAAATTGGCTTAGATTCCCCCCAGTAATCTAATACATTTTCCGCTCTAAACTCCTACTTGAATTACACCGCTGACACTAGTCAGAGCCCATGGGCTCCGACGCATCTATCTCTCTCACCTATCTCGACTCACGACCCACAACCTCCGACCTATGACCCCTCAACCCACGACCCCTGCCCGGACTCCCTGGGATTCCCGTCTGCCTGTCTGAAATTGGACAACACGATCTAGTGAGGGTGCAGCCTATAAGCTGAAGCCAAGTCCTACCAGATATCCTGCAGGTTTCTCCAGAAACCTGCCCTGTATGTATCCTAACAGTATTTTCTGACTAAGACTCGCAGATTGTTTTCAATATGCCACCAAGAAAGAAAGTGAATGCACAGGCATCATTACCTGGACCGTCGACTCTTCATTCCCCATTAACTTTGTATACCAGCCAGACACTTGCGAACCAGTCAGAACCCATGGAAGAAGCCCGTATTGAAGAAGTCCCAGAAAACCAGGATGAATCCAAGCACAAGGACGAATCTATCGCCCCCGACAAGGGCAAAGGTGTCAAAAATCCTCCACCTAGTCAACAACCTCACTTGGGGGATCCTACCTCTGAATTTTTAGCAGGTACTATAGATAAATTTATAATGCACCTGCTCGAAGAACGAAAGAAAAAGGAACAAGAACCTCCACAGTCAAAAGTCAATGCTCCGGAACCCTTCATGGCTTCCAACCCAAACAAACTCTCTACTTTCCTCATGCAATGCCACTTCAATTTCCACGATCGATCCGCTGCATTCTCCATGGACTCCCAAAAAGTCAACTACACACTTTCATACTTGTCAGGATCCGCATTGAAATGGTTTGAACCGGCTTTTAGCAGAATTTCCGAGGAAGAGCCGCTTTGGCTCGAAGATTGGGATGCTTTTGTTGAGGAGCTTGAAACCAACTTTGGCCCATATGACCCAACAGGAGAAGCTGAGAACAGTCTCACAAATCTTCGTATGAAGGACACACAGCGCATCACAGACTGTTATGTATTTTATTAGTTTTCTACCCTTTAAGTCCCCCAAAAGCCGAAATAGCCAAAATGGCTTGTGAAATGTACTTATATTGCGATGATAAAATTTGTATAAATATCTTTTAAATTTCGTTGAATTTCTACAATTTATTTTACATTTTTATCTTAAATATTGAAGAAGTTATGAATTTATTCTTTTTTAACTAAATGCTATCAAACCGGCCACCAGGCGCTAATTACACAATGCGCGAGAAAATCATGTGACAGTCGTCACAAAAAGGCGCGACGGTCACAAGGCGCGACGGTCACAAAGCGCGACGGTCACAAAGCGCGACGGTCACAAAGCGCGACGGTCACAAGGCGCGACGGTCACAAGGCGCGACGGTCACAAGGCGCGACGGTCACAAGGCGCGACGGTCACAAGGCGCGACGGTCACAAGGCGCGACGGTCACAAGGCGCGACGGTCACAAGGCGCGACGGTCACATAATGTGACAGTCACACGACGCGATGATTACAAAGGCGCACGGATGACATACACGAAAGGCGCGGGAATAGATTACATCATCATGTATGCTACTGTAGAAAAAACCGGAAATTCCTGGAGCATTCCAGAAGCTTCCCCAGGAATAGCTAAATTAGGATAGTAATGATGTAATATGTCTCAAAAATGTCTCACATTTTATTGTATATAAGGAGCTCTGCTCCAGCCGTGAAAATATAACTTTTTATCCACCCACATCTGTGTGTTACTGCAGCAAGCAGGCTATTCCACCCCTATCAGGGCTGTTGGACTTTTAATTCCACCTCTATTTGAGTTGTTGGAAACCTTTGCCACCTCGGTTAGAGTTGTTGGCCCAAGTAGTTCACCTTGTCACCTCAATCTGAGTTGTTGACTATTGTTCCCCCTTGCCACCTCTTAATTGAGTAGCTGGCTTTATTACTTTTTCTAACTTCTATTTAAGTTGTTGGAATCTGTTGCCACCTCGGTTAGAGTTGTTGGCTATCAACTAAGTAATAAATAAATTGTTTATTTTATTGTTTGAAATTAGAATATAATTCTAATTTCTCCTGGTTTGGCTTATAATTAAATACTGAGAATATTCTTGCAGAATCATAATGACTACATTAAGATCCTGATAAGTTAGTATCACAGTAGATCCAGTAGATTAATTTAAATAAAGCATATATTGCCAAATATTGTTTTATTCTATAGTTGATCTTTTGACCTGTTTATTAATATTTTTACTGTTTGATAAATAGTATAAAATATATATAAACTAGCTAGAATCGAAGTTGAATCTAGTTTTGGAATCAGTAAATTGTTATTCATATTTTAGTGGTTGTTTTCACAGAAAAAGAACAAGCTTACATAAGCAGCTCTCAAAAACCTTCTTTGTGAAGTAGGGTGCATATATTCAAGTAAACTCTTGACTTCAGGGGTTCTAAGTCTATTAAGGCTGCCACTGATTAATATCAAATACTTAAATTATTTTACCTTGTTGTGAATTGAGTATTTGCACACTTTGATAGAGCATTGGACTCCTTTTTCCAGAAAATAGTATTAAAATAAGTCTAATACATTACACAGACTACATCATCCAATTCAATAATCTTGCAGCTCATTGTCAGTGGGGCGATCCCACTCTCCACCACCAATTCTATGCCGGTCTGCTGTCCCGCCTTAAAGATGAAGTCTCGAAAGGAGAAGATGGCAAGCCAAAAACCCTGTCCCATATGTGCCTCAAAGCTCAAAACGTGGACACATGTTATTGGGAATGTTGTGTGGAAGTTGCCCGTGAGACCTCTGCGGACAAAGTAAACAAGTCCACGGCCAATAAAACCAACAACAACAACTTGTCAACCAGCAATCAAAACTCCACGCAATCTGACAAGAAGAATGATAAAAAGTCTTCAAACAACAACAACAACAAGGACAGTAACAAGGGTCAACAGTCCAGCAAGCAAGCCAGAAAACCTGACCTCTCAGGCAAACTCGGACCCAATGGCAAATTGACCCCACAGGAAAGACAATGTCGCATGGACAATAACCTCTGTCTCTTGTGCAGGAAACCCGGTCATTGAGTCCCAGAATCTCTGCTGGCAAAGCAAACTCTTCAAAGGGTTGAACAGCCAAGGCCTCCACGGAAACCCCGTCGAAGGACAAACCAGCTTCTGACTTGAAAAAAGAGTAACCAACCCCGCAGACTCCACACGGGTTGGGGGTTGCATTGCCTCTCCGCACATTCAAGAGTTTACCCATCTCAATGCATCCGCTCTTTCACATTCCGATTCATTTTTCATTAAACTTATGTCTAATATGATCCCGAAATTTGTTTTTTCAGCTCTTATAGATTCCGGCTTGACTCATTGTTTTTTAGATACAAAATTCATGCAAAAAAATCCTTTGTCAAATTATCCAATAAATCCCGTCGGTCTCTGCCTCTTTGATGGCACAAGTAATTTGGTTGTTACCCAAGCTTGTGATTTATCCATCTGTTTCCCATGTGGAACATCTCAATTGGTCACTTTCTATGTGACCCAGTTAGACTCAAGTTGCTCGGTGGTCCTTGGACACAACTGGCTTACCCACTACAATCTGTTGATTGACTGGATAGCTAACAGTATAACATTCTGGACCCCTGCGGCAGCTGAGGAAACTGTGCCCGACACGGCCTCCATGGCACCCATGGCCTTCCCGGCACCTGCAGTCTCGAGGACTCCTGTGATCCCTACGGCACCCATGGCTTCCCTGGAACCCACAGCACCTCCGTCTATTTCTCTGATTAATGCTGCAGCTTTTATTAGGGCTTCAAAAATGGATGGGTCCCAGGCATTCACTATCAACTTAAAGATTGATGAAGCAACTGGACATTTTTCAACCCCGGTATCGGAATCTGAGCAAGCCACTGACCTAGAAGACATCCTGGAGAAATATCATGACTTCGTGGATGTTTTTAGCAAGCAGAAAGCTGACCGGCTTCCACCCCACAGAGAATACGACTTAAAAATCGATCTCAAAGACGGTGCCCAGCCACCTCTAGGACATATTTACCCGCTCTCGTCCACAGAACTTTCCACAATCCACGATTTCCTGGATGAACATTTGTCCATAGGTTTTATCAGACCCTCAAATTCTCCTTTTGGAGCACCTGTTCTGTTTGTCAGAAAAAAGGATGGATCCCTTAGACTATGTGTTGATTTTAGAGGACTCAATGCTGTCACCAAAAAGGAGAAGTATCCACTTCCACTTATATCTGATCTGCTCGATGCCCCACAGAATGCCCAGATTTACACCAAAATAGATCTCAAACACGCCTATCACTTGGTCTGGATCACCACAGGTCACGAATGGAAAACCACTTTTAGACCCCGCTATGGGGCCTTTGAGTGGTTGGTGATGCCCTTTGGACTCACCAATGCTCTGTCTGTTTTTCAGTGTTTTATCAACAACATTTTCTCTGACATGCTTGATGTATGCATTATTGTTTACTTGGACAACATTCTTATCTACTCTGAGAAACCCACGGAACATGACAAACAAGTCTGTGAAGTTCTCCAGAGACTCAGACAACATGGTTTATTCATGAATGGTAAAAAATGTACTTTTGACACGGACTCTGTGGAATACCTGGGTTTCATGATGGGACCCGACAGACTCTGCATGGATGAAACTAAAGTGCAAGTCATCAAAGATTGGCCTGAACCCCGAAAAGTTAAAGATATACAATCCTTCCTTGGCTTTGCCAATTTTTACAGACAGTTTATCCGTGGATATTCCAACATCACAGTACCCCTTACCCATCTTACGCATAAGGATACTCCGTGGAATTTTAGCGATAAGTGTCAAAAAGCTTTCAATCTTTTAAAAAATTCTTTTTCTTCAGCTCCTATTCTGTCACATTGGAAACTGGACTTCCCACTCATTGTCAAAATGGATGCCTCGGACTATGCACTTGGAGCCATTCTGTCTATCCAGGACTCTGATGGAGAAGTCCACCCCGTGGCTTTTCTATCCCAGACTTTTACTGCAGCAGAGCTCAACTACGACATTCATGATAAAGAACTCCTGGCAATTTTTTCAGCTTTCAAAGTGTGGTGACACTATTTGGAAGGCTTGGGAACTCCTATTGACGTTGTAACAGATCACAAAAACCTGGAATATTTTTCTACCACAAAACCTTTGACCCACCGGCAGGCCCGCTGGTCTGAATATCTATCTGCCTTCAACATGATTATCCACTTTCGACCTGGCCATCTTGGCAGCAAACCCGACACTTTAACTAGATGATGGGACATCTATCCTAAAGAGGGGAGCAATGACTATGCCATGGTAAACCCGCACAACCTGAAACCTATTTTCACGAATCAGCAACTTACCGCATCAGTCTGCGCAACTTTCCTCATCAATCCCATTGTCTGTGGAATTATCATTATGGATATTGAGAAGTTACATCAAGATATTCTATTGGGAATTTCACTAGACCCGATTACTAAAGCTCACCTTGACAATCCCGTGGACCCCGATCAACCCCAGTGGTCTCTTGATCAGCATGGTTTCATTAGACTTGACGATTGGATCTATGTACTGGACTCCAATGGCCTCCGCCTCAGGATCCTTCAATACAAACATGATCATCCACTCTCAGGACATTTCGGATACAACAAAACTCTATCATTAATAAGAAGAGAATATACTTGGCCCAGACTCCATGGATTCGTTAAGCACTATTGTAAATCTTGCACTACTTGTCCTTGCTCAAAATCTCAGTGACACAAGCCATATGGCCTTTTGAAACAACTCCTGGTACCAGAACACCAGTGGAATTCTATCTCTATGGATTTCATTGAACACCTACCAGACTCCGAAGGCTTTTCCGCCATTCTAGTCATTGTTGACAGATTCTCAAAACAAGGTGTATTCATTCCTACCTATGACACAATTACATCTGTGCAGTTAGCGGAACTTTTTATCATCCATGTATTTTCCAAGCATGGAGTTCCATCCCACATGACATCCAATTGAGGATCAGAGTTCGTATCTCACTTCTTTAGATCCCTTGGGAAATCCTTGGACATGACATTACATTTCATGTCCAGACATCACCCAGAAGGTGACAGACAAACTGAACATGTCAACCAGACATTGGAACAATATCTCCACATATATTGCAATTACCAACAGGACAATTGGAAATCCTTGTTACCACTTGCAGAGTTTGCTTACAACAATGCACCCTTAGCCATTACTGGCATTTCCCCATTCTTTGCAAATAAAGGATATAATCCAAATATTACAGTACATCCAGAACGAAATCTCACCTCTGCTCACGCTCAAGAGTTCACCACGGACCTCCACGAGCTCCACAAGGAACTCTGGACTGCAATAAAGTCTGCCCAAGAGCAATATCAACATTCAGCAGACAAACACCAGATTCTGCCACCCAACTTCAAGATTGGTGACCATGTTTTTGTCAAAGCTCAATTCTTCCAGACTACCCGTCCATCAAAAAAGCTTGCTGAAAAATATTTAGGTCCGTTTGAAATTATCGCACAAGTAGGTTCAGTCTCTTGGACTCTACGGCTTCTGGATAGCATGCACACGGTACACCTGGTATTTCATGTTTCTATGTTAGAACCTTGTACTGTTAAGACTATCCTGGATCGTGTGCAATCTCTGCCTCCTCCAGTCATTATTGATGGAGAACCTGAGTTTGAAATCTCGCAAATTTTAGATTCGAAAATTGACAAGTGTCGATGCACTTGTAAACTGCTTTACTTGGTCAAGTGGGCAGGATACGAGGGCACCAATGAAGAAACCTCATGGATTTTGGCCATGGAACTCGGTAATGCCACGGAAATCGTTACTGACTTTCATACAGCTTACCCACTCAAACCTGGACCACTATCATCTCTCTGACCACACTCCGTGGACCCTGCATTACGTTTGGACTCATTTTCATTATTCCCTGTTGCCCTATGTCTCTCTTTGCTTTTACTGGTTCTGACATGTCTTTCAAGTCCTTAAGTGGATTTTCCGCGGACTTTGATCTTATGTCTTTTTCACGCTTTACTTTTACTTTCAAAAAAAAAATCATTATCAATTTCTATTCTACTTTTTCAGTCTACATTTATGGGACTGTGCTTTTTCCCCACTTCCTCAGCCATCTCCTCAGGGAGCTCCATGACCTCCACGGCAACCCCATCCTCATCTGACCTGGCATCCTCGGAACTCCTGACTTGCGGCTCTTCATACACATAGCCGCCATACTCCACCAGGAATCTCCAAAACTCCTTGCAGAGTCCACACAGTTCCTTCGCCACCAAAATGTGAACCTTGTTGCTCTTCTGGAGCAACTCATTTTGGGCCTTGATGCCCTTGGTGATCTGTCCCAGGACTTCATCCAACCCAGAAAATCTGTCCAACCTGCTAATGTCTCACGCCCTGGACACAGCCTGCTCATGAACTAAAGAACACCTCGCTTTGAGGTGCATGCATTGGTAGCAGGCCAGGCCCTGGCTGGACTTTCAATTGCATTCAGTGTTCTGGTCATTACAACCGGAACACCACGGGTCATTCCATGTGGGTAGGCAGACTGGTGCCACCTTCCTTGCCTTCTGTTGATATGGTTAGTTCCCTGGTTATCCCATGGACCCGAGGCTTACCTTTTGGGGGCTCTCTGGCTCCCCCTCAGACTCCGACTCAACTTCTGTCGCCTTGCGCTGAAAATGCCAAGTCAAAAAAAAAAAAAAAAACGACAAGTTGAACAGGGACTTACCTTGCCCGCGACTACTGTGGCCCTCTCCGCAGCCACCTGGGCTTTCTCCATGGCAACCCACACAGCCTCTTCCTCATCCTTCTTCCTCTTCTCCTCTGCCACTTTCTCCATGGCCAAAGCTGCCTGGTACTCCCTATCCAGGGCCTCCTCGACCTTCCTGGCTTCTTTTTCAGCCTCCTCCCATTGTCATCATTGCTCCTCCTGCTGCACCAAAATTTGGGCAGCGGTGAGTGGTGCCCAATAAAGGTTGTCCATGGAAGGACCAGCGGTCAGCATTGCTCTGCGCGGTGTTGGTTTTGGTCCCATTATGTCGAAGATGGGAGTAATAAAGAAGAAGAAATTTCTATTTTTTCAAATTTATATATAGGCTCATCGTGTTTGAACCTTACCTTCCAGATCACATGACTCCTTGACATATACATGTAACCAACATAACTTTTGACACATGCACGTAGCCGACAAGAACCTTATCAAGGTCTAAAGCCTCTTTGGGACTTTGGCATAAAGGGAGGGTACTGTTACAACTGGAAATCCCATCAGACTCTGGGCACTAACTTATATGCACCCATGCCCTATACACACCCATTATCAGTTTACTGGAATTCCCACCAGACTCTGTACATCAGACTTGTCTACGTTTGACTTCGTTACATTGTGTTTCAGTCACCGGAAAACCCACTGGACTCCATCTCTGTCTATTTCCGACCTCGTCCCGTGCATCAGTCACTGGACCCCACTCAGAAAACCTGTCATCCCTCTGACTGAGCCCCATTCCCATTTTAGTCAAATGACCTGTCACGATTTGGACTCCAATCCCACTCCGTTTCCCATTATGGTTTATGATTTGTCACTATTTGGACTCTGTGTTACGACCGGACAATCCTGCCGGACTCTGGGCACTAACCTGTATGCACCCACGTGCTACAAGCACCAATTGTCTGTTTATAGGATTTCCTGCCCGGACTCCATATGTCAAGACTTGTTATGTTCGACCTCATTACGACACATATCAGTCACTGGACTTTCCCTGGACTCTGACTCTGTCTATGTCCGTCTTCCTCCCATGCATCAGTCACCGGACCCCGCTTAGAATCCCGTCACTGCTCTAATCAAGCCCCATTCCCATTTTAGTCAAATGACCTGTCACGATTTAGGACTCCACTCCTGCTCCGTTTCCTGTCTTGGGTTATGCTTTGTCATGATTCAGACTCTGCTCCGTTCCGTCCCATTCCTAACACCAAACTTGGTGTTTACTATTCCTGTTTTATATTTTGTTAGTTTCATTTCATCATTACTGGATTTGGTATGTCATGCACTCCACGGTCTATATAAACTGGCAGATGTTGTACATACAATCCAGTCATAAAATTAGCTTAGATTCCCCCCAGTAATCTAATAACATTTTCCGCTCTAAACCCTTGCTTGATTCACATCGCTTTCACTAGTCAGAGCCCACAGGCTCCGGCGCATCTATCTCTCTCAACCATCTCGACTCACGACCCACAACCTCCAACCTATGACCTACGACCCATGACCCCCACCCGGACTCCCCAGGATTCCCATCCACCCGTTTGAAATAGGACAACACGATCTAGTGAGGGCACAGCCTATAAGCTGAAGCCAAGTCCTACCGGATATTCCACGGGTTTCTCTGGAGACCCGCCCTGTATGTATCCTAACACTCTGCTCCATTCTGTACCATTCCTAACACCAATTTGGTGTTTACTATTCCTGTTTTATGTTTTGTTCATTTCGTTTCATCATTACTGGATTTGGTATGTCATTCACTCCACGGTCTATTTAAACTGGCAGATGTTGTAAATACAATCCAGTCAGAAAATCAGCTTAAATTCCCCCCCAGTAATCTAATACATTTTCCACTCTAAACTCCTACTTGAATTACACCGCTGACACTAGTCAGAGCCCATGGGCTCCGACGCATCTATCTCTCTCACCTATCTCAACTCATGACCCACGACCTCCAGCCTACAACCCCTTGACCCACGACCCCCACCCAGACTCGCTGGGATTCCCGTCTGCCTGTCTGAAATTGGACAACACGATCTAGCAAGGGTGCAGCCTATAAGCTGAAGCCAAGTCCTACCAGATATCCCGCAGGTTTCTCCAGAAACCCACCCTGTACGTATCCTAACAGCCAGTATGTGAATATGCGAATTTATCAGACGATGAATTACAAAATAGGTTGGAAGATGTACCTATGATATTTTCCGCAAGTTCGACATGCGATATTATGCAATGGCATCAGCGTTTGGGGCATTTGAGTATGAATGCTATTAGGAATCTTGCATGACATTTTGCAACCAGAATGGAAATCGAAGAACTTGAAGGTTTTGAAGCTGACTGCATTGCATGTATTGAGGGTAAACAGCACAGAAACCCATTCAAAATTGGATGTACCAGAGTGATGAAGTTGGGAGAATTACTCCATATGGATTTAGCCAGACCTATGGAAACAATAAGTTTCAACAAAAAGCATTATTTCATTATTGTTGTTGACGACTTCTCCTGAGCTGTATGGGTTGAAACATTAGCAATCAAGCTGGAAGCAGTGCACAAAATAAAAGAATATATAACTCAACTGGAGATGTTATTCAATACGAGGGTCCAAGGAGTTATGACGGATAACGGAACCGAGCTAATAAATTTGGAATTTAGAAGTTATCTGTTATCGAAAGGTATAGCTTTATTTACCTCAGTGCCATATACACCGCAGCAAAATGGTGTTGCAGAAAGAGGTATACGCACCATTACAGAAGGGGCAAGAACAATGTTATATGTGACGAAAATAGCAAAAGGTGCACAAAACTTACTATACGCATCAAAACTCCCAAAATTCTTGTGGTCGATCACAGTCAAAATGATGGCATATTTGAGGAATCAGAGTCCATTGCATGCAAACAATGGACATATGCCTCTTGAACGATTAACTGGAGAAAAGCTGGATTTAGCAGATTTGTGGATATTCGGAAGTCCAGTTAGTGTGGCAGTTCCTAAACAAAGATGTCAGAAGTGGGACTCATGTTCAAAGATGGGTCATATGGTTGGGTATGAACTGTATTCATCTGGATATTTAGTGTGGTTCCCTGGAATGAGGAGGATTGAAAATGTACGAGATGCGATATTCCACGAAGATGCAATGACTTTGCCATCACCAGTGCCTTATGGAGATGAAGGTCAATTTAGAGATATGAATAGTGTACCTCCTATTCAAATCAAGAGTGAGCCTCAACCTAGACTGACGATCCGTATCCCACCTCGTCCTCGACCTATCGAAGAAAAAGAGGAGACTATGATGAGGGAAGAGTCTCAATTAGTGTCAAACGTACCTGACTATCCTCATGGAATAACAAGATCTGGTAAAGTACGAGAAGTAATTTGAAGTTCATTGTCAGTCGAAAAAAGAATTAGAAGATTCTAATGTACCAGTTGTTTTCTCGACTTTGGACAATCTGACGATAGAGGAGGCATTGAATATGCCGGAGATGAAGGATTAGCTTGGGAAGAAGCTAGACAGGCGGAGTGGAAAAATATGGTAGAACATAATGTATTCGGTGCACCTGAAGAACCACCACCAGGAACATGTGTTTTAAAAACCGGAATGGTATGTCGTGGATCATACAAGAATGGCGAACTAATAAAGAGGAAAGTACGAATCGTTGTAAAAGGATTTAGTCAAATTCCTGGATTACATTTTAACGAAACATATGCACCAGTCATGAAGTGGGAAATGTTCCGAATTTTACTGGTGCTGGGAGCAATAACAAATTCAGCTATACATCAATTTGATGTCAAATCGGCATACATACATGGGACGATGAAAGAAAAAGTTTGGGTTCAACAACCAGAGGGGTTTGAAGAACCCGGAAAGGAGAATTTAGCATTACCATTATTGAAGGCTCTATATGGAACAAAACAGGGAGGCAATGAGTGGATAAAAATGCTATATGATTTTATGGTTAAAGAACTCACCTGGTTCTTTCCGATTTTGACAGCGCTACATTCTTCAAAATATGGGATGATGGAAGCTGGGCTGTAGTTGCATTTTGGGTGGATGATGCAACTGCTGTAGGTGATGAAAAATGGCTTCTAGATCTCGAAAAGGCATTCTGCAAATGATTTGGAATTTTGAGCAAAGGTGAGGCCCATTGGATATTGGGAACGAGTATTCGTCGAGATGCTGAATCGAAATCAATATTCATATCACAAAAGGAATATATCGAAAATATAGTGAAGAAGTTCAACATACAAAATTCCAAGCCAATTTGAACTCCCATATCACTTGGAATCAATTTCACCTCTATTATTCGCCCAGATACTACAGAAGAACAAAATGAAATTGTGGAATTGCTATATCGTGAACTTATTGGAAGTTTGATGTTTGCAGCTACAGTATTGCATCCCAATATCGCATATTCTGTTAACAAACTATCTCAATATTCATCAAATCCCGTGAGAATGCATTGGGACTTAGCTAAACGTATCCTGCAATATTTATACATGACTTGAGATTTTGAGCTTCGATTGGGAGGACAAGCACTTTGTCTACATGGATATTCGGATGCCAATTTCGCAGGAGATAAAGAGGATAGACATTCAACAGGTGGATATGTGATTTTTTTAGGTTCAGGAGTGGTATCTTGGTCTTTGAGGAAGCAATCAACAGTCGCCCTTTCATCCACCGAAGCGGAATATATTATGCTTTTGGAAGCGGCTCACAAAATTATGTGGACGCGTCATTTCCTCGAAGAACTTAATATAATATATGAAGAACCAATGGCAATTTTTGAAGACAATCAAGGTACTATCGCATTTGCTCAAAACCAATGTGCTTTGAGAAGGATGAAACATATTGAAGTGAACTACCACTTCATTCATCATTTGATTGAAAATGGCACTATCCAACTCATCTATTGATCAACCAAACAAATGATTGCGGATATTTTAATGAAATCTCTTTCTTCACCAATTCATTACCATCACACAGAATGTTTAGGACTTACTTCTTCAAAACTCAAGGAGGAGTATTAGGTATAATGAGCATTAAAGAAGTAAGCACTTGTACGAAGAAGGTGAGACAAAAATATCTCGAAAAGACACAATGCGTCATATTGTTCAATCTCCTCTCGAATGTACTATTATATACGTGTAGTATAGCTAGGGAATCTCTCAGCGAAGATTTATAAGTGATATGTCTATTGCCTCATCATGAAGCAAAACTTATCTATGTATTTAGTACTTAAACATCTTTAGGTATTGTATAATATAGCAAACATTTAACTGCTGAGATACTTAAACATCTTTATGAACCGACATGCCATACCTCAGTCGATTCTCACTTTCGTTCGACTAGATGCAGCAGTTACTGAAGCCTTTGAACCTATTAAATCCGGGTAAGTTATTTTTTGATGACAGATTGGTGAATGTGGCTGTAACCAAAGGCACTGATGGCCTGTGACGTGTTGAAAGGAGGTCTCCCATGGCCTCGAGGATGTGAGTGAAAAGTAAGTAACATTTTGTTATCTCTGTTGTATTGGTTTTCTTACCTGAAGTATCCCATTCTCACAGAATTAGTGGTGGAAGAGGCCCAACACAATGCCAGATATAGCCATTTGCCATCTTCCTCTGGCTGCACTGGAAACCCAAACTGGTGCCTTTTGCCTGTTGTTGGGTCCACACGATCAGTGAAATAAATGTAGAGTCCAGGATTACTACAAGTCAATCTGATCAGTCATGTCTAATGCCAATCGAGACTTGAAAAAATGAGACTTGCCGACCTATGAAGATATCAAATAACACTGTGGACTGTGCTGGTCAAAGTGGTAAATGGAGAATGAAATAAACCTAAACAATGGGGATGGGAGATAGAAAGGTGTTGCAGACCAAATTTGAATCCATCCCAAGTCCCAGTCGAAGTCAAGTAGGTAGAGAGTGGTTGACGAAGATTATATGAATTGGAAGAAAACATAATGAGCATAGAGAATAAATCAGTTCAGAACCACATACCATAACACAAGACATCAAAGTAAGATAACAAGAGAGATGTAACATTATATTACATGACTTGTTGATGGGAGGTGGGACAGCATTGTGATGATAAAAGGAATAAAGAAAGACTTCTCAATGTTATTGAAAGAGTGCCGTCGCCTGAGAACATGCTATGTCACTTAACAGAGGAACAAAGAGACAAAGGGAAAATAATGTCATATAATCAGGGCTGATGCTTGAAGGTCAGGTTCCTGAGAATGAAAAAGGACCCGGGACTACAATGAGCCATAACTATCCCAGATTACTTCCAGGTTGAGTATGCCCCACGGCTTTCTTTTCTAGTGCCTCATAGCTCATACCCCTCAGGATAGATCCAGAAGCATGTGTTATGAGGGAGTATTGGGTTATCAGGGAGGTATTAAAACCCATTTACTAATTTGGTTACTCTAGAATTGTATGCATTATTAGAGAGTATGGGCTTTACCAGGTATGTGTTATAAGGGAGCTGACTGTATTAGTAATGGTGCAATGTGGAGATCTGGAATGACTGAAAAAAAGATTTTTCGTTGAAACCTTACAAGGTTGTTGAGTGGGACAAAACGACTTTTGCATCTCCAACTGGACACATATTTGAGTAGGCAAGATCACACAAAACAACAAATTTAATATATTTTATTTGAAAATTTCCAAGTTTATTTCATACATTAGTGCAAGAACTTTTTCTCTTACTAAATACTCCAGAAAACAGGAGAGCTTTGCCCCATTAATTATTTTATTCTTAATATTGATCGGATCTGCAGTCCGGCAAATTTCATTATAGCGGCAAGCGCTGAAATTGATCGGTTATGTGTTCGTACGCCACATGCCTTCTGGTAGATCTACCAAGGTCCAAATCGCGTCGTGCACATAAGCATAAAGGTAATTGAAATCGAAATACCATCTCCATTGGAAGGAAAGCATTGTTGTTAAAAGTGTAGAAAATGAATGGCCAGACTGAGAATTGAACCCAGGGCTTCTGCTTACATAACAGAGGTGTTAACCCATTACACCATCTAACCCTGGGAAACTGTGCTAGCATTACTCAATCTAACACACTCCCTTAATGCTAGCACTCAACTATATTATAAGCAGATATAGGTCCTCTCTGGCTCTTTTGTCCAGACTTGTCCACTATACCACACAGAAATATAGCTGTTCACTCTACACACAGGAACCATGCCCTATAGCACACAGCGGGGCCCATAACCTGTTGAAGACTCAAGAACCTAATAGTAGTTTAACTCAGTCACGTTGTATGTAAGGTAACAGACTGATATATTATATACCTAATAGTAGTTTAACTAATCAACAACTATTAGTTACAGTAAGGATGAGTAGCTTAGGACCTTAACTCACCTCAGTCACGTTGTATGTAAGGTAACGGACTGAGGTGTTTCTACTGTGGTCAACTACCTTATATATGGCCGGTCGGCTCCGAATGTCGCTAGGCAAGTGCCGGGTACCCGAGGGAAATGGCATAAGCATGAATGAGTGACGCGTGAGCCTAATTCAACACTCCTCCTGGCTAAGCGTTCTCTTCGGATTCACATAAACGAACAGGAGGAAAACATTGTCTTGTGTATGCAGTACGCGAAATGACTTTGTGAACATATCTGTTAGATTGTCTGCTGAAGCAAGATGTTGTACACCGATATCCCCATTGCTGCGTGTGTAATATCATATGTCGATATGTTTTACTCGTGCATTGCTTTTCATGTTCTTTATCGGAGATATTGCGCCTGAATTCCCATTCCATAGCAAAAGCTGGTCGCGGTTGCGGGTAACGAACTTCCTGGGTCACCAACTTCATCCATGACACAAGACGTTTTTTGGACACTCCTCCTCACCGTTGCACTCCTTGAAATCGAAACCGAAACTGGGGGTGCGAGCAACGCCAGGTCCATGTGAGCAATACTGGACCTGAATATAATAGCTGAGCAGATCGTGCAATACTGGGGCTGAATATGATAGCTGAGAGATCGTATAACTCCTCGCATGAACAATATTAAACGACCTCCTCCTCATGCGTGAGAGTCATCATTACCGGAAATTTTGAGGATTCAACAACAGCAATGGGTTGGCATATCGTATTGATAGGGAGTGGGGCGTGAGATGTCGAAGCGAGTTTGAGTAGATTCTTGACCCGAAGCGGCTAAACACCTGCTTTATGCTGACCCGGCCTTTTTTAATACAAAAGAAAGAGCTATATGACAAATTGCATAACTTCCCGATTCCAGGTCCCGGCGACGCAAGTTAGGATAATGGGACAGACCATTTCTGGAACACGAGACCATCACGGATGCAATGCACTGCGGGGTTGGTCGAAGGAAGCAAGAAAAAAATGTTGGAATAAGCCCCACTGCTCCAGGATGTGAGGTCATCGTCCATAGAATTCCATGTGTCATGCATGCTGTGAGTGGGAGATGCCGTGAGATCTTCAACGGCGTAAATAATCAAGGTGCCACAAGAGGTGTGCGCAGAACCGGCTTCAACGAGACAGGCTCGCTGAGTCGCATAAGGTGGGACTAAAAAAAATTCTTCTTGACTCGTATCAGCTTGTACAAAGCAAATGCTCATTCGAGGAAGGGGAATATATATATATATTATTGTCGGCCAGGCAAGCTTGTTGAGTCGCAATAAAATGGGACTTAAAATTCTCCTCCTCGACTTACATAGTCTTGTATAAGGACGGACGTACGGTTTGGATAATTTATTGACCTGTGCCACAAACATGAAAAGAAAAGAAAGTTCTCGGGTTTAGCCGTCACGGGTTCCTTTTTGAGATGGTTTGACTGGAGGCAATTCCCTTCCTCCTCCACCATTCCGGGATTTGGCCCCCGGGCTTAAAGGACCTGTTGATAGTGTGGCCAATTATCGAATGGACCATGGAGGCATGGATGACGGTGTCAGTCGCAGCGAAATGGCCAAATGCTCGATAAACATGCTCTCGCGCGTAGACTTCCTTCTGTCCTGTCTGGCCATCGTTGGACTCGGTGTCGCCTACGAATAGCTGCGTGTTTTTCGACGACACGTGGACTTTAAAATTGCGCGATCGCTCTGTGCGGGGTCGAACGGTGGTGGTGCAGTGAGTGTGCCGCCACCGAGTGAGCAGGATATTTTATTGACAACTCAAGTGAAGAGCCGCAACATTGTTGCCGTTCCGTTTGCAGCTCGCTTCTATCGAGCGTTCTTGTACGGCGTAGCTGCTTTCTCGTCCTTCTTCCTCTTTTCGGGACAGGTGGATCCCGAGGCGGTTCAGTCGGTGTCATGGAGCACTAATAACTCATCGCTGTTTGTCCAGCTAGGTTTTGGGGCTTCGTGATGCTTCCACTAAGGTAGCCATGCACTCCGAGCATTAGCTGCAGACAAAGTCATTTCTTTCCATGAATACCATTATTCGGTGGTCAGTATCGGGTGTCAGGGCATATTGCAGTGGTCCAATTCAGGTTCGGTTCAGGATTCAGTGCACACCGTTCAACAAGGTGTGACTAACTCAGGTTCAGTTCGGGGTTCGCCATTCAAGGCATGACTAGCTCGGGTTCGGTTCGGGGATTTGGTGCACACCGTTCGAGGCGTGACTAACTCGGTTCGGTTCGGGATTCGGTGCACACCGTTCAACAAGGTGTGGCTAACTCATGCACACCGTTCAACAAGGTGTGACTAACTCATGCACACCCTTCACCAAGGTGTGGCTAACTCATGCACACCCTTCAATAAGGTGTGACTAACTCATGCACACCGTTCAACAAGGTGTGACTAACTCATGCACACCCTTCAACAAGGTGTGACTAACTCATGCACGCCCTTCAACAAGGTGTGGCTAACTCATGGTTCGGTGCACGCCGTTCAACAAGGCGTGGCTAACTCAGGTTCGGTGTTTTGTTTATACTCAGTTTGGTCTGAGTCAGGTTCGGTATTCGTTTATACTCAGTTTGTATCTGAGTCCGGGTCGAGGTCGGTCGGGGTCAGTGTGGTCAGTTTTCTTATGCAGCGCTTTTCAACGAGACGTTCACAGGCTCGGGTTCAGGTTCCGTACAGCGTACGCTGTTCGACGAGGCGTGACGGTGGTTCAGTTCGAGTCGACTTCGTATCGCGATTGTCAAAAAGAAGTCAGTGTGACGTCCGCAACGATAAAGCAAGCAGCTGGTGACAGAGCCGTGCAAGTCCAGTGGTTTCACCCCCACTCGGCATTGGCTTGATAATGCCCCTCAAGCTGGGTAATGCGTTTGTGAATTTTTTTTTATTTTTTATTTTTTTTCACCAGCTACGGCACATTTTGACCATGTTGAATACACAGGAAACCCGGTGCAAACACGTTGAACATTAGAGGAAATTAGCATGCAGCGGTCAGAGTAAGGTAACTGTTCTGCATCAAAGCGGGCAGCGTCAATGATCAATCTGTGCGGTCGTGATGCGAATAGAGCAGAAGTGGTTACACTCAGATGTGGAATGGGCCAAAAGGGTTGTTGAAGGATGGAGGATCTGATGCCACTGCGACAAGTGTGTCAAACATAAATACAGTGGCCGCCTCCTTCCACTTGTGCGGTGCTTTGATTCCCTATGCTCCTCCTCGCCGCTCTACTCCTCCTTTCGCGTAGTCTCCTACAAAGCTGTAGAAGAAAGTGACTTTCGGGACAAGATGTGATTGATCCGTTGGTTGTGAAAGTGTCGAGTAAACATAATGGGTTAAATGATGCAAAAAACAAAACTCCTTGCAACTTGTCGAACGAATAGCGACAACGCCGCGTTGTATCGCTTGTCGATCGTAGGACGGCCGTGCGTTTTTGTGTCCGTCATCCAGCTCTTGAGTCAATGAGCAACGTTAATGGAGGTATTCCCAAGGTTGCTAAGGAATTGTAGCGGCATTTGAGAGGCTGGAGGTGTTGAATAGTCAAATATAGTTATGGTAGGAAAAATATCATTTCGAGTGTTAATTGTAGTGACAAGGGATGGCCATGATGGATTGTTAGCGACAGCTGGTTGGAACCACAACCGAGTCTCTCTTTGAGGGGCGAGATAGGTTTTCAACGTCGAACAAAAAAAACTCCGGGGGTGGTTTAGTACTGGAACGATGCCCTCAAGTCTAAGTGCCATCAACAACGAGGCGATCGACACCATGTGTAGGAACAATGAGTCCTAAAGAAGAATGATGGGAAGAAGAGGGTTGCGAAGATGAATATGCAACCTGTGCAGAAAGTTGTCTCAATTAGGATATAATTAGATAGGTTCTTGAGACTTGAGAACACGATTGGACTGTGTTCCGTCAATCGTATTATACGGCGCGATCGGGGCCCATAACCTGTTGAAGACTCAAGAACCTAATAGTAGTTTAACTCAGTCACGTTGTATGTAAGGTAACGGACTGATATATTATATACCTAATAGTAGTTTAACTAATCAACAACTATTAGTTACAGTAAGGATGAGTAGCTTAGGACCTTAACTCACCTCAGTCACGTTGTATGTAAGGTAACGGACTGAGGTGTTTCTACTGTGGTCAACTACCTTATATATGGCCGGTCGGCTCCGAATGTCGCTAGGCAAGTGCCGGGTACCCGAGGGAAATGGCATAAGCATGAATGAGTGACGCGTGAGCCTAATTCAACAATTGTGTACATTCTTCTCCGTGAAAAAACTGTTGGAATACGAGCGTTACATAAGTTCGTAACACATATTCCTTTTGTTCTTTGTTCTTTGTTTCATTACTCCCATTGTTCAATCCCTTTTTGTTGCCCCATTTGATATTCTATTGTTTAGCAGACATATATAAGTAGCCTAGTGTTAATGTATCTACTCATTCGTTTGCCTAATCTTACTACAAGATATACGCACAAACGGAATTTATATACTGCTCTTATAGTTCATCCGGAGATTCTATATTTTATTTCAACAAACACTGTGAAAGAGGAGGACCGGGAATGCGAGAAAGTTGGCAGCGTTCTCATATCTCAGAATCATATAGCTAGACATGACAGAAAGTTGTTCAATGGATCTGATTTATCCGAGTTTAATCCTCCTCCCATATGCACCTCGGCAGCTGTAATTACTCCGCCACATACCTTTTTAAGAGACATTAATTGGATTAAATAAGGACAACATCAATGCTTACCAATTGAAGCGCAATGACGTCCCCGGCCACGCTGCGTCATCGATGTAACTGGACTCTATGTCCGAGTCATCCACGCAACTAGGCTCCGCATCATAAGAAGCACGCAATAGCACATTGAGGTCCGCCCGAGGGGCCAAAAATGCAACGTGGAGAAATGGGGTCAAACAAGACGAAGACTTGGGGGTCCCTAAATCATTTTTTCAGACACTGACATTAATAAAGCGCATGTAGACATTCAAATCCCAAGGTATTTCCACTTCTAAGTATCTCTGGCAGCTGAGGACTATTGTCACGTACGTTTTAGTATCATTTCCAAAAGACCTCTCTGCTTACTGATCATCAACTCGTGTGGAGAGACCCCCTTAGGCCTACATTTCTTTATGTAAAGCAGTACGTATTCTTTCCACGCTTTCAAGATGTGAGACGTGGCGAGGTTCCATGAATAACAGATATGGGGCCCCACGCTGAAGCCATAACTGCCGGCGTAGCCTTCACGAAATACGACAGGTATGTCTAGGCGGAAGAAAAATGAGCAACTATCTTGTCAGTGTCCTAGCTCGAAAAATACCTTCTCATTGGTTTTGCACCTTGTATTGTTACGCTCTCAAGCGTTCCTACGTTGTCTGGGAGGTTAAGGTCAGTGTAGACGATAACTTGGGGCTCCTCGCCCAAGATTTCAAAGAACCACTCGTGTATTGCCAGACTACAAAATGGCCCGTAGTTTTGTCCAGCCCACATCTCAAAAAGCCAGGGACCCTACAGTATGTCTCTCACCTCGACCCCCGAAGGCTTCCCAGAAACCCGGAGTCCAGTAGTTAATTAGCCAATTGATGACTGGTATACGAACTTTGATCCATTGAGGCAGTGCCGAAACGCCATGAAGGCCAAGCGGAGATGAATAAATCGAGGAGGGAAATTGGTGATGGCTTGACAGAATATCTAGGGCCCAAGCAATCAAAATAAGGAGTCCATTCGTGGTCCTGTGGAGACTATAAAACTCTGCTAAGGCCTGTTGGGATGGTCTCTTACTTTGGCATAGGAAAGTGGGGCCTAGCTGTTATCCAGGAGTTTCTCCGACTCACACTGCTATTGCCTGTGCTTTTGAGATGGGAGTACTTACGAGGGATCTCTGTACTTGTATCCAGATGCTCAATTCTCTTACTGAACCTTTGTGAATCTTCCATCTCCAATCCATATGCATCTTCTAGCCAATACTATTGTCATCCTAAAAATACAAAATAAATATACAAAATGCTAATGTCTCCAATAGTCCGCTTGGTGAAGTACAGTTTTAAAACCCTCTGAAGGAACATGGGACGTCCATGATATAAGCTGATTAAGCTGATTCACAGCGGATGTAAACACAAAATAAAAATGCTGCAAGGAAACAACCCTCAGTTCAAGCTGCATGTTACACATAATGGTGGCGAGTTTCAGGATTGCTGTCAGTAAATGGCCTCCAATCCTGAGAAAAAACAATACCTTATATTGGCAGTGTTGTGTTTGTTATAGGCGGGAAGCAGACCCATCACAAATATATCATGGAATGGCTGTGAAGAGATGAGATTGAGTTATGGTGGATGGAAAAGGAAAGGATACACACACCAACTGGAGGAAAGAGAGAGGGGGCTAAATAGAGGGAGAAGAGAGAAAGACAGGTTACACGCACCTCCTGGAGGAAAGAGAGAGGAGACCAATCAGAGGAGGACAAAGAGAGAAGGAAACGGTACACGCACAGGCTGGAGAAAAGAGAGAGGAGGCCAATCAGAAGAGGACAAAGAGAGTAAGAAATGGTACACGCACCCCCTGGTGGAAAGAGAGAGGAGGCCGATCAGAGGAGGATGAAGAGAGAAGCAAATGGTACACGCACGAGCTGGAGGAAAGAGAGAGGAGGTCAATCAGAAGAGGACGAAGAGGGAAAGAAAGGGTACGCGCACCAACTGGAGGAAAGAGAGAGGAGGCTAAATAGAGGGAGAAGAGAGAAAGACAGGTTACACGCACCCCCTGGAGGAAAGAGAGAGGAGGCCGATCAGAGGAGGATGAAGAGAGAAGGAAACAGTACACGCACAGGCTGGAGAAAAGAGAGAGGAGGCCAATCAGAAGAGGACAAAGAGAGTAAGAAATGGTACACGCACTCGCTGGAGGAAAGAGAGAGGAGGCCGATCAGAGGGGGACGAAGGGAGAAGGAAATGGGACACGCACGAACTGGAGGAAAGAGAGAGGAGGCCAATCAGAGGAGGAAAAAGAGAGAAGGAAACGGTACACGCACGAGCTGGAGGAAAGAGAGAGAACGCCGATCAGAGAAGACGAAGAGAGAAGGAAATGGTATACGCACCGGCTGGAAGAAAGAGAGAGGAGGACGATTAGAGGAGGACGAAGAGAGGAGGAAACACAGTACACGCACTTGCTGGAGGAAAGAAAGAGAAGGCCGATCAGAGAAGGACGAAGGGAGAAGGAAACAGGACACGCACCAACTGGAGGAAAAAGAGAGGAGGCCGATCAGAGGAGGAAAAAGAGAGGAAATAGTACCCGCGCTGGAGGAAAGAGAGAGGAGGCCGATCAGAGGAGGACGAAGAGAGAAGGAAACGGTACACGCACGACCTGGAGGAAAGAGAGAGGAGGCCAATCAGAGGAAGACGAAGAGAGAAGGAAACGGTACATGCACAAGCTGGAGGAAAGAGAGACGAGGACGGTTAGAGGATAAAGAGAGGAGGAAACACGGTACACGCACGAGCTGGAGGAAAGAGCAGAGGTCGATCAGCGTAGTGCAAGAGAATCAAGGGAACAATGACTCACCCCCTAAAATGCAATAAGAACAAGAAGTTTCAATGACTTAGTACTGATGCGTGTGACAGACCTTCCCCATCTTGATCAAGTGTTGTAACTGGTCCAGCATATGCCCCAGTTGTTGCATTTGGCCTTTAGCACGGAACTTAATAATCCCCATCAATGACTGTTCCAACGGGGCGGATTGCTCCATACCTTCATCAAAGCCCACCCTGCATGACATATATAGAAGAGGACATATAGAAAACTCATATAGTCCTCCGGGAATGCTTCTGATGAGGTAGGTAATTCAATATTTCCAAACTCCACCCAATTTTCCCCTGCGTGCTTGACTGCCAAATACAAGTGCTGAGCCCAATAACACTTGGCATATTCCATGGTGTTTGGTTGTGGACTATACTTGGGTTCTTCTAGTCCCACTCCGGAGGATGGCTCAACCACCAGTGAAGCTGAAGGTGAAGTGACAACGGCAGCGACCTCGACAGTTAAGCCGGGTGAATGGGAATTAGCAGAGAGAGGAACATCGGAAGGGTTGGCATGTGAAGAAGCAGGACAGGGGCGACCGAGAGTCCCAGGCATTGTGATGAACGTGGACGTGGATATCGATTTCGAAGGTGCAATGGTGGAAGCTGGGAGCAAATGTTGCGTATGGCAGCGTGTGTCGGAAAAATCCGAAAACCCTAATCAGGCCTGAGCATGCCTTAACAGGCCGATCAGGCGCTCAGGTTCGCCAAACAGCTGATCAGGCCTGATTTGGTTAAGAGTTTAGAGCAGGCCCTGACCAGGGAACTGGATACATGGAGCAGGCAATCAGCATGACGTACCCTGTCCAGGCTTGTCAGGTGACCTGTCCAGGCTCATCAGGTGACCTGTCCAGGTTCATCAGGTGACCTGTCCAGGCTCATCAGGTGACCTGTTCAGGCTCATCAGGTGACCTGTTCAGGCTTGGACAGGCCACATCAGCTGTCAAATAAAAAAAAGAAAGCTGTGGGTCTTGGGACTCCTCATTCAAGAGACACCATCCTGCTTAATACAGGTAACTTAGGCACCCAAGAGGAATATATACTAAATAATACAACTGTTTACACCGGGAATTGAACCCACGACCAAGAGAGATTACCAATACAAAATACATAAACAAAATACAATTACTATTACACCACAGAACTGACATATGTAGGGCCATCATTTAAGCCCCATAACCATCAATAACTGGCTCACTATTATTTAATAATAACCAAGATATCGACACTAAACTGCCGCTTGCATAGATTATTTTACGTGTGTAGGATTTTTTTTTTTTTTTTTTTTCGATATATTTGTATCCCACTTCAAGTAACAAGGACTAACTGCAGCCAGGGGCATGGTGTCCCCACTAAACTATGCTACAGAATTACAGAGTGCCAAGTGAGCTACATGGGTATGAGGGATTTTGGTGGGAGGGAAGCAGTCTGGGTTTTCGGTGTGAGGTGGGAAGTGGGGGTTGTAGGCACAAAAAGAAAGAGACACAAGAGGATAGTACAAGCATGCAAAGGGGATATAAGTACGCAAATGAAATACAAATAGCTAGAAGGAGACTTTTCTGTGTCCAGGAGATAGGAGGCGTAGGTCAAGCGGGAGGTCCGTGGCAAGGTAGGGGGCCTCTAGGGTGGGTCATGAGTCTGTGTGGTTTCAGGCGTGCCAGGTTGGGTCGAAATGGGGTTCTGAGGTCTGTTAGGCTGTTTTGCAAAGGCAGCAGTTTGGCAAATGAACTTAGAAACCGCCCTGAGCCCCGACTTCATGCCCAAGAGGAAGGCTAGGTCGATTCCACGCGAGACCTTGCACAGGAGGGAGCGGTGTCCTTCAAAGAGGGAGCAGCTGGTGAGGATGTGTTCGCGTGTCTGGAGAGGTGTGGAGCCACATGGACAGGCAGTGGAGAGGTTGGGAAGAAAGCGAGAGTAGTACTCCCCAAGGAAGCCATGCCCGGTGATTGCTTGGATGAGGCGGGTGTGTTGTGCTCGGGAGCCGGGGAAGTCCTTGTGGATGGGAGAGAGTTTGAGCAATGGCGGGCTAGTGAGGACCAAAGCTGAGGCATTCGAGTGCAGTTTGGCGGCCCAATCCCTGTCCCATTCTCTAACTGAGCGGACTTTGGCCCTTTCCCTAGTCAAGTGTAGTACTGGCCTGGCAGAGGTGGCCTGCTCTGCCAGTGTGTCAGCGTGTTCATTGCCTTGAAAGTCTGAGAGGTGAGGATGGGAAAGCAGGAAGTCGCCATCAGCAGGGGACGATGCTAGTGCAGAGGTCCAAGATGGTTGCGCCTTTGACTCAATGGAGAGGAGCAGTGGCTCAGTGCTGCAAGGTAAAATAATGGATGTGCGAACTTCGGGGGACAGAGAAGAGCAAGCTGCACTCGACGTTGTACCAAGCCTGGATCATGTGTAGGTGTGACCATTGATGTTATTCACATTGTGGCAGGTTTCATAGTGGATGTAGCACCGGGTTTCTTGCTTAACAAAAGTCAGCCGGGATGCCTTCACTGGTTGTACGCAGGGTGGACTTGCACTCGGTGGTATATCGTGATGTTGTGTTTACATTTACATTCACCATCTTTGTCGTGTTGATTTTGCGTTTCTGCTCCAGTGCCAGTCCCTCGACACCGTTGGTTTACATTCCCTCCCGCCTTCGATGCTGCCAATGTGTCTCTCCCACCCTCCTTCCACAGGTTCTAATCTCCCACCCTCCCCGCTCTTTCTCCTTTCCACTTTCTGTCAGGATGTGGTGCTGCTGATACCCCCAGGACTGATATTGCACTTGCTCGAACGTCAGAGTCAGAGTCCTTCAATAGTGCAACAACATGGGTAATGGCAGGTGCAATGGCGGCTCGCCATCTGGCTGTGGCTAAACATCAGCTGGATTTCCATCCTATTATCACACCGCACCTTTCTCTAAAAACTTTGCCAGGGTCGATACTGTGCTTGATTGAATGGAACAGTCAGAGTCCTTCAAAAGTGCAACAATGTTGGGAATGCCAGGCCTAATGGCAGCTTGAAATTCAGCTGTGGTCAAATGTGAGCTGGACTCCCATTCCATTATCACACTGTACCTTGCTCTGAAAAGTTCACCAGTTTATGTACTGTGCATGATTGAAAGAAAGGTTCAGAATCCTTCAAAAGTGAAAGAATGTCGGGGATGACACCCGCAATGGCGATGCAAAATTCGGCTGTGGTCAAATGTCAGTTGGATACCCGTCCTGTTATCACACCACACCTTGTTTTGAAACATTCACAAGGGCCACTACAGTGCATACTTGAACAAAATGATGAGAATTGTTCAACAGGGCAACAATGTTGGGAATGGCAGGTGCAATGGCAGCTCGAAATTTGGCTGTGTCAAATGTCTGCTGGACTCCCATCCCATTATCACACACCGCACCTTGCTTTGAAAATGTCCCCCAGGACCCATACTGTAAACTGTTGAACGGAATTATCAGAGTGCTTCAACAGTGCAACAATGTCAGGAATCGCATGCGCAATGGCTGCTCGGGGTTCGGCTGTCGTCAAATGTCAGCTGCATTCTCATCTCATTATCACACACTGCACCTTGCTCCGAAACCTTCTCCAGGGCCGATACTGCCTGTGATTGAACATCAGAGTCAGAGTCCTTCAACAGTGTGACAATGTTGGGAATGACAGGTGCAATGGTGGCTCCTGATCTGGCTTTGGTCAAATGTCAGCTGGATTCCCATTCCATTATCACACTGCACTTTGCTCTGACACCATCCCCAGGATGGAAACTGCACTTGATCGAACATCAAAGTTAGACTCCTTTAACAGTGCAACAATGGTGGTAATGACAGCCTCAAATGGTGGCTCGAAATTTGGCTTTGGTCAAACATCAGTTGGATTCTCATTCTATCACCATACTGTACTGTACCTTTTTCTGACATCTTCCCCATGAATGATACTGCTCTTGATCACACATCAGAGTCACTGTCCTTTAACAGTGCAACAACAGCAGGAATGACACCCTTAATAAAGGCTCAAAATTCGACTGTGGTCAAATGTCAGCTGGATTCCCATCCCATCATCACAACCCACCTTGCCCTGAAACTCGTTGCCTGCCTAATGGCTTCTGGAACTATGTAATGAGCTGTGATACAATGAGGTCACTAATGGCTTCGGCAGTCTTCATAGAGCAGTCCCTTTAGATCCACATAAAAAGTTATGATATGATTTTGTCTAGCCTGGAGATCATAATTAGCTTTGTAGTTCCTAGTCAATGTCAAGATGAGCGGCACCTGTATGGTTGGGTAGAGGGAGAGTGATTAGCTCTCTGCATATGCATGGGAAGACTCGCTGCCTACCCAACCTTAGGCAGTGAGTTTTTTTTTTTTTTAATACATTTGTATACCACATCACATAACATAAAGTGATATTTCTGACAGAAAGGTTCGCTATGTGGTATGATGCAATTTGCTCAAAGGCTCTAATATACACTTCATATGCCAGTGATTTCCGTCTGCCTGCCAGTCTCACTATCTCAGGGTCATCAGTTCCCCATCTTCGTCTTCCCAGTCATCCTGATGGCCCTTGGCCTTGTTTTCTGTTTCTCTTTCCCCACCTTCCTACTCTCATCCACCACCACTTCCCCAGTACTTGGGTGTTGCTCTGGACCTGTACGCTTCGACCTGAAACGGTTCAAACGATGAGGAGGGAGGCTCTCTGTGACATTGGATGTGTCGCAAGTGATGGCACCTGATCTTGAGGCATGACTGGGATGGGGCTTAGGGGGAGCTGGTGGACTTGCAAGTGGGGTGACATCTGGAAGGAGAGGCATCCCGAATGGGTCCAAGCTGGCCATCAACAATGGCAATGTTGGGGTGCTGTCTGAGTTGTCACCATCTGAATCATAACAATTAGCACTACCAGTACCGACATTCTCCCTGTCATGTATTGTAGTTACTGATTGATCTTCTGAGTGTGATCCAGTGGCTTTGAGTGCAGCTAGAATTGTCTTTGCAGAGTTTTGTGACTGTTGAGGGATGGCTGTGGTCTTTGTATTGGTTACACCGTAAAGTTGTTCATTCCACACGTTTAGTATTTTCTTGACTATGCCATTATTGACCGAAAGGAATTCAAGGTAGGTATAAAAATCTTCCTCATAATCTATATGTGTTGTCGAACCTTGACGCTGAAAGTGTGCATCATGCGATAGGGCAAAACGAGCCTGTAAAACAAACAAGTAATTAGTAAATTAGATGTACTTAAAAGTGCACTATTTACACAGATTGCAGTCACAGCAATAGCTCCTGGGGTAATTTCGGATATACCCCACTTACTCTCCTTGAGCTCCCAGACATTATTTGGTTGGTCCAGTGAGCCTGGGCCATGTATAATTGCCTTGTAAACCTGTAGATACTGTTAATAAGTTGAAAATGAAAATGCCTAAATATGAGTCACTCACCTGAATGAGGACCAGATTGAGGAACAGTTTGTTGATGTCAATTTTACCGCAGTAGTTGTGGTGAAGGATAGGTGCAAAAGGTTCATAATAGCTTTTGCCATTGTCACCCTCCACCCACCCAATAAATTCGCGATAATTTTTTTCACGCCAGTTGTGATTTGCGAAATCAGCCATGTTGGATATGTTGAAGAGACGCAGGCCACAGATGCGATGAACATGAGCGATAGCATCAGAACGAGCCTGGTTCATTCCCTCCTTGAACTAAGTATAATCAGTGAAGAAAAATGAATAAAAAATAAAAAGAGACTTACATGGGTTTGAAAATACAAGTTTTTGACCAGTGCTGGGTTGCAGTAGTCAGGTGGGAGCACCTTCAGCAGGTCAAGGTACTCCCCCTGTTGCTTACCCTCAATGTGTTTGAATCGGTCATCTGGATGGTATATAGGGTCCGGGGTCATCTTTAATGAAACTTCCATATTTCCAATCCAGAGAACATACATCAGGGTGTACTTGCCAGCAATCCGGTGGATCCACTCTGCAACCTTGTCCTTACCCTGGCTCATGGCACTGGTGGTGGCTGCATTGGCATTGATGGCAGGGGTGGTGGCTGCATGGGTTGCTGCAGCTAGCTGCCTCTTCAAGTCAATGTTCTGGCATTCAAGGTCATTGATGTAGGCCTGTTTGTGTCAGTATTCATGAGAATGAACCTATACATAGGAATCCAGGGATGAGTAGCTGTTAGTGCTGCATAAGACTGTCACACACCTGATTGTTCTGGTGAGTGTCATGGTCTGAATCGCTGCTGCTGGAAAATACAAGCCGGTCCACTTCATGTGTGAGATCCTGGAGTTCATCACCTGGCATCCTTTTGTTATGTTGTCCAGGGAGCTGGAAGAGTTGGATATTTGTTGTTGGCATTGGCCTATAATAGCTAGGATCTGAGGGGAGGTGGTTGTGGTAGATAATACTTACGTGTAGCATGCACAGTGTGGCCATGAGCCAGGCATGACCAGACCACTACACCAACCAGTCTCACAATAATTAATATGATTAGAATCATTTTATAATTTAAAAAATCAAGGTACAGATTCAATAACCATCTATCTAATAATACAAGTACTAACCCGGAGATGAATGACCATGTGCACCATGACACGAATTGGGTCATGGAACAAAAGTGTGAGGAAGAAATATGATTCGGTAAATTTACAGCCAAATACGAATGCCCACAGTGCAATAGAAGCTGTACACAAACTACGGCTCATAGGTGCGTAACTGGCAGTGAAGGTCTGGCTGGCAAGGTACTTGCAGGACTTGCCAGTGACACAATCGCCAAACATGCAGCCGGAGGGCATCACTGCAAATAGGATTGTCACGGACACGCTAATGAAGAACTGCATGATGCCGAGAATGAGCGGGAGCTGATTGGAGGAAGAGTCAACCGTGGCGATGTAGAACGTGGTCCCAGCAGTGATTCAGAGAGCGAGCTTGATAAAGAGGAATAGGAGTCAATGAGTGAGATGGGCGGTGTTGTTCCATGTCGTGGGAATGTACGTGAATGCAATGACGGTTGCAAGGATCATGATTATAGTGGTGACTGCACCACCGAGTGCTGTGGTAAGCGAATTGAATGCAGTGTAGTACCAGTACATGGCAATGTGGATGACCCAAATGCAGTTGAAGTTAATGAGAAGGTGGAGAAAAGAATGGCGTTCATAGTAGGTCTTGAAAAAGACACAATTCAAATTGATGCAGTCGAAATGCATGAAGCGTTGCGGAGCGGGAATCTCAACAAGGCATTTCTGCAGGTGAGAGGTATGAGGAAATTGACCCATGAGAATGCAACCAAACAACATACCCCACTAGTTAGTATGATATGAGCAAGGCCTTCTGGGCCCCAAAACAGCTGATTGATATCATCATAACCAATAATGGTCGTGCTCATGACGAACGAACTTGTTGTCAACAACTTCATACCCCTGGGAGAGTGAGGCGTCGTCAGTGTTGGCAGTGGGATCGTGCTGCGTGTCACCAAGTTGGCTCTGTGTAGGGATAGATGAATATCTAGAAGTCATCTCATCAGTGGTGGCAGTAAAGTTTAAATGGGGAAGCGAGGGCTGAAGTGAGATCTGTGATCATGTTGAATATTGAGATGTTGCTGTTGCCACTGAAGCTGAGGTTGACGTCCAAGTCAGAGTCCAAGTCAGGGTCAAACTCGCAGCCGATCCTGAAGCCGAGCTCGACGCTGATATTGACTCAGAAGAGGGATGCCCCAGCCCAATCCAAATCCAAATCCCTGCCCATCTGACACCTTCCTCGCACTATATCCATGTCCATGTGAGCATGAATGTTCCCTCCTCGCTGAATGGTGATGGATATGCAGATGGGAGTTCGACACAGACAAAAACGATGATGGCAGTCTCGGCCTTGGCCGTGATGATGATATGCCATTGATATCTGCATTTGCATTCCCTGCTATTCTCATCCCCATGCCCATGCCCAAACAGCCCTTCTGGGAGATAGTATTAATAGATGATTTCCTTGACATGTGCATGGACGTCGACACATACGAATAGCCCGACATCGACGTGTATGAATAGCCCAACGTCAATGCGTACGAATAGCCCAACGTCGATGTGTACGAATAGCGCGGCGTTGACGCGTACGAATAGTGCGACATCGACATGTACGAATAGCCCAACATCGATGCGTACGAATAGCCCAACATCGACGCGTATGAATAGCCCGACATCGACACTGCCATCCTGCTTTTTCTCGACAGGCTGCGTACGAGATGGGAGAGCCGGTCTGTTAGTTCCAACAGGGCGTCTTCATCTTCACTGTGGATGAGCGGGGGTGGTTGTTAGTTGGAGGATGAAAGGAAAAGGTGAAAATGAAGACTGACCTATCACTCCACCCCAACCCCGTAGTCAAGCCAATCCCTCCTCTCAACAGCCTCCCATCCTAGTCCCTCTGCCTCCTCTTCTCCGTATCACGGCCATCATGAGGATGTTTCGATAATGTCACTAATTTCGTAAATTTGCAATTCGAATCGATTGGCTAGCATAGATGAATGCACGATTGACTTACAGAACACATGTAACATGTAACACCAGTCCAATCACTACAAAAAAAAGTCTACTCAGTCCATATGAATTTTAGAAAAAAAGGAAAAAAAGAGAGACTCACAATACACAAAAACCCAACGTCTATGACCAAAACCGAGTATCAAACACCAAGTGAAAAAAAAAAAGACACAATCAAATTGCAATGCCCGTATCAGTGACATATCTCGACTTGGGCGGCATGATCCCACTATGGTTGCACGTGGCGGGCATGGAAATGGATGCAGAAGATGACGTAGAAGACAACGTAGAAGACAACGTAGAAGACAACGTAGAAGACAACGTAGAAGACAACGTAGAAGACAACGTAGAACGTAGAAGACAACGTAGAAGACAACGTAGAAGACAACGTAGAAGACAACGTAGAAGACAACGTAGAAGACAACGTAGAAGACAACGTAGAAGACAACGTAGAAGACAACGTAGAAGACAACGTAGAAGACAACGTAGAAGACAACGTAGAAGACAACGTAGAAGACAACGTAGAAGACAACGTAGAAGACAACGTAGAAGACAACGTAGAAGACAACGTAGAAGACAACGTAGAAGACAACGTAGAAGACAACGTAGAAGACAACGTAGAAGACAACGTAGAAGACAACGTAGAAGACAACGTAGAAGACAACGTAGAAGACAACGTAGAAGACAACGTAGAAGACAACGTAGAAGACAACGTAGAAGACAACGTAGAAGACAACGTAGAAGACAACGTAGAAGACAACGTAGAAGACAACGTAGAAGACAACGTAGAAGACAACGTAGAAGACAACGTAGAAGACAACGTAGAAGACAACGTAGAAGACAACGTAGAAGACAACGTAGAAGACAACGTAGAAGACAACGTAGAAGACAACGTAGAAGACAACGTAGAAGACAACGTAGAAGACAACGTAGAAGACAACGTAGAAGACAACGTAGAAGACAACGTAGAAGACAACGTAGAAGACAACGTAGAAGACAACGTAGAAGACAACGTAGAAGACAACGTAGAAGACAACGTAGAAGACAACGTAGAAGACAACGTAGAAGACAACGTAGAAGACAACGTAGAAGACAACGTAGAAGACAACGTAGAAGACAACGTAGAAGACAACGTAGAAGACAACGTAGAAGACAACGTAGAAGACAACGTAGAAGACAACGTAGAAGACAACGTAGAAGACAAGTAAAAACGTAGAAGACAACGTAGAAGACAACGTAGAAGACAACGTAGAAGACAACGTAGAAGACAACGTAGAAGACAACGTAGAAGACAACGTAGAAGACAACGTAGAAGACAACATAGACCAACAGGTGGTTTTTGCAGACACGGTACACCGTGTCCATGTCCATTCTCGTTCACCACCACTGTAGATGCCTCTGCCTCCACATGCTCATGACGCTCACTTCCCTCCTCATCACATTTGCATCTGTTGCACAAGACTGTTCGGTGCACTAGTACCAACACCATGGGTAAAGGCTGGGGGTGGGACTGTTGCTGGGCTAGCAGGGATGTGACTTGGTGGGGCTGGGAAGGATGACAAGAGAGGTCGAAGAGTTGGACAGTTTGGTAGGTGGGATGACCCTGAGGGAGCTGACATTGGCACAGTGGGTATACAAGTTTGAGTTCAAACTGGATGGCAGCTTTTGGGGTGATCGTGGGTGAGCATGCTGCTGTTGTTGGCTTTGTACATGTCGTCGTCGTGGTTGTGGTAGTGATCGTGTGTTTGGATGGAGAAGAATGGGTAGATAAAGTAGTAATAGTGTATACGTACAATGCGGATATTGACTAAATGTTAGGCCTTTAATGCATTGGTTGTTAGAAGCTTGGCATCTTTAATAGTGATGTAGGCTTCAAGGCTGTGACAGACTCAGGCCTTAATAGTACTTACTACTGAAGCCATGTGCCTGCCCTATGCCATGTCACCCTCTGTATCCTTGTCCTCTGTCATCTCCTCAAGCATCCCGAGTGTTAGGATACACACACAGGCCGGGTTTCCGGAGAAACCCGCGGGATATCTGGTAGGACTTGGCTTCAGCTTATAGGCTGCACCCTCGCTAGATCGTGTTGTCCAATTTCTGACAGGCGGACGGGAATCCTGGGGAGTCCGGGCGGGGTTCGTGAGTCGTAAGTCGTAGGTCGTAGGTCGTGAGTCGTGAGTCGAGTTGGTTGAGAGAGATAGAATGTGCCGGAGCCTGTGGGCTCCGACTAGCTTAAGCAGTCTGATGAGAGTGGGGTTTAGAGAGGAAAACGCTATTAGATTACTGGGGGAATCTAAGCTAATTTTCTGACTGGATTGTATGTACAACATCTGCCAGTTTATATAGACCATGAAGTGAATGAACATACTAATCCGGTAATAATGAAAACGAAACTAACAAAACATAAACGGGAATAGTAAACACCAAATTTGGTGTTAGGAACGGGATGGAACGGAGTGGAGTCCGAATCGTGACAAAGCATAACCCATAACGGGAAATGGAGCGGGAGCGGAGTCTTAATCGTGACAGGTCATTTGACTAAAACGGGAACGGGGCTCGGTTAGAGCGGTGATGGGATTCTGAGTGGGATCCAGTGACTGATGCGTGGGACGAAGACGGGCATAGACAGAGACGGAGTCCAGGGGAAGTCCGGTGACTGATATGTGTCGTACTGAGGTCGAACGTAACGAGTCTTGACGTAATGGAGTCCGGGTGGGAAATCCTATAAACAGACGATTGGTGCTTGTAGCACGTGGGGGCGTACGAGTTAGTGCCCGGAGTCCAGCGGGATTGTCTGGTCGTAACACCGAGTCTCTAAGCTTGCTTGAAGTTTGAAACCTTAGAGCCAATACTGTGACCCAGAACAGCAACATCGCTACCTACATAAGCTTCTACATTACATAACATTTTTGATGGAAGACTCTCCAGATCATAACACACGCTCCAAAGATGGGAGGTCATTTTGGTGCACCTACTGCAGCTCCTATCAGAACACTATTGGATTTTTAAATCATCCCCAGAGCTGCAAGCGCAAAATGGAAGATTCTGCTGCTGCTCAGCAATTTAAGAAATTTAAATCAAAATCACACCAAGGTAAGTATAAATTTCCTACTCATAAATATGACTGACATTTATTTTGTTAACTGCCAGCTACTGAAGTCAGGCAGGATATGCTTGTTTCAGAACAATCTTTGCATTCTGAACCTTGTATGTTGTCTCATCTATCTTACATATACAACTATATTCACACTGTTCCAGCTACCTTCAGTGCTGCTATGTCATTTGAGTCTGAAGAACTGAATCCCTTTGCATCTGAATCACCTGTATCTGAACCTGACTATCCCAACAGTGCAGAGCACCCTATCTCATTGGGACCATACATCAGGGTTGTGCATCATCCTCACTCTGGTCTTCCTGATAAACTCATTTACCGTGATTCTACTATTCTCACCCCTTCCATTGGTGAAGTTTCACCTCATGTACGCCGACATCAAACAGGACAGCCTTGGGCCCCATTCTGAACTCGAACTGATTTTGAGTTTGCACACTTCAATGTTCAGGCTGGGCTCTCTGCTGAATTTACAAAAAGGCTGCTGAAGGGAGTCACTGAGACATGGGTTCATTCAAGACATGGGAAAGTGACCTTTTCTAACCTGGATGACTACAGAACTGGCTTGGAAGCTGCAAGAAACTGGATTCCTGAAGTAGGTACTATTCTATCTCTTTCTGTAGCTTTCTGCTTATGTTTCTTTCAGTTCAATAAAGCCAGTGTTTCAGAGATATATGATGGCAAGGAATACACTTTCAACTTTATTATCGTGACCCATGGCAGTGGGTCCTCAGTCTTGTTACAGATGCAACATTGGCCAAGCATCTGATCTGGTATCCAGTCAAGAAATACTTGCATGATGGTGACACTGTCACTCAGCTATATGATGACATTGATTCAGGAAAAAGCTGGTGGGATATTCAGGTAATTTCAATATTAGAATTTTATGAAGATCAAATTTATTTCTCTTATTTAGAATAAACTGCCATCCAATCTAGACCTTCCCCACTGTTTCCTTCCCTTACATATCTGGCTTGATAAGGGAAAGGTCTCAACAACCACCAAATTGCATCCAGCACTGCTCCAGGCTGGATTTCTTCCAGGAAATATTCGAAATGGCTCTGGAAATGGTGGTGCAGTGTTATTTCTCATGATGCCAGTGGTAAATCTTATTTCTAGTCATGTGAACTACATTCTCACTGTATTTAATTCTCACAGGTTGAGGATCCATATGATCCCAAATCTCGGACAGAAGCACAGAGAGCTGCCTTTGCATTTTTTAAGCGATCCATCTATCATAAGGTGCTGACAATTGCATTCAAACCACTCCAACACCCTTCAGAGTATGGAGAAACTGTCACTTGCTCTGATTCTTTTCAGCGGGTTCTCACAACTGGTATCATAATCCAATCTGTTGATGGTGAAGAAGCAGCATCCACTTGTGCTACACGGGGAGCTTCAGCTCTTCATCCTTGTCCTCGGTGCCTTGTTCATAAAGATGAACTCACAAAGCTGACAAAGGTGTTCCCCCTTCGTACAATACAGACAATGTTAGATGTCATACTGGAGGCAAGAACTGCAAGAAGCAAAAAGAAGACTGAGGAAATTCTCCGGGATAATGGTCTTCACATAGTAGATGTACATAAGTAATATTCTGAATTATTAGATTTCAAATTATTATGAACAACATTCTAGAATGCCTTTTGGACCATTGCCAACTCAGATCCATACTCTGCAGTTTCCTATGACACTCTTCACTCAGATGATTTGGGAAAATGGGGAGACCATCTCTTTCCAAAGATGGTTGAAGTGTTATGTAACATGAAGCAAGGGGGAAAATTTTCAGAATTGTAAGTTATTTCATTCAATTCAATTCAACCAACTGACATTGGCATGTAGCATGTCTCAGGTTCCCAGTTGGCCTGGTTTGAAGATTGTTCAGAATGTTATCACAGTTGATTTTTCTGATGGCAATACATATTGGGATATTTTGAAGGTATGCTTACTCCTATCTAGTATTTTTACCCTAATAATCTTTCAGACAACACTTCCATGCATTGTCCAATTGTTTCCACCCAAATCATCTTTCATTCACTGCGTTCGTGCCTTGGCAATATTTCGGATGTTTGCAGGCTTGCATATGATCACCACACTGCAATTGAACAGAATGCAAGTTGCTTTGGCTGAGTATGAGACATACTGTGAAGTATGTATTTTTCCCAAGCTTCTATAATAGGTTTACTACCAATATGTTTTCTAACAGGCAGTGAGCAAGGAGTATGGAAAAGACTTCCACTTTCCAAAGCAACATGCACCAGCTCATCTTTATTATGACATCACACACAAAGGTTCAACTATCAACTACACTACACGGACAGGAGAAGGATTTCAGCAAGAGTCCCGAAATGCATACTTTCAAACAAACTACAAGGATGTGGAGAGACAGGTATGTATGTGTTACACTGTACTACTTCAAATAAACATCTACTTAAAGCTTGCTTCGGATAGTTACCATTGATGCAAACAAAGAGGCACTAGCCTATATTGCAATGGATGTTGAAATCTATGACAATGAGCTCAAAGAGCTGAAGGCCTTATATGATGACAACCATGAAGAGGACAATACCAATATGGAGCTGACAGCACTAACAGACAACAATCACTGGAAGCTTGGAGCTCCTCAGCATTACATAATGACATCAAAGCTGTTTACAGAGTTTCCCAATGACCCCTTCCTTCATACACTCCCAGCAATTATCTCCAATGTAGTTCGACAATATTTTCCTCCAAGTGAAGTCATTTCAACAGGATACAGGGTATGTATTTGACATCTGGTTTTCTAGACTTACTTTGACAACATTTCAGATTATTCCTCATAAATGTGTCTACATCCATTACATATCCCTTGAGGACTGGAAGGTTGAGTGAGATATTGCAAGCTGTAATCCATCCTTCCATGGCCACCCTCGATATGACTGTGTCATTATCAACACAAATCCAGTGAGCTATGCTCGTCTGCTGTTTATATTCTCCTGTGTCTTGTGCTCAGGGCAGACAGTGGACATGGCAGTTGTCCAGTGGCTAAATAAAGCTAGGTGGAAGCCAAAAACACCCTGGAAAAACTGCCAGGTATTTGAGGAGAAGGGGAGAAGTATAATCTTCCTTAAGTATGTGGTATGGGCATGCCACATGATCCCAACCTTTGGTGGACCAGACAAGACATACTACTTAAATGATATGGTTGATGCAGACATGTTCTTGCGTTGTAATAGTTGTGCATAATACACTGTTGTTAATAGTATAACATACTGTTATTAATAGGCTACAAGCACACACAACCCAATTAGTATAACATTGATGATATTGCATGACAATTGACCACTTTGCACAGAGATCTGGGTAGAAAGTTTAAAACCTACAAGTGCTAGAGATAATGTATATACTGTATAAAGCCTATTTGCAGTTGTTATTTAGTCATCTGCATGTATACAATTTTAACATGTGCAGGCCTTGATCAGGCTGCGTGACTTTGCACCTACATACAGAGCGTCAGTGCAGATCTTAGTCAGACTGCCAGGCGTCTGTGCAGGCCTTGATCAGGCTGCGTGACTTTGTGGCAGGCTATGTGACCTTGTGGCAGGCTGCGTGACCCTTCGGCAAGGAGCCGACCTGTGTGCCGAGCACTGCCGGCCTGACACTTGGGTGCACAAGGCACAATTAGGCGGCTTGACACCGTAGTGACCAAAAGAGTGATGAAAAGCGCTCTTGTGAGTCCCTGGCGGGACTCAAAATTTGTGCCCAGGGGTGTGGAGAGAGACAACCATGGTAAGATATAGGCTGTCAGGAACCAACACCTTTACATAAGCATGTTAGGGTTAAGGTTAGTGGCCAAACTGAGGTGATGAAAATTTTCAGAAGTTGGAGGAGGGCCGAGGGAGCTCTGGCAGAGTATATTGTTGTGTATTACAATAAACTAATTACAATGTTGAAATAGATTTTTTAACTTCATTCATAATGTCTGAAGGAAGGACATGATGTCCCCAATATTTCCGATTAGCCCACATGGCCTCCGCACCAGTCAGGCCCTTTGAATAACCATCAATAAATCGTGCAGCTCAGTTGGCATATCTACATGCAACTTAGAGTAATCCATTGGCCACAAAGTAATGCTCACCATTGAATTTGAAGCAAGGGAATGCTATCCAAACACTCCAGCACCCTCTTTTCCATTTCATTGATGGTTGCTGGCTGGATGTGGAAGCCATGAAAGTGAAACTTGACAGCACCCCAATATTGCTCAATGAAATTTAACTCACAATGATATTTCAGATAGAAATTGCAAATGTGCCCCCTCAAGGTGATGAGCTCTTCAAGTTGTGACTTCTGCACAATGAAATCAGGCTGAGTAAATAGAACTCGCCGGCAGCAACAATCTGTCTGCCCAGGTTCACATTTGAAGCCCTCACATTGAGCCAGAAGATTCCCTGTCATAGGCCAAAGTCCACACTCCCGGATGATCTACTCCATGCCCTTAAAATAGCCAGGGCATTGGGGATGATCAATTGGAAAATAAAATTCTTGAATTTGCCCATTTGAAAGCACAGTTGGTCGCATGCAGGGACCATCTTTATGGTGTGTCCATCCATTATTTGGGTTCTTGGGCATTCTGAGGGCTGAAATTGCATCTGACACATGTTTTTGATGACTCAGAGCATTATCAAAGAGAAACAATCCAGTTGCAAATCCAGATGTATGGTCTTCAAAAATGTCAATCAAGAGATCATCTGCATCAAAGTAGCCATCACAATTTTTTCCAGCCTCGAAAATGACATGAGCCTCTCTTTCAGTAGGTAATAAGATACAATCATAATTAGATAATTAGATAACACACTCAGTTCCATCCTTGCTCATCAAATGGCCTCACTCTGATGTCAAAAAATCAGAGATCATGATTGATGTCCCATCACCTTTCCTTTCAGGCTTTGCTTTTTCGTTTGTATGAACCCATCTCACCTTTCTCCCATCATTTGCAAAAAATGTGGACTCATCATGAGTTACAGGGATGAGTTGGAATGGTTGATTCCTGGGCACAGGAAAGCCACCAATCGGTTTTGTTTCATTGCCATCATGGTCCCATGTATACATCCGAGGTGTGTATTGAGTCAAAAAATGCATGACAAACTGTTGACAATAGGCAACAACATCCTCCCTTTCATGACCATCAATGTACAACCCTTTCTTCTTCTGTGAGTAATGCCATCCAAATTGTTTTAACCACTGCCGCCCAGTACGTTCTGATATTTGACACTTCTCAATTCCTGCTGCTGACAGTAGGTCCTGGATTTCTTTGCTAGCCACCACCTCAATGCAGCTTTAATGAATGTATTCTTGGCATGTTTGGCAAGTTGCAGTTGAATCTCAAGTGAAATATCTTCATCTGCAAGGATACTAGAGCATGATCCTTTGTAATGATGAACTGGGAGCTTCCCAGAGCTGATAAACTGGTGAATCCATTCTCGAATGGTTCTTGCATGGTATATCCCCTGTCCTTGTGACTTTGAAACTGTTAAAGATGCCTGTCTCCATGTGTAGGACAGCTCGGAATCAAGATACCAAGTTCAAGGTACCAGCCATTGCTGTAATGTGAGCCCGGAAGAAGACATCAATTTTTCTGTCTTTACTTTTTATAGTCAACATTGCCAGTGTACGTCGGAGTGCAGGAAAGTTCTTGTAGTTTAGCATGTTCAGGGCACAATCCACCTGCATATCTTCACTGTCATCATGAGGCCGTTTCCCATTCCTCAGGTCTTGCAACATGCTAGCAATGACCTCTTGGCAACATTGGTTTTCTATTTCTCTCCATCAGATCTAGGCTTTTGTCATTGCCTTTCTGCTCACCTGCCCATGAGTCTATTGTGGTTTTGGATCCATTCTCACCTTCCGACAAACCCGACTCCACCACCCCTGGCTGGATTTCATTCTCAGACTCGGGCTCCTCAGATTCCTGTCGAAGCATTGCTATCGCATCTGGTTCAATATCCAGGCAGTGAGGGGCTGCAGAAGTTTTCTGAAACCAGTCTTCCACTGAGTGGAAACCTTTCCTTGCAAGCTCATGACCTATCAGCTGGAAACGTCACTTTGTTCTTGTCGAATTGCCATGGTATTGTTTTAGCCTCTTTCTGCCCTTTTCTCGCTCCCTCTCTGCTGCAAGTGCAAGATCATGTGCCTTCTGCAGGGTGGATGAGAACCATTCCAATGCCGAAATCTCCTGGATCTCAGAAACCCTGACTCAGAACTCTCATCTTCATCATCAACCATGGCTGTGTCTCTCAGGACACCACTAATATCACGAAGCTTGGGATCAACTTCACCATTATGATAAGACCACATGTTTGAAGTGTCGTGTGATTCTGGGTGTGGGAGAGCTGCAGGGATGGTCTCCTCAGCTGGAACTGTGTCAACAGATGCCTTTTTTGTGAATTTGTGTAGATTTTCAGCTCGAGCACGGTTTGCCCTTGTTTTCCTAGACATTTTTTGTCTTTTTTGCACATGTTCATTGGTTTCTGCCAGCGCTTATATATCACATGATTGTGTTAGTAAGCGGCCAAATCTGTGATGTACCAATTGTGAAAATGCTTTGGTCCTAAAATACATTTAGAGGTTGAAAAACAAATAAAAAGGTTTTGGTCTTCTGTGTAAGATCCATGAAGGATATTGAGATTCTGACTCCTAGGAACTCATCAGAAACACCCTAGGCACCTTTCCCAGAGCTCAGAATGGTTTCACAGAGATGTGGTGGGGAGGAGTTGCTGTCATCATTGTTGCTTACATAAAGGTGTTGGTTCCTGACAGCCTGTATCTTAGTCTCAGCTGAAGGACTTGAGTTCAAATATAACGACTCCAAATTGCGATGTTAAATCGCATATTCCACTACCTTAGAAAGCCAATTGTCTACATCCCGCTCGCTGGAGGGACATCCTTCGGCCTCTACAACCACTACAAGTCGCCCTCTCATCCCGTCTCATATGGAACAGTCGCATCGCGCCGTCCACCGCCGCCCTGGACACCGCCTTCGAGAGCGTAAATGTTGAAGGCGCTACAGACGGGGAGGTTAGTGGGTGAGGAGGGGCTTGTGGCCGGTGTGGGGCTTGGGAGGGGGTGGAGGATGAGTTTGATTTGTTGGCGGGCGACGGAGTGTAAAGGTTCGGCCTTTAAGATAGCGTAATCCTTCGGTTTGAGCTTCTTACGAAGAGGAACGAGCAGAGTAGGAATAGGCTCCAATTCGAAATAACTACCCTAGCTAATGGGTGGTTTCCCTATTTATGCTCGCATTCGTAGACTAAACCCCCTAGCGACAGATAATAGAAATGAAACAGTGTTCTGATCGGAAAATTATCTACCCTCTCTTTACCCCTTGAGACAACGGCGGTAGACCGCTCCGTGCCAAGTCCGCCACCAGGTCCGCTCCCGTTACACGGGTGCGGGTGTTGCAGTTGATGCGGCGAGTAGGGGGCTCAAGGTTGCGTTGGTTGAGAGAGACGATTTTAGTGCGGATGAGTGGTAATGTTTTGTGATGTTGACGCGCCATGGGCTTGGGTTCCGGAGTAGACGTGGTGGGCATACTCTCTCTGGATGGGTATCATCCTCGATACCAGTCGGGACAACTCCCTATCCAACCTCTTGTCCTTTAATGATCAGCAGTCGAAACTAACTTTCTCCTCAAGGAACGTCCTCTCAATCAACCAAGCTCGTCCATGGAGGCGTGCGATACCTACAAAAGGCAGTCACCGAACTTGACTACGAGCAATACAAGCTCGTACGCGAAACACTCCATGAAAGGCGTATATTCCTCCAAACTGCGCCGTATCTATCTAGTATGCTACCTATCATGCTGCCCATTTACAAGTGGGTTTGATATCATTACATGATAGGACACCTCTGACACGCTAGTTTATCAGGTATTGGCAAGTTCCCTATTATTGGGCCGGATGTAAGATGTATGATTTCCTCGCTGGTGGCGAAAATATGGGGAGTTCGTATGTCATGAGTAAGGGTAAAGCGGTCGAGGCATTTCCGATGTTGAAGACGGATGGTCTCGTGGGTGCCGTGGTCTATTACGATGGTATATTCAATAGAATTCATCCATCGGGGTGACTTTTCAATTGCTTTATTCACAGGACAGCATAATGACTCCAGGATGAACATTGCGCTCATCATGACAGCTGTTCAACAGGGCGCGGTCGTGGCAAACCATGTAGAGGTAACTTCACTTCTCAAGACCAATTCCGGCGGAAAGGTCACTGGCGCAAGTGTCCGCGACACACTCACAGGAAATACCTGGGACATCCGGGCAAAGGTAGGCACATACACATCTATTATCTATCCCCGTTTCCTTCTCTCCGCTGCACATCTGAGCATCACTCCTTAGGGCGTCATTAACGCCACCGGTCCCTTCGCCGACGCACTCCTAACCCTCGACAACCCGGACCACCGGCCTATCGTTCAATCCTCCTCTGGCGTCCACGTAACATTGCCGAATTACTACTCCCCCCGCACAATGGGCCTCCTTGACCCCTCCACCTCAGACGGTCGTGTGATCTTCTTCCTCCCGTGGCAGGGAAACACTATCGCAGGCACAACAGACACAAAAGCCTCTCTCGAAGTCGAGCCCCGCGCCCGCGAAGATGATATCCGCTGGATCCTCGAGGAGATCCGTCATTATCTCTCCCCTGACATCCAAGTGCGCCGCGAGGATCCATTAGAAAGAAAGCATTCTTTTCTGTGAACAGACTGTAAAACAGGAGGACTGGGAATGCGAGAAACTTCGCAGCGTTTTCATATCTCGGAATCATATAGGTGACCGAAAATTGTTCCATGGATCTGATTTATCCGAGTTTAATCATCCTCCCATATGCACCCCGGCAGCCACAAATACTCCCCCACATACCTTATAAGACATTAATTGGATTAAATAAGGACAACATCGGTGCTTAGCAATTGAAGCGCAATGATGTCCCCGGCCACGCTGCGTCATCGATGTAACTGGACTCTAAATCCGAGCCATCCATACAACTAGGCTCCGCATCATAAGAAGCACGCAATAGCACCTCCAGGATAGGTCCGCCCGAGGGGCTAAAAATACAACGTGGAGAAATCGATTCAAACAAGAAGAAGACTCGGGGGTCCCTAAATCACTGTGTCAGACACTGACATTAATAAAGGGGGAAGTGAGACATACAAATCACGAGGTATTTCCACTTCTGAGTATCTCTGGCAGCTGAGGACTATTGTCACGTACGTTTTAGTATCATTTCCAAAAGACCTCCCTGCTTACTGATTATCAACTCGTGTGGAGGGACACCCTTAATCCTACATTTCTTTATGTAAAGCAGTACGTATGCTTTCCACACTTTCAAGAGTTCAGACGTGGCGAGGTTTCATGAATAACAGATTTGGTCCTCCACGTTGGAGCTACACCTGTCGGCGCAGCTTCACGCATACGACAGGTATGTCTAGGCGGGAGAAAACTGAGCAACTATCTTGTCAGTGTCCTAGCTCGGAAAATACCTTCTCATTGGTTTTGCACCTTGTATTGTTACGCTCTCAAGAGTTTCTACGCAGTCTGGGAGGTTAAGGTCAATGTAGACGGTAACTTCCGGTTCCTCCCCCAGGATTTCAGAGAACCACTCGTGTATATTGCCAGACACTACAAAATGGCCCGTAATTTTGTCCCGGTAGCCCAGATCTCCCAAAGCTGGGCCCATGTCTCTCAGCTTGATCTTGCCCCGAAGTCTCCCCAGAAACCTGAAGTCCAGTAGTTGATTAGCCAATTGATGATTGGAATACGAGCTTTGATTCATTGGTGCAGTGCCAAGAGGCCATGAAAGCCGAGTGGAGATGAATAAGTCCAGGAGGAAGTTGGTGATGATGGCTTGACCGAATATCTAGGGCGCAAGTCATCAAGGTAAGGAGGCCATTTGTTGTAGCCACTGTATAATTGTCCGGTATACACAAGCTTTAAATAATGACGATTGGCAGGACCATCAGTCAGTGACAATTGAATTCCCGGGAACTCCATACTGGAGAGGGAGACAAAGTTCTCATTGACATCTGAAAAGGGGTGGAATTAACGAACAAGTGATGCTTGTTTTTACAGAATTGATTCAAGCCCTAATATCATGTCAGTACTTGCAGGAGAGAAGGTATATCAGCACGTCACATTGAAAGAATGCCTTTAAAATATATCGTGTTAGCTTGTAAATATCGGTAGCAATCTCATCCACCCTGTCGAATAGCCCCAAAATGGTTGCTCTCGGATTGGATGTTTTGGTGCGTTCGAGTCAATTGTTTGCATCCTCAGTATTAGGCCCCAGATTACAGAAAACCTGGAAAAGTGCATTGTTTTGTGCGTTGCTGCTGCCCACGAACTGAACAATGCTACATCAGGGATTTGGGAATGTCTACACCCATTATGTAGACTCCCTAGCCTCCCTAGCCTCCCTAGATCTATAGTAAGCTTTTATACCGACTAGTGAATAGGGATCTCGCGAAAGTAGTGTGTCTAGTCGTGTCTAGCCGAGCACTGTAGCAAGGAAACGGACTGATTTGAAAGCCCTCGGATGTTGAGAATAGGTCCCTTACGTACTGGTCATAAGTCCCATCGCACTGATTATCAGTGCTTTTGAAACAAAATTTAGTTCAGCGCCGGTCTTTTTGAAAAGTGCAAAAAGGCACTGGTGCTACTGCGAAAAAATGTCGCAGCCAGTGCAAATTAGCACTGGTTATCAGTCGATATCAGAATTTTCACAGGTTTACAAGTAGATCCATATCAGGTTGAAAATATATTATATTCGGTGCCAGAGGGGTTTCATCTACAGTTCGGAATGGTACAGGCACAGTGGAATAGAAACACACTTATCGCCAATCAGTCCATATTAATTGATTTGCTCAACCACTGAGAAGGAACAACAAATACCTCACTGGGAAACGTAAGCGATAGCAAAAGTGACAGTAGTTTGAATTTTTGATGTTGTCCGCATAAGGAAACGAAGACGACTGTAGAAGCAAATACTCCGAGACATCGCGTACCAGCAGAAACGGAAACGAAAGAGGAATTTCAGTGGGGAATGGTGGGGGGTGAGGGGTTGCAGGGAATCGGGATGAGGGATGCGAGACTCAGGCGGCAGCTTTGAATGATGTCATTTCAATGACTGCAACAGTTAACGTTTAAATATCAATACCTATAGCCAAATATATTAAAATAATCTTCGAATAATAATAATAATCTTAAAATCACCGTCCTTCATTTACACTGCCGGTAGAAAATGCTGGTGAGGGCACCTGTTCGATTGTGAGTATACATAATAAACATGGACTGACTGGTCGCAAATGTAACGAATCCACTGACCATTGCTTTTGCTTTCTTTCCTCGAGTGGATTTGGGAACAGTGAGCTATCGACAATGTTTAAGCAAATCAATAATATCAATAATTATTGAGAACGTACTACTGTAACATGTGTGGGCTTCGATGAAGGACCCGATGATTGCTGAGGTTTCTTCCCCTTGCCCTATGAGATGCCATTCAGCACAGCTATAATCTGACATATAAATATCTGTACCTTTTGGGTAGTTGTTACGGGCTATATTGAGTCAAAAAAGTAGGCTTGAGATGGGTTATACAGTGAGGAGAAAACCTACCGGTGTAATGTCTTGAATGGTTTTATGGCGCTTTGACTAATAATATAAAGTAAAAATGGTTGGTAGATCTTTGCGGATACAATGTGGGAGTTATGCACGAACTCTTGGGCCGTCATTAGGGCTCGACGCCTGCTTTCGTCCCCTTTTGGTGGGAAATTGACCAGCACACTGCATACTCTCGCAGTTCTCTTCACCATCAGTCATCTCAGTCCCGTCACTGTCATGATTGTTGTTGGATTCTTCATCACTGATGATGTGGGGGCAGACATTTTGGTGTGGTTTGAGCTGTGAGACTGTGATGGGTGAAGACACGGATGGAAGGATAGTTGATAACGCCGGGGGACTCTGTGGCAAGTGGGTGAAACTGTGAAGTGAAGTCATACAAAGGGAACATACCAAATCAACGGCGTTACTTTTTCCTTTCGAAGATGATTGATTGGCCGAGAAGATTTGACAGGCTTCTCCTGTTAGATTCTGAATGTTCTTGATAGTTAGTGTGAATGATGTTCGTGTTACCATTTGCAGTGACCAGGTGGCTGCTACTTGTCACATTCTGTGATATAGAAATGGAAACACCGGACGCTTCACAATGATACCAATGATAATATTAATATAAATAAATAAATGCAGTTTGTAAATAAAACGAACCTGATTTGTCAGTGGTTTTCGTAACAGTCTTTGAGGTAATTGGAGCATGTGTTCCTCGAGTGGAATGTTAGGAGTAGTATATAGGAAAATATGGTAGGCGTACTGGATTTCTTGGGCCTTTTTCTATGCAATTCCTTATTTTTGTTCTTGGCATTTCTGTGAGCTTTGCTGGCACCTGACGTAGTCTTCTTCAGCTGAAGATCCGTTCCAAGTCGCTTGATGCGACGCCTGTCTGCCATTCGTGCTCATTCTGATGTATTCTTAAGATATTGTCGGATGAGAGCATGGATAGGCCAGGCACCATCAAAGACTTCAAGCTCGGGATGGTCCTCCAAGACCTGATATTCATTTATATGGAATGAAGTCTGACAGCACAATAGTTATGAGTAGCCCACCTCAATTTCGACCTTAACAAGGTTTTTTTTTGACTGATCAAGAATAGAATGCCGGATGTCAATGCATTTAGATGTATAGCGATGTACAGATTGCTTCACAATAGACTATAAATGAATCTGGTGATAGCAAATGATGGAATAAAGCCCACCAAAATGTCTTGGTACCACACGCCATCATCCCTTAAGCCAATGGCTTTGCGCACATTGAAGTTGCGCCCACCACACCCAGATGGTTTGAAGATCTTTTGAGCAACGTCGTTCAGGCATTGAGTCACCATTCCAATATCTATATTCGTCCATAGCTGATATGTCAAAGCTGATGACGGTGAGAAGTAATGGCAAATGAACCAACCCCATTTGCCAGATAATGAGTCCTGCACCGTTGTCTAAATAGGGGGCTGAGAAAAGGCTTTCGCATTGTGAAAAAAAAAAATCCCTATCTTGTATATCCGAACGACCTCGTTATATATCTCCCTACACTTGCCTTGATCATTCAAGTGTTCACGCCATTTTGATGCCAACGCTGTCCTATCGGTACAAAATTAGAATATGAATGGCTCAAGTCACCCACGGTATCATCCAATGTTCAATAGGACATGGTGTCAACCACGGTAACGCTGATTCCATGCTCTTTGAGTCACTGAAATGTCCGAATTAGGCCTTCCAAATTTCGGTGCAAGCAAAGATACAAAAACTATTGACCAGCCACTTTAGCGAAACATTTGTTTCAGCATTATCCAGCTGTTACACAAAAAACAAATTACCTTGGTCATCTGAAGAACTCCATATGCTTTGAGCCGATACCTGGTGTTGATATATAAATGCTTGAGGCGGCCCAGATGTGAGCTACGTACTCGAAAATATCAAAGTCCTTCAATCATTCTTCGACAATTACTGAGAAAATCCGATCCATGTCAACATAAGCAAATGGGTCCAATCATGAGGTACAATCTAGTTGGGGAGTCAGAGGAAACTAGAGACAAGGGAGTAATAGCTGAGCATCACAGGAAACAGGCTTATACTAGAAAGGCAAATAGCATAAAATGATAAGTGAGCGTATTTTTGGAAGAGAATCGGTAAAACCTCACCTTATGACAACCAAAAACCGTGTTTGCTGAGAAGAGATTCGATCTGGCTTCCTTCCCCAGCTTTGAACCAACTACTATGCGCACAAACATCCAAAAAGGGATATTCGAAGTGAGGCCGCCTAATTAATTAACTTCTACACAGATGATGATCCTTATCAGAGTATTTCTAAACATTCCATTTTAATGATTGTCTCTGATGAAACGTCGCTATTTCTCCGCGTCTGATACAATGCCGGAAGCTCATTTGGTTGATCTGTGTAGTCGATCATTCCAAGGGGAGAGTAAGATTAGCCTGCTTCAACGTTCTTCAATAAGCATCCATTAATCAACGTCATACCCCTGATTATTGTCCTATCCTTACCTGGCAGCAGTCTGTTCTAACCCCAGATCAGGCGTTCCTATCGATCAGAGTTAGCGCAGATCCATTAGTGAGCAGTCAGGCATCTACATATGGAAGGGGTTCTTTTCCTTGGACCTCGTTTGTGTCACCTTGCGTAACGTCTCCTGATGACTCCCTTGGTGTGGTGACACGGCCCTTTCCCCAACGAAATTCAATTCTCACTGAACTACTTTGGGCACTCTGCCTTCACTGAAAACTAATCCGCCAAATGCACGTTGGACTGTCATTGGGCAGGCAAGTAGTTCTCATCGTGGCTTTATCGATCGATCGCATAACTACAAGAGGTTCACACCTGGTGATACTGAGGCCGTCAAAAGCCCGCCATTCTCACCAACATCCTTTACCAAGCCTTTTATCCCTGTCCTTCTTCATATGGTCGAACCGTCACATCTCAAGAGTGCCCCCACGCTATTGATGTTGAGTCCTGGTGTACGCATATCTGTGATTAAGCCAGTACAGTAGAGCGCGGTCCCATTGTTGCCAATACGAAAGCACTGGAGTTACGGCGGATGAAGCAAATTGGATAGGAAGTCGGAGCATGAGTACTTTGTTGCTATGATTCTCCATACTGACGGCACCACTCGCTATATTCGTATCGAGCAGTTTGGCGGAGACTACATTACTCCCAACACCAGCCAACGATCCTCGGCGTCGTTCGACTCGTTGAAGGAGCGTGGTATCCACGTGGGTGGATGACCAAACGGCAACAAGCTGCTTGAAAAAGTCAACGTTAAAAACACCAATGTCATCCTTGTCGACTTTGCCACAGCCGCTTGGATAGTCAGCGGCAATGCTACTGGTACTCAGATATGGTGATGAGAGTGTTGAAATCCCCCCTGTTCCAACACCCTTATGACCATATCCGAAAACCAATAACACTATCGCTTGAGGGGCTTATCCTGGTCCTATCCTGGATGTGCTATTGCATGCTTCTTATGATGCGGAGCTCAGTTGCATGGATGAGTCGGTAGAGTCCAGTTACATCGATGACGCAGCGTGGCCGGGCACGTCATTGCGTTTCAATTGGTGAGCATCGATGTTAATCCAATTAATGTCTTTTAATGAGGTATATGGAGGAGTATTTACAGCTACCGAGGTGCATATGGGAGGATTAAACTCGGATAAATCAGATCCATGGAAGAATTTTCCATCACATCTAGCTATATGATTCTGAGATATGAAAATGCTGCCAACTTTCTCGGATTCCCAGTCCTCCTCTTTCACAGTCTGTTCACAGAGAAGAATGTACACAATGCTTTCCTTCCAATGGAAATGGGATTTCGATTTCAATTACCTTTATGCGTATGTGCACGACGCGATCTGGATGTACCAGAAGGGTGGCCTTATTTCCTCCGTACAAACACATAGCCGATCAATTTCAGCGCTTGCCGCTACAATTAAATTCGCCGGACTGCAGATCAAGATTAAATAATCAAAGGGGCAAAGCTCGTGTTTTCTGAAGTATTTAGTAAAGAGGCCATGTAAAGTTCTTGCACTGATATATGAAATAAACTTGGAAAACTCAAATAAAATATATTAACGTTGTTGTTTTGTGTGATCTTGCCTACGCAACCATGTGTCCCGCTGGAGATGCAAAAGTCCTTCTGCCACACTCGACCTGGAAGCAATCCGGGATACTTTATGGCTCGTTGTAGTCCCGGGTCCTTTTTCAGTCTCAGGAACCTGACCTTCAAGCATCAGCCCTGCTTATACGGGATTAGGCTTGTATTTTCCCTTTGGCTCTTTGTTCTTCTGTTAATTAACAGACATGTTTTCAAGCGACGGCAGTACTCCCTGGCTTAGACCTCTCTCAATAACATTGAGAAGTCTTTCTTCCTTTTATTGTCGCAATGGTGTTCCAACTCCCACCAACAAGTCACATAATATAACGTTACATCTGTCTCTAGTTATCTTACTTTGATATCTTGTGTTATGGTACGTTATTCTGAACTGATTTATTCTCTATGCTTACTATATGTTTTCTTCCAATCATATGGTCTTCGTCAACTCACTCAGCCATCACCATGACGCATGTGTCCAATCCATGGGTAATTATTGAAAACTTCAATGGAGAAGTCCACCCCGTGGCTTTTCTGTCCTGGACTTTCACCGGAGCAGAGCTCAACTACGACGTTCATGATAAAGAACTTCTGGCAATCTTTTCAGCTTTCAAAGCGTGGCGACACTATTTGGAAGGTTCAGGAGCTCCTATTGACATTGTAACAGATTACAAAAACCTGGAATACTTTTCTACTACAAAACTTTTGACCTGCCGGCAGGCCCGCTGGTCTGAATATCTATCTGCCTTCAACATGATTATCCGTTTTCGACCTGGCCGTCTCGGCGGCAAACCCGACGCTTTAACTAGACGATGGGACGTCTATCCTAAAGAGGGGAGCAACGACTATGCAACGGTAAATCCGCACAACCTGAAACCTATTTTCACGAATCAACAGCTTACCGCATCGGTCCGCGCAACTTTCCTTGTCAATCCCATTGTCTGTGGAATTATCATTATGGATATCGAGAAGTTACATCAAGATATTCTATCGGCAATTCCGCTAGACCCTATCACTAAAGCTCACCTTGACAATCCCATGGACCCCGATCAACCTCGGTGGTCTCTCGACCAGCATGGTTTCATTAGACTTGACGATAGAATCTATGTACCGGACTCCGACGGCCTCCGCCCCAGGATCCTTCAATACAAACACGATCATCCACTCTCAGGACATTTCGGGTACAACAAAACTCTATCATTAATAAGAAGAGAATATACTTGGCCCGGACTCCGTGGATTCGTTAAGCACTATTGTAAATCTTGCACTACTTGTCCCCACTCGAAATCTCAGCGACACAAGCCATACGGCCTTTTGAAACAACTCCCGGTACCGGAACACCCGTGGAATTCTATCTCTATGGATTTCATTGAACACCTACTGGATTCCGAAGGCTTTTCCGCCATTCTAGTCGTTGTTGACAGATTCTCAAAACAAGGTATATTCATCCCTACTTATGACACAATCACATCCGTGCAGTTAGCGGAACTTTTTATTATCCACGTATTTTCCAAGCACGGAGTTCCGTCCCACGTGACTTCCGATAGAGGATCAGAGTTCGTGTCTCACTTCTTTAGATCCCTCGGAAAATCCTTGGACATGACCTTACATTTCACATCCGGACATCACCTGGAAGGCGATGGACAAACCGAACACGTCAACCAGACATTGGAACAATATCTCCGCGTATATTGCAATTACCAACAGGACAATTGGAAATCCTTGTTACCACTTGCAGAGTTTGCTTACAACAATGCACCCTCGGCCACTACTGGCGTCTCCCCGTTCTTTGCAAATAAAGGATATAATCCAAATATTACAGTACATCCAGAACAAAATCTTGCCTCTGCTCGCACTCAAGAGTTCACCACGGACCTCCACGAGCTCCACGAGGAACTCCAGACTGCAATATTGTCCGCCCAAGAGCAATACCAACATTCAGCGGACAAACACCAGATCCTGCCACCAAACTTCAAGATAGGTGACCGTGTTTATGTCAAAGCTCAATTCTTTAGGACTACCCGTCCATCTAAAAAGCTTGCTGAAAAATATTTAGGTCCCTTTGAAATAATTGTACAAGTAGGTTCAGTTTCTTGGACCCTACGGCTTCCGGATAGCATGCGCGCGGATACCCGGTATTTCATGTTTCTATGCTAGAACCTTGTACTGCTAACACTATCCCAGATCACGTGCAATCTCCGCCTCCTCCTGTCATCATTGACAGAGAACCCGAGTTTGAAATCTCACAGATTTTAGATTCAAAAATTGACAAGTGTCGACGCACTTGTAAACTGCTTTACTTGGTCAAGTGGGCGGGTTACGAGGGCACCGATGAAGAAACTTCATGGATTTTGGCCACGGAACTCGGTAATGCCACGGAAATTGTTACTGACTTTCATACAGCTTACCCACTCAAACCTGGACCATTATCGTCTCTCTGACTGCAATCTGCGGACCCCGTGTTACCTTTGGACTCATTTTCACTATTCCCTGTCGCCCTATGTCTCTCTTTGCTTTTACAGGTTCTGACTTGTCTTGTCAAGTCCTCAAAAGCGGATATCCTGCGGACTTTGACTTTGACTTTTTATTCTTATGATTTTTTTCACGCTTTTCTTTTATGTTCAATTACTTTTTATTTTATATTACTTTTCAGTCTACATTTATGGGACTGTCCTTTTTCCCCACCTCCTGTTTTCCCACCTCAGCTATCTCCCCAGGAAGCTCTGCGACCTCTGCGTCAACCCCCTCTTCATCCGACCCGGCATCCTCGGAACTTCCGACTTGCGGCTCCTTATAAATGTAGCCACCATACTCTGCCAGGAACTTCCAAAACTCCTCGCGGAGTCTGGACAGCTCCTTCCCCACCATCACTTGGACTTTGTTGCTCTTCCGGAGCAACACGTTTTGGGCCTCGATGCCCTCAGCGATCCGCCCGAGGACCTCGTCCAACCCGGAAAACCCGTCTGTCCCGCTGATGTCCCGCGCCCCGGACCCCGTGGCTTGCTCATGCACAAGCGAGCACCTCGCCTTGAGGTGCGCACATTGATAGCAGCCCGGCCCCCGGCCGGACTTCCTGTTACACTCCGTGTTCCGGTCACTACAACCGGAACACCGTGGCTCGTTCCGCGTTGGAAGACGGACTGGCGCCGCCTTCCTTGCCTTCTGTTGATATGGTCAGTTTCCCGCGGTAGTCCCACGGACACGAGGCTTACTTTTTGGGGGCTCTCTGGCTCCCCCTCGGACTCGGACTCCATCTCTGTCGCCTTGCGCTGAAAAGAACAAGTCAGTAAAGGAGAAACGACGACTTGAAGTGTTTTGGACTTACCTTACCTGCCACCACTGCGGCTCTCTCCGCGGCCACCTGGGCGTTTTCCGCCGCTACCCTGGCCTTCTCTGCGGCCACCCACGCAGCCTCCTCCTCCTCTCTCTGTTTCTGCCTCGCAGCCTCTTCCTCCGCAGCCACGGCTGCCTGGTATTCCCTATTCAGGGTCTCCTCGACCTCCCGGGCTTCCCGCTCCGCCTCCTCACGCTGTCGACACTGCTCGTCTCGCTGCGCCAAAATTTGGGCAGCGGTCAGCGGCGCCCGGTATGGACTGCCCGTGGAGGGCCCGGCGGTTGGCATTGGTCTGTGTGGCGTGGGCTTTGGTCCCATTTTGGCGAAGATGGGGGTAATAAAGAAGAAGAAATTTCTATTTTTTTCAATTTTTATATAGGCTCATCGTGTTTGAACCTTACCTTCCAGATCACATGACTCGTTGACACATACGTGTAACCGACATGACCTTTGACACATGCGTGTAGCCGACAAGAACCTTATCTAGGTCTAGAGCCTCTTTGGGACTTCGGCATAAAGGGAGGATACTGTAATGACCGGACAATCCCGCCAGACTCCGGGCACTAACTCGTACACCCCCACGCGCTACAAGTACCAATCGTCTGTTTATAGGATTTCCCGCCCGGACTCCGTTACGTCAAGACTCGTTACGTTCGACCTCAGTACGACACATGTCAGTCACCGGACTTTCCCCGGACTCCGTCTCTGTCTATATCCATCTTCGTCCCACGCATCAGTCACCGGATCCCGCTCAGAATCCCGTCACCACTCTAACCGAGCCACGTTCCCATTTTAGTCAAATGACCTGTCACGATTAGGACTCCGCTCCCGCTCCATTTCCCGTTATGGGTTATGCTTTGTCACGATTCGGACTCTGCTCCGTTCCGTTCCGTTCCTAACACCAAATTTGGTGTTTACTATTCCCGTTTATGTTTTGTTAGTTTGGTTTTCATTATTACCAGATTAGTATGTTCATTCACTCCATGGTCTTTATAAACTGGCAGATGTTGTACATACAATCCAGTCAGAAAATTAGCTTAGATTCCCCCAGTAATCTAATAGCGTTTTCCTCTCTAAACCTTACTCTCATCAGACTGCTTACGCTAGTCGGAGCCCATGGGCTCCGGCGCTTTCTATCTCTCTCAATCAACTCAACTCACGACCTACAACCTACGACCTACGACTTACGACTCACGAACCCCGCCCGGGCTCCCCGGGATTCCCGTCCGCCTGTCTGAAATTGGACAACACGATCTAGCGAGGGCGCAGCCTATAAGCTGAAGCCAAGTCCTACCGGATATCCCGTGGGTTTCTCCGGAAACCCGGCCTGTGTGTGTATCAAATTCAGACACATCTACCCCGTTTATGGCCGTCTAAATTTTTGAATTATACTTACTTGACTTCGACTGGGACTTGGCACGGATTCAAATTTGGCCTGCAACACCTTTCTATCTATCTCCTCCCCCATCTTATCTCCCATCCCCGTTGTTAGGTTTATTTCATGCTCCATTTACCACTTCAACCAGCGCAGTCGCATTTTCTTTTCACACAGTGTTATTTGATATCTTCATGGGTTGCTAAGTCTCATTTTTTCGAGTCTCGATTGGCATTGATCGGATTGACTTGTAGTAATCCTGGACTCTACATTTATTTCGCTGATCGTGTGGACCCAACGACGGGTAAAAGGCGCCAGTTTTCCTTTCCGGTGCAGCCAGAAGAAAATGGCAAATGGCTATGTCCGGCATAAATTGTCAATATTACTTGAATAAACGTCAATTTGCCAAATGCAACAACTCTATGCGCAATGGGTCAGTCTCACCCAACACACGTCTCTGTTCAACGGTATAGCCCTTGGGATTCTTTATTGATGTTGAGCGAATACATTATACATAAACGCAGTGGCTTGGTTCAGCCACTGTCTGAGGCCGCGCCACCCAAACCGCATACATACATCGACGAGGAAGTAATGAACCTTAGTATCAGTGACTTGCTCCGCGGGTGTGGCCAAGATATATGGTATTATTTGGAGTAAATCAGTAACGAGCATATTATTCGAATGTCACCAGAAAGGTCAACCTCTTCGACCCAGAACGATACTCTGGTGTCACAAGTCCACAAAATAATCAATATATATATGTATATATAAACCCACAACACACAAAACTAGAGCAAAAGTTACACTCTAAAACCCGAAGGCACGAAGATTCATCCAAGTGAACACCACCCTCTGCAAGAAGGCGGGAGAACAACATGTGTGGACAAGGAAAGGAACAGGGGGTGACATCATCACTGGGAGATTGTCAAGGGTGAGTTGGACAGGCACTGATGTAGTGTGAAGACAGTGCTGCATAGTCTACTTTCCAATCCCACACCTTACACCTCACAGACCAACTTCGTCCTATCCAGCATCACAATCGTAGCCCCCAAACACCACCCCATCTCCGTGCCCTCCACCTCCTGCTTCGCAATCCGCACCTCCCTCTCCCCCCAAACTGATACCCCACCGTCAAAAGCGCATGCATGAACGTCAAATCGCGACAATATTCCGGTCTTCCTTCGAGTTCCTCCATCACGTCCACGTTCGAGCCCCAGTGCTCGAGCCAGGATGCCTGGCCTGCGCACGTCTGGCGTGCGAGGGCTGTGATTGTATCGATGGAGAGAGTTTGTTTGGAGGGCGGGAGGAGGGGCGAGATCCGGTCGTAGAAGTAGGAGGAGGATGGGTCCGAAGGGGAATGTTGAGAGAAGGGAGGGTGGGTAGACACCGTTGAAGGAACAGGGTTTCATGTGGAAGATGATCAAGGAAGGCAGCGATGAAGGCAAACGCAGAGGTAGGGGCAAAGGCAAAGTGTGGAAAAAGGCAGATATAAATGGACATACTCATGCTTCGCCATGACAAGCTGCATAACCCTATTGCACGCCTCGAAACTCCACATCCGCGCCGACAAATGTCACATTCCGCGGCGGCCCTACCCGTCATCAATTTCCACGCGCCCCTCAGTGCCCCGTGCCAAACACAGATTCGCCACATGTTCAGATTCCGCCTCCTTCTCGCGCGAATGCAAAAAGTCCAACAGTCGATGCACACTCTTCCTCGCCTGCATAAGCCCATATCCGAGGTACGAGTGCTGGTACAAAACGTACGAGCGGCCGCTGAACTCCTGGCGGTCCTTATGGTCGCCTTCTTCAAATTTGGCACCTGGCTCGATGAAGGTGGGCTCGAAGACGATCTGGGTGGATGCGCCGCCGAGTTCGAGGACGGCATAGGTCGTCGAGTCCTTTTTTGAGGCACTCGAGCGAATTGTGTCAAGGAGGTAGTTCGCCGGTATCCATGCATAGATGCCTGTAAATGGAAACTTTAGACATGGCGGGGATGACAATCAATAAAAAACGGAACACGACACCTTCATCCTTCCCATCCATAATAACAACCCCGTCCCCCTTCAAAAGCGGAAACGGATACGCTGACTCCAGCCGTATCTTCACAGCCACTAAAACCTCAGCACTCTTGCTCGCACCAAGCATCCTCAGCTCCGCCATCGCCTTGACAGCCACAGGCGTGCACTTTTTCATCTCTCAGGCACAGTCCTCATCGCCTCATCCATCAAGACATCCAGGCTTCGCGCAGCCTCCTCAGGATTACAGCAAACTTCGAAAGGCTGCTCCCCGGATTGGCCATTTTGAAGACTGCGTATTCGTACTCTGGGTGGGCACGGCAGTTGTGGAACTTGTAGATATGGATATGGGCCTGCGTCAATCATGAATGCCCATTGGACGAGGGGCGTATCTGGGAAGTGTGGGGTCGTGCAATTAGTGGTTTTGAAGGGGTCTGGGTCGGTTTGGTATCGGGTGTTGGGTAGGGTTGGTGTGCAGTTCAGCATCAGGGTTGGATATAGGTTTGGCTGGTAGTTTGGTATCAGGTCAGGTGGTCTAGTCAGATCGTCATCTAGATGATGCCCTGTTGGTGACATGAACTCGCCATCATAATACCGAAGGTGATGTGTTCATACACACCTGGTCTATTGTATACAACGTCCAACATCCTCTCCCTCCTCTCCCTCGGCCAAAACACCCACACAAACAGAAACAACGGAATGGCACCAACTGCAACCAGTCTTCATCTAAATCGTTTCCTCATTCCTCCTGCTGGTTGTTGTCCCACGTCGACTCCGACGCGTCCGTATGTGTGGTTATGGTTATGACTGTGATTCCCTATACGAGGAGGATGCTCATTGCATGGGTGTTGTTATTCCTCATGCGGATGGATGAACTTCCGCTAGTTGGGAGGGCTGAAGAAACGGCTTCGACTGCACTGGTGTCAGCGCCGGTGCCGGTATCGATATCGGGGTTGGTGATTGCATTGGTGCTATGTAGCAATCTATCGCTCATACATTCATTTATACAAGTCTGGATATGACTGACCAGCCGTGCTATTCGAAAGCAGGTGCTTAGGGTCTGGATAATAACCCTGGTGGACTCAAGAAACGGATTGGCGCTCGTACACCTCAATGCGCCGAGTACCCGTTTTGGGTTTACTACATAATTTCTGGTGCTTAGTCGAAGCTATTTACTTCTCCTGGTGTTACGGGAAATTTCTATAAACCAAAAGTAGAGCTTGTATGGCAATGGTGCACTACGTCACTACCACGCGGTGCCAGGATCCACGCCAACTCGGGCCTGAGGTGTAGTCTCTTGTCGTTTCATGTCAAATATGGACTCCAGGGGTGTGTAGCATCCCTCCCACTGAAGCAGACTCACGCACTCTCACATCGCAGGCCGTTTTTTGATGGATGCCGGCCCGCCGCTTGTATTCAACAAACAATCATCTCATAAATGCGCAGCTGGAAAATACCGTACGAACCTTGCATGTTGCGATGAAAAAAAAGGAATTCTCGAGATCATGAGGCGGGCATGTTGTAATATGAAGTCTATAACAATAATACTCAGTCTCGTAGTTGTAAGTAAGAACTAAGTTCTATAATGGCTAACCTATAACAATAATACTCAGTCTTGTAGTTGTAAGTAAGAACTAAGTTCTATAATGGCTAACCTATAACAATAATACTAATAGAAGTATCAGTACCTAGTTATTGTGCATTATTTGATAAAGATCTACTAACCTCAGTCTCGTAGTTGTGAACAAGAACTGAGGAAAAACTTTCTAACTCAGACTTACAGCATATATAATGCTTTTGACATCGCATACACAAATGTATGCAGACGTTGTGGACCATAGTGGACTAAAACACACATGTGACATAGATGTGTCATGCTGTATTCCAACATGCTCACTCACTGTGCATTCACAACACTCGCAATCTTCTTCAAACCCATTCCAATGATCAACTTGTCTAGCTTGACTTTTACCAACCCCTTGGTGAGTGCATCTGTGACTTGATCTATTGCTGGAACTGTAAGAATTACATAAGCAGGGTGAAAATATTGACCTGAGCTGGATTTGAATCAGCATCCACTAAGTTTGGACTACATGTCTAGTGCTCTTAACCCCTGAGCTATCAGGCCATTAAGAGTAGTTCTATTAAGAACTAGTTACTACTGAGATGATTAGTCATCAGTAAGATATTAATATGTATATTCAGGTGTTACGACTGGACAATCCCACCGGACTCCGGGCACTAACCCGTATGCCCCCACACGCTACAAGCACCAATCGTCTGTTTATAGGATTTCCCGCCCGGACTCCGTTACATCAAGACTCGTTACGTTCGACTCAGTACGATACATATCAGTCACCGGACTTCCCCCGGACTCCGTCTCTGTCTATGTCCATCTTTGTCCCACGCATCAGTCACTGGATCCCGCTCAGAATCCTGTCACCGCTCTAATCGAGCCCCATTCCCATTTTAGTCAAATGACCTGTCATGATTAGGACTCCACTCCCGCTCCGTTTCCCGTTATGGGTTATGCTTTGTCACGATTTGGACTCCGCTCTGTTCCGTCCCGTTCCTAACACCAAATTTGGTGTTTACTATTCCCGTTTATGTTTTGTTAGTTTCGTTTTCATTATTACTGGATTAGTATGTTCATTCACTCCATGGTCTATATAAACTGGCAGATGTTGTACATACAATCCAGTCAGAAAATTAGCTTAGATTCCCCCAGTAATCTAATAGCATTTTCCTCTCTAAAACCCTACTCTCATCAGACCGCTCGCACTAGTCAGAGCCCACGGGCTCTGGCACATTCTATCTCTCTCAACCAACTCGACTCACGACTCACGACCTACGACCCACGACTTACGACTCACGAACCCTGCCCAGACTCCCCGGGATTCCCGTCTGCCTGTTTGAAATTGGACAACACGATCTAGCGAGGGCGCAGCCTATAAGCTGAAGCCAAGTCCTACCGGATATCCTGCGGGTTTCTCCAGAAACCCGGCCTGTGTGTGTATCCTAACACCAGGTCAACCATTACTCATTTCAACAGGAACATATGACATTTCAATTTCGCCAGCTTCAACATGTTCACGTATGAAGTGGTAGTGTACACCCATGTGCTTCATTCAGCTGTGGGACTCTGGATTCTTTGCAAGAGCAATGGCAGACTGATTGTCTACATAGAGCATGGTGGGTAAGTCTTGAACAAAACCTATCTCTTGCATAAAGCTTCTAAACCATAGTGCTTCCTTTCCTGCATGTGCTGCTGCCATATATTCCGCTTTGGTACTGGATTGAGCAGTTGAAGATTGCTTCTTTGAACTCCAGTTTATGGTGCCCCCAGTGAGCAAGAAAACGTAACCAGTAAGTGAACATTGGTCATATTTGTTTGTTGCCCAGTCTGCATCAACATACCCACTGACTTTCGTATTTCCAGCCCTTTTGTATATGATCTCCAGATTTGAAGAACCTTTTAGGTATCTCAAGACACACTTGATGGCCTTATTGTGGTCCTTTCTGGGGTTTGCACAGTGCTGGCTAAGCACCCCTACTGCAAAAGCAAGATCTGGGTGAGTCCCAATCATGGCATACATGAAGGACCCAACTGCACTCTGGTAAGCTTTTGGTTTAACTTCTGGTGCTGTCAACTTTATTAATGATAAATTCATCTCAATGGGTATTAAGGCTGGTTTACAATCCAACATTCCAAATCATTCAAAAACATCAAGGACATAGCGATGCTGAGATACAGAGAGTGTGTATGCTTTTCAATCCCGAGTTATTTCCATTCCAAGGATCCAACATGCCTCGCCTAGATCAGTCATCTCAAATTTCCATTTTAAGTCCTTTTTGACCCTTTCAACCGCATCCATGGAATTCGACAGGAGTAGCAGATCGTCAACATATACAGCAACAATTATGAGGATCTTTCCTTCACATTTGATGAATATTCCATGGTCTGATTGATAACGGGTGAAGCCCAAAGCTTCAAATTTGGTACGTAGTCGTTTATACCATTTGCGACTTGCCTGCTTGAGACCATGCAGGTCTTTCTTCAGTCTCCAAACTGTATTTGGTTTGCAAAAACCAGGAGGTAAGTTCATGTACAGTATATCTCTTCCTCAAGGTTGCCATTGAGAAATGCTGTTTTGACATCCATTTGATGCAGTTCTAAGTTGAGTTCAGCTGTCAAAGCTAAGAGGGTACAAATTGAGGTGAATTTTGCAACAGGTGCAAATGTTTCATTGAAATTGATCCCCTTGACTTGGGTAAATCCCTTTGCAACAAGCCTGGCTTTGTACCGAAGAATTTCACCCTCCAGACCACACTTTATTTTGAATATCCATTTGCAGTCAACAACTTGACGACCCTTCAGATGTTCAACTTCATCATACAAATCAGTCTTGGTGAATGACAGCAGTTCTTCTGCACATGCAGCTTTCCACTGGGGTGCATCGAGTCGAGACATTGCTTCTTTGTATGTCTCTGGCTCATTGGGAATTGATCATACCACATTTGCCTGTGTTTCACTCACTGACTCTTGATTTTTAGATCCATATGAAGTGATAAAATAACAATTGTCATCATCATGTATTGGAGCTTTTCAGATACAGGTCGGTCATGGATTTTCGTGCATCACAGATGGGGATGTTGATTGTGGACTTTCTGATGCTGTTGGGGGCTGCATAGATATCAAAGAATGTGAGTTGTTATCTTCCTCTTGATCATCATCTGACTCATTGAGGTAACTATCATGTAGTTTATTGCCCTCTTCATCGTCCGAATCTTCAACTTCCATTAGGTCTGGTATGTCACTGTTGTTTTCAATAGATTCGACTGGGGTGACTGCTCATGCAGGGTCTGTGTTATTTGAGCTTGGGGCTACTTCAACAATGACTCTTTCAGACATTGTGGCCATTTCTTCAGCAAATATAACATAGCGACTTTCATACACCTGTCCAGTGGTGTGGTCAATACAGCAGTAAGCCTTTTTATTCTTTGCATAACCAATGAAGACACATTTAATGGTCTTCCCATCCAGTTTCTGCCATCTGTTTTCTGGGATTAGCACATATGCTGTGCAACCGAAGATTTGAAAATGACTGATATCAGGTAAGTTTCCAGACCAGGCTTCGTATGGAGTTGAATTTGATAAGGCTCATGTAGGGACCACATTGCGTATTTGTCCAGCATATTTAATGGCATCTGCCCAGTAAGAATTGGGTAACTTTGCCTTTAAGCATCAACATTGCACTTCCTACAAGAGTGCGATTCATCCTTTTGGAGACTCCATTTTCTTGTGGTGTGTAGGCATTTGTTTTTTCATGCTTGATGCCCTTAGAAGTGAGGTATGTTTCGAACTCCTTTGAGATGTATTCACCACCACTATCTGACCTTAATTTTGTAACTCACATTCCAGTTTTGACTTCGACCTTTTCTACAAAAGCAGAGAACTTTTGCAATGCTTCAGATTTTTCTTTCAAGAATGCAAGATCAAGCATTTGGCTTGCATCATCAATAAAGGTGATGAAGTATTCATATCCGGTACATGATTTTGTCTGCATTTTTCCACAAATATCTGAATGTATGTGGGCAAGGATGGTTGTTTCTCAATTTTCAGTGGACTTTGGAATGGGTTTGTGGGTCTGCTTTCTATGGAGACACGGTTCACATGGTGAGTTATCAGTTTTGTTTTTTACAATCGACATTCCTTTAACCATTCCCTTTTGAACCATTTTGAGGACCAATTTGGCACTGATGTGGCCTAGGTGATGATGCCACAATTTTATATTGCCCTTTGACTCCTTGGTAGTTGCAGTAAGTGCTTGTGGTTCCATTTCAGATCCTGGTATGATTCTACTGATGTGGATTTGTCCAGGCAGCATTATATTGGCACGAAGAATTAGATATTGCCTTCCAGGTAGGCTTCTCCAACAAGTGAGTTGTTTGCATTGTATATACAGCACACCTGATCCTGTTCAAATGCAACTTGTAGGCCATTTTGGGTTAGACCAGAGACCAATAGGAGGTTTCCATACAAATCTGGTACGTGTAGCACCTTCTATACAATATGTTAGGATACACACACAGGGCAGGTTTCCGGAGAAACCCGCGGGATATCTGGTAGGACTTGGCTTCAGCTTATAGGCTGCACCCTTGCTAGAACGTGTCTCAATTTCAGACAGGCGGACGGGAATCCCAAGGAGTCTGGGCAGGGTTCGTGGGTCGTAGGTCGTAAGTCAGAGGTTGTGGGTCAAGAGTCGAGATAGGTGAAAGGGATAGATGCGCTGGAGCCTGTGGGCTCCGACTAGTGTGTGGTGTGATACAAGTAAGGGTTTAGAGCGGAAAATGTATTAGATTACTGGGGGGAATCTAAGCTAATTTTCTGACTGGATTGTATGTACAACAATCTGCCAGTTTAAATAGACCATGGAGTGAATGTCATACCGAATCCAGTAATAATGAAACGAAATGAGCAAAACATAAAACGGGAATAGTAAACACCAAGTTTGGTGTTAGGAATGGGACGGAATGGAGCGGAGTCCGAAATGTGACAAATCATAACCCATAACGGGAAACAGAGTGGGGGTGGAGTCCTAATTGTGACAGGTCATTTGACTAAAACGGGAACGGGGCTCAGTTAGAGCAGTGATGGGATTCTGAGCGGGGTCCAGTGACTGATGCGTGGGATGAAGACAGACATAGACAGAGACGGAGTCCGGGGGAAGTCCGGTGACTGTAATGAGATCAAATGTAACAAGTCTGATGAACGGAGTCCGGGTGGGAAATCCTATAAACAGACAATTGGTGCGTGTAGGGTGTGGGTGCGTACGAGTTAGTGCCCGGAGTCCAGCGGGATTGTCCAGTCGTAACACAATACCACTGATTTTCTGATTTCCAACAGATAATTCAAGTTTGATGGAGCCTTCTCCAACTGCAACTATGTATCAATTATCACCCAGCCAAACCTTTACAGGTTCTTCAAGTTTGTGGTAAGTGGCAAACCATTTACGATATGAACTCATTGTAGCTGATGCTCCAGAGTTGACTATCCATTTTTGTTGGATATTATGGTTTGCTGATCATTCAAGGGCCATGAACAATTAGATCAGCTGGCTTATTGATGCTGTGGGTTTGTGCCATTTTTGCTGTGGCTTTGGGAACTTTTGGCTTCTCAACTTTATTGTCCTTCAAATCATTTTTGGGTTTTCGGCATTCGCCAAGATGCTTCTTTCCACAGTTATCACATTTCTTGTATTCCTTTCTCTTCTTTTTCTCTTTTCCAGAAGCTGATGCATCTTTAGCCTTCCCACCATTGGTTCGAAACTTTGCCAAGAATGCAGCTTGTGTAGCAGATTCTTTTTGGTAAGATTCCTCAGCAAGAATTTTGGTGACAACATCTTCTGTTTGTTGAGTTTCAACTGACATCAAGATGGTTTGTAGGGTTGAATAAGAAGTTGGAAGGGAAAGAATGATAGCAATGGCGATAAGGTTGTCTTTGATTTCATTTCTGAGAGCTCTAAGTGACCGAGCAGTGGCCCACATTTTATTTATCTGTGGTTTGAGGGCTTCTGAGTCGACAAGACTGCTTTGGAATAGCTCACCAATAAGGTAAGCCACTTTTTGAGTTCCTTTTCCTTCATATCTGGCACATAACTTCTCCCACACCTCCTTAGCAGACTTGAGGTCAATGATCCCATTCAAGGATTCATCTTTCAGGGTCAGTACAATCTGGGCTCTAACCTCCCAGATTTTTGTCTGATCTGTTTCAGTGCCATCAAGGGCTTTTGACAATCCACAAACTTCAAGAACTGTTTGAGTGTGATATTTCCATGACTGGAAATTCAATCCGGTGTCATTTAGATATGGGATGTCATAGAGATGAGAAGAAGGCTTCTCAGTGGAGTTTGTGTTTTGGGAAGTTGACATTTTGAATGTGCAGTGAGTGTGCTAGTGGGGCCCTATAACCTGTTGTAATACAAAGTCTATAACAATAATACTCAGTCTCGTAGTTGTAAACAAGAACTAAGTTCTATAATGGCTAACCTATAACAATAATACTAATAGAAGTATCAGTACCTAGTTATTGTGCATTATTTGATAAAGATCTACTAACCTCAGTCTCGTAGTTGTAAACAAGAACTGAGGAAAAACTTTCTAACTCAGACTTACAGCATATATAATGCTTTTGACATCACATACACAAATGTATGCAGACGTTGTGGATGTCACGAATGTACAAACTCAAATTTCGATAATATTCAATTTAATATTTCTTTGACTTTCCAACTCAATTTCCGACTCAACTTCCGACTCAACTATTCTTCGACAATATCTTCGACAATATTGAATATCTTTGACTTGTCTCAGTTTGACATCATTGATGATTTCACTTTGATATCATATTATCATCATAGGTAAATGATATATAGTATATAAGGGCGATGATAGGAATGAAGGAAGTTAGTCAGAAAACCTGTACTATATTATATATTTACTGTATTATATAATCATTGAACTTTTTCCGAGCCTTTCTTCGACTTACATATTTATTCGTGAGCCTCTGTGTCCTATCTTTGCCTCATGCTTTATCAACAGGACGAATTAATACTTCATCGAATGAGGCATCTTTATTCGATATTGTTGAATATTCTTTGATTGTTTATTCGACTTTATTAAGTAAAATTCAATTCGTGACAGTGGACTGTTCTCCAGCTTGCCAAGCTCATTGTTCACACTCCATAGCCAACTACTACTTACTTTTGAAAGACATGTCCAGCCAGTCTACTTGTGGTGAGCTCGTATTAACCTATTCAAAATTATTGTTTTGTAGAATTTTCTGGCACTTCCCATTTGAAGTATATGTATATAGTTCAATTCTAACCTTTAGAATATATACAATTTCCCATGTATTTTTAAACATCTGAATGCTCTTGGGAAGTGTTATATTCCAGGTTTATGCGTATTCAGCTATACTGTGTCACAAATCGATTATTCTTCGATAGAGTCGAATAAAATTCTATTAATCGAACTCGAAAGCCTCATTCGACGAAGTATATATTCGCCCTGTCGATGAAGTAAGAGGCTATTACCAGTTGCGAGAACTCATGGAAGTATTTGTTGAAGAAATTTCGACAAGATAGATTACTAATACCACTAATATACAGATATTTCAACTGACTTCCCTCGCTCCTTTCGTAGCCCTTTTATGCTTTTCGTCGTATTGTTATGACTATGTTATGAACTAATAATGAAATCATACATGACATTGAAATGAGACATGTCGAAAGAGATTCGATGGTGTCGAATAGTGTTTGGTTTGTCGAGTCGAATTCAATAGGTTGAAGAGTTGTCGAAAGTTACCTTTGAATGTTGGTGACAATATGTGACATGTGACAGTTGTGACATACTGTTGGAATGCCTCAGTGGCATGGTACACATGATTATAGAACAAGTCTTATTGTGTTTTACAGCCATTAATCTCTTTTATTCATTCCTAATACAGTATCTCTGGCATCTGATTGTCTCCAAATCTACTTGACCACTTACAAATTGACATGCTATACCTCAGTTGATTCTCACTTTCGTGTCAACTAGATGCAGCAGGTACTGAAGCCTTTGAACCTATAAAATCAGGGTAAGTTATTTTTTGATGATGGGTTGGTGAATGTGGCTGGTAACCAAGGTCTCCCATGGCCTCGAGGATGTTAGTGAAAAGTAAGTAACATTTTGTTATCTCTGTTGTATTGGTTTTCTTACCTGAAGCATCCCATTCTTGCAGAATTAGCGATGGGAGAGGCCCAATGCAATGCTAAGTACCTTAGACATAACCATTTGCCATCTTCTTCTGGCTGTACTGGAAACCCAAACTGGTGCCTTTTGCCCATTGTTGGGTCCACATGATCAGTGAAATAAATGTAGAGTCCAGGATTAATACAAGTCAATCCGATCAGTAATGTCTAATGCCAATCGAGACTTGATAAGATGGGGGAGATAGAAAGGTGTCACAGGCCAAATTTGAATCCGGGCCAAGTCCCAGTTGAAGTCAAGTAGGTAGAATTAAAAAATTTAGATGACCATAATTTGAGTAATGAAGTTTTCAATAATTACCTATAGATTGGACGCATGCATCATTGTGATGGCTGAGTGGGTTGACGAAGGCCATGTGATTGGAAGAAAGCATACATATGTATAATGAGGATAGAGAAAAAATCAGTTCAGAATCACATGCCATACCACAAGACATCAAAGTGAAATAACGAGAGACAGATGCAACATTATATTACGTGACTTATTGATGGGAGATGGAACAGCATTGCGACAATGAAAGGAATAAAAAAAGACTTCTCAATGTTATTGAAAGAGGTCTAAGCAAGGGAGTAGTGCCATCACTGAGAACATGATATGTCACTTAATGGAGGAACAAAGAGACAAAGGGAAAATAATGCCATATAAGCAGGGCTGATGCTTGAAGGTGAGGTTCCTGAGACTGAAAAAGGACCCCATGTTGATGCAAAGGGGGGGGTATACATCGGTACACTGTGGACGTGAACAGTTAACATTACTAAGCTACTATACAGAATTACATAGATGAGCCATAAACTACAGTATCCCAGATTGCTTCCAGGTCAAGTGTGCCCCACGGCTTTCTTTTCTAGTTCTTTTGGCTCAGACCCCAGTGTTGAAGTGTTTGGCCAGCATGTACATATCTTTTCTGGTACAGTCGACTCCCTCATAGGACATATGTACCTCTCAGGATAGGTCCAGAAGTATGTGTTATAAGGGAGTATTGGGTTATCAGGGAGGTATTAAAACCCGCTTACCAACTTGGTTACTCCACAATTGTATGCGTTATTAGAGAGTATGGGCTTTACCAGGTATACGTATGTTATAAGGGAGTTGACTGTATTAGTAATGGTGCAATGTGGAGGTCCAGAATGACTGAAAAATATTTTTCATTGAAACCTTACAAGGTTGTTGAGTGGGACAAAATGACATTTGCATCTCCAACAGGACACATGTTTGAGTAGGCAAGATCATGCAAAACAACAAAGTTAATATATTTTATTTGAAAATTTCCAAGTTTATTTCATATATTAGTGCAAGAACTTTACAGGTCCTCTTACTAAATACTTCAGAAAACACAAGAGCTTTGCCCCTTTGATTATTTTATTCTTATATTGATCAGATCTGCAGTCCGGTGAATTTCATTGTAGCGGCAAGTGCTGAAATTGATCCACTATGTGTTCATACGCCACCCGTCAATGCCTTCTGGTAGATCCTACCAAGGTCCAGATTGTGTCGTGCACATAAGCATAAAGGTAATTGAAATTGAAATCCCATTTCCATGGAAGGAAAGCATTGTGTACATTCTTCTCTGTGAACAGACTGTGAAAGAGGAGGACTGGGAATGTGAGAAAGTTGGGAGCGTTCTCATATCTCAGAATCATGTAGCTAGACGTGACGGAAAATTGTTCCGTGGATCTGATTTATCCGAGTTTAATCCTCCTCCCATATGCACCTCGGCAGCTGTAAATACTCCTCCACATACCTCTTCAAAAGACAATAATTGGATTAAATAAGGACAACATCGATGCTTACTAGTTGAAGCGCAATGACGTCCCCGGCCACGCTGCGTCATCGATGTAACTGGGCTCTATGTCCGAGTCATCCACGCAACTAGGCTCCGCATCATAAGAAGCACACAGTAGCACATCCAGGATAGGTCCGCCCGAGGGGCCAAAAATGCAACGTGGAGAAATTGGTTCAAACAAGAAGAAGACTCGGGGAGTCCTTAAATCACTTTTTCAGACACAGACATTAATAAAGGGGCATGTGAGACATACAATCCCGAGGTATTTCCACTTCTAAGTGTCTCTGGCAGCTGAGGACTAGTGTCACGTACGTTTTAATATCATGTCCAAAAGACCTCACTGGTTACTGATCATCAACTCGTGTGGAGAGACACCCTTAAGCGGACATTTCTTTATGTAAAGCAGTACGCATACTTCGCCAGATTTACACCGGCGCGCGCGCCCGTTCGGTGGGGCTTATCTGTTATCTAGGAGGTTCTCCGATTCGCACTGCTATTGGCTGTGCTTTTAAGATGAGAGTACTTACGAGGGATCTTTGTAGTTGTATCCGCATGCTCAATTCGCTCACTGAACCTTTGTGAGTCTTCCATCTCCGATCCACATGCCTGTTCTAGCCAATACTGTTCTCATCCTAAATATACAAATAAATATACAAAATGCTGATGTCTCCAATAGTCCGCTTGTTGAAGTGCAGCTTTAAAAGCCTCCAAAGCAGCATTTGAAAGGGGAACGTCCATGAGATAAGCTGATTAAACTGAGTCACAGCGGATGTAAACGCAAAATAAAAATGGAAGGAAACGACCCTCAGTTCAAGCTGCATGTTACACATCATGGTGACGAGTTTCGGGAATGCTGTCAGTGAATGGCCTCCAATCCTGAGAAAAAACAGTACCTTATATTGGCAGTGTTGTATTTGTTATAGGCGGGAAGCAAACCCATCAACAATATATCATGGAGTGGCTATGAAAAGATCAGATTGAGTTATGGTGGATGGAAAAGCAAAGGATACGCGCACCAACTGGAGGAAAGAGAGAGGAGGCTGATTAGAGGAGGAAGAAGAGAGAAAGACAGAGTACACGCACCTCCTGGAGGAGAGAGAGAGGAGGGCGATCATAAGAGGACGAAGAGAGAAGGAAACGGTACACACACCTCCTGGAGGGAAGAGAGGAGGCCGATCAGAAGAGGACGAAGAGGGAAAGAAAGGGTACACGCACGGACTGGAGGAAAGAGAGAAGAGGCCGATCAGAGGAGGAGGACGAAGAGAGAAGGAAACGGTACACGCACCTCCTGGAGGAAAGAGAGAGGAGGACGATCAGAGGAGGACGAAGAGAGAAGGAAACTGTACACGCACCTCCTGGAGGAAAGAGAGAGGAGGACGATCAGAGGAGGACGAAGAGAGAAGGAAACGGTACACGCACGAGCTGGAGGAAAGAGGAGGCCAATCAGAGCAGGACGAAGAGAGAAGGAAACGGTACACGCACCGACTGGAGGAAAGAGAGAAGAGGCCGATCAGAAGAGGACGAAGAGGGAAAGAAAGGGTACACGCACGGACTGGAGGAAAGAGAGAGGAGGCCGATCAGAGGAGGAGGACGAAGAAAGAAAGAAGCAGTACACGCACGAGCTGGAGGAAAGACAGAGGAGGCCGATCAGAGGAGGACGAAGAGAGAAGGAAACGGTACACGCACCTCCTGGAGGAAAGAGAGAGGAGGACGATCAGAGGGGGACGAAAAGAGAAGGAAATGGTACGCACGAGCTGGAGGAAAGAGAGAGGAGGCCGATCAGAGGAGGACGAAGAGAGAAGGAAACGGTACACCCACGAGCTGGAGGAAAGAGAGAGGAGAACGATGAGAAGAGGATGAAGAGAGAAGGAATCGGTACACGCACGAACTGGAGGAAAGAGAGAGTAGGCCGATCAGAGGAGGACGAAGAGAGTGGGAAACGGCAGACGCACGTCCTGGAGGAAAGAGGCAGGAAGCCAATCAGAGGAGGACGAAGAGAGAAGGAAATGGTACACGCACGAGCTGGAGGAAAGAGAGAGGAGGCCGATCAGAGGAGAACGAAGAGAGAAGGAAACGGTACACGCACGTCCTGGAGGAAAGAGGGAGGAGGACGATCAGAGGAGGACGAAGAGGGAAAGAAAGGGTACACGCACCGCCTGAAGAAAAGAGAGAAGAGGCCGATCAGAGGAGGACAAAGAGAGAAGGAAACGGTACACGCACTCGCTGGAGGAAAGAGAGAGCAGGACGATCAGGGCAGGACGAACAGAGAAGGAAACGGTACACGCACCTCCTGGAGGAAAGAGAGAGGAGACCGATCAGAGGACGACGAAGAGGGAAAGAAAGGGTGCACGCACCTCCTGGAGGAAAGAGAGAGGAGGACGATGAGAGGAGGACGAACAGAGAAGGAAACGGTACACGCACGAGCTGGAGGACAGAGAGAGGAGGACGATCAGTGGAGGACGAAGAGAGAAGGAAACGGTACACGCACCTCCTGTAGGAAAGAGAGAGAAGGACGATCAGAGGAGGATGAAGAGAGGAGGAAACGATACACGCACGGGCTGGAGGAAGGAGAGAGGAGGACGATCAGAGGAGGACGAAGAGAGAAGGAATCGGTACACACACCGGCTGGAGGAAAGAGAGGAGGCAGATCAGAGGAGGACGAAGAGAGAAGGAAATGGCACACGCACTCGCTGGAGGAAAGAGAGAGGAGGACGATCAGAGGAGGACAAAGACAGAAGGAAACGGTACACGCACGTCCTGGAGAGAGAGAGGAGGACGATCAGAGGAGGACGAAGAGAGAAGGAAACGGGACACGCACGAGCTGGAGGAAGGAGGGAGGAGGCCGATCAGAGGAGGATGAAGAGAGAAGGAAACGGTACACGCACGATCTGGAGGAAAGAGAGAGGAGGCCGATCAGAGGAGGATGAAGAGAGAAGGAAACCGTGCACGCACAACCTGGAGGAAAGACAGAGGAGGACGATGAGAGGAGGACGAAGAGAGAAGGAAACGGTACACGCACGATCTGGAGGAAAGAGAGAGAAGGTCGATCAGAAGAGGATGAAGAGAGAAGGAAATGGTACACGCACGAACTGGAGGAAAGATAGAGGAGGACGATCAGAGGAGGACGATCAGAGGAGGACGATCAGAGGAGGACGATCAGAGGAGGACGAAGAGAGAAGAAAACGGTACACGCACCGACTGGAGGAAAGAGAGAGGAGGCCGATCAGTGGAGGACGAAGAGAGAAGGAAATGGTACACGCACCGACTGGAGGAAAGAGAGAGGAGGCCGATCAGTGGAGGACGAAGAGAGAAGGAAATGGTACACGCACTCGCTGGAGGAAAGAGAGAAGAGGCCGATCAGAGGAGGACGAAGAGAGAAGGAAACGGTACACGCACTCGCTGGAGGAAAGAGGGAGGAGGCCGATCAGAGGAGGACGAAGAGAGAAGGAAACAGTACACGCACCGGCTGGAGCAAAGAGAGAGGACGATCAAAGAAGGACGAAGAGGGAAAGAAGGGGTGCACGCACCTCCTGGAGAAAAGAGAGAAGAGGCCGATCAGAGGAGGACGAAGAGAGAAGGAAACGGTACACGCACTTGCTGGAGGAAAGAGAGAGGAGACCGATCAGAGGAGGACGAAGAGGGAAAGAAAGGGTACACGCACTTCCTGGAGGAAAGAGGGGGGAAGCCGATCAGAGGAGGACGAAGAGAGAAGGAAACGGTACACGCACGAACTGGAGGAAAGAGAGAGGACGACGATCAGAGGAGGACGAAGAGAGAAGGTAAACAGTACACGCACCGGCTGGAGGAAAGAGAGTGGAGGACGATCAGAGGAGGACGAAGAGAGAAGGAAACGGTACACGCACGAGCTGGAGGACAGAGAGGAGGCCGATCAGAGGAGGACAAAGAGAGAAGGAAACGGTACACGTACGAGCTGGAGGAAAGAGAGAGGACGCCGATCAGAGTTGGACGAAGAGGGAAAGAAACGGTACACGCACCTCCTGGAGGAAAGAGAGAGGAGGACGATCAGAGAGGACGAAGAGAGAAGGAAACAGTACACGCACGATCTGGAGGAAAGAGAGAGGAGGACGATCAAAGCAGGACGAAGAGAGAAGGAAATGGTACACGCACAAGCTGGAGGAAAGAGAGAGGAGGACATCAGAGGAGGACGAAGAGAGAAGGAAACGGTACACGCACGAGCTGGAGGAAAGAGAGATGAGGTCGATCAGTGGAGGACGAAGAGAGAAGTAAACGGTACACGCACCTCCTGGAGGAAAGAGAGAGGATGATCAGAGGAGGCGAAGAGAGAAGGAAACGGTACACGCACCTCCTGGAGGAAAGAGAGAGGAGGCCGATCAGAGGAAGACGAAGAGAGAAGGAAACGGTACACGCACAAGCTGGAGGACAGAGAGAGGAGGATGGTCAGAGGAGGACGAAGAGAGAAGGAAACGGTACACGCACGAGCTGGAGGAAAGAGAGAGGATGGCGATCACAGGAGGACAAAGAGAGAAGGAATCGGTACACGCACGAACTGGAGGAAAGAGAGAGGAGGCCGATCAGAGGAGGACATAGAGAAAAGCAAACAGTACACGCACTCGCTGGAGGAAAGAGAGGAGGCCAATCAGTGCAGGACGAAGAGAGAAGGAAACGGTACACGCACTCGCTGGAGGAAAGAGAGAGGACGATCAGATGAGGACAAAGAGAGAAGGACACGGTACACGGACGTCCTGGAGGAAAGAGGGAGGAGGCCCATCAGAGGAGGACAAAGAGGGAAAGAAAGGGTACACGCACTCGCTGGAGGAAAGAGAGAGGAGGACGATCAGAGGAGGACGAAGAGAGAAGGACACGGTACACGCACGTCCTGGAGGAAAGAGGGAGGAGGCCGATCAGAGGAGGACGAAGAGGGAAAGAAAGGGTACACGCACTCGCTGGAGGAAAGAGCGAGGTGGACGATCAGAGGTGGACGAAGAGAGAAGGACACGGTACACGCACGTCCTGGAGGAAACAGGGAGGAGGTCGATCAGAGGAGGACGAAGAGGGAAAGAATGGGTACACGCACCTCCTGAAGAAAAGAGAGAAGAGGCCGATCAGAGGAGGACGAAGAGGGAAGGAATTGGTACACGCACTCGCTGGAGGAAAGATAGAGGAGGCTGATCAGAGGAGGACGAAGAGGGAAAGAAAGGGTACACGCACGGACTGGAGGAAAGAGAGAGGAGGCCGATCAGAGGAGGACGAAGAGAGAAGGGAACGGTACACGCACTCGCTGGAGGAAAGAGAGGAGGCCGATCAGAGGAGGACGAAGAGAGAAGTAAACGGTACACGCACGTCCTGGAGGAAAGAGGGAGGAGGTCGCTCAGAGGAGGACGAAGAGGGAAAGGAAGGGTACACGCACCTCCTGGAGGAAAGAGAGAAGAGGCCGATCAGGAGAACGAAGAGGGAAGGAAACGGTACACGCACGAGCTGCAGGAAAGAGAGAAGAGGCTGATCAGAGGAGGACGAACAGGGAAAGAAATGGGACACGCACCCCCTGGAGGACAGAGAGAGGAGGCCGATCAGAGGAGGACGAAGAGAGAAGGAAGCGATACACGCACCGGCTGGAGGAAAGAGAGACGAGGCCGATCAGAGGAGGACGAAGAGAGAAGGAAGCGATACACGCACCGGCTGGAGGAAAGAGAGACGAGGACGATCAGAGGAGGACGAAGAGAGAAGGAAACGTTACACGCACGTCCTGGAGGAAAGAGGGAGGAGGCCGATCAGAGGCGGACGAAGAGGGAAAGAATGGGTACACGCACCTCCTGGAGAAAAGAGACAAGAGGCCGATGAGAGGAGGGCGAAGAGGGAAGGAAACGGTACACGCACAAGCTAGAGGAAAGAGAGAGAAGGCCGATAAGAGGAAGACGAAGAGAGAATGAAACGCAGTACACGCACGAACTGGAGGAAAGGCAGAGGCCGATCAGATGAGGACGAAGAGAGAATGAAACGGTACACGCACTCGCTGGAGGAAAGACAGAGGAGGCCGATCAGAGGAGGAAGAAGAGGGAAGGAAACGGTACACGCACGAGCTGGAGGAAAGAGAGAGGGGCCGATCAGAGGAGGACGAAGAGAGAAGGAAACGGTACACGCACGTCCTGGAGGAAAGAGGGAGGAGGCCGATCAGAGGAGGACGAAGAGGGAAAGAAGGGTACACGCACCTCCTGGAGGAAAGAGAGAGGAGGCCGATGAGAAGAGGACGAAGAGACAAGGAAACGGTACACGCACCTCCTGGAGGAAAGAGAGGGCAGGACGATCAGGGCAGTACGAACAGAGAAGGAAACGGTACACGCACGGCCTGGAGGAAAGAGAGAGGAGGACGATCAGACGAGGACGAAGAGAGAAGGACAAGGTACACGCACGTCCTGGAGGAAAGAGAGCAGAGGCGGATCAGAGGATGACGAAGAGGGAAGTAAACGGTACACGCACGACCTGGAGGACAGAGAGAGGAGGACGATCAGAGGAGGGCGAAGAGAGAATGAAACGGTACACGCACGAACTGGAGCAAAGAGAGAGGAGGCCGATCAGAGCAGGACGAACAGGGAAGGAAAGGGTACACGCACCGGCTGGAGGAAAGAGAGAGGAGGACGATTAGAGGAGGACGAAGAGAGAAGGAAATGGCACACGCACTCGCTGGAGGAAAGAGAGGAGGCCGATCAGAGGAGGACGAAGAGAGAAGGAAACGGTACACGCACCGGCTAGAGGAAAGTGAGAGGAGGCCGATCAGAGGAGGCCGATCAGAGGAGGACGAAGAGAGAAGGAAACGGTACACGCACTCGCTGGAGGAAAGAGAGAGGAGGACGATCAGAGGAGGACGACGAGAGAAGGAAACGGCACACGCACGAACTGGAGGAAAGAGAGAGGAGGACGATCAGAGGACGTAGAGAGAAGGAAACGGTACACGCACTCGCTGGAGGAAAGAGAGAGGATGACGATCAGAGGAAGACGAAGAGAGAAGGAAATGGTACACGCACGTCCTGGAGGAAAGAGGGAGGAGGCCGATCAGAGAAGGACGAAGAGAGAAGGAAACGGTACACGCACCTCCTGGAGGAAAGAGAGGAGGCCGATCAGTGGAAGACGAAGAGAGAAGGAAATGGTACACGCACTCGCTGGAGGAAAGAGAGGAGGCCGATCAGAGGAGGACGAAGAGAGAAGGAAACGGTATACGCACTCGCTGGAGGAAAGAGAGAGGAAGACGATCAGAGGAGGACGAAGAAAGAAGGAAACGGTACACGCACCGACTGGAGGAAAGAGAGAGGAGGACGATCAGTGGAGGATGAAGAGAGAAGGAAATGGTACACGCACTCGCTGGAGGAAAGAGAGAAGAGGCCGATCAGAGGAGGACGAAGAGAGAAGGAAACGGTACACGCACTCGCTGGAGGAAAGAGAGGAGGTCGATCAGAGGAGGACGAAGAGCGAAAGAAAGCGTACACTCACCTCCTGGAGAAAAGAGAGAAGAGGCCGCTCAGAGGAGGGTGAAGAGAGAAGGAAACGGTACACGCACGAGCTGGAGGAAAGAGAGAGGAGGACGATCAGCGGAGGACGAAGAGAGAAGGAAACGTAACACGCACGAACTGGAGGAAAGAGAGAGGACGATCAGAGGAGGACGAAGAGAAAAAGACAGGGTACACGCACTCGCTAGAGGAAAGAGCGCAGGCCAATCAGCGTAGTGCTAGAGCATCAAGGGAACAATGACTTACCTCCTAAAATGCAATCAGACCAAAGAACCTTCAATGTTTTAGTACTGATGCGTGGGACAGACCTTCCCCATATTGATCAAGTGTTGTAACTGGCCCAGCATATGTCCTGGTTGTTCTATGTGGCCTTTTGTATGGAACTTAATAATTTCCATCAATGATCGTTCCAACAGGGCAGATTGCTCCATACCTTCATCAAAGCCCACCCTGCATGACATATACAACGGACGACATATACCAAACCCAAAAAGTCCTCTGGGAATGCTTCTGATGAGGTAGGTAATTGAATATTTCCCAACTTCACCCAATTTTCCCCCGCGTCATTGACTGCCAAATACAAGTGCTGAGCCCAATATCGCTTGGCATATTCCATGGTGTTTGGTTGTGGACTATACTTGGGTTCTTCTAGTCCAATTCCGGAGGATCGCTCAACCACCAGTGAAGCTGAAGGTGCAGTGACAACGGCAGCGACCTCGACAGCCAAGCCGGGTGAATGGGAATTGGCAGAGAGAGAAACATCGGAAGGGTTGGCATGTGAAGAAGCAGCACAGGGGCGACCGAGAGTCCCAGGCATTGCGATGAACGTGGACGTTGGATGTCGATTGCGAAGATGGAAGCCGGGAACAAAAGTTGTGTACGGCAGTGTAAGGGTTCCCACTGTAAGGAAACGGACTTATTTGAAAGCCCTCGGATGCTGAGAATAGGTCCTTACGTACTGGTGAAAAGTCCTATCGCATTGATTATCAGTGCTTTTGAAAAAAAAAATAGTTCAGCGCCGGTCTTTTTGAAAAATGCAAAAAGCACTGGTGCTACTGCGAAAAAATGTCGCAACCAGTGCAAATTAGCACTGGTTATATATCAGACTTTTTACATGTTTAAAAGTAGATCCATATCAGCTTGAAAATATATTATATTCTGTGCCAGAGAGCCTTTCATCTACAGTTCCGAATGGTACATACACAGTGGAATAGAGATATATTTATCGCCAATCAGTCCAGATTAATTGGTTCACTGAACCACTGAGAAGGAAAAGAACAACAAATACCTCACTGCGAAACGTAAGCGATAGCAAGTGACAGTAGTTTGAAAACTTGATGTTGTCTGTATAAGGAAACGAAGACGACGGTAGAAGCAAATACTCCGAGACATTGCGTACCAGCAGAAACGAAAACGAAAGAGAAATTTCGGTGGGGAACGGGGGGGTGAGGTGTTGCAGGGAATCGAGATTGTCAGCATTGGATGTACGATAAGGGGTGCGAGACTCAAGCGGCAGCTTTGAATGATGTCATTTCAATGACTATAGCCAAATATATTAAAATAATCTTCGAATAATCATAATAATCTTAAAATCACCGTCCTTCATTTGCACCGCTGGTAGAAAATGCTGGTGAGGTGTAATCCTGGTCGCATTACCACATACGCTTACATTGGCCTACAGCCATCACTCCACAGATTGCCTCTCCGATCGCTTTCTCCATCCCGATCGAGATCCTTCATCAGAAACCTTATTTTCCGTTGTTCACCCATTTATATTGTTCTATTCTTTATTGTTCTATTCCTTTGTTCTCGCAATACTATTGTTCCACCTGTAGGTATATATTGGCTCAACTCTTACACAAGAAGTCGTCAAACAGATTGTACATTCTATCTTCTACCATCTACAACAGAGGAACTCTTGTCCTGTCTGTTACTGACTGAAGTGAGGTTGATACCAACAACCTTTCATGAGGGCACCTGTTCAATTGTGAGTATTATAAACATGGACTGACTTAAGGAATACACTGGCCATTGCTTTTGCTTTCTTTCCTTCGAGTAGAATTGGGAACAGTGAGCTATCAGCAGTGTTTAAGCAAAATCAATAATGTCAATAATTATTGAGAATGTACTACTGTAACATGTGTGAGCTTCGATGAAGGACATGATGATTGCTAAGGTTTCTTCCCCTTGCCCTATGAGATGCCATTCAGCACAGCTGTTAGGATACACACACAGGGTGGGTTTCCAGAGAAACCCGCAGGATATCTGGTAGGACTTGGCTTCAGCTTATAGGCTGCGCCCTCACGAGATCGTGTTGTCCAATTTCAGATGGACGGACGGGAAACCCGGGGAGTCTGGGTGGGGTCATGGGTCAAGGGGTCAGAGGTCAGAGGTGAGTCGAGATTGGTGAGAGAGATAGATGTGCCGGAGCCTGTGGGCTCCGACTAGTGTGAGCGGTGTGATTCAAGTAAGGGTTTAGAGCGGAAAATGTATTAGATTACTGGGGGGAATCTAAGCTAATTTTCTGACTGGATTGTATGTACAACATCTGCCAGTTTAAATAGACTGTGGAGCAAATGTCATACCGAATCCAGTAATAATGAAATGAGATGAGCAAAACATAAAACGGGAATAGTAAACACCAAGTTTGGTGTTAGGAACAGGACGGAATGGAGCGGAGTGTTACGACCAGACAATCCCACTGGACTCCGGGCACTAACCCATACACCCCCACGCACTACAAGCACCAATCGTCTGTTTATAGGATTTCCCGCCCAGACTCCATTACGTCAAGACTTGTTACGTTTGACCTCATTACGACACATATCAGTCACTGGACTTCCCCCAGACTCCATCTCTGTCTATGTCCATCTTTGTCCCACGCATCAGTCACTGGATCCCACTCAGAATCCCATCACCACTCTAATCGAGCCCTGTTCCCATTTTAGTCAAATGACCTGTCACGATTAGGACTCTGCTCCTGCTCCATTTCCCGTTATGGGTTATGCTTTGTCACAATTCGGACTCTGCTCCGTTCCGTTCCTAACACCAAATTTGGTGTTTACTATTCCCATTTATGTTTTGTTAGTTTCATTTTCATCATTACTGGATTAGTATGTCATTCACTCCATGGTCTATATAAACTGGCAGATGTTGTACATACAATCCAGTCAGAAAATTAGCTTAGATTCCCCCAGTAATCTAATAACATTTCCCTCTCAAAAACCCTACTCTCATCAGACCGCTCACGCTAGTCGGAGCCCATGGGCTCCGGCGCATCTATCTCTCTCAACCATCTCGACTCACGACCCATGACCTCCGAATTATGACCTACGACCCACGAACCCTGCCCGGACTCCCCAGGATCCCCATCCGCCTGTTTGAAATTGGACAACACAATCTAGCGAGGGCGCAGCCTATAAGCTGAAGCCAAGTCCTACCGGATATCCCACGGGTTTCTTTCGGAAACCCGGCCTGTGTGTGTATCCTAACACGGAGTCTGAATCGTGACAAATCATAACCCATAACGGGAAATGGAGTGGGAGCAGAGTCCTAATCGTGACAGGTCATTTGACTAAAACGGGAATGGGGCTCAGTTAGAGCAATGACGGCATTCTGAGTGGAGTCTAGTGACTGATGCGTGGGACAAAGACAGACATAGACAGAGATGGAGTCCAGGGGAAGTCCGGTAACTGATATGTGTTATAATGAGGTTGAACGTAAACGAGTCTGACAAACAGAGTCTGGGTGGGAAATCCTATAGACTGACATTTGGTGTGTATAGGGTGTGGGTGTGTACGAGTTAGTGCCTGGAGTCCGGCGGGATTGTCTGGTCATAACAACAGCTATAATCTGACATATAAATATCTGTATCTTTTAGGTAGTTGTTATGGGCTATATTGAATGACAAAAGTAGGCTTGAGATGGGTTATACAGTGAGGAGAAATACTAGTGTAATGTCTTTAATGGTTTTATGGCGCTTTGACTAATAATATAAAGTAAAAATGGTTGTAGATCTTTGTGGATACAGCATGGGAGGTGTGCATGAACCATTGGGGTCTGCTTTCGTCCCCTTTTGGTGGTAAATTGTGCACTTGGTCACTGATGATGCAGGGGCAGACATTTTGGTCTGGTTTGGGCTGTGAGCAGCTTCAGCATAGAGATATGTTAGTATATGATTATATGCATTAGAAAATAGGAAATAATACAAGATATATCTTTATTGGATGTGTGGGAATGACCAAAAGCACTCTTGGACTTTTGAAAGGCTGGAATTCCCAAGTAAAATAATTGTGAATAATGTGAATAGTTCATGGAAATTCATATAGACTTAATAAGATATTACTTACCTATAAATACTGCCCACATTTCAGGATCTGTTTCTGAATTCTCCATTAGGCTTGTTCAAGGGAAATATATGAGTGGTAGGGAAAGAATGATTGCAATACGTCGCCGGCGCAAGCTCAGGCACTGCGACCTATCCGATTACATGCAGGAAATTTATGTGGAACTGGAACGGGGAAATCACTTCTCTGGATGCTCCCCGCTGTAACATTTGAGGTTCTTTATGACTATCATGGTCGTTCCTTTCCGTGGATTACTCGAGGATCTCAAATGTAACTGCAACAAGTATCGGATGGATTATCAAGAGTGGAACATCAACAATCAGACACCAATCCCGTCACTTGTTTTTGTAGCACTGAAACACATATGTGGTCCCTGATTTCTAAAGATGAACGAGTGTAAAATTGAGTTGTATTTTGTTACGCTAATTCTCATGTGTATATATATTGTACATGTGGATAGAGTTTTATCCACTTAGGTGGATCGACACATCATACATAACATCATTCATAACATCATGCGTACGGCCCCACTTGTATCATACACACGGCCCCACACGTTTCAGCGCCTATGTTCTTCAACGCTCGTATCACAATAATTTCACGTGTTATGTGAATCGGATGTGTAACTGGGGAAACTGGCACGCATAGTAATTGAAGGATATATAAGGTAGGCGTCACTTTAGTTCAGCACCTGTTTATGTAAGCAAAAAAGTGACCTACTCGCACTCCTTTCTGTGCTTCCACAACATAGATAATCTGTAATTAAAGTCCAGGGAAGTGGAGTTGGGATCTATTCCTCCAGTTCTCAGGTTTAAAACTTGAAAAATAATTCACCCTTGCCAAGTAGTAGGACTTACAAATTTTAACTTTTTTTTTGAGTCTCTGAATGCTTAAAAACTCGTTTCCATGTGATTCTGAGATTTTTAAAATTTCGCAAGTGTCAGTATTGGCCACTTACATAATCATCACGTGATATATTGGGCAGCCTTGTTTTAAGGGCCTAAAATTGGGAAAGAAAACTGTATTAAATTCAAATATATGTACTTATCTTACTTACATAAAAATTCTCCTAAGAAAAAGAGGGTATAGCTACACATGTACTTGTGCAGTAAGCTGTGCACTTGATCACAGGCCACATTACATAAGCAGTGCAGTGGCAAATGTGTGGTTGCACAGTTCTACTACCATGCCTCAGAAGTCTAAAGCTGCACAATCTTGCATCAAAAACCTTGGATCCAAGGCACAACAAAAGCCCTCAGTGACAATCAAGGATGTCCCAGATGAAAAGATACCATGGCCATTGTACATTACCTCCAATCATGCTTGCACAAGTATGGCAAGCTCAAATTAATATGCCTGTACCATTATAGTGACTCCAATTCATTTTTTGACTTCATAATAAATTTTTCAAAAATTTGATTCGCAAATTTGGCCGCTCTTGGCGCTTAGTAATATGATTACATAAGGTGCTGAATTAAAGTGACGCCTACCTTAGTATCAACGTCAGGTCACTTCCGAAATGTCACAGCTATCGCTCCCCTGTTCCTTATTCCGACACAATTCGTCTTGATATCGGCCTCTATTCCCCCAACGACAACTTCTATTATTGAAAGGACACTTGGCATTTGGCGTCCATTTCAAATTATTAGATGCTCCAGTGTGCGGAAGAATATCAAAATCCGACCACGCTTACTCGAGTCATCGAAGGCGTGCGACCAAGCGAGGATCACTGCGGTTCTGATTTTTCATCGCATCTACACGCTCGATATCCAAGACGCAAGAAATGGAATAAATTATCAAAGTGCCATTTTTCGATAACATTTTGACGGCGGAGAAGAAAAAGCATATTCTGTCCCAGTTTGTTAATGGTGAAGTGTAAGGTGTGGTAGCGACGACAGGATTCGGTCAAGGGATCAATGTCCCTGGTGTGCGTGTCGTGATTCACAACGGTTTACCGTTCAACCCGATTGACTACATCCAGCAAGAGGGACGAGCGGGTCGCGATGGATTGTGCGCGTATTCATATATTTGTGTGGATCGAAATGCTAAGCCCGTCGTTCCAACACCGGATATTTTAGGGATAGAGGCGCTGATCGAGATGATCACCTTGACAGTTGACAAGGTTTGGGTGATGGATGTCAGGAATTACGGTCGGATTCAGTGGACCGCGTAAAACTTACTAAAGAAAGGGAAGGGTATTTGAAGCGTTTGATAAATGAGAGAGGGAAGGGCTGGTCTGTGTTTTATGATGCTGAGGAGGCATCTCCACGCCCAGCGTAACTAACAGATTTCACGGTAACCAGTTTGCCATGAAATAACTACAATAGAGACGGCCACATAACGAGAGTTCAACGGTATAGCCCTTGGGATTCTTTATTGATGTTGAGCGAATACATTATACATAAACGTGGTGGCTTGGTTCAGCCACTGTCTGAGGCCGCGCCACCCGAACCGCATACAAACATATCGACGAGGAAGTAATGAACTTTAGTATTATTGGTGACTTGCTCCGCGGGTGTGGCTGCGTACTGGCCAATCTGGGTAATTCATGTTGGTTTAGTATTATATGTAAGTGACTTGAAAGCTACCTATTAGAGTTGATAACAAGATATATGGTATTATTCGGAGTAAATCAGCAACGAGCATATTATTCGAATGTCGCCAGAAAGGTCAACCTCTTCGACCCAGAACGATATGTCACAACTCCACTAAATAATCTCTAAATATATATATAAACCCACAACACACAAAACTAGAGCAAAAATTATACTCTAAAACCTGAAGGCACGAATATTCATTAAAGTGAACACCACCTCTGCGAGAAGGCGGGAGAACATGTGTGGACAAAAAGAGGAAAAGGGGGTCACATCACTGGATGAGTTGGACAGGCACTGATGTGGTGTGAAGACAGTGCTGTATAGTTTACTTTCCAATCCCACACACCTTACACCTCACAGACCAACTTCGTCATATCCAGCATCACAATCGTAGCCCCCAAACACCACCCCATCTCCGTGCCCTACACCTGCTTCGCAATCCGCACCTCCCTCTCCCTCCCAAATTCATACCCCACCGTCAAAAGCGCATGCATGAACGTCAAATCGAGACAATATTCCGGTCTTCCTTCGAGTTCCTCCATGACTTCCACGTTCGAGCCCCAGTGCTCGAGCCAGGATCCCTGGCCTCCGCAAGTCTGGCGTGCGAGGGCTGTTATTGTGTCTATGGAGAGAGTTTGTGTGGAGAGCGGGAGGAGGGGCGAGATCCGGTCGTAGAAGTAGGAGAGGAGGAGGATGGGTCCGGAGAATGTTGAGAGAAGGGAGGGTTGGTAGACACCGTTGAAGGAACAGGGTTTCACGTGGCAGATTCTGCGGTGAAGATGGTCAAAGAAGGCAGCGATGAAGGCAAACGCAGAGGTAGGGGCAAAGGCACAGAGGGGAAAAGGGCAGATATAAATGGACATACTCATGCTTCGCCATAACAAGCTGCATAACCCTATTGCACGCCTCGAAACTCCCCACATCCGCGCCGACAAATGTCATATTCCGCGGCGGCCCTACCCCGTCATCAATTTCCACGCGCCGCTCAGTGCCCTGTGCCAAACACGGATTCGCCACATGTTCAGATTCCGCCTCCTTCTCGCGCGAATGCAAAAAGTCCAACAGTCGATGCACGCTCTTCCTCGTCTGCATGAGCCCATATCCAAGGTACGAGTGCTGGTACAAAACGTACGAGCGGCCGCTGAACTCCAGGCGGTACTTATGGTCGCCTTCTTCAAATTTGGCACCTGGCTCGGTGAAGGTGGGCTCGAAGACGATCTGGGTGGATGCGCCGCCGAGTTCGAGGACGGCATAGGTCGTCGAGTCCTGTTTTAAGGCACTCGAGCGAATTGTGTCAAGGAGGTAGTTCGCCGTTATCCATGCATAGATGCCTGTAAATGGAAACTTTAGACATGGCGGGGATGACAATCAATAAAAAACGGAACACGACACCTTCATCCTTCCCATCCATAATAACAACCCCGTCCCCCTTCAAAAGCGGAAACGGATACGCTGACTCCAGCCGTATCTTCACAGCCGCTAAAACCTCAGTACTCTTGCTCGCACCAAGCATCCTCAGCTCCGCCGTCGCCTTGACAGCCACAGGCGTGCACTTTTTCATCTCTCAGGCACAGTCCTCATCGCCTCATCCATCAAGACATCCAGGCTTCGCGCAGCCTCCTCAGGATTACAGCAAACTTCGAAAGGCTGCTCCCCGGATTGGTCATTTTGAAGACTTCGTATTCGTACTCTGGGTGGGCACGGCAGTTGTGGAACTTGTAGATATGGATACGGGACCCTTGGCTGCCTGCGTCAGTAATGAGTGCCCATTGGACGAGGGGCGTATCTGGGAAGTGTGGGGTCGTGCAATGGGTGGTTTTAGAGGGGTCTGGTATCGGGTGTTGGATGAGGGTTGGTCTGCAGTTTAACATCAGGGTTGGATATAGGTTTGGCTGGTAGTTTGGTATCAGGTCGTGGTGGTCTAGTCAGATCGTCATCTAGATGATGCCCTGTTGGTGACATGAACTCGCCATCATTTGAATACCGAAGGTGACGTGTTCATACACACCTGGTCTATTGTATACAACATCCAACATCCTTTCCCTCCTCTCCCTCGGCCCAAACACCCACACAAACAGAAACAACGGAATCGCACCAACTGCAACCAGTCTTCATCTAAATCATTTCCTCATTCCTCCTGCTGGTTTTTGTCCGAGGTCGACTTCGACGCGTTCGCATGTGTGGTCATGGTTATGACTGTTATCCCGTATACGAGGGAGGACGCTCAGTGCATGGGTGTTGTTATCCTCATGCGGATGGATGAACTTCCGCTAGTTGGGAGGGCTGAAGAAACGGCTTCGACTGCACTGGTGTCAGCGCGGGTGCTGGTCTCGATGTCGGGGTTGGTGTTTGCATTGGTGCTATGTAGCAATCTATCGCTCATACATTCATTTATACTCTGGATATGACTGACCAGCCGTGCTATTCGAAAGCAGGTGCTTCGGGTCTGGATATTGACCCTGGTGGATTGGGAAACGGATTGGCGCTCGTACACGTCAATGCGCCGAGTACCCGTTTTGGGTTTACTATGGTGCTTAGTCGAAGTGGTGTTACGAGAAATTGATATACACCAAAAGTAGAGCTTGTATGGCAATGGTGCACTACGTCGCTACCACTGTAGTTTTTTTTTCTTGTCGTTTCATGTCAAATATGGTCTCCAGGGGGTGTGTAGCATCCCACTCACACGCACTCTCACACCTCAGGCGGTTTTTTGATGCATGCCAGCCCGCCGCTTGTATTCAACAAGCAATCATATCATAAATGTGCAGCTGGAAAATACCGTACGAACCTTGCACGTTGCGATGGAAAAAAAAGAATTCTCGAGATCATGAGGCGAACGTACTCGTAATAGGGAAAATACGCACCAGTTACATTGTGTAGATTGCTGTCGCCCCATGCTTTTCCCCCGCTGATCAGTGATGCACATAAATGGGGGAATATACTAAGTGTGCAGCTACTCTATGACTAGACCTAGGGACTGTTCTCCAACTTACCGAGCTCATTGTTCGCGCTCCATTGCCAACTACTACTTACTTTTGAAAGACATGTCCGGCCAGTCTACTTGTGGTGAGCTCGTATTAACATATACGAAATTATATTTTGTAGAATTTTCTGGCACTTCCATTTGAAGTATATGTATATAGTTCAATTCTGACCTTTAGAATACCCCGTGTGTGTTTTTAAACATTTGAATGCTCTTGGGAAGTGTTATATTCCAGGTTTACGCGTATTCAGCCATACTGTCGGAATGCCTGAGTAGCATGGTACACGTAATTATAGAACGAGTCTTATGTCAATCATGTTTTACAGCCATTAATCACTTTTATTCGTTCCTAATATCTCCGGCATCTGATTGTCTCCGAATCTACTTGACCACTTACGAACCGACATGCCATACCTCAGTCGATTTTCACTTTCGTGTCGACTAGACGCAGCGGTTACTGAAGCCTTTGAACCTATTAAATCGGGGTAAGTTATTTTTTGATGACGGATCGGTGAATGTGGCCGGTAACCAAAGGCACTGACGGCCTGTGACGTGTTGAAAGGAGGTCTCCCACGGCCTCGAGGATGTTAGTGAATGTTAGAATATGAGTATATACAATTAGCTATGACCTCATATCTCATTTTGTGTCTGGTATAGATTCAACTGGTTCACATCATGTGATAGTTATTATTAGATAGTTCCTGAGCATTTAGTCCTACAGACCAGTGCACAGACCACTTAGTACAGTATATAGTTAGTCCAGTTGAGGGGTAGAAACCTCAACTGGAAGCCCAGCTATATCACCGGTTATATTCTACACCACTCTATCTAAGTTACTTAGTACCTACATAGAGAGTCACATACTGTGATTCCCCGGCTTGCAGTTTATCCTAATAGTGAAAAGTAAGTAACATTTTGTTATCTCTGTTGTATTGGTTTTCTTACCTGAAGTGTCCCATTCTCGCAGAATTAGTGGTGGAAGAGACCCAACGCAATGCCAGACATAGCCATTTGCTATTTTCTGGCTGCACTGGAAACCCAAACTGGTGCCTTTTGCCCGTTGTTGGGTCCACACGATCAGTGAAATAAATGTGGATTCCAGGATTACTACAAGTCAATCCAATCAATCATGTCTAATGCCAATCGAGACTTGAAAAAATGAGACTTGCTGACCCATGAAGATAACAAATAATACTGTGGACTGTGCTGGTCGAAGTGGTAAATGGAGAATGAAATAAACCTAAACAACGGGGATGGGAGATAGAAAGGTATTGCAGACCAAATTTGAATCCATGCCAAGTCCCAGTTGAAGTCAAGTAGGTAGAGAGTGGGTTGACAAAGACCATATGAATTGGAAGAAAACATATAATGAGCATAGAGAATAAATCAGTTCAGAACCACATACCATAACACAAGACATCAAAGTAAGATAAGGAGAGAGATGTAACATTATATTACATGACTTGTTGATGGGAGGTGGGACAGCATTGCGACGATAAAAGGAATAAAGAACAACTTCTCAATGTTATTGAAAGAGATCTAAGCAAGGGAGTAGTGCCATTGCCTGAAAACATGCTATGTCACTTAACAGAGGAACAAAGAGACAAAGGGAAAATAATGTCATATAATCAGGCCTGATGCTTGAAGGTCAGGTTCCTGAGAATGAAAAAGGACCTGGGACTACAATGAGCCATAACTATCCCGGATTGCTTCCAGGTTGAGTGTGCCCCACAGCTTTCTTTTCTAGTGCCTCATAGCACATACCCCTCAGGATAGGTCCAGAAGCTTGTGTTATGAATGAGTATTGGGTTATCAGGGAGGTATTAAAACCCATTTACCAACTTGGTTACTCCATGTTAAGAACTAGAAACTGACTAATGTCGGTGGCCGACGGGGACCGATCGGAAGGACTTGGCTTCAGCTTATATGCTGCGCCCTCGCAAATATCCGTAGGTTGTCCTTAAATTTCGGACAGGCGAAGACTAAATCCTAAGAAGAACTTTTCGGCAAGATACCGATCGGAACCGAAGGACAAGTCAGGTGTCGGGCCAAGGGGTCGGGGCCGAGAGTGGGCGAGCGCACGCGAAGGCGGAAGAGAGATTCTCCTAATGTGAGACTGCTACAGACGTATGAGGGTATTCTGAGTCGTTATTCTGATTGCCTAGTAACTACAATTACAGCGAGTTCATATACAAGTAACAGGCGTCTAGAAAGTACTAATGGGGAGGAGGGCGGAAAACGGCATTAACAATAAGCTTGACTAGGAACAGGAAGTTTATGATTAGTTCGGAGGCCGATGATAACCGAGAATGGAAATTACGATAAAAGGAAATAGTTCGAGGACTACAAATATAGTTAGACATATGTGGAACATAAGATGAGACGGATCAACATGATGAAAAGGACATATCAAAACATAACCAGACAGAAAGGCGTAGTCGGGTTTGATTGACCGGAGAGCATACGTCAGCGTCGGGGGTCCGACGGCTTCCGAGGTGTTGTATTGTCGGAGACGTATAACGAGGGTATTCCATCGGGGGCCATCGGTTTGCAAAGGGTTACGACACGGTCGTAACACTCCAGAATTGTATGCCTTATTAGAGAGTATGGGCTTTGCCAGGTATGTGTTATAAGGGAGTTGACTGTATTAGTAATAGTGCAATGTGGAGATCTGGAACGACTGAAAAAAAAAAATTCGTTGAAACCTTACAAGGTTGTTGAGTGGGACAAAATGACTTTTGCATCTCCAACAGGACACATGTTTGAGTAGGCAAGATCATGCATAACAACAAATTTAATATATTTTATTTGAAAATTTCCAAGTTTATTTCATATATTAGTGCAAGAACTTTTCCTTTACTAAATACCCCAGAAAACACCAGAGCTTTGCCCTATTGATTATTTTATTCTTATATTGATCGGATCTGCAGTCCAGTGAATTTGATTATAGCGGCAAGTGCTGAAATTGATCGGCTATGTGTTCGTATGCCACCTGTCGATGCCTTCTGGTAGATCTACCAAGGTCCAGATCACGTTGTGTACATAAGCATAAAGGTAATTGAAATTGAAATACCATCTCCATTGGAAGGAAAGCATTGTGTACATTCTTCTCTGTGAACAGACTGTGAAAGAGGAGGACTGGGATTGTGAGAAAGTTGGCAGTGTTCTCATATCTCAGAATCATATAGCTAGATGTGACGGAAAATTGTTCCATGGATCTGATTTATCCAAGTTTAATCCTCCTCCCATATGCACCTCGGCAGCTGTGAATACTCCTCCACATATCTCTCCAAAAGACACTCATTGGATTAAATAAGGACAACATCGATGCTTACCAATTGAAGTGCAATGATGTCCCCAGCCACGCTGCATCATCAATGCAACTGGACTCTATGTCCGAGTCATCCACACAACTAGGCTCCACATCATAAGAAGCACACAATAGCATATCCAGGATAGGTCTGCCCGAGGGGCCAAAAATGCAACATGGAGAGATGGGTTCAAACAAGAAGAAGACTAGGGGGTCCTTAAATCACTTTTTCAGACACTGACATTAATAAAGATGCATTTGAGACATACAAATCCCAAGGTATTTCCACTTCTAAGTATCTCTAACAACTGAGGACTATTGTCATGTAAGTTTGAGTGTCATTTCCAAAAAAAACCCCTGCTTACTGATCATCTGTTATGACTGTGTCGCAACCCTATCGGTCCCGAGGTTATTGCCACTTATCAACGATTCAAGTTACATTTCGAGTCACCACTTCGGAAACCCTCGGCCCCGAAGCTGACGTATGTTTTCGCGATGATCAAACTCCGTTTACGCCCATGTCAAAATATCTCGTATTGTCTGGTTGAACTTTTGATACATCCCTTTTACTATGTTGATCCGTTCCATCTTATGTTTCACATATGCCTACCTATATTTGTAGTCCTTGAACTATTTCCTTTTATCGTAATTCCGTTCTTGGTTATCATTGGCCTCCGAACTAATCATAAACCTCCCGTTCCAAGTCAAGCTTATTGTTAATACCATTTCCGCCTTCCTCCCCATTAGTATTTCCTAGACACCTGTTACTTGTATATGAACTCGCTGTAGTTATAGATAATAGGCAATCAGAATATCGACTTAGAATCCCCCCCATACATCTGTGACAACCTCATACTAAGAATTTCCTCTTCCACCTTCGCGTGTGCTCACCCACTCCCGGCCCTGACCCCCTGGCCCGACACTCAACTTACCCTTCGGTCCCGATCGGTATCTCACCGAAAAAAACTCCTTAGGATTAGTCTTCGTCCGTCCGAAATTTAAGGACACCCTGTGGATATTTGCAAGGGCGCAGCACATAAGCTGAAGCCGAGTCCTTCCGATCGGTCCCTGTCGGCCACCGACATTAGTCAGTTTTCAGTTCTTAACATCATCAACTTGTGTGGAGAGACACCCTTGAGCCTAAATTTCTTTATGTAAAGCAGTACATATGCTTTCCACGCTTTGAAGATTTGAGACGTGGCTAAGTTCCATGAATAATGGATATGGGGCCCCACGCTGAAGCCATACCTGCCAGTGTAGCCTTCACGAATATGACAGGTATGTCTAGGCAGAAGAAAACTGAGCAACTATCTTGTCAGTGTCCTAGCTCGAAAAATACATTCTCATTGGTTTTGCAGCTTGTATTGTTATGCTCTGAAGGGTTTCTACATTGTCTGGGAGGTAAAGGTCAACAGTAACTTTGGGCTCCTCGCCCAAGATTTCGAACCATTCGTGTATATTGCCAGACACTACAAAATGGCCAGTAATTTTGTCCCAGTAGCCCACATCTCCCAAAAGCTAGGGACGCTATGTCTCTTACCTCGACCTCCCCCTGAAGGCTTCCCAGAAACCCGGAGTCCAGTAGTTGATTAACCAATTGATAAGTGGTATACAAGCTTTGATCCATTGAGGCAGTGCCAAAACGCCATGAAGGCCAAGTGGAGATGAATAAATCTGGGAGGGAAATTGGTGATGGCTTGACAGAATATCTAGGGCCCAAGCAATTAAAATAAGGAGTCCATTTGTGGTCCTGTGGAGACTATAAAACCCTACTAAGGCCTGTTGGGATGGTCTCTTACTTTCACATAGGAAGGTGGGGTCCTGTTACGACCCATTCCCGGATGTTTCAATATCCAACTTCCAATCTCTAACTACGGAACATCATAGTTACTGTATCATCCGTATTTCTTCTCTTGTTCCGTATTTGGTAATTTGTCCGTTGACAAGTATTCACTCATCTGTTTGTTGTATTCCCATTTCGGAATATTGTCTCCCTAATATGTCTTATTGTATTTCCATTTTAAGAACACTTCCGTTTCCATCTTATTATGGTCTTAGTTTGTAGTACAATAACAAGTAGACTTATATTAGTTTCTGCGAATTTGTACTTTACCTTAGATCTGATATCAACTTAGTTTCTTATTCCTCCTCCCGTCTTTCTGTACGCTTGATATTCGGAACTCTTCAGAACTCTGAATATCTGTATCTTCCATCGTAAGCCTTACTTCTGAAATTAAGGACTTTGAGTGTTTGCATAGAGGCGCAGCACATAAGCTGAAGCCCACATCCTGACCCTATCCACTAGTTCCCGACTTCCCAGTGACTTTCCGATAGTTCTGGAATAAGTTCCCAACATGGCTCTTAACAGGTCCATCTGTTATCCAGGAGGTTCTCCGATTCACACTGCTATTGCCTGTGCTTTTGAGATGGGAGTACTTACTAGGGATCTTTGTACTTGTATCCACATGCTTAATTCCTTCACTGAACCTTTGTCAGTCTTTAATCCATATGTTGAAATATGATATATATAATTAGTAAACTTGCATTCTTTTGTAAATATATAAAGTAACTACTGTATAGCTGCTTAGTAATACTAACGCTCTTTGCTCACCGTGTCTCTGCACCGTATTCTACACCATGTCTCTTCTAGCCAATACTCCTAAAAATACAGAATAAATATACAAAATGCGAATGTATCCAATAGTCTGCTTGGTGAAGTGCAGTTTTAAAACCCTTCAAAGGAGCATGGGACATCCATGATATAAGCTGATTAAGCTGATTCACAGCGGATGTAAACGCAAAATAAAAATGCTGCAAGGAAACGACCCTCAGTTCAAGCTGGATGTTACACATAATGGTGGCGATTTTCAGGATTGCTGTTAGTGAATGGCCCCCAATCCTGAGAAAAAACAATACCTTATATTGGCAGTGTTGTGTTTGTTATAGGCAGGAAGCAGACCTATCACGAATATATCACGAAATGGCTGTGAAAAGATAAGATTGAGTTATGGTGGATGGAAAAGGAAAGGACATGCGCACCAACTGGAGGAAAGAGAGAGGAGGCTAAGTAGAGGGAGAAGAGAGAAAGACAGGTTACACGCACCTCCTGGAGGAAAGAGAGAGGAGGCCGATCAGAGGAGGAACGAAGAGAGAAGGAAACGGTACACGCACAGGCTGGAGAAAAGAGAGAGGAGGCCGATCAGAGGAGATGAAGAGAAGGAAGTGGTACACACGTCCTGGAGGAAAGAGAGAGGAGGACGATCAGAGGAGGACGAAGAGAGAAGGAAACGGTACACGCACATCCTGGAGGAATGAGAGAGGAGGCCGATCAGAGGAGGACGAAGAGAGAAGGAAACGGTACACGCACTCGCTGGAGGAAAGAGAGAGGAGGCCGATCAGAGGAGGTCGAAGAGAAGGAAACGGTACACGCACTCGCTGGAGGAAAGAGAGAGGAGGCCGATCAGAGGAGGTCGAAGAGAAGGAAACGGTACACGCACGTCCTGGAGGAAAGAGAGAGGAGGCCCATCAGAGGAGGACGAAGAGAGAAGGAAACGGTACACGCACGAGCTGGAGGAAAGGGGGAGGAGGCTGATCAGAAGAGTACGAAGAGAGAAGGAAACGGTACACGCACAAACTGGAGGAAAGAGAGAGGAGGCCGATCAGAGGAGATGAAGAGAAGGAAGCGGTACACACGTCCTGGAGGAAAGAGAGAGGAGGCCGATCAGAGGAGGACGAAGAGAGAAGGAAACGGTACACGCACATCCTGGAGGAATGAGAGAGGAGGCCGATCAGAGGAGGACGAAGAGAGAAGGAAACGGTACACGCACGAGCTGGAGGAAAGAGAGAGGAGGCCGATCAGAGGAGGACGAAGAGAGAAGGAAACGGTACACGCACAAACTGGAGGAAAGAGAGAGGAGGCCGATCAGAGGAGGACGAAGAGAAGGAAACAGTACACGCACATCCTGGAGGAATGAGAGAGGAGGCCGATCAGAGGAGGACGAAGAGAGAAGGAAACGGTACACGCACTCGCTGGAGGAAAGAGAGAGGAGGCCGATCAGAGGAGGACAAAGAGAGAAGGAAACGGTACACGCACATCCTGGAGGAATGAGAGAGGAGGCCGATCAGAGGAGGATGAAGAGAGAAGGAAACGGTACACGCACAGACTGGAGGAAAGAGAGAGGAGGCCAATCAGAGGAGGATGAAGAGAGAAGGAAACGGTACACGCACGGTGACAACGGCAGCGACCTCGACAGTTAAGCCGGGTGAATGGGAATTGGCAGAGAGAGGAACATCGGAAGGGTTGGCATATGAAGAAGCAGCACAGGGGCGACCGAGAGTCCCAGGCATTGCGATGTACGTGGGATATTGATTGCGAAGGTGCAATGGTGGAAGCCGGGAGGAAAAGTTGTGTACGGCAGCCAAGCAACCTGGCTTATACCTTTCATTAACTTTGCATTACCCCACAGACCTACACTGGGAAAAGCCTCAGCTCCAAATTTTTTTAGAATACTCAGTAAAGGCTTATTCTATATAAATTCCGCCAACCACTCATGCGACTAACAGTTAAAGTTGGTTAATAATGACCCAACGTGACACCGTAGTGACGGAAAGAGTGACGAAAAGCCGGCGAGGCCCCGGCGGGACTCAAAATTTGCGCCCAGATTGTGGAGAGAGACAATCATGGTATCAGCTGAAAAGCTTGAGTTCAAGTATAACAACTCCAAATTGCGATGTTAAATCGCATATTCCACTACCTTAGAAAACCCATTGTCTACATCCCGCTCGCTGGAGGGACATCTTTCGGCCTCTACAACCACTACAAGTCGCCCTCTCATCCCGTCTCATATGGAACAGTCGCATCGCGCCGTCCACCGCCGCCCTGGACACCGCCTTCGAGAGCGCAAATGTTGAAGGCGCTACAGACAGGGAGGTTAGTGGGTGAGGAGGGGCTTGTTGCCGGTGTGGGGCTTGGGGAGGGGGTGGAGGATGAGTTTGATCTGTTGATCGTTGGAGGCGGGGCGACGGGTGCGGGTGTTGCAGTTGATGCGGCGAGTAGGGGGCTCAAGGTTGCCTTGGTTGAGAGAGATGATTTTAGTGCGGGTGAGTGGTGGTTCCTGTGATGTTGACGTGCCATGGGCTTGGGCTCCGGAGTAGACGTGGTGGGGGCATATTCTCTCTGGCTGGGTATCATCCTCGATATCAGTCGGGGGCAACTCTATATATTCAACCTCTTGTCCTTTAATGATCAGCAGTCGAAACTAACTTTCTCCTCAAGGGACATCCTCTAAATCAACCAAGCTCGTCCATGGAGGCGTTCGATACCTACAAAAGGCAGTCACCGAACTTGACTACGAGCAATACAAGCTCGTACGCGAAGCACTCCATGAAAGACGTATATTCCTCCAAACTGCGCCGTATCTATCTGGTATGCTACCTATCATGCTGCCCATTTACAAGTGGGTTTGATATCATTATGTGATGGGACCCCTCTGACACGCTAGTTTACCAGATATTGGCAAGTACCCTATTATTGGGCAGGATGTAAGATGTATGATTTCCTCGCTGGTGGCGAAAATATGGAGAGTTCGTATGTCATGAGTAAGGGTAAAGCGGTCGAGGCATTCCCGATGTTGAAGACGGATGGTCTCGTGGGTGCAGTGGTCTATTACGATGGTATATTCAATAGAATTCATTCATCGGGGTGACTTTTTAATTGCATTATTCACAGGACAGCATAACGACTCCAGGATGAACATCGCGCTCATAATGACAGCTGTTCAACAGGGCGCGGTCGTGGCAAACCATGTAGAGGTAACTTCCCTTCTTAAGACCAATTCCGGCGGAAAGGTCACTGGCGCAAGTGTCCGCGACACACTCACAGGAAATATCTGGGACATCCGGGCAAAGGTAAGCACATACACATCTATTATCTATCCCCATTTCCTCCACATCTGAGCATCACCCTTAGGGCGTCATTAACGCCACCGGCCCCTTCGCCGACGCACTCCTAACCCTCGACAACCCGGAGCACAGGCCGATCGTCCAACCCTCCTCTGGCGTCCACGTAACATTGCCGAATTACTACTCCCCCCGCACAATGGGCCTCCTTGACCCCTCCACCTCAGACGGTCGTGTGATATTCTTCCTCCCGTGGCAGGGAAACACTATCGCAGGCACAACAGACACAAAAGCCTCTCTCGAAGTCGAGCCCCGCGCCCGCGAAGACGATATCCGCTGGATCCTCGAGGAGATCCGCCATTATCTCTCCCCGGACATCAAAGTGCGCCGCGGGGACGTTTTATCCGCTTGGAGTGGCTTGCGCCCGTTGGTTTCTGATCCTAATGCGTCCGCGACGGAGGGTTTGGTCCGCAATCATATGATCTATGTCAGTCCGAGTGGGTTGTTGACTATTGCCGGGGGGAAGTGGACGACGTACCGGGCTATGGCGGAGGAGACCGTTGATAGAGCCGTCAGGGAGTTTGGGCTGGAAGGGAAGATGAGGAGTGGGTGTGTTACGGACACGTTGAGGCTCATTGGGACGGAGGCTTGGAGTAAGAATATGTTTATTGGGTTGATTCAGAGAGTATGTCGTGTTTTGTTCTTCTCATGCATGTGGATTCTGATACACTTTCTTTTGTGTAGTATGGGTTGGAAAGCGATGTTGCGAAACACCTGGCAGATAATTATGGAGATCGAGCATGGACGGTGCTATCTCTCGCCCAGCCAACAGGCGAAATTTGGCCTTTGCACGGAATCCGCCTCGTGTCTAGCTACCCATGTACGTTTTGACCGAGATTCATTTCTCGCGTTTCTACCCCATCCGTATACGTAATTCACATAACGGCACGCAGACATCGAAGCCGAAATCCGGTACGCCGTCCGCAACGAATACGCCCAAACTGCCGTCGACTTCATAGCCCGACGCTGCCGCCTCGCCTTCCTCAACTCCCTCTCCGCATGTGAAGTCCTCCCCCGTGTGGTCGACATAATGGCCGCCGAACTCAACTGGTCCTCCGCGCGAAAAGATCAGGAGCTCCGAAAAGGGGTGAAGTTCCTCGCGAGCATGGGGTTGCGGGGAGTGCCTGAGGATGTGTACGTGAAGCTTGGGTGGGGAGAGTGGCTGCACCATAAGCTGTGGTTCCTGCATTCGGCCCCAGCGCAGCCACAGCCGGGGATTACGACGGCGTATAGTCGTGCGCAGTTTGGCAGAGGCGAGGTGGAGCGTATTACTTTGGTGTTTAATGAGCGTGCGAGGGATGATCTCGTACTTGGGGTAAAGAGATTGGGGAGAAGGCAGCTGGAGGATGTTATTAGTGAGTTGCCTGGGTATGAGGAGGCCAGGCCGCAGCATTTGAAGAGTGTTCTCGCGGAGGTTGGGTTTGAAGGTTTGAGTGAGATTGGGCTTGACGAGTTCTTGGAGGTGAGGTTTTAATATTATCTTTTTTTGTTTTTTAGTTTCTATGTTTTTGTCTTGCTAATTTTCTTTCCCAGATTTGTGCAGGTCTTAAAGAACTTTTTTCGGCACCCAAAGTCCGTGTTGCCAAATCAGAGCATGGAAGGATTCCGGTTGAACAGAGTGGTGGAGGTGTGTAGGGTAATGCGGACAATCCCGGTTGAGATTTCGGTGTTTTATCTTCTCTTAAATGTTCTTTAAACATCTATGTCCGAGATGGATCATTTTGTACACTAGATTCGTCAAATACTTACACTTGGGACAATATTAGACGAAGGGGTTGTAGGATTCATTAGTCATTGATTGTCGGTATTTTTTCATTTGAGAAATGTTTCCCCCAAGTGCTCTGCAACAAAATGCGTATTATGAATCTCAATTGAGGATCCGGCAGATAGGCTCAGCGATGAATGTCCAGGTCAAATTCTTGAATGCCTGGGAAAGAATATAATCTTCCCAGAATTCTCAATTTTTGGAAAAAGTTCGGGAAATTATATATATTTTAAGAACTCTCTGGGATATATTTACGCCCCACTTTAGGAGAATTATTTGGTATGGAAATACCAGACGATACTCCAATCTCGAGAATGTGAAGCTCTGCGCTGTGAAGGCAGATCGTAAATGCAATAGGATGGCTGACGCGGTGTTCCTAATACCATAGAATTGTAATAAATTCAAAGGCTAGCGTTTGTCGCACTAGTCCAACAACTGCATATTAACACAAACATAGAAACTCGTTTTTTATTTCCTTTCAACGTCCTCCTCAAGCTCAGTCCACGCCAGTCTCCGGTTCAATTGAAGCGCCGCCCATGAAAGGCAAAGTAAAACAGGAACCTTGAATAGCGTCCAGAAAAAGTCTACATGGCGAGAAAGTGGAGCTCACCTCAACCAAAGGCCCAATGGTAGCCGCCAAGGCCTGCTCCGAGTCAACGCCGTACACTCCCACCGCGACTGCAATGGCAAGCTCCTTACAAAAGACATAAACAGTTAATAAGTGAACAAGTGTCTTTCCAGGACATCATACAAAATTATTGCTCCCTGTGGTGAACGCTTGTGTGACAGCGGTATCATACCCAAAAATGCCACGTTGGCCGTCTTTGTGGAACCGTCGAGTGAGCCACCACATTGCAAAAAATGTGAGAGTCCAGGTGAAAACGAAATAAAGTATCATGGGGACAAACACCCGGAACACAGGACCGATATTGTGGATAATGCGTTTGCCTTGTTCAGCGAAGATGATTATAATTGTGTAAAGTAGTCCAATCAATGCCACGGGGGAGAAATATTTCAAGAATGCTGCAAGACCAGCCGGGCCTGCAATAAAATATACGAGAGCTCGGGTCGCTATTCCGAGTAGTAAAGGTATCCCCAAGTACTGGAGTAGGGTTCGGAAATTAATTACACCAAAAGAAACGGTAAAGGAGAAATTTACGATGAGGACGGACTTGGCGACATCGCCGTAGCCAACATGAATGTCACCATCTCCGCCGATGATGTTGATGAAAAGGAGAGCGTACGGGGAATAAAGAACAATTTGAAGTACTGAGTTTATGCACACGAGAACTATGATTTAAGACAGAAATTAGAGAAGTCGCGCACCGACACAGTTGACTCACTCGCGCAGTAGTTCATATCCCCCTTTGCGAGCTGATTCCAAATCATAACCATTGCAATACATCTGCCAAAACATCAGAACTAAGCTAAACAGAAAACAGTATAAAAACCTGGCTAGGCCCACAAGGATAACACCTGTGCGGTAGCCAGGAAGGTCTGGCAGAGTCGCCCAGGCAAGGCCCAGCATGATAAGAGGGCCAACAATCCAGTTAAGTACAAGCGAGATGCAAATATGAATCCAAATCTTTCGTGAGTTGAAGGTGGCGGGGAGAATTTCGTACTGACGAGAAGGGTGAGAAAACATGTGCAAGGATATATCGCTAATTGGCAGACCTGCACTTTGGTGAGGACGGGCCACATCATGACGACAAGACCTGGAAAAATCTGTGAGATTCCGTGGAAAGGATTATGACTTGATATGACCTATCGCGATGGCTGTCGGGAAAAGTAATAAGTATGCATACAATCGTCGACGTATGAACGAACTCTCACGCAGCGAGACACCGTTGAATGTCACGACTTGGAAAGCCTGTTGTACTTTGGGAGCAAAGTTGCCGATAACGACGCCTAAGACCATGGAAAGTAAGATCCATACGGCCAGGTATCTGTCCAAGAACGACAAGGACTTCAACAATGCTAATAAAAATTGGTGAAACGTCGAAATGATAGTTATGTGTGTAAAAATTATGTTCTACTCGCCTTTGGAATTGGTTTTGTCATCAAGGCCTTCTTTTTGTATAACTCGGCGTTCTACCGCCAACCCCGAAGCGAATTCTTCAACGTTGCATCTTTCAGCACTCATTTTGCAATGGGAGAGATATTACTATCCGTTAGAAGGGGGGTAGTTGGGGCTTCAGGGGGGTCGCTAAGCTGGGATACACGTGTGACATTTTTGCATTATGCGTGTTTGTAATTCAGAAAACAAACATAAATCACGTGATGGTCTACGAGGCTCAAATTGTCAACCTTGTCAACCTCGGAATATCCTCAGAATTTGAGATTCATGGAAAAATTCAAAGCCATCTTATAAACGAATATAATCACTCAGTTGACACGAAAGTGAGAATCGACTGAGGTATGGCATATCGGTTCGTAAGTGTCGAAGATATTAGGAACGAATAAATTGCGAGCGCTAGAAGCTACTGGAAGTTTAGTCAGCTGGTTCATGGGATTATTAGTCGAGTCACTGTAGTTAGTTTTCCTTACGCGTTTGACAGAGCTCAGACAAACGCGAATATCACTCATCCGTTAATACTCGAGGTCCGCACCGCAAACTTCACAATTAATGGCTGTAAAACATAATTGACATAAGACTCGTCGTTCTATAATCACGTGTACCATGCCACTGAGACATTCCGACAGTATGGCGGAATATGCGTAAACCTGGAATATAACACTCCCAAGAAGATTCAAAGTTTTTAAAATACATGGGGAATTGTATATATTTCAAAGGTCAGAATTGAACTATATGCATATACTTCAAATGAGAAGCGCCAGAGAATTCTACAAAACAATGATTTTGAATATGTTATTACGAGCCGGACATATCTTTCAAAAGTAAGAAGTAGTTGGCTATGGAGCGCAAACAATGAGCTTGGTAAGCTGGAGCTGGAGAACGGTCCGTAGATTTAGTATCTGTACACCTAGTATATTCCGCCATTTATGTGCATCACTGATCAGCGGGCAACAAGCATGGGTGACAGCAATCTACGTAATGTAACTGGTGCGTATTTTACCTATTACGAGTACGCCCGCCTCATGATCTCGAGAATTCATTTTTTTTCATCGCAACGTGCAAGGTTCGTACGATATTTTCCAGTTGCGCATTTGAACTAGCATTCCTCCTTGGGTAATTCCCCAGCGTCATAGACCTTACACTCATAATATCGGTTTCCATCGCGAGTGCTATCATTTTTCATTTGTTAATAACACTAGTTGTGCTGCCCAGTCGAACACTGGTATCAGAACGCTAGCGACGACTCGACGGGTACTAGTAGGTAAGGAAAATATGATTGCTTGTTTGAATAAAGGTGGGGGGCCGATATGCATCAAAAAACGGTCTGCGATGTGAGAGTGCGTGTGAGTCTGCTTCAGCGGGATGCTACACACCCTGGAGTCCATATTTGACATGAAACGACAAGAAACTACACCCAGTCAGGCCCGAGTTGGCGTGGATCCTGGCACCGCGTGGTGGTGACGTAGTGGACCATTCATACAAGCTCTACATTTGGTTTTATATAAATTCCTGTAACACCAGGAGAAGTTAATGGCTTCGACTAAGCACCAGAAGTTATGTAGTAAACCCAAAACGGGTACTCGGCGCATTGACGTGTACGAGCGCCAATCCGTTTCCCCGAATCCACCAGAATCCACCGGGCTTAATATCCAGACCCGAAGCACCTGCTTTCGAATAGCACGGCTGGTCAGTCATATCCAGACTTGTATAGATAAATGTATGAGCGATAGATTGCTACATAGCACCAACGCAAACACCAACACCGATACCAGCACCGGCGCTGACGACAGTGCAGCCGAAGCCGTTTCTTCAGCTCTCCCAACTAGTGGAAGTCCATCCATCCGCATGAGGAATAACAACACCCATGCACTGAGCATCCTCCCTCGTATAGGGAATAACAGTCATAACCATAACCACACATACGAACGCGTCGGAGTCGACGTGGGACAAAAACCAGCAGGAGGAATGAGGAAACGATTTAGATGGAGACTGGTTGCAGTTGGTGCGATTCTATTGTTTCTGTTTGTGTTGGTGTTTGGGCCGAGGGAGAGGAGGGAGAGGATGTTGGACGTTGTATACAATAGACCAGGTGTGTATGAACACGTCACCCTACGGTATTCAATTGATGGCGAGTTCATGTCACCAACAGGGCATCATCTAGATGACGATTTGACTAGACCACCACGACCTGATACCAAACTACCAGCCAAACCTATATCCAACCCTGATGCTAAATTGCAGACCAACCCTCACCCAACACCCGATACCAAACCCCTCACCTTCCAAACCGACCCAGACCCCTCCAAAACCACCCATTGCACAACCCCACACTTCCCAGATACACCCCTCGTCCAATGGGCACTCATGATTGACGCAGGCAGCCAAGGGTCCCGTATCCATATCTACAAGTTCCACAACTGCCGGGCCCATCCAGAGTACGAATACGAAGTCTTCAAAATGACCAAACCCGGGAGCGGCCTTTCGAAGTTTGCTGATAATCCTGAGGAGGCTGCGCGAAGCTTAGATGTCTTGATGGATGAGGCGATGAAGACTGTGCCTGAGAAGATGAAAAAGTGCACGCCTGTGGCTGTCAAGGCGACGGCGGGGCTGAGGATGCTTGGTGCGAGCAAGAGTGCTGAGGTTTTAGCGGCTGTGAAGATACGGCTGGAGTCAGCGTATCCGTTTCCGCTTTTGAAAGAGAACGGGGTTGTTATTATGGATGGGAAGGATGAAGGTGTCGTGTTCCGTTTTTTATTGATTATCATCCCCACCATGTCTAAAGTTTCCATTTACAGGCATCTATGCATGGATAACGGCGAACTACCTCCTTAACACAATTCGCTCGAGTGCCTCAAAAAAGGACTCGACGACCTATGCCGTCCTCGAACTCGGCGGCGCATCCACCCAGATCGTCTTCGAGCCCTCCTTCACCGAGCCAGGTGCCAAATTTGAAGAAGGCGACCACAAGTACCGCCTGGAGTTCAGCGGCCGCTCGTACGTTTTGTACCAGCACTCGTACCTCGGATATGGGCTCATGCAGGCGAGGAAGAGCGTGCATCGACTGTTGGACTTTTTGCATTCGCGCGAGAAGGAGGCGGAATCTGAACATGTAGCGAATCCGTGTTTGGCACAAGGCACTGAGCGGCGCGTGGAGATTGATGACGGGGTAGGGCCGGCGCGGAATGTGACATTTGTCGGCGCGGATGTGGGGAGTTTCGAGGCGTGCAATAGGGTTATGCAGCTTGTCATGGCGAAGCATGAGTATGTCCATTTTTATCTCCCTTTTTCGCCTCTGTGCCTTTGCCCCTTCCTCTGCGTTTGCCTTCATCACTGCCTTCTTTGACCATCTTCACCGCAGAATCTGCCACGTGAAACCCTGTTCCTTCAACGGTGTCTACCAACCCTCCCTTCTCTCAACATTCCCCTCCGGACCCATCCTCCTCCTCTCCTACTTCTACGACCGGATCTCGCCCCTCCTCCCGCCCTCCACACAAACTCTCTCCATCGACACAATAACAGCCCTTGCACGCCAGACGTGCGCAGGCCAGGCATCCTGGCTCGAGCACTGGGGCTCGAACGTGGACGTGATGGAGGAACTCGAAGGAAGACCGGAATATTGTCTCGATTTGACGTTCATGCATGCGCTTCTGACGGTGGGGTATGAGTTTGGGGGGGAGAGGGAGGTGCGGATTGCGAAGCAGGTGGAGGGCACGGAGATGGGGTGGTGTTTGGGGGCTACGATTGTGATGCTGGATAGGACGAAGTTGGTCTGTGAGGTGTAAGGTGTGTGGGATTGGAAAAGTAGACTATACAGCACGGTCTTCACACCACATCTGCACCTGTCCAACTCAACCTTGACAGTCTCCCAGCGGTGATATCACCCCCTTTCCCTTTCCTTGTCCACACATGTTGTTCTCCCGCCTTCTCGCAGAGGGTGGTGTTCACTTCAATGAATATTCGTGCCTTCGGGTTTTAGAGTATAATTTTTGCTCTAGTTTTGTGTTGTGTGTTTATATATATATTTAGAGATTATTTAGTGGACTTGTGACACCAAAGTATTGTTCTGGGTCGAAGAGGTTGACCTTTCTGGCGGCATTCGAATAATATGCTCGTTACTCTTTCGATATGATTTACTCCGAATAATACCATGTCTTGTTATTAACTCTAATTGATAGCTTTTAAGTCACTTACATATAATACTAAAACCATGAATTACCTAGATTGGCCAGTTATGCAGCCACACCCGCAGAGCAAGTCACTAATACTAAAGTTCATTACTTCCTCGTCGATGTATGTATGTATGCGGTTCGGATGGCGCGGCCTCAGACAGTGGCTGAACCAAGCCACGTTTTATGTATAATGTATTTGCTCAACATCAATAAATCCCAAGGGCTATACCGTTGAACTCCTGTTGTGTGGCCATCTCTAGTGTCAGAAGTTTATGTACCTGAGTGTACATATTTCCAAGTATACCAATCATTAAACACTTGCAAAAGAAGGGCCAAATTTAAGAATCGTTGTCCTAAAATCCTCATTTCATAGTCAATGAGCATCAATCATAAACATATGTTTCAACTGGAGCTAGTATTTCATGTGCATGTGATGATCACGACTTAGTGATGAACAGTTTATCATGTATCTGCATTGTACACAGGGTTGATTAGGATCTATAAAAGCTATGATAAGGTGTATTCTACAAGGTGCGATCATCTTCTTTAACAAAACAAAAAGGAAAGCATGTTGTAATACATGATTACAGGATGGGCAGAGGGTGCTGTCTCTAGATTTTCTGTCTTTTGGTTTCTGAGCAGTAGGATATTGAAGATGCAGTGATGCAGAATCAGGTGCCTGAGGCTGTTGTACATGAACCATATCAGGGGACATGGGCCTCAAGCCTCTATTGGTTTGATTGGGACTTTGGGCATTGAGGTCAGCAGGCTTGAATGCCTCACTCACAAAGCTGCTTTGGAGGTGTTCTAGAAGTTTTTGTCGATGAGTGACCTCTCCTTCCCTGTCCTGGTTGTATTTCTCTTGGTCTTCATCCACCAGCTCCTGTTGATCACCGATTAACAATTAGATGGCATTACTCAGAAGGGCTAGCACCTTGTCATGAATAAAGTCATATTCAAATGCTTGAAATTGAAATGCCCCTCATGAGAAGTTTTTGCCAATCCCACACCAAAGGCTTCAATGGATCAAAATAAGGGTGGAAATGGACCAAGAGCTCACTTTCTAGGAATTCTTCTCCAGTGATCACAGAAAAAAATATGAGATTTCTCCTTGCCCAATGTGGCAAAGTCCTCACAGTCAAAAAAATGAATGAGCACATTCCTTCATATGACCTTGCCTTCATGGTTGTCTAATTCTTTGAGTTCCTTATACGGAAACCACCTGGCCCTCCACAGGTTATAGTGAGGTAAGGGATTACCCACAAAAATGACTCCATATCATGAGCAGCCTCCTGTGTCCATGGCTTCTTCCTCAAATGAGCAACTGAAACATAATGTTAAGAGCAGAAACTGACAGATGTCAGCTGGCCGACAGGGACCGAACGGAAGGACTTGGCTTCAGCTTATGTGCTGCGCCCTCACAAGTTACCGTCAGGTGTCCTTAAATTTCGGGCGGGCGAAAACTAGTCCTGTCAAGTAAACCTCTCGGTAAACTACCGATCGGAAACCGAAGGATAAGTTGAGGGTTGGGTTGAGGGGTCGGAGACCAAGAGTCGGAGGCTGAGAGAGTCAGAGACTGAGAGAGTTGGAGACTGAGACAGTCGGAGACTGAGACAGTCGGAGACTGAGACAGTCGGAGACTGAGAGTCGGAGATTAGAGGTTGAAGTCGTAAATGTAGGTTGAATCGTAAATCGGATGGAGTCGGAATGTGGTGGTCGTGAATAGATAATGGAGTCAGAAATTAGAGGGTATCTAAGTCGATATTCTGATTGTCTAGTAGTTACATTACAGCGGGTTTATATATGGGTTATCGGCGTCTAGAAACTACTAACTAAGGGAAGAGCGGAAAACGGCATTGACAAATAAGCTTGACTAGGAACCGGAAAGTTACGATAAGATCGGAAGCCGAGATTTAGCTGAGAGCGGAATTACGAGAAAAGGGAATAGTCCACGGGCTACAGGTATATATGGGCATATGTGAAACATAGAGTAAAACAGATCATCATAATGAAAGGGGACGTATCAAAGCATAACCAGATGGTAGAGTATATTTTGACAGGGGCGTAAACGAGGTTTGATCGCCGTGAAGGTATACGTCAGTGTCGGTATTCTGAAGGTTGCCGAAATGATGACTTGATCAATAACTTGGAACATCGATAGACTGTAGTATTCTCGGAGACCATCGGGTTGCGACATGGGTTACGACACGGTCGTAACACATAAAACTCATTGAAGTCTGCTTGGAGAGCTTCATGGCTCATATATGGGAGAGTTGCCTATACAATGGTCAAGTTGTGTCTACTAAAAGGGGGTGGGAGATGTACCATTCTAAGACCTTTCTGATGCACACATGCCTCAAAGTTGGGCCAGTCCTCAACCTGTACAAGATAATAATACACACAATTAAGCAAGAGAAGCAAACCATCATACCTGCATGCTCCAGCCTAATTGACTGTTAGAATACCTTGTTGAGCTTGAGGGAAGACCAGAGGACCCCTCCATGCAATCCATGACATATTGAAAGGGAAGGTCAATACTCGGCTGGAATATTTCGAGGACAAGATGAATGTCGGAATCATCAATGACTATGTTTTTTTTTCTTTAGCATCATTCGTACATTGTCTATTGTTATATCTTCCCCTGTGTAAATTTGTCTGGGATATTGATGGTGTGTCAGGTTTGCTCAGTGTGCTTCCTATGATCAAGATTGATCAGGCATCCCATTGTTTCCATCATATCAATATTGGACTTGCAACCTTTGATGGGGCAAATCAGAATTTTCCTGCACTCACATCACAGTGGAGTACACCCTTCATGTAAAATTGCTTATGATCTAATAATAAAATATGTGATAAGGCTGACCAGCACAAAAGCCATAACACATCTTTTACAGTATCTTGAATTACTCGGAGCATTTCCAAATTGTCTTTAAAGAAGACAAGTGGCCACCCCCAGGTCTCCAATACTGTGCGAGTAAAAGCATGTGAAACCAGTTGGTCACAGTGTTGAGTGTTATGTATCCTGACATCTTCATGGGTGACAAGTCTTTGATATAGGTTTGTCTCCCTTTGATCCTCAATCTCAAAATGGGAAGCAGGGCATCTGCTACCAGATGGCTCAGACATTATCTGTGGTTCATTGTGTACTCCCCCACAGATAAATTCCAGGGTAGTGTCTGGTTCACCATCAATTTTGATATACTCTGATGAGTAGATACAACTGTCAGCTAAACCTGACAGCTCATGTGCTTCCCTCAAATGGCCTTTTCCCTTTCAGAGACAGAGATGGACCCTCAAACCACTCCCAGCCTTGCTTTAGGATATATATGGTCTGTCACCAAAGGGGGAAAAATCAATACTATAAATAGCTATGATAATACAAAGGATAGCACCTTTCTTGGGTTTTGGCAATCATCAAGTGGAACAGCTTCCCATACAACACTTTCCTGCCCACACATCATCTCTGATGCTATAATACTGATCACATAAATGGTCAAAAACCTTTCACATTTTGTATGATTTCTTGTCGCTGCTGCAGAACTTCCTGTCACTGCTGCAGAACTTCCTGTTGCTGCTGTAGAACTTCTTGGTGCCACTGTTTCAATTACCCATTGAACCTTATAAAGATCTTCTCCAATTTTCTCTGAACCATATGGGTATTGATAGGATGGAACACACAAGGTAGGGCTTGCATGTTAGTATCCCAGCCTTGTTTCTGAGCATCAAGGAGTGCAAAACTGGCAATGACATGGATCAATGTTTTGGGCTCCTGTGTATGATTTCTAAAGACTTCTATCTTTTTTAGATGCTGAGAACTTTAGGATAAAAATTTTAATGGAAAAAGGATTAAATCCTGTTTATTGTTATGAAGATTTACATTTAGATTCTACAAGAAAAAAAATAAAAACTGAAACACTAAATTTTATTTAAGATTTCCTGCTGATCATCCAATCTTTAAGATTTTATTGAAATTAAAAAATTAAAAAAATTGTTGTTTTAAAAACATAAAGCTTAAGGAAGTTCCAGCTTATAGATAGTGAAGTTTTAGAGGCCAAATCATTTTAGAGTGTACAAACACATCATGCTCAACTTGGTATAGATTGCAAGCAATAATAACTTATATGATGTACAGTACATATATCAACTGGTGTTGCCATTCCTAACACTCCTGAATGATCACATAAATATAAAAATAGTTGATCGAAGCAAAGAGCAATGCCAAAGGCAAACTGCCTATCCAGTTGTTTATGAAATAGTTGCTGTGTATAAGAACACAGCTATTTCAGAGCCTCTTCAATGTCTTCCTTGGCTGATGTTGTTTTCATTTCAATGATGGTGAACACTTGCAGCCACCAAACCTTTGCAAGTTGGACCTGTGAAAGTAGATTGGCATGTGGCATAATTCAACAAGAATATAGAGTACCTTCTCCATCTTGTTCAACTGTCGACAGTTACATATCAGTGTTAGGTATAAGCAATTTAAATAAAAAAGGGATTTTTCACTAATTTATACTCTAATCCATCCAGATGACTTTCCAAGTCCTTAGTACTAGTATCCATGCTGACACATACTGCATCAGGCTGTAGTGCTGCTGAAGTAGGATTCTTCAAGTCTGGTGCTCTACTGTGGACATCACGCCACTGCCCCTGGACCTTGACTTGGACCATTCCACCAAGTGCATTGACAGCACTATCAATAGCATTAGCAACATTAATAAATGGAGCATACATCCTATTTTCCTTCCCTCCACTCTGCTTCAGAAAGCCTTTCCACATTCCATCCTGGTAAGTCTTGTTACATACAAGGATGTGGAGTATCTTGCTGAGGAGCTCATCTGAAATGGGAACCAGATGAGAAAGAAATTTGTTTTTGTCTTCAACATGATAGTAGTTATTTAAATCATCATCAGTGGCTCTACAAACATTGTAGTTCATTTTATTCATGTATTGTGGCTGACAGGTAGGAGATCCTTTGGTAGGGGTATCAGTCATGGTGTGAGGGGGTGAATGCAATGGGAAAACTCATGCAGTCAAGCTTCACCTTTGGAGGATGGTCACACTTTATTGAATATACAAAATTTTACTGAATAATCCTCATATTTTTAAAGTGAGACTATTCCTTCTGGCCATGACAACTTATTCTATGTGTTTATATTTAATTACCTGAAATTTCATCTTTAAAATATGCATGCCCTTTTAGAATACACACAAATGACATAGTTACATAAAATTATTTGGGTTATGACTTAATCTTTGGGTTATGATGTATTATCTTGTATACAAGCAAACTTTCAAATATATTTCATATAATTTAAATTTAGTTGGTTTAGAGAGTTAACCAGAACTATCTGGGGTACCAATCCCCATTGTGCAATTTATTCCAAAAGAATAATCTACAGATGATTGTTTGACTAAATTTTGTCAGATATAGGATAAATATTAATATTTTTGCATTCTTCAGAGTGATACCTATTCAACTGAATTTGATTAAATATTAATTCTACAGCAAACAATATGAATGTACATATATACTTTATTGAATAAATAGTTTTTAAAGTTTTGGGTTATCCTCCTTTATACAGTATCAATAGTTCTGTATCTGTCTGCCCAAAATTGGTGCTGTTATACCTATAATTGGTTAGTTGTAATAGAAGCACAGTCACATGCACACATAAACACTCTGGATCTGCGAGCCAAGCAAAATGCACTAGTGACATCAAGACATTCAATACCCAAAACACATTATATTATTCAATATGTGTCCATGATAAGAATATTATATGTCAAGGACAAGTTATATTTCAATAACACTACTCTAAATGTAGCTAACAGCAAAAATTACTTTTAGCTGTGATCATCCTGTCTGCAGGACTAAGGGAAAAGTCATTGTATATCTATGGCAGGACTTGAATTTAGCCTCATCTAATCTGGAATATAGCTAAGAGATATTTGTAAGCTGCAGGATTGGGTAGTGGGAAAGCATTAGCTCTACTGAGTATGTGTGGGAAGACTCACCACTCATCCACTGAAAATCTGTCTTCAACTGTGGTGAGATGATGCTGCCCACCCAACCCTAGGCAGATGCTGACCTAACCACAATGTTTCCTATATGTTGCAATGTAATCTGTTATGTTGCAATGTAATCTGTTATGTTGCAATGTAATCTGTTATGTTGCAATGTAATCTGTTATGTTGCAATGTAATCTGTTATGTTGCAATGTAATCTGTTATGTTGCAATGTAATCTGTTATGTTGCAATGTAATCTGTTATGTTGCAATGTAATCTGTTATGTTGCAATGTAATCTGTTATGTTGCAATGTAATCTGTTATGTTGCAATGTAATCTGTTATGTTGCAATGTAATCTGTTATGTTGCAATGTAATCTGTTATGTTGCAATGTAATCTGTTCAAAGGCTCTAATGCAAGCCTTGTAAGCTAAGGATTTCCATCTGCTCACTAGCTGTACTATTTCAAGATCTACTCTTTGTGCCAAGAAAAATGAAGAGCTATGGAAGGAGTGGCCAAACGTTGTTCCCCAACCTCACACTTTAATAATAGTGTTTATCCAGTTGAGTGTGACTATTTTGACTATCAATGTGATATCACCTTTGTTGTTTCTCCAGGATCATTAGGTCCAGCTGGCAACACTCTTGCTAAGTTGATCAGTGCCTCTATTGGACACATCTCTTGTTGATCTGCTGTTACGACTGTGTTGCAACCCGACGGTTCCCGAGGTTATCGCCACCTATCAACAATTCAAGTCATCGCTCAAGTCCTCACATTGGAAGCTGTCGGTTCCCCGATGCTGACATATGCCTTCGCAGTGATCAAACTCCGTTTACACCCCCATCAAAATATACTCATACTATCTGGTTAAACTCTGATACACCCCTTTTCATTATGATGATCCGTTCTACTCTATGTTTCACACATGTCTAAAAATACTTGTAACTCTCGGACTTTTTCCTTTTCTCGTAATTCTGCTCTCGGTTAATGTACGGCCTCCGAACTAATCATAACCTTCCTGTTCCTAGTCAAGCTTATTTGTCAATAGCGCTTTCCGCTCTTCTCCTAGTTAGTGTTTTTAGATTCCTGATACTTGTATATGAACCCGCTGTAGTTGTAGTTACTAGGCAATCAGAATATCGACTCAGAATACACTCTTACGCCTCTAGTAGTCTCATACTAAGTACTCCACTATCTGCCTTCACGCGTGCTCTTGGTTCCCAACTCCTTGGCCTGACACTCGACTTATCCTTTATTTCTGCTCAGTAGTTCTGCCAAGAGGTATTCATTAGGACTAGTCTTCTCCCGCCCGAAATTTTTGGACACCCAACAGATAACTGCGAGGGTGCAGCACATAAGCTGAAGCCAAGTCCTTCTGATCAGTCCCCGTTGGCCCACTGACATTAGTCAGTTTTCAGTTCTTAACATCTGCTAAAAATATCAATTGAATCTCCCCAACATTGGCAGTTTTAGCTGTTGGCAAATCCAACCTCATACATATAACACTTTTATCATTGTCTCAGTTAATTAAAAACATCTTTTTGCTTCAGGTGTTTTTCAACATTGAACTGTGACCTGGCTGGCACAGATACCTCTCCAAAATGCATTAATCCCCAAAAGGTGCATGATGCCATTGCCCAAATGCATGTGTTAAAGGATTTAAGGAAGTCTTTAGTATGAATAGTATCTTTAGTTTTTATCGGAGGTTGTGGTGGTCGTTTTCGAGCGCTGCCTTGCAAGTTCTCTAAGCTGTGCAGTTACGTCAGGGTGATATATCAATTATATATTCATTGAGAATTGTGTGCCATCTACTGTACTGTCCACCTTTTGATTAGTTTCAAGGTGGCCTTTAGTTTCTCTACTGGCACTGTTGCTGTTCTGTTCTCCAAGTTCCATATGAAGCCTATGTATCACTGCTGTTGAAAATTTCACTCCTGCTCCATGGTACTCAGAACCATGCCATTAAGGCTATGAAATATTCTTCTGTCCACAACTGTCCTGGGAGACAAATGGCCAAGAAATCATCCACCACTTGAGTAATCATCTGAAAGTGGCTTTCCTGTAGAAGGTCAGCAGCATATCCGCTATGCTGCCAAACACTCCTGCATTTGATGCTAGCCGAAACATCACTGTCTGGTCAATGTAGACCAAGCCATTCCAGTATATACAAATGTGTTTTGCTGATCTGGTCTTATGGGTGTCACCCTGTATGCCACTGGAATGTTGAATGTGGCTACTATGCAATTTTATGGTAATGACAAAATTAACACTGCCATCTCTCCAAAGGTGCCCTGCTCTGTCAGGAAATCATTGGAGTTGATCATGCTGTTTATTGAGGGACATATTAGATCTCCTCGAGGGAAGGAAAGTTTTTGAATCAGTCGAAAACTTTCTGAATGTGGTTTGGGTATTAGGCCCAAAGGTGACATCTGAAATGGTCCAATAGCCCATTCCAATTCATCTGGTGTGAAGCCTTTGGAGTAATGCCCAGCTTTCTGCTTGCTCAGTATATACTGGTCTATGAAGTCTGTATTTGATAATGATGATCTGTGATTTTTGAAAATGATTGTGTATGTTATATGTTCGTTCAATCCAATGTTAAATACATCTATTAAACCTAATATAATGTGTTGCCAGTCCCGAAATATACCATATACTTAACGTACACACCGCCTCGACTGGGTCAAGTGGCGTTGTGACCACTCTCGGGTCAGAGTTGTTTCCAAGCGCCGGCTCCGTGGCCTTCTTCGAAGCAGATGTTGTATGCGTGTGTGTTGTTGCAGCTGCCTCCCCATTTGTACTGTGATCCAAGGGCCCAGTAAAAACAGAACTGTTTGCCATTTGGGGCAATGAGTGTGTCTGTTCCTGGCATTTTGCGTAACTGGGGCAAAGCCCCTTCCTGCTACTGTGATTTTGGATTTGCAATCAGCTGGAAAACGGCCCTGCGCTCCGCACCGAAAGCAGTGAGGTCTCTCCCTCTCGGTGCGTATTTTCTTTCGTGGTGATGATTGATAGACTGGCGATCCTGTCGACAATGGACGCTTAGGTGGAGTCGTGAGAGCGACCTCACCTTTGCTACTTGAAGAGCTCCCCGTGTCGAAATAATCGTCAGAGAGTTGCTACCCAAGCAACTCAAGTCGTGAGATAGGTTTCGGGGGGCCGCTTCACGCTGCTGAATATCGTATTCCATGGCGACTTCCCCAGCCATGTGATTTTGCAATTGTTGTGACGATAGAATGACGTGCCGAAAGTGCATTAGCCCTCGCGTCACCGCCATACACCTCGTGTGATGGTCCACGGCTGCTGCTGCCAGCCAGTCAATGACGTTGATGGCCTTTTCATTCTCGCGATCAAGACCCTTAGCTATAATGCTGTTTGATGGCAAAAATTTAAACGCTTCCAGCTATATATTAAGTGACATCATTGAAAGTCAAATTTTAATACTCTGGAACTGTAATAACAACTCCAAATGGTGAAACATACTAGTGGTCATCTATTGACATGAAGCTATCCATCACACCGTGATGTTTTCTCTTATCTCTTCTACCTCGTCTAAGCACCCTGTTCCAGCAGAAACTACAAAGGATTGGCCGGAGGAAAGGAGTCGGTGTGCTCGGCCTCGCTAGGGATTGGATGCACCGCTTGCACAGAGACATTCCCGTCGCTCGTAGCCTGGCTGACGAAAAGCGCCTCTTCTTCCGGATCTCCCAGAACCTCGATTATTGAATTTCCAATGCACCGCGTGACTACATTGAATGAAGACAACGATGCTAGGTTCATTGTTTGAGCGGTGCCATTTCGGTGGGCATTCCGTACGCGGAGATCCAGAAAGAAACGTAAAACTAGAATGGTTGTCACACTTCAAACATGTATAATTAATCTTCACTGAATAGTAATCTTTGAACAAACCGTCTCACCAGCTCCCAACGGGCATCGTGAGACCCCCAAGCCCACGCTATAAAACGCATGAATCATCTGCATGAATTACAATTGATAGGCCTTACTCGAATCAGCTTTATTACGTGGCCTGTTATATGTGTGGAGATTTCATGGATTGGTGTATCAAACTCACATTTTGGGTGATTGTATCTTGAAGTCCCCAAAAAAGAATTACGCTGTATCATTATTGAGTTACAAAGGCATGACTGGGAGAATCAAATACTCGTACAAAAACCGGGCGATGCCTAATTCAGGCAGGATCCACTGGTGAGTATATTTTGTCGCAAAAATAATGTTCCCACCTTGCTTGAGGATTAGCGAGACAAGGTTTGTACCACCAGTCATCTCAGGGAGTGATCGTCTTACTGTTATGACACCCCACGTGTGATACACCGTTACTGCAAATATCGCTAGGTCGTACGACATTGTCAAGGCCTTGGTAACATTGACCACTGCGTTATGAAGTGATTAGGTACTAGACATGTTTGAAATGATTTGAAAATATACCACTTATTTTTTAAGACGTGGTAAATCATCAGCAAAGAGGAGTAGAGTAACACTGGGACGGACATGAGGTTGGTGAAAGTAAATGTTCCTGCCCCACACCCTTCGGCAAGAACTACGTTGGTCTAGGAGGCATTATTAGATTGAGTGACTAGCATAAGTTAACTTCATACGATGCTCAGTGCACACCACATGAGGAATAACATCCTCAAGCTTGAGAAGAGGTACCTCCGTGAATGCATGACGGCGTAGACACGTGCCAATAAGATTCCTATTCCGATTCACAATCATCTTGGCTTGACAATTTGTGTCCGTACCTTTGACTGCAATGGCCGTAACCATTTGAATCGAGAGCAAAGATTTCGAGAAGATAGAACAGCCGCTAAGAGCAACAACCAGAACGGTTTAATTCCTTCATACTGGTAGAGAGGATCGCTTACTAGTGGACGTTGCGTGTGTCGAAAAATAATCTCCACCATCAGAAATAAGAAATACACACCTTTTCCGACAATGTTGTGAACCAAAAGATGGGATAGAGAATTTGAGAGAGAACTATCGATGACCGAGCTGCCACATAGAAAAAGGTCATGCCCCGAAACTTTGTGGACCAAATAAACTGAACTTCCTTAGGGAATGTCAGGATCGTGTCATAGAGCGTAATGGCTAGAAATAGTGTAAAGATTTATTGGTGCGAATTGACGGGATGAGGGTACCAGGGCCAGCAATACTCCAGTAGCCAACAAGATCTCTAGACATTTATATGTTATGGGTTGGAAAAGCACCTGCCACCGTCAGTACTACTTACAAGTCACTCTGTGCCTGGATGGAAGCAGCCATTTGAACACTGTCTGTTGGTATGATCAATTCAACGAGGGATGGAGGGAAGAAGCGATGACCTCTAGAGTGATTTTGGGCTTTATAAGGAGTAAATTTCATGTCGGAATGGTCTCTCTAGTACAATGGCACTCCTCCTCCCTGAGACACCACTGGGCACTAGAGCCAGAGCCAAGCTCTAAGTTGCTGTTCGGGCAAAATATTTCAACTTTGATCTCACATTCTACGCCATGACACCTAAGTCAATGCGTCCGAAGAAAAAATATTACAGTTGCGGACGGCCTATCGGGATCGATTTGGGTGGCAATTGTAACATCGCCCCAAATCTGGGAAAATTGATGATGAGGTCTCAGAACCAAGGCGACCCAGCGTTGGATTACAATTGAAAAAGTTCACTAGTACCGTATTCAATCCCCGTTTACAGTAATTTTGCTGTGGTAGTAGAATTCTACAAAGATAGGAGATCACTAGCGTTAGCACCTTCTCCGTTATCATTAGGGTTAGGGCACATCCCTTGATACGTCTGAATCTGACATCAGACGCAAATCAAACGACAACAAATTGTCGGTCTCTTGAATGATTTTCCCTTATTATCGTAATCACTGCAAGGGAGGCACTGGGTAAAGCCACTGGCAACTAGTTGGGCACTACTGTTGGAGAAGTTCAACTCGTCGATAACAGCATCAGGAATTCAGGTCGAGATGCACACGGTCACTGCAATCGACAAAAGGACTCCATGGTCGTCTGATGATGGGGGTCATATTAACTAGGACTGAACTTATTAAAACCTTTACCGCTATCATAATGTCGATATACACACCAGGATCTATTTACCACTCAATGTCAAACGTTCTTCGGCGCAAGAAGGATTTATCAGGATTTCCTATCTCACCGGAGTGCCAATGATGCGGCTCGGACGAAATGGTTCCTCATGTCCTTCTCCAGTGCCATGTTTCGACGGTCAGCGCTGTGTATGGCAAGTAACGTAAATTTTGAAAGCTTCTTCCACTTTCTGCGGTATCGCTGTAAATATAAACATCACAATCTGTAAGTACACTGAATGTTCGTGGATTGATGATGATGAAGTGGGGGGGGGGAGCATAGCCTAGCTGGCATGGATTTTGACCCCGACCTGCGCGGGATGTCAAACCTGATGTCTTACACTTTCATCCCTCTGGATGCACAGCCAATGCAAAGATACCAGTGGAGGCAGGAGGTGGCCTCAGTAAATTGGAACTGAGGCCTGCCAAGTGCATTCTTATTGGATATTTTGGATGTGACACCTATTGCCTGTGCAATTCCACAACAAGGAGGATCTTCTGAACAAGAGATGTTATCTTTGAAGAGGGTCACAGTCACAAGACGATCTCTCCCCCTGCTCCATTGAGTGAGGGAGAGGCACTTAACACTGACACACTCCGCAACATGCCAAAAACTACCAATTCAGTAGAAAAGGTGACTTCATTGTCCCCAGTGACCTCACTGGTGCTAACACCCTGTACCTCCACACACATATGTTTACATTCTGACACAAGCAATGCTTGATCCACAAGATTTTGAACATGCTACTGAGAAAGCCAAACAGGCCAGAAAAGACTGGGCATTAGACACAAGGTATCCCACAGACATCAGCAGTACAGTATACAAGCTTTATACACCACAAAGGACATTTCCACAAATCAACTATCTAAACCAACAAATTACTGGCTCCCAAACTCATATACAGAGACAATGACATGTCCAGACATGTGGGCCACTCCCATTGCTGAGGGACTAATGATTATGAAGGAGCAGGAGGTATGGGAAGTCATTTACCCCCACAGATTCACATTTAGTACAGACTCACTGGACATTTGCCAACAAGTATGATACTGATGGAAATCTCATTGCACATGAGGCTCATCTGGTTGCAAAAGGATTTACACAGATTCCAGGAGTTGATTTTTTGAAACTTATGCATCAGTTGTTTGATATAAATCATTACAGATGAGCCTTGCTATTGCAGCTGCAATGGTCATGGAAGTCTGGCAAGTTGATTATGTTGCCACCTACCTGAATTCACACCCACAAGCAATTATGTATGCATATTGAGCTACCTGATGGAGCAAAAGTAGAAAGAAAGGTTGGGAGACTTAATAAAGGTCTTTATGGAACTATGGATGGTATGTATAACTGGGCAGAAGCCTTGAATGAGGAAATGGGGGAGTCAGGGTACTATAGATCCAAAGCTGATCCTGCAGTATGATGTAGAGATGCTGATGGCAATATCACTATCACTAGCATATACACAAACACAACAGATATCTTGTCTTCAAAGGAAGAAGCAAAGTGGGCCAAAGAGGAGTTAGGATCGATCTGTGAGACACAAGATTTGGGTAATGCAAATTTGATCCTAGGAATACATATTGACAGAAACAGGACAGCTGGGACAATTAGCATTTCACAACAGGCTTACCTAGAGTGGGTAATTGAGAGGTTTGGAATGACAGATTGTAATCCTAGAGGAACACCTCTCCCTCCTGGAATTGTCCTCACTCAAGATATGGCACCTACTACATCAGAGGATCATGCTTTCATGGCCAACAAGCCCTATCATAAATTGTTAGGATCAATTATGTATGCCCAAATCACCACATGCCCTGACCTATCCTATGCAATGTCTACTTTAAGCATACATATTCTCACCTAATCTGGGTTGCAGCCACTGGAATGCACTCACACATGTACTGCAATACCTCAAAGGCACACTTGACTATATGTAAGATCACATATGGGGGAAGATATAAGGACCTAAGGCCAATCGGCTCCATTGATGCCGATTATAGTGGCGACCACAATAACCATCACTCATGTTCCGCTCACATTTTTGTGCAGGCAGGAGGGCCGACTGCCTGGGGGTCCCAATATCAATCTACTGTCACACTCTCAACGACTGAGACAGAATATACGGCACCCACAAGGGCAATGAAACATATATTGTGGATGTACCTGGTGACAGACGAGGTCGGTTACTTGCCAGCCATGCTGGAGCCGTATCACTCACAAAGGTGCCGAACACAACTCACGAGGTAGGCGCATTGACATTCTTATAGGTAGGCATCGCTATATCCGAAACCGCGTTGCAGATGGCGATGTCGCAGTGCGCCACCTCGCATCCGTTAATAGTGTGGCCGATAACGTTCGCCAACCCGCTGATGCGTGCCACACACCACACATGTACGACAATGCATTGCCCTCCGCCTTTGCGTTTCCAAGGAGCACGTTTAGCCAGGAGGGCTACGGATATCGATCAAGGCTAGCACGTGCTCAAGACAGGCATTTACTCCCCAGGGTCACAGGTTCTTTTTTTCCGTTTTATTGTATTCCATAATCGTCTTCTTACAATATCTCGCGGTTATTCCCTTTATTCTTTATTGTTCCACTTCCATATAATTACTAGATAAACAATATGTTAACCTCGGTCGATTTCACACTTCGTATCGACTAACGTATGTTACGACTCATTTGTTCGTTGCTGTATGGCACTGCTTTAATCCCTTCGTCTTTCAAGTACTAATTTGTAATCAACTTGAAAGGTTTCTGGACGTACAGGCCATCCTCAAACTTGTTAAAATTCGTCATTCAACTTGAAATATCACATTAATCAAAACACAACACTTTATTGGGAAATGCATACGTATAACTAATACCAATATGCAGCATAAACGAAGGAACAAAGGGACTAGGGGACTTTGGGAGTGATGATGGGAAAACAACTAGTGGTGAAATAAGGGGGGGGAATAATGGGATGGGGGATTGAAGGTGGCTCCAAACAAGTGGTTGGGGGAAAGATGGATGTATACAAGGAGCAAACACCTTGGGAAGAAACACAGCCGACATAGTTACATAACCTTTCATTCGCAGTAGACAAAACGGACAAAAGAAGAAAAAACAAGACCGAAGAGCAAAAGCCGAGCCAAGAATCATTACCAGAGAGCAAGAGCACATCACGGTTCAAGGCCATGCACTCGTAGCTTCTCCTCCGCCTGGTATGCGCGCTGCATCCACTCATCGCGGTCCTGTGTAAGATTCTGGACGGTCTCCTCCAACTCCCTCACATGCTCGAGTTTTCGCTGCCTGCTTCGCCGGGCCGCTAACGTATTTTGACGACGCTTCGCCTCAATCGCCTCCTTAGTGTTTGGGTCTAGGTGCGAGATATCGACCTCTTCCTCATCATCATCAGGGATCTCAGAATGACTCCGCTTCTTCCCCTTAATGAACGCAGCTGGGATAACTTTCCGTGACGTTACCGAAGGTGTCACGTATTGTCGGGGTTGAGTAGGCGCGTCAAGGGGAACGAGAGCGGAGGGGGTGATGTTGCGACGTGTACCAGTGGGGATGGTCTTGGTTACACGAGACGATTGAGGGACGGCAGATGAGGTCGAAGGTGGTAGCGAAAGTGTATTGGAAGTGGCGGCATTCTGAAGGGTGGCAGGCGCGAAGGATGGGGTGGACGGTATAGTATACATGGCTTGATCGAGTGGAGGGAGCGCGGGTGTGACTGACTCAACTTTTGAAGCATCGAAGGAGTCGGAGGCTGTGGGCTCTTGTGGCGAACACATGCGGAGAAGTTGCAACAGTGACTCGTTGAATTCCCCCACTGCATCCGCCTCCTTTCGTGTCACCACTTCGGCACCGAATAGGGGCATGCCACCAAGATTGAATGAGTCATCTTCGAAGCCGATCATAGGGGAGGTGTCCGTGCCATCGAGCGGCGTGTTAATGAATGGAGTCTCCTCCGGCGAGTCGTCCAACTGGGGGGAGGTAAGGAACGGCTCCTCCCAAAGGTCGGCTCGAAGCATTTCGTCGAGGGAGAAAGGAGCGGAAGGGTCTATTTCAACTGTAAGAGAGCAACCCAAAGGGGAAGATTGAGGAGTAGTCATCAGCACAGGATTATGTTTGATGACGTGGGATGACAAACCTCCGCGGAGTTGTTGTTCGGTTGGTGTGTTCATAACGGGGTCAGTTTTGTTGGAGAGCATAGTGGAATATGAGTTGCGTAAATAAGAGTCAAGGGCTGAAACCAAAGATTGTTCTGGTACTGGTATCGGTTGCTGGCTGATAAATGTTGTGCGCGGAGGCGGGGGCAGTGATGAAGGAAGGCCATGTTGGGTAAACAGGTTTACTGGGGGTGTCCGAGGACGAGCTGAGCTGAAAGCTAACGCATTGTTATGAGGGGTGGTAGAGAAACGGAAAGTTTCGGTTTGTAGACGAGATAAATTGGATCCATTGGACGTTGGGTACCGACGAATACCTGAGGTTGCGGACTCGGGCGGGAGACTTAGTTCGCGAACGACATCGTGGTCGTATAGGTGCAAAGTTTGTCTGTTCTGTGGGGGTGAAATCTCGAGACGGCGAGCGGGGTCGCTGGTTATGGTTGTTTCTTCAGGCTGCTGTAAGCGTTGCAACCTGGAACGGGTTTGACTACCCTCGGGAAAGTTTGTAAGAACCACGTTGCATCGTTGGGCAGTCATTGCTTATGAAAAATGACTCACGGAAACTGCAACGGACGGCTCTGCTATCCAGGCGTGCGTGTGCGTTGGTGTCTTAAGGGAGAAAGTGGAGAGGGAAGGACACGAATGACTCGTCACCTTTTATCAAGAACGGAAGACGGAGTTTGAAAACTCGACTGACTCATCTGCGGCCCGCTTAGCACTGCTAATGTGCCTTATATGATACATATGCATCGCAGCCGCGCTAATCATAACTATTGATTAATCGATTCCTAACAAACGTTCTCCAAATTATAACAAATATTCCTCAGACAACACATGAGCGAGTAACAAGCAAGAACGTGTCCATCTCGATACTGGTCAATGCCTAAGCATCCTCACTCAATTCCATCCAAAATACCCCCAACTCTTCATGCATAATACTAACCTTAAACGGAACAAGACGCCCGCAGCCCAGATTACCGACAACTGCGCCGGGGTTCCCGATCGAATCCGTGTGTCTGCGCGCACACACGCACACGCGTCGCATCGCCTTGAGTGAACTCGTGACCCCCGCCCAACGTGCATGGGCACAGGGCATATTGGGCAAAGGGGAATGTATGGTCGTGCCCAATTCAGTTTTCGGCATACAGCGCGTCTAGGTACAGCGAAGCTGTGTCCGAGTGAGAGAGCTAGATGGCTTGCTGCTTAGAGACAGAGGCAAAGCGGAGGATTGTCGAGCCGGAATTGGTGATAACACACTGGGAATGTATGAATCTCATGGGAGCGTGGTGCTGACATATCGTTCGGCTGCGAAAAAGTGACTCGACTTGCCAGAAAAAGCTGATTTGAGTGTATTTGCCGCCCAAGTTCCCCGGTCAGAATGACCACCGGAGTGTACGGCGCGTCTACGATGAACCAATGAGAGACCATAGCGTACGGAGCGGACAGAGGTTGGGGGACCATCACCCGACGTCCGGACAAGGTGGGGACACCAGAGACCGACAAAAGCACAAGCATGCACATAGTCCGTTCTCGCACGTATTTGTCTAGAAAAATAATAAAATAATCGATGAAAGCAGACAACGTGGACCCACTCTAGTCTCCACTAGAAAAACCACAAAAAAAATAAGAGCGCAGACAACACCCAAACGCAAAGTCCCATGCATATAGTCGCAAGCACCTGCAGAAAAACAAAAGCAAAAGATCACTCCAGCCGAAGAGTAAAAACGGGGGGATTTCAAAGACCAAGTGACAAGGAGGACACCCCTTATATACACAAGCCTTCCCGCATCAGAGTCACCCAGATGACGCCTTGACCCTTTCCCTGGAGGTATGCGGAGTACTAAAATTGGCCCCAAGCCCTTCCCAAAAAAGGCATAAGATCCCTCACAGAACCCATCATCACGCTTGTCACGTGGTTTATCTCTGGTGACTCACCCCAACCTTGCCTCCTCTGGGCCTGATCATCGTTTTTGAAGGGGCGTGCCAATGACATTTGACTACATCTTCCATTGTTGGTGCTTCAGTGATGCCGAAGTCATTGAATGCTATCACAGTGGTGTAGTACATGAGGTTTTTTCAAATTTTAAGTCTGAGTTAAGTCATTTAGAGACTCTATTCTTATACTGAGAATGAACTATGCCCGTCTGATCCATGTCTTGTGGTCATTGACATCACAAAAAAAAGTGTATATGGCATAGTCGCCGATGAACACTTCCTCCTAACAATATCACAATGACTCGGACATCACCCCGATGTTATTTTGCAAAATGTACCTAGGATAATTCAAATGCAATGGGCACCATTCCTTGGTGTTATGTTTTCGTGGAGGGGCGTCTTGGTAGTCCCGACTGGAGCTGCATCCAGAGACGGGCAACGAGTTCACCAGCTGTAACAGATTCATGCACGTCACTCCCTCATTTGCAGGTCTCCCGTCTCCAACTCACTCGAGGATAACAATTAACCGAGTCATCCCATGCGGTCTCATGGTCAAGTGGAGGAAACCGGCTGTCTCTCCACAATGCCTGACCACCGCTCCATCAAACCTTGTCATAGTCAAAAGATTACTCTTATGTGAACAGACAATAACCATTTTGCTGTCTCTCTGAGGTTCCTCCTCCCACCGCCATTAATGACCTTACGGCTTAGTGCCGGGTACTCTCTGCATCAACCTCGGACTTTCCCTGCAGGCCCGTGTCACCGCCACCGCTTTTGTTAATCTCTGCACCATGTTTTCTGCACATGCATTCCATGCGACGTCCCGTACGGCCCCGGCCTCCTAAATCAGGCCGCCGTCTGGCGTGTGAGTCGGTGGCTACTAGATATGTGAAATCTATTGTTTGTCCTTTAAATTATCCATTCAGTCAGGGATCTACTGTGATACGCAGCCGTTGGAGCGTTTCTATTGTGTAGGAAATTGGAATGCAAAGTAAGGCTTATTTCAGCGCTTGTCTCCCGACAGCCCGACTCATAGCGATGCTCTAGGGCGATGGAATATGCTACTCTCTTCCTGCCTTTGTGAGCCCCGACGATCCTGCGACATTCGTTTGTCCAGTCCTCTTATCCAGCACTCGCATACACACACACTGTGAGTGATTCCCTTAAACTCCTGACACAAAAATATGTCTGTTTTATTAGGGATACCATTCTAAATCTGATTGATAAGCCATCAAGAGTCATCAGACCCCAAGCCCCTACCTTCTAAGTTCTCTCAGCCGGCGACCAATATAGGGGCTTTCAAGGAATTCGCAATGATGGAGTCAGGATGTCGTTGAGTCATAGGTGGTACTGTGACCCGAGTCAATCTCAATATTGTCAGATGCGGACAGTCTTTCTCTGGCAGGTTTCTGATGAAAACCCGACTCCCCTGTCCTGAGATCTAACCTGACCACATCGGAGAGATGTGCTTATACCCTACTCAAGCCAGACCTCCGCTATTACCGTTGCCTCGTCATTCCGTCTGCCCCAGTTCCCATCATCCCATTTCTTATTGGATCTCTACTCGAGACTCACATCACTCTCATATTTTGCGGCGCAACCCAATTGCTCGAGTTAAAAAGTCCATCATACTCGGCACCTCAAGTTTCACGATCAGCTGCTACGTGTATTCCGCCACAGCATCCGCAGCAACCGCATTCACATCATACATCAATCGGCCCCTTCCGCGGCGATGACTCGAACTTCCGTTTCTGAAAATATGCTCCTTAAGCTCTGATTAATGCTTTCCTCGGGAAGTGTGTTCGCTCAATACGAAATACCTCATCTCCTACTCGGAGTTGTGCATCCTGTTTCTCGACAGTCTATTGAAAGTAGTATGATGTAAATGCACAATCTACAAGGGGTTTATAAATTTGTAATAGGAGCACTTGTGTGTCAATCAATGTGTCAGTTAGTGAGTCACCTTCTGACATGGTAGCTTTGGTGATAGTTTAGGTGTACATGGATAAAATTATGCATTAGCCTCAAAAACATGGCCCACAATATGCATTTTCAAGAATAAAGTGGGGTGAACCGCCCCTGGAGAGGTGGGTGTTTCATTATCATTTCCAACACAGTCACAGACACTCGAGTATTCCATCTGTGCACTGTCAGGTATTTTCAGTCATACATACAGTATTACATTAAAATTACCAACCCCAAGCATGAGTTTCACGAGATCCCACCGGTGTTTACCAGGATATCGTTACCCTGACCAGTCATCTTAACCTGAAGATCAGCCCCCATTTGATGGGCGTCCGTATTCACATGGTCGTAAAGTTATGACCCTATCTTAATACTCCATACGAACACTCCTGATCACGGAAGTATCAATGACTCATCTACGTTATTTGGATATCCCTTCTTTACGGCTAATAGTTGATACTAACCTTCCATTATACTAGCTGGGTCTGGAGCTGCTACAAGATTAAGGTGCTATTACATATATTATATCCGACATACGTAAGTTACAGGACCACACGTGAAACTGAGATTCAAGTGTGAAAATGCGATACGCTCGTCAATTATATGCAGGGAGCAGCTCGTCGTCAGGCCTCTTGTGACCTGGTAATATACCGATGTGATTATCAAGTTTCCAACAAGACTCGTTGGCCGGTTTCCACATGAAGAGCCTCCGGCCAAAATTGACGTGAACTTCGGTACGGCCGGAGACTCCTACTGCAGCGAACACGTCGTGACGTGGCAGATCAGGCCTAGGAGGGAGATACACCCCAATAAATGCATTAGGCAGTCTCCCACCGTTCCGGGTGAAAAATACATTTCCCGTCGCGAATTCGTATCCAAATCCGAATGTGTCGCCGAGTTGTAGGCCTTGCAGGTAGCTGTCGGCACCTGTGTAGTCCCTTCCCCCGTCTGGGTCTTCGAAGAACTTCCGCATGTCATCAAGATGCAGTCCGGCACTCAATCTATTCCATCCAGGAAGTCGCCACATAGGGTAAGGGCGGCATGCAGATCCTTCATTAGGCCATATATTGGTTTAACAATGCAGAGCCAGAGAGCCAAGCACTCACCGAACGCCACAGTGGCATCTGAATCCATGAAATTCACGGTTATTTCATAATATACACCCTTCTGACCAGTCTGGCAATAATATCCTCCCACAACAGGATAGTTGCTCAAAAGGCATGTATCTTTGCAGTCAGAGCCGGTGGCGATAATGGTACCTTCCCCTGTGTACATCATCCTTCCTTGAAAGCGGGCTGAGTTCGGTGGGATCATTTGCCATAGTGATGGTCCTTTATCTCGGATTTCATCAATCGTGCGGGAGTCTAGTAGTCTCGGTGGCTCTAAAGGATAATCCTTGCAGAATTGCTCGGCAGCTTCATATTCGTCTGTTGTAGCTTCGTGTTTCAATCCCCACTCATATGGTTGTTCTGCAGATGCCGTCCATCCCGGAAGTGTCGATGCAGATGGATCAAAGGATGGTGGTGGCCCGTGAGGAGGGGAATAGGAACAGGCTGGCGGTCCAGGTGGTGGGTGATAGATACGCTGCTGATTGCTAGAGGACGGGGGAGGTCCAAGAGGAGGAGCATATCTAGTATTCTGAGTATTATGGCGGGACATAGAATTACAGATTGAGGAACCTATTCAAGAGTTCTGAAGAATTATGGGGGTTGTTGCACAGAAAGCTGAGTTGACAAAGAGGAGAGAGCAAATCTGTTTCCGGTGGTGACTCATGAGATTACGTAAAGCTAAGTTTTTGTTATCGATTGAGACGAGGTCCGGGACTGTAAACTTGTGTGACACAGCAAACTCATACAGGGTCGAAATAACAAAGGGACAACTTGGCCATAAGGAACCGAAATGTGGCTCTGCAACTTATTGTTCTCTTTGCTTCTTGTTCCTTATTGTTATCTTTGGTATATATATAGCAGCTACAGGACCCTTACGCCTCAGTCCGTTAAAACCTTATGCGAGACTGAGGTGAGCCAACTTTATCTTCTTCAAGATATGTTCATATGTATTTAGTTTATTATTAGGGTCTTGCTTTCTAACAACGCGAAATCCTTCAATTACAAAATAATTCCTCATAACAATTATAGATGGTAGTATATGAAGTAGAAGTAGAGCGATGCAGTTTTGACTGTTCACACCGAACGTCAGGGAGTCGGAAAAAGTTATGACAAGTTACAGCTTATAGTTACAAATAGTCTAGGATACTCGAACCGCGCTAGTGGACCAGTTAATCTAGCATCGTTAGACAATTTAGCAGGGCTAACTATCACGCCTAGAAGAGCTAGCGGTTTGGAATTCCACTTCCTGATGAAAAGGCCTCGATCCAAAAAATCGAAGGATCCTTTGTGGAGGCTGTGTGATTGGTGGGTTCATCTCACACTCAGCCTTCACAAAGGGGGAGAAATTTTGTAGATCTGGGGTTTTCCCGGTTTCAGCTTGGGATCAGTTCGAAGCAAGACATGATCCGAGCCTCCTCAGGCCTATTACAGCCGTTTCATAAAACCTTGTCCATGTGTTTTTTTCTTTTCATCTGAGCTCCAACGAAACAATAATATAGGAGTCTATTTTGATTGTAACATACTTGCTAGTGGCTGGTACACTACATAACCTCGTTAAACTCATTCTATTCTCTCTTTTTTTCAATGTCTCAAGACTGTAAGAACCACCATGATCATACAGAGAAACAGATTGAGGGGTGTGTTTTGTTCTGACACCCATAACGACCGTTGCTTCAGGATACTTATGTCAGAAGTCCATTGAAGATGTTGGGAGCATGGTATTGGCCCTTAGAATAATTCTTATTCTAATGTTGAGCACCAAAGGAAAAGCACGCGGGCAGGGTCTTATGAAAACGCTGTAATAGCGGAACTGCAGAGAAAAATTGTATCATTTTGCGGAATTTCGGATCAATTGCGAGACGTGCCAAATATAATCAAATCCACCTATCGGTAGATGTGGTGTAGCGATGAGTGTCGGTGTGTAGATTAATATTGGCGCCAAGCAAGGCCAAGCAGTACATGGACAGGCCTGAATCTGTTGTTTGGGTTGCGTTTAGCATCGAAACCCTTTGTCACTTGGAGACTTTTGATAGATATCAGGTTGTATCAACCTTCCATAATATTGACAATCTGGAGAATATTTGAACATTAAAACAGTCCACAGATCGATGAGTTCAGCAAGGGACATCTGAAGACCCTTTTCTATTCATTTCGCCTATAAATTGCCGATATGACATCCAATCTTTCGCAAGGCGTCTCTTCATTCAGGCGGAACTCCGGGACACTTTCGCAGATCCGGGAAACCGCCCTGTAGATTAATTGATCCACATATACTAGTAACCGATCATTCCATAGTCTGTCCATCCCAATAGCTTGTCAATAGCGGTGATGGGCGTATGGCCGGCCGTAGATAATACTCGTGTGATAGAAAATAACGTCTTTGACGGTCAACAAGATAAACTTGTCGTAATGGCATTAGAAACCTCTTATCACCCTTTATAGCGTCACATCCATGTTCAACTCAGTCTGGATAGATGAAATGGATATATATATATATATTTATGTTTACCGTCTCTCGACATGGCTGGCACAAATTTTGACGCATAACTCTAGCGTAATAGAGAAGATCTCCTAAAAAGAAGAATCTAGAGGCTTTGGCTACGGTTCGTGGGGTGCTCACATAAGATGATTGATATCTGCATGGCTCTAAGGATAATGGGGTAATTTTGGAATCTCAGCTTGAGCCTGCAATATTGCACATGGTCCATAGACCAGTCATGATCCATTCGCCAACGCTTCAATTGATCCGGCGGTTGATATTGACACAGATCTGAGTGCGATCATATGACCCCTTGAAAAGGAGCGACCGTTCCTTGTTTGCATGTGTTTCTCAACGCCAATTCAGCTTTAAAGTCAGCCTTGTTGTACAATTTACCATTAATACTCTTTTTTCAAGACTCTTCGGAGGTTCATATTGAGGAATCGACTGTATGGGAGAAGTACATTATATACCTTTAGGAGAGCACAAGGAAGCTCTCAGTCGTGGGAAGCTGGGACCAACTAGTCGGTCAATCACTTTATGCGAGGATCATGGCAGAGTATCCCCAAACCTAAGGACGATTACAGACCTTCTTCTAATGAAAATGGGCTGGCAGCGGTTCAACATATGAACCCACAAATTCAATTTTTAATTTTCTCAGATTATAAAGCATCCAATGATAGTGTTTTCGTGACAATTGGTCAGTATTGGACGATTGCTGCGCTCTCTAAAATCACATCCCGGATGAAGATTTTGATCTATGATAGGGCTGTATCCGCAATAACGTGACGATAAGGATTTAAAAGTCACGCCCCTTCATATATAAATATGGTATGGTGAACGTTAAATATTCCTTATCTAATTGTTGCTTTCTCCAACATGTCTCAGACACTATGCGGTTCGTATCCGTCATTCCACGACGAGAAGTTTGATTTAGACGACAGAAAGCTTACACTCGACGATGCACGGATTGCGGTAAGGATTCTTTCTGCCTCCCTCTTCTACATTAAGACGAACTTTCTTTACAGGAAGTCGCTGGTGCATTCTTTGATGACCTTAATATCGACCTGGATCACCTTGAACTAGAAGACGACAGGTCATTTTCCCGTCACATTAACAATATGTTGACTAATGGTGTTATAGCCCTTATCCAGAAGTCCGGAGTGCCGTTGCTAACACAGATGATCCTGATATGTACGTTTGTTACCTTGTACTTCATTTCTAGAATACTCAACCTACCTGAAGGCCGGTGAACACCATCCGGGCTTGGTTGATCGGTACCATTTGGGCAATTATCATTCCAGGTATTACGTTTTGAATCTCTTCTTGATACTCACGTTGTAATTGCGAGAATCATAGGCTTGAACCAGTTCTTCTTCTTCCGTTACCCTTCGGTCGTTGTCGGAAATCTGGTCGCACAATTGTTGTCTTTCCCCATTGGTCGTGCGTGGGCTGCCGTAGTCCCCAACTGGTCAATCTTCGGTATGCCGCTTAACCCCGGTCCGTTCAGTGTGAAGGAACATGTGTATGTTTATATTCCTTTCGGTTATTTTGGAACAGTGGTCTGATTTTACAATAGGTTGACCACTATCATGGCTGGTGTTGGTGCGAGCAGTGCTTACGCCACAGATATCATCGCTGTGCAACGCGTCTTCTACAACCAAACTTTCAATTTTTCATGTCAGTTCTGTGTTTGAATATTTTCCATGTAACCCTGACAAGAACACACAGACCAATGGTTCGTTGTGATGTCAACACAAATGATGGGCTTCTCCATTGGAGGGATCGCGAGGCGGTTCTTGGTTTTGCCACCCTCCATGAGTAGGTTTGGTTTAATTTTCACATGTCTACTTTGATAACCTCTCCTTTAAGTTTGGCCTGCTAATCTTGTCTACTGTGCGCTCTTCAATACACTCCATTCCCAAGAAGTTCGTTGTTTCTCTCTTCCACTGCGCTGTCAGCCTTTTATGATATATCGCCATACAGTACGCAGGTATCGGAGACCGTGGTGGTATCTCCCGTGAAAGATTCTTCGTGTACGCCTTTCTCGGCAGTCTCCTTTGGTGTAAGCCACAAGCCATCTGTCATTTACCATTATGAATTGATCGGCATCCTATTTGGCTGCTGTTCACCTAGACTTCCTCCCGGGTTATCTATTCACCGCCCTATCGTACTTCAGCTGGGTTTGCTGGATTGCCCCCAACAACCCCACTGTCAATCAATTGTTTGGTGATATCTCTGGACTTGGAATGAGGCGAGTGCATTTCTTGAATGATCTTAACCTAAACGTAGCCTGACACGTTATTTTGATAGCCTCTTCACCTTCGAGTGAGTTTCTTACCTTCCACTCACCTACCTTTCTGAACTTTCGTACAGCTGGGCACAAATTGCTTTCATCGGTTCACCTCTCGCTACTCCTTGGTGGGCTGAAGGTATGCAGTATTTGGTTACCTTCTCGACGGGGAATTGAGCTGCCGCTCGCCAGCCAACATTTTGCTTGGTTTCATCGCCTTCTTCTGGATCATCTGTCCCGCTTTATACTACTCTAACTCCATGTACACTGCACACCTGCCGGTCTTGTCGACCCGTGCCTTTGACAACACCGGTGTTCACTACAATGTTTCTGCTATTATCAATGACGACCTTACCCTAAATGTGGAGAAATACAAGGCTTATTCCCCTCTCTTCCTGTCTTCGACCTTTGCACTTAGTTATGGATTGAGCTTTGCCAGCATCACCTCGACCATTGTACATGCTTGCTTGTACTTCAGAAAACAAATCTCTATTCAAGCCCGTCGCAGTCTAACCGAGCAGCCGGATATTCATGCTAAGTTAATGTCCCGCTACAGGCAGGTTCCGGAGTGGTGCGATTAAATCCCGTTTTTTTAACCATAGTATATCACTCACGGCATTAATTCCTAGGTGGTATGGAATCATCTTCTTGACCATGTTTGTCTTCGGCATCATCAGTATTGGTAAGTCACAAATTAATCCCTTTAGGGTGCGAATTGACACCCTTCCAGAGCTTTGGCCCACTGAATTCGTAAGCTGCATGAAAGAAGTAGATTCTGTTCAGGCCTGATGGATTTTTTTTAGCCTGTCTGGGGCTTCATATTGGCACTTATAATCTGTATGTCAATGCTAACTCTTGTTGCCAATATTCTATTTTTTAATCTCTGTTGCCCTCAGCGTTTGCGTATGTAGTTCCCATCGGTATGATTCAGGCGATTACGAATCAACAAGTCGGACTCAAGTGAGATTCCTAATCTCACCGCCTGTAGCATCTTTGACAATGTTTGTTAGCGTCATTACCGAGTTGATCATTGGATATATTCTTCCCGGACGCCCAATTGGTAACTGGTTCGACGATGTATTTGGTGGGGCCTTACTTGAATGTTTGCTTCGCAGCCATGATGATGTTCAAGACATGGGGTTATATTACCATGACCCAAGCATTGCAGTTCACATCCGATTTCAAGCTTGGTACGTAGGATTTTCATTCTGGCCTGACTTTTGCTTGAATGTATTTTTTAAACAGGTCATTACATGAAGATCCCTCCTCGTGCTATGTTTTTGTGCCAGGTCAGAGCCTCTTCCAAATCACGTTTCTCCAACTTAATTGTTTCAGGTCCTTGCTACTATGGTTGCTGGGACTGTACAACTTGGTGTACAAGCCTGGATGTTCACCAACATCGATGGAATGTGCACCCCAGAGCAGAAGGATGGGTATGTTCAATTTTCAGATTATCATCGTATATTTTCAATTTTTCGACTTTACAGATTCATCTGCCCATCAACAACCGTGTTTGGAACAGCATCAATTGTTTGGGGGGTTATCGGTCCGGCCCATCAATTCTCAAAGGGCCAGATTTTCTACCGTACGCTTGTCTAAACGACATCTATGAGCTTTGTTTACCTTCTTGTGCAGCCCTTACTTTATTTTTCCTTTTGGGTGCTATCTTCCCTGTCATTCCTTATGCCATCACTAGAAAATACCCACATTCTATGTTCAAATACCTGAAGTATATTCTCTCTCCCCTCAAAAAAAAAAAAGGTTTTCCGCCACTTACGATGTTCTCTTGCTCAGTTTCCCCGTCATTTTCAATGGCACCGGGATGATTCCTCCCGCTACGGCGATCAACTACGTACCCTGGGGAATGGTTGGCTTTATGTGGGCTCTTTTTCCCAGTGGAACTACAGTCTGTTATAACTGAATGATTTGCAGCTTCCAATATGTCGTCAGGAGACGTCATTTCAGTTGGTGGACGAAATACAACTGTTTGTTCTCTTTCATCTAGGTCTCTTGCAATTCACGACTGATCATATTTGCTTTTTAGATGTCCTGTCAGCTGCCCTTGATAGTGGTGTGGCGGTCGGCATCGTTCTCATATTCTTCTGGTGCATTTACACCCCTTCAATGTACCTTTCCCTGTCACTGACCGCGTCTTCGCAGCTTGCAATACCCTAAAAATGGCACTATTGGCTCAACCAACATCGCGTTGTGGTGGGGTAACAAGTAAGCTTTCACGAGTGAAGTTGTATGCGTGCATTGACTTATTATCTTCAGTGTGTACTTGAACACAGCAGACGGACAAGGTGTTGCCCACATTCCACCTGTTGATGGAGAAACATTCGGGTAAGTGTTCAACCCCCCCAGCAATCCATCTCAACATTGCTGACAATACCCTTATTAGTCCCACAAGCTGGTAATTTCTCATTGTTTTTTCTGAAGAGGGATATTTGGTGTAAAATTGCGATCCTCCGTTATTTATTACGTGCTAGAGGCCTGTTTTGATCCCTACCACTAATATGACGTGGTGGTATCACATGTGCTACCTACCCACTAATTGCTCCCAGCCAGCTATTGTATACTCGGTTAATTTAATACACGCTCTTTTTAGCTACTCTGACATTGAGACCTTACTCACTTCTTCTTTTCCCCCTTGCTCCTGAATGCCCCTCGGTAGAACCTAGCAAAAATTTGAGTCTGGCAAATCAATCTGGATACTAAAAACAAACGAGAATCGAGGTTGAGTTTCCAATTATTTTCTTCCCATTAGAGTGGCAGGACACAAGTCACCACCAGCAGACAACAAGCTTGGTTCGGCAATATCGACCGCGGTAGTCAAGAGCGTTTAGATTTCCTTGATCATATTTGCGATTAAACCAAAGGTGGTTTTTCTTTTTTTAAAAAAAAAAACTATTTTAAAAGCCTCTGATTATAAGCAATAAGCAATGGAGTCGTGGGGAGGCATGGTCGCCTCCGAGTGCATCTATGTGGTTTCGACGGCTACTCAGGACAGGAAATTAACTGAGTAGCCCAAGTTATACAAAGTGTTTTTGACGCGATTAAATTCTCTGGAATATTTTGGAACCGAAAGGAAGGCCCACAAGCCACAAGGTATGGCCTGATCGCACCAGTACTTTATGCGAACACGTTAGGGAAACAGTAGGGCCAACATAACATTTTAGTGCTTTCTTTCTCGACGTCCTTCGTATATAACTCTGTCTCAGCCGGCAGTTATATTCTGGTAAGCCAGAGATATACTAATACTGTCAAGCAGTGGAGAAGGACGAGTATATTGTGCTTATTCCAGAAGTACTTATCATGTCACACGATTTTCTTACAAGTTGCTTATGGTTTGTCCGTTTAAGAGGCCAGAGCTAATATAACGATAGATATGTCAAAACCAATAAATAACTGGTTTCATTCGTCCTAATATTGACGAAGAAACCAACTCTGGACCATGTGATTATTATGGAAGAGGAAAGGATCCAACAGACTTCAATACCACTGACGCAGCTTCAAAAATGGATAATTCAATTCGGCTTTTGTGCTGGATATACTTTCTATATGACTATATGACTATATCCATGATGGAAATCGCACCGGCGGCATGGTGGAGGTCGAACAGAGGAGGTTGTTGGTCGATCCAACATATCTATGTATTTATGGCCATTGAACCATTGACAATACATGTTTTGCGCGAGTTATTACATACCGTTTATGAAAATGCCGCAACAAATGTTCGTCTTCAATTAGAGATGGTTGGTTATACTAGTTGCTATTATCATAATCTGATTAGATTCAGTAAATTAGTTCTTAATACGGACGGCTCCCCCCATTCTAGGAAGGCTTCTGGTTGTGTAGCGTCTGGAGCAGCCTGGATAGTGTTGTGCTGTGCCAGGCTCAGGCCCAGCCTCTAGCCCGGCCTCACTGCCTGAGTATAACCATTTTATATGTACAGCTTTCTTTCCTCTTTAAGGTATCGCCAATTATCTTCATGTAATAAGAGGTTATCTATTGCAAGGGAAAATGTGACGGTAGGAATACAACAACATAATAAAGAAGTAAACAAATTAATGTATAGTGTCGTCTTCTTTGCTTCAAGCTGAATCCACCATTTACCAGACAGCATGCAAGTGAAGTCATCTGGGGCAACGTTGGCGAGCACAAAATTGATTTTCATCAGGGATTTGAAAAAATGGCAAGTAAGGTCAGTTATATATGTTGGATTAGCTGATATTAGCCATGTGGAAATGGGAAAAAACATTTATTACCTGTGATCGGTTGCTAAGACAAACCCAAACATTATTTTATATCTCGTATAATAGTCGCCTTAGTTGTTTACCTATGGCGGTCCAAGGTCTGGTGGAGCACCCTGGACTATGAACATTGCACTGAATTCAGTCAATCTCACGGGTCGTTCCTTTGGGACATCGTAGAGGGATTACTTGGAACTCATTGGCATGAATCCTTAGCCTTAGAATGGGAAGCCATGAAATTTCGACAAGTCAGCCATGATCATGAGACACCCGTTCACTACATTCAATGGAGAATTAAACTTTATCAATTCCTGTATGGGTTCCACCAAAATCCAAAGGATGAAATGTGCAGACTTATCCTGATGCTGCCTATGGAATGGCTTTACCTTCTACAAGGACAACCCATTGATGACATCATGAGCTTGCAGACTTATGCTAACAATCTACAAGAGGCTCTGATTAAGCTTGGGTCCAAACACATCAAGAGCATTACCAGTTTAAGAAGCCCAGAGTCATGATCGCTGAACAGGAAGAGTCGGACCCCTGGCATGAGGAAGAACACTCTAGGGGAATCGACTCTACCAATCACTGTAAGTTTGTTACTAGGAATATACCTAATAATCTGCATGCAATGGTCAAGTCTTTATGATGGTCACTGACACAGTCGTTCTTGAAACCAGTCTATAACTAAACACACTCAGAGTGAGAGGCTAGAGATTGGACCTTGGATGATGTAAACAAAGATGAATACAAAAGGCTGACATAAGCCCAATGTCAAGGAGTGTAGAACTTCAACAATAAGAGACACTTCAGTATCCCTTACTGGTCGTAGGAGTGAGACTGAGAGTAAGACTTAAGAGATTGTCCTTAAGAATGAGCTTCAGAATGAGATACAATGAAATTTCTTGTCCATTAGTGGGCAAAAAAGAGGCCCTTATATACATGAGGAAGCACAGAGTAAAACAAACATCTACAAACAATGAGACAATAATGATGTGATATGGTGTGAGTCATCTCTGAGTCATCACAATAAGAATGTTAGTAAAGCTGTGAACAATAAAAGGGGAAGGCTGCGTCAGACAATAAGAGAATGACAAACAAAGATGAGATCAGACATGTGATACTGCCAAATGGGGAAACACAATAGGGGGAACTGAGTCAGACAATAGGAGAGATGGAGTAATAGAAGTGATGGCTGATGAAACATTGATGATAATGAGTCAGAAACACCCAAGAATCCCATGATAATGTGTCACCCTCAAATGCTATGCTTGATTTCGAAATCTTAATGATACTACCAATTGATGAACCGAGATTGGATGTGTCCTGTTCCTAGTTTTGCAGTATAAGGAGGGGACACAATCAATCACCATTTTAGAACCAGGTGGTGAGTAGGCTCCACAACCATGCAAGGAACACAAATCGATGACGACCTCGATGAGGCTCTACTTGACTTCCCTCTGGAACCGGGGTTGTAAATAACTTGGGTACTCTGTGATCTCCTATTGGAGTGAACGTTGCCATGTAACAGATTCCTGATGACGGTGGGGAACAATCCCACTGGAATACTTGATCGAATCGATAGTGGAAGACTTCATGGGAGTTATCATATACACCAATGAAGACAGGGTCGTCAGGAGCATATGGGGGTCAAATACCTTGTTGACGGAGGAAACAACGGTGTTCTTTGGAGGAGTTTGAGTAGGCTGGTAGGTGCTTGGGAATGATTTCTGAGGATGAGGAGAAGAAAGACGTTATTGGCTGGAGTTCTATTTGGGAGTGAAGAGTTGGTTTCGAGTAGGAACTGAGGGTTACTTTGGAGGATGATGCAGTGTTGAACATGATGGAGTTTTTGCACATCTGATTGATGAAACTGATTTGGCTGTGTAGAAGTCATCTTGAGTGCCAAAGTTTATATAAGAATTTGTGCTTGTGATGTGACTTGAAACTATTGCCATATAGGTTACTTTCTGATTGAACTCTCTACATTGCGGTCACATCCTTCTCAGCGAAACCGAAGATAAAACTGTCCCTAGGAGATCTAATGCAAAACAAGGTAAGAAACATGGCAAGTTCTTTTTCAAATGAAGCGACAAGAAAAGCATCGCTAAACCCCCGAGGGAGTGCTGGATTTGCAGGAGTTTGGAGCATTTTAAGATCGACTGCCCTCATGTAGGATGTCGCATTATGTCTCTATTAACAAATGCTCCATGCAGAACCCAACCAAGGAGGCAGAGGATCAGAGGGCTTATGAAATGGTTTATGGATTAAGCATACAGGGACAAGTACATAACACTGATGAGGAATCGATTTTCATTTCTGTCTACCTTCTTCAATCAGAGGATGATGTCATTTTAGACATGAGTTCACCTTCAAATGAGAATGAAGTGTCGCAAGTCTATACCTCTATATCAGACTGTGATTTCCTTGAGAAAGGAGACTGGCTGGATGCTCATTGTCAGGACCGGAAAGGTCTGACTGAGATGGAAGCCTTATTGTGATCTGAACCTCCTACCATTGAGGAAATCATTGATGAGAAAGTATCTGTGAACTGATCTAAGGAAATAAGTTAGACCTACATTATTGAAGACCCCTCTGAGTTAGAGGGATCAGAGGAGGAGAACTTCCCCTTCGACCCAGGACAGTTACTGTTAGGATACATATACAGGGTGGGTCTCCGGAGAAACCCGCGGGATAACCAGTAGGACTTGGCTTCAGCTTATAGGCTGCACCCTCGCTAGATTGTGTTGTCCAATTTTGAACAGGCAGACGGGAATCCCAGGGAGTCTGGGCGGGGTTCGTGGGTTGTAGGTCAGAGGTCAGAGGTCATGGGTCATGAGTCGAGATAGTTGAGAGAGATAGATGCGCCGGAGCCCATGGGCTCCGACTAGTGAGAGTGATGTGAATCAAGCAAGGGTTTTAGAGCGGAAAATGGATTAGATTACTGGGGGGAATCTAAGCTAATTTTCTGACTGGATTGTATGTACAACATCTGCCAGTTTATATAGACCGTGGAGTGAATGACATACCAAATCCAGTAATGATGAAACGAAACTAACAAAACATAAAACGGGAATAATAAACACCAAGTTTGGTGTTAGGAACGGAACAGAATGGAGCAGAGTCTGAATTGTGACAAAGCATAACCCATAACGGGAAACGGAGTGGGAGTGGAGTCCAAATTGTGACAGGTCATTTGACTAAAACGGGAATGGGGATCAATTAGAGCGGTGATGGGATTCTGAGCGGGGTCCGGTGACTGATGCGTGGGACGAAGATGGACATAGACAGAGTTGGAGTCTGGGGAAGTCCGGTGACTGATATGTGTTGTAATGAGGTCGAATGTAACAAGTCTTGACGTACGGAGTCCGGGCAGGAATTCCTATAAACAGACATTTGGTGCGTGTAGGGTGTGGTGGCATACAGGTTAGTGCCCGGAGTCCGGTGGGATTGTCTGGTCGTACAGTTACCCACCCTAATTACTTATGAGGATTCAGACTCTGAAGTGGACAAGTCCATTCCAAATGCTATGCCCAAGGTACTTTACGATAGACATGTCAGGAGGGACGTCAAACTGGCTGCAAAAAAGGAAAGCAAAAGACCCAAGGTCCAATACCCTCGATCCAGTCAGCTTATGAAGGAGGATTTGACCATCATTTACTGCAGAAGGGATCCCCCAAGTGGATACTCCAGTATTGGGATCTTTGCATTACACGTCTACAGATGTGTAGGGAACTCAGAAGCCTCTGATCCTATCAAAATCAGGCTGGACACTGGGGCCAGCCTTTCCTTAATTTTGGAGGATTTCTATAAGGAACTAGAAGACTGCCCCAATCTCAAACAAGGACTCAAGTTGCACCTCATTCAGCTTACCGGTAATGCTAAAGTCTTAGGATACATCAATGTCCCCATATACCTTGAAGATGAAACCAGTATGCTCCTTAAATTTACTGCTGAAATGTACATACATTGTCCAAGGTATGACCATGCCAATTCTTCTTGGGGAGGACTTTCACATGAACTATGAGATCGGGACACTACGAGACCAGCCACTGGGCTCTAGATTGATTCTACCAGGGAGGGCGGGGTCTATCCCAGCCAGTTCCTCCAAAGAGCCTTAGCCTTTAGCCTTCTCGATTAGCAAGATTCCCCTTGAGGAACGAACCAATGACTCACCTGAATTGACTTCCAAACCAGACAAAGGAGTGCATACTGAAAGAGTCGCATGAGCCCTACAGGATTGTACTATAGAACCAGAATCAGCTCGATTAGTACCAATCTTTATCAGGGATCTGATTGGTGACCAATGGATAGTTGAGGGAGTTGTCTTGCAGAATGATGATGGAAGTATACTAGCTGCTCCCACCACTGCCATCTCTAGGGAACATGCTGTGATACCTCTCGCTAATCCCTCTCTGACACCGCAAATCATTAGGTGAGGGGAAACCGTTGGATTAATTCATGATGTGAACAAATGGGCTCAGACGCCTAGATCTTCAACTGAGGAGGAATCAATGCAGTCAATGGCAACCAAGATTGCTCACCTCATAGAGAGCCTATCAAGAATAGAAGAGGAGTGTGTCCTTAACCCTCGACCTTCTGGACAGTCCCCAGAATGGGAACTCGCAGATGATTTTGACCCAGCAGGCCCTGAAACATCAGAGGTTGCCACCACCATGGAAACATTTCATTCAGAGGACTTACATAAGTTAGTTAACTTAGGACCTGACATTCCTACTGATGTCTCCTCTCACTTAGAGTCGGTCTTGACTAAGAATGTTCAAGCCTTTGGAGTAGACAGGTGTTTAGGACAAGTAGATGTTAAAGTCAGTGTTCCGTTGAAAGAAGGTGTGCAACCTATTTTGATGCCAATGTTTCCAACTTCCCCAGCCAATAGGAAGGTCATTGATGAACAAATGGATACCTGGTTTCAACAGGGAGTAATCAAACCATCGAAGAGTCCTTGGGGGGCACCAGCCTTTGTAGTCTATCGCAATGGGAAACTGCAAGTGGTGATTAACTATAGGAAGTTGAACACCCTAACAGTTCCTGATGAATTAATTCCCATTGCCATGTCAGTCTGAAATCATGCAAGTGCTTTCAGGATCCAACATCCTATCTTCCTTTGATGTGTTAGCTGGCTTTACCCAACTTGAAATGTTAGAAGAAGACAAACCGAAGACTGCCTTCAGATCCCACCACCGAGGACTGTGGCAATTTAGGAGAATGCCCTTTGGACTCCGTAATGGACCCTCTATATTCCAGAGAGTTATGCAAACCGTACTCGCACCTTACTTATGGATATTCTGCCTAGTTTATATTGACGACATCGTGATCTTTTCTAAGACATGGGACGATCATTTAGAGCATTTAGACCAGGTCCTACAAGCCATAATTGCAGCAGGAATCACCCTCTCACCCAAAAAGTACTATGTTGGGTATAACTCAATTCTATTACTAGGACATAAGGTGTCTAGACTCAATTTTTTGACCCATCAAGAAAAGGTTGCTGCCATACTAGAACTAGCTATGCCTACCAAGATAGCAGATCTTCAACATTTCCTCAGGATGGTTCTGTACTTCTCCACTTACATACCATTTTATTCTTGGACAGTTGCCCCACTTTTCAACCTTTTAAAGAAAGGAGATTGTTGAACTTGGGATTCCGACCACACCAGAGCTTTTGAAGACATCAAAGTTGCGCTGAGCTCTGCTCCAGTACTCGGACACCCTGCAAGCGGCATGCCATATCGGCTATACACGGACACTTCAGACTTCACATTGGGATGTTGTCTCAAACAAATACAGAAAATGATGCTCAAAAATCTAAAAGACACCAAAATCTATGCCCAAGCAAGATCAGGCTTCGATCAATCTCGAGATGTGCCCATTTTCATCACTTGTTATAAAACCAAGGAGCCAGAATTCACTTGGACAGATTCCTGGGCCTCAGATTTCGACAACACCAGTGTCACTGTTGAGTGCATCATCACCTATTGGAGCTGCATGCTCAAGAAAGCAGAATGTAACTACTCAGCCACAGAGTGAGAGGCGTTAGCTGCTAAGGAGGGACTAGTCCATTTCCAGCCCTTTATTGAAGGAGAACATATACTTCTGATCACTGACCATGCGGCATTACAATGGGCCAGATCTTATGAGAACACCAATCGTCGACTGGCCGCATGGGGGGTGGTATATGCTACCCCGGTCTGGAAATCCTCCATTGAGTGGGACGAATACACAGCAATGTTGACCCACTGTCTAGACTCCCTCAAGTACCTGACTGTGCTAGTCCCACAAGAGACAACCTCTTACTAATCGTAGCAGATTCTTACAACTGGAATGACAATGAGACATTATGGGAGAACAAACCAGTGGAAAAGGCTGTCTTTCTCACTCATCATGAGTTAGTTGAACCGATTGGAATGATGGAAGAGGTCCCCCAAATGAAATGGGATCTGCACAACCTCCCCAGAAATGATGAAATTGATGAGGCAAACTTTACTCTCTCGAATCCCCAATTGCTTATAGAAATTGATGAGAATTACGCTAAGGAACTTCACGACGGATATCAGAAAGATCCCACTTTCAGAAATCATTACACCGCCGATCCCATTTCCTCAAATATGGTAGCTACCCCTTCACACTATTTCATCAGCAAGAATAAGCTATTGTTTTTTTGAGATTCAGACTGGAAAAGTCGAATCTGTGTACCTAACAGCATGATGTCAACCATACTCAAATTGATACACAACAATCCCTTCAAAGGAACTCATGTGGGTGGTCACAGACTCTTTCAGCTGATGAAGGACCAGTTTTTCTGGCTGAGGATGTTGCAGGGCTGTGTGGCATATGCTCACAGCTGTGACATATGCCAGAAAACTAAGGTTGATCATTCCGCTCGACAAGGAGCTCTTCAACCTGCAGAAGTACCCTTAAGGCCATTTGAGGTTGTCTCAATGGACCTGATTACCGGATTGCCACCTTCTGCAGAGGGTGCTTACTCCGCCATCTTTGTCATTGTGGATAAACTCACGTGTTTCTTAATTGTGAGCCCATGACCTTGGATTTATCTGCAGAAGGATTTGTGTGAATTTTTGTGAATAAAGTAGCTGCTCCCTTTGGATTACCCTCAAGGATAATCTGTGATTGTGACAAGAGATGAACCTGTAGGTTCTGGGTCTTCAAGGTATACAGAAGTGCCCTCACAGTATCCTCATCCCATCATCCTGAAACTGACAGTCAAACGGAGAATGCCAATGCTATCATTGAGCAAATGCTCAGAGTGTACTGTGCTTCTTTGAAAGATGAATGGTCTAAATGGATCCAGGTAGTGGCCCATACCTACAATTCAATGGTGTTGTTCCCCATCCCCATGCACTGAGAATTGAATTTATTCGCTCAAGTGCTGCTTTCTTGATTAAAGGTCTAATTTCACCTTTATCATCCCACCAGCAAAAAAGTGGATCCTCAGGTCCAGTAGGGACAATTTTTGATAGGTTAGTGAGTGCTTCAATTGGACAAGCTCTCTGTTGGACTGTTAGGAAAACTGACTGGGACATGCCAGCCCTAGCCATTTTTGATGCTGGTAAATCTAAGTGTGCATACTGTTTGCCATTGTTGTCCTGGCTAATTAGGGCATCCTTGCACTTTAGGTGTTTATTGCCATCAAAATGTGACCTGGATTGGACTGTCACCTCTCCAAATCTCATCTGCCCCCAAAAGGCACATGATGATGCAGCCCAAACACAAGTGTTAAAAGGGTTATCCAAATCCAAGGACAACTTCAGTATGAACAACATCTTCAATTTTATGGGTGGTCTTGGAAGCCTTCTCCGAGTATTACCCTGTAAGTTCTCCAGCCCTCTCAAAGACCAATCTATCCTTGCCCACTCATCATCTGATAACAGTGGTGGCCAGCCCTGGGCTAAATGCCACACCCTAATTGCTGACAGGTATTTCCGCGTGATGTTAATTGATACCATTTTGAATGCAGTTCCAGCTGTTAGTGACTCCCCTAGGAGTGATGGGTCTGCTGCTGCCCAAAGTGCAAAGGAGTGTAAGACCAGAAATGATGCCAGCAACCTGTCTGCTTCTGACACTGAAAATATGTCACAAAAAATATGGAATTTGTGGAGGCCTGATCCATAGCTGCCTGCCTCCTGCCTGTAGTGATGCCTCAGAGGCCACAGATGCAAGCAGATGTAGTACTGGGTGGTGCACTGTAGCTGGTGGTGGTACGTTGATCCCTTTCCACTTGAATAGTCTTTCTCCCACTTTGCATGGTGGTCTCAGTACCAATGGGACCAGGTGCAATTGGTTTGATGCTGTTGTCTGCAATGATGAGGCAAATGGAGCTGATACTCTGGCTGGGGCTACAGTGACTGGATCCGGTGCATCAAATGTCCAGGAATATCCATTGTGGCATGTGTGCATACTGCTGGAAAACCTTTGAGAAACTCAGCCATCTGCCCTCATGAGAGGGTATCTGCAATACTCAATGGTATGTATTCGGCTTTCAGTTGTATATGGTTTTTGGCTAACAATTTGTAAATCTCCTTGAGAATTTTGTTTGTTTGTTTGTTGCATGAGCGACCCCTGTTCAAGATGGCAACTACACCTGTGTTGTCGGATCGTACTAAAAAGATTGAATGTGCTGGGTCCTGCTGCTGTGTTAAACTGCTCTGTAATGCTAACCTCAGGCCCATCTCCACAGTGATGGCCTCTGCCCAGCCAATGTTGCACTGGCAATGCGGGCCTACTTTGAAGCCAGGAGCCCACTTCCATACTGCCCATTGGGTGCCAACAACCATCCCGAGTCCGAAGGATGTACTGGCATCTCCCCACCACCCTATGTCGACAATTTCTGGTGACACTATGGGGAGAAGTCATCCACCCATTTGAGCAGTCGCCCAAAGCCTGCTCTGTGGTATAAGGGTATTAGCATATCTGCTATGCTGCCAAATACTCCAGCACTCAAGGCCAAACCAAATGTGACTGCCCAGTCAATGTAAACTAAGTCATCCCAGAACACACAACATGTGTTCTGCTGAACTGGCCTTATGGGAGTTATCCGGTAAGCTGCTGAAATGTCAAAGGTTGCTGCTAGAGAACCCTCTGGCAGTGATAAGATCAAAGCTGCCACCTCCCTGAATGTGCCCCATTCTGTTGGGAAATCGTCAGAATTTATGTGGCTGTTTATGGAAGAATGATTTGGGTTATTCTGAGGGAAAGAGAGGTCTTGGATCATATGGCAAGTATTTGAATTTGGTTTTGGGATTAATCCCAAGGGAGAAGTTTGGAATGGTCTGATGATCTGCTCCAGGTCCTCTGGTGTAAAGCCTCTGGAGTAATGACCTGCTTCTTGCTCACTCACTATATACCTGCATATAAAGTCCATATCTGTTAATGAAGATTTGTGATTCTGGAAAAATAGCTATCTGTGTAATGTAGTCTTTCACCCCAATGTCGAATCCACTGATTAAACCTGCTATAATGTTCTGCCAGTCTTGTATTATCCCATATTCACTCAATATACATGCCATGCCTGCAGGGTCCAGTGGCATTATGACCCATCTCAGGTCAGAGCTGTTTGCAGGCTCCTGCTCTGTGGCTCTCCTCAAAGCAGATGTTGCATGCATGGGCATTGATGCAGCTGTCACCCCACTTACAGGATGATCCAAGTGCCCAGCCAAAGCAGAATTGCTTACCATTGGGTGTGGTGAGGGCCTGCTTGTTCCTGGCACCATGCATAATTGAGACAGCATTCTTTCCTGCTGTTGTGAGCTTTGCTTTGCAGTTGGCAGGAAAATGTCCTTAAACTCTACACCAAAAACAATGTGATGTATCTTTCTCAGTGTGTGACCTCTTTTCCAGTGACACTGGTTGAGCTGGTGCTCTAGGAGATTGTGGGTGCTTGGGTGGTATGACCATGGGACAGTTTGATCTCACCATGTGCAGTGCCAATCACATTGATATGATTGTCAGTGCTTCAGTATCCAAGCAGCTTAAGTCATGAGCTGGGTTACATACTGCCACTTCTTGCTGTTGTACATCATAATCCATGGCAACCTCCCAGCTATGTGACTTTGCAACTGATGTCACAATAGAGTGATGTGCTGCAAGTGCATTGGCTCTATTTGAGCCCACATGGACTCTGGTGCGGTCCACTGCTGCTGCCAGCCAGTCAATTATACTGATACTTTTCTCATTCTCACACTCTAGCCCTTTGGCCACAAAGCCACCAGCTGGTGAGAAGGTAAACTCTTCCATGCCCCTCTTGGCTTTCCTCCATACTTCAGTGGTGAGTGAAATGTAAGGGATGTAATGGAGGTTCCTAAAGGCCTCTTCCACTTTCTGTGGAATCACTGGACATAAACATGTTAGTCTGACATGTAAACAAAGAACAGTATGGTTAATGAAGGATGGAGCAAGTGCCAGTTACACTGTGGAAACATGGCTGATTGTGCTGTGCCACATGCATTCTGCAATGCTGCTGGGCTGTGTGCCCAGTAATGCACATGTGCATTCCACAATGGTATCAAAATGATTGCCTCATATGGCATGCATGCCTTCTGCAATGCAGATAACTGTCTGTCTGGCCATGTAACACACATTGTGTGAACATGGCCCTTTGACTGTGATGGGGGACAGGAAATGGTACTCACAGATCTCTAGTGGGTTTGCTTTGAAGCCAGGGATGATTTCCGGGACTGGCATTCTCCTGCTGCCACCAGTTTCCTCTGACAGGAAAGTCATAGTCAAGGTCTGGCATAGCACTTCTGGGCCAACAAATAACCTCGTCACTCCTTCTGGTGCATTCATCGCCAATATCCCTTCCTGATTAATGGGGCCATTGCTGTTTGAAAGCAGGCGTCACTGTGCCATCAACCGAGCTATCTGTGCATCCAATAGCTCAATCTCTGGAGCAGGAGAGTGGTGGTCTAGTGGCTGTGCATTCCTGCCATCCACAACAGATTCTGTTAGTGGTACTTCTGACATCCTGGAGGTCCCGGCCGCCCTAGAAGGTACATCTTCCAGCCCTGCATCCATGTGGGGCGGGTGCCTATCGTCACTCAGGTTAATACCTAAGTGCGCGAATACTCCCTGTGGCGCCGATCCAGATGTCATGCTGTGAGAAATAAACTAATTCTAAATGATTAAATGAACGAAAAAGTATGAATGAGTGCTAGTCTTTGGATCGTAATGACTGAGTCGTGGTAAGAAAAACAAAGAGCGTGAGACTCTTCCGTACGCTCAGCTGGACGTTGAGAGCCGAACTACTCCCGGCATGCCAGGGATCGTACGGCACTCGACACTAGGCTATTCGTGTTTTGAGCAGCGGCTGAGGTGGGTACTTAAATAGCGTACTTATGTTCATTGTAATGACAAACTCATGTAAATTAGTTTGGGGGTTGTCTGCCCTTGCTTTAGGTTTGTCAGGAAGCATTCGTATTACGAAAACAACATTATCATTATCATTATATTTCCAAGTTGTTAAAACATAGGACTAACCGACCAAAACTAAAACCTGACATTTGGCCGCGATCAATGACATCTATGAAAGGACTTGGCTCCATGAGCGCTTTGGGGTAAATCCTGGAAAAAGGGAAAAGAATCACATGACTGTGTACACTGAAATACGTCGCTGATTACATTGACATGCCAGCACCTGGGAGTTTCAGTCCGAAGCGAGGGCAAGACGATATTTACTACTATCGCGGATCACTCAGAGCTGTTCCGGGACTGTGGTACCTTCGGTCCTATACATGGAAGGCAAATGGGATTTTAGAAATTAAAAGTGATACAATTGGTTGAGAAGATTTTTGCTGTTGCACCCTGATCCACTGTCGCTCAAAAAAGAGGCTGCTGCTTTTTGTTGGACTCACAAATGGATAAGCAGACAGTCTATAATCTACAGAACCAAGAAAATCAGGAGTTTCTAGCAACCTTATATCGCATTAAAGTTGCAAAAATGGGTGAGGCAGCTGCCACAGAGATAAGGTTTCCAGGATCTGTAGGTATGTCCCCCAGATACATCCGGTGCTTCATTACAGTTATACAATAATGCAGATGGCCTTATGGACCGTGAGCAAATGACATATTTAGCTCGCTCGTCATTTATGTCATTTAACACCGTACCCATGTGGAATGTAATTGTTCAAATGAGACATAATAATAGCGATCCGACACACTCGGAGAGCCAGTTGTCCTTCACGCCAGCATCGGCCCCTATTTCCGCCACATGATAGGGATGGATGCTCTACGCTACAGGACGATGTCACCTGATGGATTATCCTACCACGAGCCGAACAGCCTTGTAGGTAGTTTGTGCCATGTGGGTTTTCTAAACTCTTGTATTCTGATTTCACAAAATGCCTGATATAGAAGAGCGTGGCTAAAGCACCTGGAAGGTTAACTCTGTTGCCCGAGAAACGCACGAGAAATTGAACTACTAATATGAAATTGAAACATCACATCCAAAGCGTAACAGAGCAGAAATGGAACAGCGAACTATTCAAATCAGGAGGTATATAGGAACATGAGGTTGCGTTAAATGCACCGTCCGAATCTATTGCTGGTCGGGAGGGAGAGCGTTGTAAATCTAGGGGAAAGCATTCATTGTCACGGTCAAACCCATAGCAAGAAATGGCTGCATACCGGACACAAGTCCAGCCAAGTGTTCTTGATAATTTCTGCGTCGGGACCGCTGCGTTGATCTTGGGGCGCTTCAGCGAATACCACAGCCAGACCACTATATATCTGCAGTTAAGAATCTACATCAAATATATATGCCACAAACTTACGCTTCCAGGTGCCAGTCAATATGGCAGTGACTACCATGGTGTTAGTTACAACTGAAACAATAAAGACTAAGAGGCCTTAACATACAGGAACCACGGTCCAGGATTGTCAGTCTCGAATCGAATCTTGACCCCGCCACTCCCAACACCAATGACATCACGAACTAAAAGTGAAATAACGACTGTCAGCGGTTTACTCGGTGTCTTTTCATCCTTTTACCTGGTGGATTCACAAAATTTTCGTCTTGAGAACAAACGTATTAGTATTTCATGGATATATTTGTGTTATCAAGTCATCACCTCCTCCGTCACTAGACTGGATGACATGGAATGCATGGCCGTGAAGATGGCTGGTGTTTCAATGCTAGGTAAGAGAAGATGCAAGAAGGTGTGCATATTTTCTTACAAAGGATGGGTAATACCGTTCAGACTCCCATGGATGGTGACATCTATGACGTTATTTCTGTTCAGCACAAAGGTATGTTCCGGTGTGGTGAAGTTAGATTCAAATGTGAAGTTGTTTGCTATAATGTTAAGCAGCGTTGGAAGATCAGGAGGTAGGTATTGGATTCCGTTAATAGTCCACTATAAATGCATGCATGAGCTTATGTTGGGTAACGAAGGACTTTCAAACCTCCACAGCGCCATTACCATCCGTAGATTTGGTAAAATCAAGGTCAATGGTGCGGTCAGCAGGACCGCTACCTCCGGGAACTGGGAGTCCAATTGCCTGGAAAGGTCAGTGGCAGGGTAACGATTAACAATACGGTATGTATGGAGCCTACGTGAAGGTTATTTTCACTCAATAATACTCCGTCTGGGCTAACATTAGCCTCAGTGGTAGGATCCCCATTAGGTGCGCCCGCATAATGTAGAACAGCGAAAATGTCTTCCGGGTCAACTGATAATCATAGGTGCATATAAAATAAAAGAAGCACAATACATGGGATAGGGACTCACGGTTGGGGTTGTCACTTGCACCTGATACAGTCATTGGTGCACGGATCCAGTAGTTAGCAACAGGTTGATTTGCGGTGATCTTTGTGGTGAAATATTATAAGAAATTGGTAATCGCGAGTATTGACCTACTCACTACCACTGAGTAACTGAAGTGGATCGATCATCAATGCAATGTATGGCATGAAAATCACTGTGACCAGCTCACCGTTGTGCGACATAAATATTAAAAGAATCAACCGTTAGGGGTTCGTGTGGAATCCCATCAGCTTCAATAATCGTCATGCTGTGACCTTCAATTGAAAAACGGAACTGTGCGAAGCCAGATATGTTGATGACTCTAAGGCGGTAGCGCTGGCCGGGAATGACATTAACAACCGCACGAGGGACGTTCGTGGGGCCACCATTAAATCTCCCCAGACCATTGATGACACCGGAGTCGGGAACAGGCTCCTGACCGCCTCCATTGTCAGGCGAGAAATAGTTGGCTTGCAAGGCGGGAGCAAAGCCGTGATACCAATCGGCCAAAGTGATGACCTTTGTAAAAAGGTAAGATTTGTAGTTATACCAAGGCTAAGCAATGCGTACAGTCGTTGCATCGTCCACGTCGTAAAGTCCAATATTCGGGTCATTATTATCTTCCGATCAATATCTTTCTCAATCTCATGAAAATGCAGTCTGTGAGCATATGACGTACCGTATATGACCAGGGGCCCACGCAAACCGTCTACGTACTGTGTAGACAGATGACTGTGATACCCTGCATAAATTCTGATCACCACATATCCAATAGTTTACAACAACAAAGACTGAGTTACAGAAGGTGCCTGATTGGCCATTGAGCGGGATGTCATAAGTGTAAGAATGACCGGGTGCGATAGGGCATTGGTTAACCTTTACGATGGAATGGTCAAGGAGAGGCTTTTTGTGAGGAGTTTTCAATTCATACCATGGCAGGTCCATCTGTGAGCACAGTATGTTGCAACTATTGAGTAATTGGTGGCGTAATGAGGACAAGACCTACCCTCAGAGGCTGTTCTGTGTTGGAACTAATCATTCAAATAAATAACAAGGTTAATTATCTTTTAAAATATAATACCAATCCGTGCCACTAATAAGAGAGTAAGTTACACGGTTTTTAATAATGATGGCATAGCATACATGAATGGAAGTTGACCGACGCATATTTGGATTATCGAGCTGCACGCTAACATTGATATGCAGCGTGTCGTCTTTATTTGCCTGAATCAATGTTCCAGGGAATTGATTGTTTACCAGGATGGCATTGCGAGTGAATCCATCAGGTGCAACATTGCCGTTGATTATATTGAACTGATAATTGACATCTGCGGATATCACGATATCAGCATTCCAAAATATCAAAGAAGCAAAGGCATAGAGAAAGAGGAATTGAGCCATGTTTCAGTGAATGAAACTGAAGTGATTGAGATGATGAGTCGAACCAGTCATTTATATACATTTAGACAATTGGTACTTTGACTGCCAAATATTTTTCAGCGTATAGGATACGTCTCAATTCGTTCGAGTACGGGTCTCACGTCAGGGGGATAAAGTGGCGTGGACTACATCCGGTAACCGTACCTCATTGACGTCTTCGTGAGCAAGGCTTCACCTCCATATAAGCAAATGCCAATGAAAAACGTATGAAACGCGATTGATCCTCGCCAGCGTAAAAGACTCGTTAAGGTGGCAAAGAAGCAGTGTAAGAGAAGTTGTCGGAATACATGATATCGTGCTAGTCTATTATGTAATGAGTTTTTGCCTGTAAAAGGTTAGCTTGACAACAATAAAGACGTCGTACAGGTTAAGTAATATGGTCAAATTGCCGCTGTTCCTGCACAACCGATATTATCCGTCACTTGTGGGAACTGAGTTACTGCGCACATGTACGCCACGCATAATATTAGTTGATAAACGTATACTACATTAAAAAAAAATGTCCCTTTTCACCAGAAGTATGGTCGATCACTTCCAACTTTCATTGCGTCTGGGGGACCGAGAATTTGGTGCAGCCCAGTTTTACTGAGCAGCGCCGCACGGTTGATTATTGATATACCGCTGCTATTTGGTGTAACATCATTTTTGCATCAATGCTTAGTGATTTATCTAAGTACATGACGCTAACATCTGAGCTTTTTGTAAATTAGGGGACCCTGATACTCATGCGGGATAACTCCCGGCACTCGGAGCCGCTCGTGGCTATGCTTCAGCTGCGCAATAAATATGCGCAGTTATTAAATATGAAAGACAACCTTGAACAACGACTTTTTGATATTAAACACAGCCACACATCGCTGGCGGCCGTATAATTCACCTATTCGTAGGCTGTCCCTAGCCGCTTCAAATGGGAGGATACTTTCTCGTATGTTTCGATATGGCCGTCTCAAACTGGCTTCTTATTCACAATTTCGTCACCGAAAGGTTAACAAATCTCTATCGCTCACCTTATTTTGCCGTTGACAGTTGCCGTTTGTTACTGGTATTTCCGCCTCGCCTGAACAATGATATTCGTGTTCCGATCTTCACGCCAGGTAACGCACGTCCCAAAAGAATTTACTTCATATCTAGAATTGTACATTATCGAAAGCTTAATTTAAAGTAATTAGACAATTGGATACCATCACACCCACCTGATCAACCTCTTTACAGTGATAGACTTTAGTCTCTCGGTGGACTATGCTACCCATTATATATCAGTGTGATTAAGAAGCCCTCATGCGCATTGTGACAGAAGTTTGTTGGAAGGAACTAGGGTTTTAACTAGAGGTCTCCATGTGCTTATGGCTTCATCCCTCATCACCAGAATCACCAGAAAAAGAAATTCCGTGCAATTACAAACGATCAACTGCCCATGTCCAAATAGACAGAACATGGTGATAATCCTCGCTTAGAAATAAATCATCCATTCATTGCTTCAGGAATATCCCATGGTGTAAATGTGTGGCTTGGCGGGACTCATCTTTAAAATGTCTCAACAGTAATTGGCTGAAGTAACGACATGCAAAATCCGCTTGAAGTTTACGATACACCTTTGATGTTCTTTCAATGATAATTGGCCAAAATCTGGCATTGCTGAGTGTTGTTGTCATGGTTCCATTGGAAATCGCTTATCAGATGGGAAACCAATCGTTCGTTTTGGCTCCTATTCGCCAAGTATTTGATACACGCCAGACCATGTGGTCAAGAGATGCAAAGGACCATCTATTATGTAACAATTTGACAACACCATAGGCTAATCTGTGTTCGAATACAATTCGTTGTGGGTATTAATCGACTAGTTGCACTAGCCTGAGTGACTGACGTAACAACACAACTGGTATCCCCACGCCACACTCAGCCTACCCGTAGCTTTATCAAATAAATAGTATCTACAGCCCACGTCTGGATATTCGGAGGCTACGGGTGAGAAATGATCAAAGTCGAAGTTTTGGAACGACGAAGATTTCCAGTAAACCAGGACGCTGATGACGGGTTTGATTACGATCGTAAGTGAAAGATTACCACTCTGTAGGTTGTACCCAACGGCATGGAAAGTCGGTGTTACCTTTAGTAGGGAACCTTGTACCATTGACACCCTGTGAAGCGAGTTCTCAAGCCTTGGCCCTGCGAGACCGCGAAATGGATATCGATCATTGATGGGACCTAACCTGAGATGATTATACGCACTCCACAAAGATATTCTGCTGCGTAGACATTTGTGTTATACTTACACGGGTATTCCATAATTAAACGATATGTAGCCTCTAGACCTCCTTTTTCTTAGCACTATGCCTGCCCCTCCGTTAATAATTTTTATGACCTTATTTAGAGGCATTGTTCTTTATTATCTACCACCCTACTCGCCTGATCTCAACACAGTTGAAGAAACCTTCTCATGTGAAAGCATACCCGTGTCATCATGGCAATATTTTTCACGAAGCTGCTGAGATGAAGGATGAGTGGGCAGTATGCTCTTTCCTGTATTCTGCTCTAGCCACCATTGCCCTCAAACATCCATGTGGATGGATGGAACATTCCAGATATATATGAAGTGTTTCATAAGCTGTGTTATAAACTACACTGAATGAACCCATTTTTCCCATCTGTGTATTGATAATTTGTAATGATGTTGTGATTCTATGATCTCTTGCCTTGAATCATATATCTATTAGTCCAAAATTGTAATCATAGGCAAATATTATACTTCTAATATGTGTAAGAATTATTTGGATTTAACTTTAAATCCATATTCACTACCAGCCTTGGCCAACTGCCTGTTCCATCATATTGAAACCAAACCCTTGCACAACATGCTCCCTTGAAAAGGTTCCAAGCATATCCAACATCATTTCCACCTTAAGCATCCATCAGGGATTTGGGAATGTCTACACCCACTATCTAGACTCCCTAGCCTTCCTAGACTCCCCAGATCTATAGTAAGCTTCTATACCGACTAGTAAATAGGGATCTCGCGAGAGTAGGGTGTCTAGCCGAGTCTAGCCGAGTTAGCTAGCTCTCCTAGATGGCTCTAGACAATATAGATGGCATCCTTACTGATCTTCCCACTTTCCTGATGTCAGACTTCTTCTCCAATGCATCCCAGCTGCTAGAGCATATAGTTACTGATTCTTTGAGGGCAGCCAGCCATTCTTCTACAGTCGGGAATGGACTGTCACCATTCTCAGGTGCACTGGATATCCCCGGAGAATGTTCTCACTTTTGAGACTGGCTTCTGCTCCGGCTTGAGGAAGAGCTACAAATCCAATCTTGAGGAGGTTGGAAGGGAGCTGCATTGCACCAGGCATCACAGGTGTAGGCACAACATTGTTGTCTCCTACTTACAGATTCCACTCTGCCAGACAAGATTAGGCTTTTTACTGAGATCATGATGAAATTCAGAGAAAATCTCCATGTGAGGGGGCTTCTCAATGTTGCCTGTGGAGGCATTTGATCTAAAAGGAGTGGTTTTAGCTGGAAATACTATTATTGAAACCTTTCCTACCATTGCACTTTTTCAAGCATGAAATCGAGATAATAAAATATGGCATTTTCCATGTTTGTTGGTCATGCATAATTGGGTTTGTGAAACACATGTCTTGCAATTCTTCAACACTTTGATCAACTGGTTCTATGTGGCTTTATATTACACTGAATAGCCAGCTTTGTTGTCAGCAACTTCTTCACAGTTGAGAGGCTTGTTGTCAGAGTGATCAGTGTGCTGCAGCTCATGCAAGTGTTTTGCCTGTTGTTCTCATCCAACCCCTTTTGAATACAAGGAACATCATCAAAGATATCTTTAAGACTTGTATTCTCTTTTAAAATATGCAAAAAGGTCATGGTTAAGCAAGATTATTTGGGTTTTGACTTAATCTTTTGGATGGGATGTATTCTCTGGTTTTTGTGTGACTTTTCAAATAACAAAGATGAGGGAATGGATTCAAGGAAGTATATGTAATTTTTAAATGAATAAGAGTCAATCATTTTACAATAGCTTCTCTAAGTTAAATCATATGTCCTGATGAATTATTAATGGAGAGTAAAGTTGTGGTGCCTTGTCCTCCACGGGTCTCACCCTTGCATACAATTGAATACGCAACTATACAGTTGCCCCTTACTATGTTCCAGCTTACTAATGCAGCGATAACTTCAACAGAAACGGCACTGAGAACTATTCAAATAACGATTATTGGTTTTTTCTCATACAAAATCAGGAGAGATATAGGAAATCGAGACCGCGTGATATACACCATCCGAATCTACTGCTGGTCAGGAGGGAGAGCGTTGTAAATCTAGGGGAAAGTATTCATTGTCACGGTCAAAACCATAGCAAGAAATGGCTGCATACCGGACACAAGTCCAGCCAAGTGTTCTTGATAATTTCTGCGTCGGGACCGCTGCGTTGATCTTGGGGCGCTTCAGCGAATACCACAGCCAGACCACTATATATCCGCAGTTGAGAATCTACATCAAATATATATGCCACAAACTTACGCTTCCAGGTGCCAGTCAATATGGCAGTGACTACCATGGTGTTAGTTACAACTGAAACAATAAAGACTAAGAGGCCTTAACATACAGGAACCACGGTCCAGGATTGTCAGTCTCGAATCGAATCTTGACCCCGCCGCCCCCGACACCAAGGACATCACGAACTAAACGTTAAATAACGACTGTCAGCGGTTTACTCGGTGTCTTTTCATCCTTTTTACCTGGTGGATTCACAAAGTTTTCGTCTTGAGAACAAACGTATTAGTATTTTTTGGATATATATATTTCTGCTATTAGATCATCACCTCCTCCGTCACTAGACTGGATGACATGGAATGCATGCCCGTGAAGATGGCTGTGTTTCAATGCCAGGTAAGAGAAGATGCAAGAAGAAGGTGTGCATATTTTCTTACAAAGGATGGGTGATACCGTTCAGACTCCCATGGATGGTGACATCGATGACGTTATTTCTGTTCAGCACAAAGGTATGTTCCGGTCTGGTGAAGTTAGATTCAAATGTGAAGTTGTTTGCTATAATGTTAAGCAGCGTTGGAAGATCAGGGGGTAGGTATTGGATTCCGTTGATAGTCCACTATAAATGCATGCATAAGTTTATATTGGGTTACAAAGGACGTTCAAACCTCCACAGCGCCATTAGAATCCGTAGACTTGGTAAAATCAAGGTCGATGGTGCGGTCAGCAGGACCGCTACCTCCGGGAACTGGGAGTCCAATTGCCTGGAAAGGTCAGTGGCAGGGTAACGATTAACAATACGGTATGTATGGAGCCTACGTGAAGGTTATTTTCACTCAATAATACTCCGTCTGGGCTAACATTAGCCTCAGTGGTAGGATCCCCATTAGGTGCGCCCGCATAATGTAGAACGGCGAAAATGTCTTCCGGGTCAACTGATAATCATAGGTGCATATAAAACAAAAGAAGCACAATACATGGGATAGGGACTCACGGTTGGGGTTGTCACTTGCACCTGATACAGTCATTGGTGCACGGATCCAGTAGTTAGCAACAGGTTGATTTGCGGTGATCTTTGTGGTGAAATATTATAAGAAATTGGTAATCGCGAATATTGACCTACTCACTACCACTGAGTAACTGAAGTGGATCGATCATCAATGCAATGTATAGCATGAAAATCACCGTGACCAGCTCACCGTTGTGCGACATAAATATTAAAGGAACCAACCGTTAGGGGTTCGTGTGGAATCCCATCAGCTTCAATAATCGTCATGCTGTGACCTTCAATTGAAAAACGGAACTGGGCGAAGCCAGATATGTTAATGACTCTGAGGCGGTAGCGCTTGCCGGAGATGACATTAACAACGGCACGAGGGACGTTCGTGGGGCCACCATTAAACCGCCCCAGGCCATTAATGACACCGGAGTCGGGAACAGGCTCCTGACCGCCTCCATTGTCAGGCGAGAAATAGTTGGCTTGCAAGGCGGGAGCAAAGCCGTGATACCAATCGGCCAGAGTGATGACCTTTGTAAAAAGGTAAGATTTGTAGTCATACCAAGACTAAGCAATGCGTACAGTCGTTGCATCGTCCACGTCGTAAAGTCCAATATTCGGGTCATTATTATCTTCCGATCAATATCTTTGTCGATCCCATGAAAATGCAGTTCGTGAGCATATGACGTACCGTATATGACCAGGGGCCCACGCAAACCGTCTACGTACTGTGTAGACAGATGACTGTGATACCCTGCATAAATTTTGATTACCATATATCCAATAGTTTACAACAACAAAGGCTTAGTTACAGAAGGTGCCTGATTGGCCATTGAGCGGGATGTCATAAGTGTAAGAATGACCGGGTGCGATAGGGCATTGGTTAACCTTTACGATGGAATGGTCAAGGAGAGGCTTTTTGTGAGGAGGTTTCAATTCATACCATGGCAGGTCCATCTGTGAACGCAGTATGTTGCAACTATTGAGTAATTGGTGGCGTAATGAGGACAAGACCTACCCTCAGAGGCTGTTCTGTGTTGGAACTAATCATTCAAATAAATAACAAGGTTAATTATCTTTTAAAATATAATACCAATCCGTGCCACTAATAAGAGAGTAAGTTACACGGTTTTTAATAATGATGGCATAGCATACATGAATGGAAGTTGACCGACGCATATTTGGATTATCGAGCTGCACGCTAACATTGATATGCAGCGTGTCGTCTTTATTTGCCTGAATCAATGTTCCAGGGAATTGATTGTTTACCAGGATGGCATTGCGAGTGAATCCATCAGGTGCAACATTGCTGTTGATTATATTGAACTGATAATTGACATCTGCGGATATCACGATATCAGCATTCCAAAATATCAAAGAAGCAAAGGCGTAGAGAAAGAGGAAGTGAGCCATGTTTCGGGAGTGAAACTGAAGTTGTTTAGATGATGAGTCGAACTAGTCATTTATATACATTTAGACAATCGGTACTTTGACTGCCAAATATGTTTCAGCGTATAGGATACGTCTCAATTCGTTCGAGTACGGGTCTCACGTCAGGGCGGATAAAATCGCGTAGACTACGTCTGGTAACCGTACCTCATTGACGTCTTAGTGAGCAAGGCTTCGCCTCCATATAAGCAAAAGCCAATGAAAAACATATGAAACGCGATTGATCCTCGCCAGCGTAGAAGACTCGTTAAGGTGGCAAAAAAGCAGTGTATATGACATCGTGCTGGTCTATTATGTAATGAGTTTCTGCCTGCATAAGGTTAGCTTGACAACAATAAAGAGGTCGTACAGGTTAAGTAATATGATCATATTGCCGCTGTTCCTGTACAACCAATATTATTAGTCACTTGCGAGAACTGAGTTACTGAGCACATGTACGCCGCGCATAATATTAGTTGATAAACATATGTGCTATAGTAAAAAAACTCTCCCTTTTCACCAGAAGTATGGTCGATTACTTTTGGATCTGATAACCGAGAATTTGGTCCAGCCCAGTTTTACTAAGTAGCGCCATCTATCAAACGCACGTTTGATTACTGATACACCGCTTCTATTTGGTGCGCCACATCATTTTTGCATCAATGCTTGGTGCTTTATTTAAGTACATGACGCTAGCTTTTTATAACCCTGATACTCATGCGGGATAACTCCGACCACTCGGAGCCGTCCGTGGCTTTGCTCCAGATGCGCAGTTATTGCACATGAAATACAACCTTAAACAACGACGTTTTGATATGAAACACAGCCACACATCGCTGGCGGCTGTATACTTCACCTTATTCGTAGGCTGTGCCTAGCCGCTTCAAATGGGAGGGTAATTTCTGGTATGCTTCGATATGGCCGTCTCAAACTGGCTTTTTATTCACAAGTTCGCCACCGAAAGGTTGAAAAATCTCGCGATCGCTCATCTTATTTTGCCGTTGACAGCTGCCGTTTGTGTATGTCCGCTTCGCCTGAACAATGATATTCGTGTTCCGGTCTTCACGCCAGGTAACGCACGTCCCAAAAGAATTTACTTCATATCTAGAATTGTACATTATCGAAAGCTTAATTTAAAGTAATTAGACAATTGGATACCATCACACCCACCTGATCAACCGCTTTACAGTGATAGACTTTTGGCTCTTGGTGGACAATGCTACCCATTCTATATCAGAGTGCTTAGGAAGCCCCATGCGCATTGTGACAGAAACTTGTTGGAAGGAACTAGGGATGTAACTGAAGTGCTCCATGTGCCTATGGATTCATCCCTCAGCACCAGAATCACCAGAAAATGAAATTCTGTGCAATTACAAACGATCAACAGCCCATGTCCAAATAGACAGAACATGGTGATAATCCTCGCTTAGCAGTGAATCATCTACATTCCTTGCTTCAGGAATATTCCATGCTGTAAATGTGTGGCTTGGCGGGACTCATCTTTAAAATGTCTCAACAGTAATTGGCTGAAGTAACGACATGCAAAATCCGCTTGAAGTTTACGATACACCTTTGATATTCTTTCAATGATAATTGGCCAAAATCTGGCATTGCTGAGTGTTGTTGTCGTGGTTCCATTGGAGATCGCTTATCAGATGGGAAACCAATCGTTCGTTTTGACTCCTATTCGCCAAGTATTTGATATACGCCAAACCATGTGATCAAAAGATGCAAAGGACCATCTATTGGTGTGACAATTTGATGACACCAGTAGGCCAATCTGTGTTCGAATACAATTCGTTGTGGGTATTAATCGACTAATTACACTAACCTGAGTGACTGACAACTGGTATCCCCACGCCACACTCAGCCTAGCCGTAGCTTTATCAAATAAATGGTATCTACAGCCCACGCCTGCATATTTCAGGCTACGGGTGGGAAACGATTAAAGTCGAAGTTTTGGAACGACGAAGATTTCCAGTAAACCAGGACGCTGATGACGGGTTTGATTATGATCGTAAGTGAAAGATTACCATTCTGTAGGTTGTACCCAACGGAATGGAGAGTCAGTGTTACCTTTAGTTGGGAACCCTGTACCATTGACACCCTGTGAAGCGAGTTCTCAAACCTTGGCCATGCCCGACCGCGAAATGGATAGCGATCATTGATGGGACCTAACCTGAGATGATTATACGCACTCCACAAAGATAGTCTGGTGCGTAGACCTTTGTGTTATACTTACACACGGATATTCCATAATTAAACTGCATTTTCCATGCTTGTTGATCATGCATAATTGGTTTTGTGAAACACATGTCTTGCACTTCCTCAACACTTTGATCAACCGGTTCTCTGTGGCTTTATATGACACTGAATAGCCAGCTTTGTTGTCAGCAACTTCTTCACAGTTGAGAGGCTTGTTGTCAGAGTGATCAGTGTGCTGCAGCTCATGCAATTGTTTTTGCCCCTTGTTCTCATCCAATCCCTTTTGAATACAAGGAACATCATGAAAGATATCTTTAAGACTTATATTCTCTGGTATTTATGTAAATTTTCAAATAACAAAGATGAGGGAATGGATTCAAGAAAGTATATGTAATTTTTAAATAATTGATAAGATTTAATCATTTTACAATAGTTTCTCTGAGTTAAATCATAGGTCCTGATGAATTATTGATGGAGAGTAAAATTGTGGTGGCTTGTCCCCCACAGGTCTCACCCTTGCATACAATTAAATACGCAACTATACAGTTACCCCTTACTATGTTCTAGCTTACTAATGCAGCTATAACTACAAAAACGGTATCCAAATCACGATTATTATTGGTTTTTTCTCATACAAAATCAGGAGAGACACAGGGGACCGCGTTACATACACCATCCGAATCTACTGCTCGTCGGGAGGGAGGGCTTTGTAAATCTAGGGCAAAGCATTGATTGTCACGGTCAAATTTATAGCAAGAAATGGCTGCGTACCGGACACAAATTCAGCCAAGTGTTCTTGATGATTTCTGAGTCGGGACCACTGCGTTGATCTTGGGGCGCTTCAGCGAATACCACAGCCAAACCACTATATATTTGTGGTTGAGAATATGTGAATATACATCAAATATATATGCCACAAACTTACGCTTCCAGGTGCCAGTCAATATGGCAGTGACTACCATGGTGTTAGTTACAACTGAAACAATAAAGACTAAGAGGCCTCAACATACAGGAACCACGGTCCAGGATTGTCAGTCTCGAATCGAATCTTGACCCCGCTGCCCCCGACACCGAGGACATCACGAACTAACAGTTAAATAACGATTGTGAGCGGTTTACTCGGTGTCTTTCATCCTTTTTACCTGGTGGATTCACAAAATTTTCGCCTTGAGAACAAACGTATTAGTATTTGTTGAATATATTTCTGTTATCAAATCATCACCTCCTCCGTCACTAGACTGGATGACATGGAATGCATGTCCGTGAAGATGGCTGGTGTTTCAATGCCAGGTAAGAGAAAATGCAAGGGAGTGGGCATATTTTCTTACAAGGGATGGGTGATACCGTTCAGACTCCCATGGATGGTGACATCGATGACGTTATTTCTGTTCAGCACAAAGGTATGTTCCGGTCTGGTGAAGTTAGATTCAAATGTGAAGTTGTTTGCTATAATGTTAAGCAGCGTTGGAAGATCAGGAGGTAGGTATTGGATTCCATTAATAGTCCACTATAAATGCATGCATAAGTTTATATTGGGTTACAAAGGACGTTCAAACCTCCACAGCGCCATTAGAATCCGTAGACTTGGTAAAATCAAGGTCGATGGTGCGGTCAGCAGGACCGCTACCTCCGGGAACTGGGAGTCCAATTGCCTAGAAAGGTCAGTGGCAGTGTAAGGATTAATATTATGATATATATAGACCCTACGTGAAGGTTGTTTTCACTCAATAGTACTCCGCCTCCGCCAGAATCCGCTTGAGTGGTAGGATCCCCATTAGGTGCGCCCGCATAATGTAGAACGGCGAAAATATCTTCCGCGTCAACTGATAATAATAGGTGCATATAAGACCCAAGAAGCACAATACATGGGATAGGTACTCACGGTTGGGGTTGTCACTTTCACCTGATACAGTCATTGGTGAACGGATCCAGTAGTTAGCAACAGGTTGATTTGCGGTGATCTTTGTGGCGAAATATTGTAAGAAAGAGGTGATCGCGAATACTGACCTACTCACTACTACTGAGTAACTGAAGTAGATCGATCATAAATGCAATGTATAGCATGAAAATCACCGTGACCAGCTCACCGTTGTGCGACATAAATATCAAAGGAATCAACCGTCAGGGGTTCGTGTGGAATCCCATCAGCTTCAATAATCGTCATCCTATGACCTTCAATTGAAAAACGGAACTGGGCAAAGGCAGATATGTTGATGACTCTGAGGCGGTAGCGCTTGCCGGAGATGACATTAACAACCGCACGAGGCACGTTCGTGGGACCATCCTTAAATCGCCCCAGGCCGTTGATGACACCGGAGTCGGGAACGGGCTCGTGACCGCCTCCATTGTCAGGCGAGAAAAAGTTGGCTTGCAAGGCGGGCGCAAATCCGTGATACCAATCGGCCAGAGTGATGACCTTTGTAAAGGGTAAGATTTGTAGTCATACCAAGGTTACTGCTGGCAATGCGTACAGTCGTTGCATCGTCCACGTCGTAAAGTCCAATATTTGGGTCATTATTATCTTCCGATGGATATCTTTGTCAATCTCAAGAAAATTCAGTCTGTGAGCATATGGCGTACCGTATATGACCAGGGGCCCACGCAAACCGTCTACGTACTGTGTAGACAGATGACTGTGATACCCTGCATAAATTTTGATTACCATATATCCAATAGTTTACAACAACAAAGGCTGAGTTACAGAAGGTGCCTGATTGGCCATTGAGCGGGATGTCATAAGTGTAAGAATGACCGGGTGCGATAGGGCATTGGGTAACCTTTACGGTGGAATGGTAAAGGTGAGGCTTTTTGTGAGGAGTTTTCAATTCATACCATGGCAGGTCCATCTGTGAGCGCAGTATGTTGCAACCATTGAGTAATTGGTGGCGTAATGATGACAAGACCTACCCTCAGATGCTGTTCTATGTTGGAACTAATCATCTAAATAAATAACAAGGCTAATTATATTTTAAAATACAATACCAATCCGTGCCACTAATAAGGGAGTAAGTTACATGGGGTTTGATAAATATGGTATAACGTACATGAATGGAAGTTGACCGACGCATATTTGGATTATCGAGCTGCACGCTAACATTGATATGCAGCGTGTCGTCTTTATTGGCCTGAATCAATGTTCCAGGGAATTGATTGTTTACCAGGATAGCATTGCGAGTGAATCCATCAGGTGCAACATTGCCGTTGATTATATTGAACTGATAATTGACATCTGCGGATATCACGATATCAGCTTTCCAAAAGAGTAAAGTACTAAAGGCGAAGAGAAGATGGAATCGAGCCATATTTCAGTGAAGTAATTGAAAGTGAAACACTCCCCTCATTTATATAGTTAGGCTGCCAAATATTTTCTCAGCGCATAGGATACGTTCCAATTCGTTCGACTAAGTCAGTTCCGGATAAAGATGCCTAGACTGCATCTGGTGACCCTAGCTAACTAAAAAGAAGTATTCGTAAGCAAGAGTTCAGCCCCCCTATAAGTAAGATCAAATAAAATATACGAAACGTGATTAGCCATCGCCAGCATAAAGGAACACCTCAACATGTGACATCGCTCCACTCTATGGTGTAATGAGTTTCTGCCGCATAAGATTAAGTTGATAATAACAAAGATGCAGGGGGGGACAGTTTGAGTAATATGATTAAGTTGCCTCTGTTACTGTACGCCCGATATTATTAATCACTTGTGGGAACTGAGCATGGAATGTAGAGTAAAAATCCATTTATAGTTCCAAATTGGATGGTTCTGGGCTCTACGCCACGCATATAATTTAGTTAGTCTTAAGAAATACGCTGTGTTAACAAAAACCTTCCCTTTTACCAGAAGTGTGGTTAATCACTTCCAAATTTTATTGACTTTTGGGGATAACCGAGAATTTGGACAATGACCCAGATCTTATCAAGCAGTGCCATATCAAACGCACGTTTGACTATTGGTACACCGCTTCTATTTTGTGTGTGATATCATTTTTGCATAAATCCTTGGCGTGCTTCGTCTAAGCACATGACGGTAACAGTTGAACTTTTTTGGAAATTAGGGGATCCTGATACTCTACATGCGGGATAACTCCGCAGTCGGAGTCGCTCCAGTCGTGGCTCTGCTCCAGGTGCGCAATAAACATGCCATGTTATTGCATATGAAAGGCAACCTTAAGCCCCAACCAAATGTTTGATACTGAAAATGGCCCTATACTCCGCCTATTCGTTGGCTGTGCCCAGCCGCTTCAAGTGGAAGGATAATTTCCTGAATGTTTCGATAGGGCCGTCTCAAATTGGCTGCTAATTCACAAGCTCGCCACCGAAAGGTTAACAAATCTCGCGATCACCCACCTTATTTTTGCGGTTAACAATTGCCGTCCGGTCACTAGTATCTCCGCTTTGCCTGAACAATGATATTCGTATTCGCATCTTTAGGAAAGGTAACTTACGTCCCGAAATAACTCCCTTCATATCTATAATTGTACATTGTCGAAAGCTTAATTCAAAGTAATTAGATAATTGGATAGTATCATACCCACCTGATCAACCTCTTTACAGTGATAGACTTTAGGCTCTTGAAAGACCATGTGCCTCATTTCATATATCAGAGTGTTTAGGAGGCCCTCATGCGTAGTTTGAGAGTGGTCCAGGTAGGAACCACGTTCATAACTGAAGCGCTCGCATGCGCCTATGGATTTACTCAGCACCAAAATCACCAGAAAAAGAAATTTTGTACAATTACAAAAACGATCACTGTCCATGTCCAAATAGACAAAACAACTCAAAACGTAGTGATAAGTTTCGCTTAATAATAAATTATCTAAATTCATCGCTACAGGAATATTCCATAATGTGCGGCTTGGGGTATTGTCTCAGTAGTAATTGGCGGAAGTAATAACAAGCAAAACTGATCTTTTGTGCCGCGAGATCCGGTTTGATTTACCTTTGAGCTTTGATTGGTGATTGACTAACATCTGAGATCACTGAACTTTATTCCGCTAGAAATCATTTATCAGATTGGAATCCAATCGTTGGCTTTGACCTCATGTTCGTCAAGTTTTTCATGCAGGCCACACCAGGTACTCAAATATGCAAAGGGCCATCTACTAGTGTAACAATTTGATAACACGAGTAGGCTAGTCTGTGTTCGAATACAATTCGGTGTGCCTAGTGGGGTATTAATCGACTAGTTGCACTAGCCTGAGTGACGCACCGAGGGAACAACATAACTAGTATTCCCACGCCACCGTCAGCCCACCCTAGTTTCATCATATAAATGGCATCTACCGCCCAGGCCCATATCCCTGGTGAGAACGGATTACATAAAGTCGAAATTTTTGGAACAACGAAGATTCCAGTAAACCAGGACGGTGATGGTGGGTTTGATTATGATACTCGTAAATGAAAGACTACCATTCTTTAGGTTGCACCCAACGGAATGGAAGGTCAGTGTTACCTTTAGTCGGGAACCCTGTATCCGTATGCATTCTATTGACAGCCTGTGAAGCGAGTCCTCAAGCCGTGGCCCAGCCCGACCCCTGAAATGGATATCGATCATTGATGGGACCTGAGTAGATTATGCACCCTGAGATAATTATACGCACTTTACAAAGAGAGTTTGTCGCGTAGACCTTTGTGTTATACCTACAGGGATATTCCATAATTAAACGATATGTAACCTCTAGACATCCTTTTCCTTAGCACTAGGCAAACGCACTTATCTAGTGACGAGCGGGGTGGTGGCTGCGAGATTGCAAGATACCCTTGGTAATTCGACATTTTAAACGCAAATAAATTCCGTTGCTAATATATCAGTTTTCCTATCACAGTAGGAATATTTAAATATATGAGCGATCCCTAAGTCTATGTGCTTTTCCAGGCATCATATGCCGCCATAAGCATCAATCCGAATGCCTGCCCCTCCGTTGATAAAGTCCCAGTTTCTGTCCAAACCAAAGGATTGACCACAGGTGAGATTACTCCCAAATTATCCACTCCATCTAATATGGATTTGCGTATTTTAGAGGCAGTATCGGTGTAGTTCTTCCCGAACACCTTCGGATGTAACACAGCAGAACGGAATGCTACAGAAGCGAGAGCGGCAGAGGCGGCTGCGTCTCCGAATGCTGGACCCCCTATAATGTAGTCGGGGACAAGGTTTTGTGGAGTCTGGATGTATCCATAATGATGAGACGTAGTTAGGACATCAATGTGTGTATGGAATGTGGACGAACAAGCGCTGCGAAAGTCCCGTCCAGGATTTCTTTGATCCAGACTGTTAAATCATTTATCTGAATTGAAAGTTCAGAAGCACGAAACGATTTCATCAATGTCGCTTGAACGCGAAGCATTCCAAGAGCAGCCCAGGCGTTTCCTAAAAGGGCGATCACAATGGTCAGGACAACCTGAAGTCTTTGGACTTTCCAGAAACTAACCAGTTGCCCAGAGACCTGGATCGGCGAATGTGCCGTCGTCATTGGCTACATGTGCCCAAACATCACCTGTTGGCCCAGGCTGGAGGAGTGCATTGCGATATAATTTACATTGTGTGTATGCCTCAATAAGAAGTGTTTGATTTTTTGTGACAGCACCATAAGCTGCGATAAAAGGAAAGCCCATATACACGCCATCAGCCCTGGTATTATATCAAGAAAGTTACATTGCGAAAGATGGCCGTGTAGATTAAGAGAGAATACCAGTATTGCAAAGAATCCACACGATGAGAGATGGCACCGGTTGAAGTTCGGGGGGCAACGTTCAATATCTGAAGATAATCTTTCAAAATATGGTCTCATCGCACAGAGTAAGGCTCACAAAGTTTAACTGAGCATCAGTAGCGTTTTGCCAGAACGCTTTGCGTGACGGATCAGTGTAAGTCCCTAAAGTCAGACAGACACAATTATTACGCAGCCCCGCTATTAAAACTATGTTTAATACCGAGCAGCACAGCTGAACCAGCGGAAGCACCGTCGAGTGCAGTGCCGTCGAGCGCATCATTAATATTTTGGCTCAGTCTTCCGTCACTTGTTTGTCGTACAGCAGCGCTCAAAGCCAGACGGAGCGCGGAAGCGGGGAAGCCATGGTTCTTGAATGGATCGTCGGCGAAGACGGAGTAGTCTGGGTTGTCTGTTTCAATGATGGCGCCAGCAGCTGTTCCTTGTTCCCAGCTACAAGTAATATTATTAGCACACCCCTGGTTTATCCAGGGATTTCTGACTTAGTTCGAATAGATGCAAGCATAGCGCCTTTAATGTCATCTACGGATGGGCTTGAAGAAACAGTTTGCCCATATAATGTGAAACCGATGAAGAGAAACTGTAGCAGTAGGGGAAATTTGGGACAGAGACAATAGACCATGCTGTAGAATTGCAAGCTGTTCTAAGGGGGGGTCCTCCAACCTTATATGCGGAAGGCCTGTATCCTCATCGGCCGAGGCCAATAAAAAAACGAGGATATCAAGTGTTTTTGACATGAATGATGATGAACACTTGTATGCGGTCCGGCTCGATATATACAGGGAGAATCATCGTGAATATCCAGCACACAAGGGCCGCCGGAATCCTAAGGCCAGAGGGTTGTCATATGACTTCCAGCGTGCGTAAGAAAGGAGTGTTTATTATGGCGTAGAGCTCGTCTAGCGAAGGAAAGCTGTCGGAGGCGGGAGGCCCACAGCGGGTTTACAAAGGAGCAGATCAAAATGGAAACCATTGGGAGCTCCTTTGGACGGGCCAGATGCACGAATGTCTGTAGAAGAAAGGTGGGCCATGTACAGTCACGGTAGATTTGCATGCACTAGCCTCCCACGGGAAAAGGAGGAACAGGACAAGAATAGCCTGACCGTGGTGAGCTGGCGGCTCGACTATCAAATGACATTGGAGATATTGACGGTCAACGTCTCTATTTGTAGCTATGGGAACAGGCACTGGAGAACTCTGTGACCCACTGGCATGCCACGCTTACTATGATCAACTGAAAGTCACACGCTTGTATTTCCTATATACTTTACTGCTGAAGCCGCCATTTTTTCCCTTTATTTAACATAGTACGAAGTTATAGTGTACAAGCTCTAACACAACGAGGACCGAAACCTAAATAATCTTGTATGGAGTCGGTTGCTAAGCCACCACTTGTTTTGTTTAGCGGCCAAATCGGCCCAGTCAAAAAATAGTGAGCTAACCCTAACACAGAGTCCAAGGGCCAAAAGGCTAAAGAGGGGTGAGCGGGGAAACTGGGTCCCTAAAATGCACCGAACAAATTTTAGCAAAACAGTTGAATTTTTGCATCAGACTCCTTTTCCACATCGGTTTTGATGACAAATGTCTTCGCATTGGAATAGAGCTTTAGAAAATGATGCCCGATTTTGAAATAAGTAAACTCGTTTTTTTGAGTTTCGTAACGCCCAGGCTCTGTCTACATCAGGGATTTGGGAATGTCTACACTCATTATGTAGACTCCCTAGCCTTCCTAGATGTTGACGCAAAGGAGGGGGGGGGGGGGTATACGTCGGTACACCGTGGACGCGAGCAAAAAGCGTTAATATTACTAAGCTACTATACAGGACTATATATGTAGTGTTATCGCAAAATATATTAGGACCCACAAGTGTCATCATGTTGAGATTATTACCCAACGGCCAAAATTTCAACACTAGACTCCCTAGCCTTCCTAGACTCCCTAGATCTATTGCAAGCTTTTATACCGACTAGTAAATAGGGATCTCGCGAAAGTAGGGTGTCTGGCCGAGTCTAGCCGAACTAGTTAGCTCTCCTAGATGGCTCTAGACAATATAGACGGCATACTTACTGATCTTCCCACTTTCCTGATGTAAGGCTAATGATACATTCCACAGAGGAAGAGGGCTATCACTATCTGAACATGTAACATTGTATGTATATTTTGGTTTGCGTTGTGTCTCATTTTAATAACGTTGAGATGCGCGCGTCTCTGTCAAGTACCCGAGGAGCAGAAGACCATGGCAATTGCGCAGGGAGCTGTATTCGCATGTAGCTACGTATATAAGCCCTAAGAACAGTAGAATTCTAAATGGGGAAGACAATGGGAGTGTGAAAAAGGGGGATAATGATGCAATAGGGGAAGGGAACAAAGGAACATGAGCTTGTATGATGCTCGAAATCCAACAAATAACACTGTTTGTTTGGAGATTTGAAAATAATGTTGGCTCGCTGACTTGCACACAGAAGACAGGTACGTTTAACGTCCAAGAATGGTTTTTCTGACGTATTAAGATCGCCCTTCAGCATGGATTAAGCGTCCCTTCCTCCCGACGCTTACAATTATTTTACTGATGGCCGGCTGCTCTTCACCAGGATTTTACGTTCCTTATATCTTAGCGGAAGTCGCATGGATAAACTGATAGTGTTTCGGGATAAAACTTACAGTTCATGACAAATGCACTTCCGTTGCACAACTTCTAGTACAATAAAGAAAGTTTCAATAGCTGATGGTTCCTATGGCCCAGGGGAGACGGATACATATCCTGAAGTACATCAAGTAATTCAGGCATACCCTCAACTCGTAGGTTGTGATCCTTCTGTATTGTAATACATAAAAAAACAGTAAGCCTTCTACAAAATCTCCTTTTACACTCGCATAATTCCTCTAAATTCCATCTTTGCGGGTAAGATCTAAATTTCACCTACCCCCAGAACGGGTCCCTTCGACAGTCTCGGAGGTTTTTTAAGGCCACGAAAGTCAGCGGAGAGACGCAGATTTGAAGGACGCAAAGCTCTTCGTGCCACGTTACGGAAACTGAGTTTGGAAGGCCGTCTGAACGGTACCGTTGATCCGTTTTACGGAGGTGATGCGTTTGATAAAATGGCTGATCATGCTGTCAATTTTTCTGTGCCGTGGTGTACGCTCTATTTTAGTCGTTTTGCGACCATCGTAGCCGATCCCGGTGGCATGAGTTGGAAATGATTTTAATGATTTTGATATTAGTATTTCCTTCTCTTGCAGGAGGCATCATTTGACGATTTTATTTTGGAGATTTACGCATCCATGCATCCATGTTTGATTCTCATTTCTAACTTCAACTAAGAAAGATCGCTATCAGTACATCCCGGATGCACTTGAGCCTGAGGCAGCATTCAAAGAAGCTAATACACAATAGCCCATTTGAGGGAGCCCACACTGGCAATGCTTATTTCAATTAATGAGGAATCAGTTCTTCTCGTCACAAATTTTACAGGAATGGACAAGTTAACTTGATACGCCATTTGTGTATCCACATTTTTGACTTTAAGTGAAGAGGGATTTGTGAAAACCTTTTTCAAAAAGTAGCAGTTCCTTATGGACTCCCTTGTAGAATTATATGCCACTGAGATAAGATATGAACCTGCAGGTTCGGAAGGGAAGTGTGTTCTGTTTACAGAAGCATCTTGGCTGTTTTGTCCTCCCACCATCCTCAAAATGATGGGCAAATGGAAAGCATGAATGCTACAATTGAACATATGTTGAAGGGATATTGTTCTGCAGCAAAATAAAACTAGTTGAACTGGTTTCATGTCATGGTACATGCATATAATTTGACCATTACACATTATGAATCAGCCTTCTCCTTAATTAATGGGGTATATCCCTAGAGGAATGTCTGAAGTATTAGAAGGGGGTGAAACAGTCATACCTTGAGAGGTCTTGACCAGTCCTATGGCTGATCTGTGGATATGGGAGCTTGAAAATTATAACCAGATGGTGAGAGATGTGATTGTCAGAGCCAGGAGACCCAGACTTGAGGGTATACATAATAAGAAAAGAAGGACTCCCAAATGACATTTCAGAAAGAGACCTTGTACTTGTCAACAACCCACACTCCCTGGAACTCATAAAGGTCAAAGGGAGAAGGAAGAAACTAGTTAATGAATTAATGAAGAATAGCACCATTAAAGGTTCTAGAACAGATTAACCCACAGGTTTTTCAACTCAAAATTTCCTTCAAGTATCAGATGCACCTGGTGGGTAAGCTGGGAACATCTCAAGAAATACCATCTCTCACCATCAGAATTTGGGTGGGGGTAATTCTTAGACAATCCTAGGGCTTTTACCAATGATGAGGAAGAATATGAAGTGGGAGTGATAATGGGACACTGAAAGGTTCAGAATAAAATGTTCTTTCAAGTCAGATGGAAAGGATATGCACCTGAGGAAGATTCATGGTTCAGCAGCAGTGACTTGCATAAATACCCCTGCACTGCTGAGGGCATACAAGTTTATTCACAAAATCTATAATATGTATCGACAAGTCTAATGGACTCCACAAGCTGAGGAGGCAATCATCATCTAGGCTTACCTTTTCTGCTAAATTCAAACTATCTTATTCAGGACCTAGTGTCCACACTTGCCTTTGGAAAATCACTTACATTCTAATTTACTGCATTGTAAGTTTGTTACTAGGAATACATAGATAAGATCTAATAACCTGTACACAACAGTCAAATCCTTGAGATGGTCACTAACAAAGTCATTTGGATAACCAGTCCATAACCAAACACATGTGGGGTGTGAGGTTAAAGATAGGATGAATGATGAAGGATGATGTAGTTGTACACAAAAGGCTGATATAAGCCTGATGTCATATGATGCAGAAACCTCAACAGATAGAGATACTGCAATATCCATAACTGGCCATAGGAGTAAGAGTAAGAGTAAGACTTGAGAGACTGTTCTTAAGAATGAGCTTTAAAATGAGGATCTAATAGTTGCTTGCTATACAATAGGCCAAAGAGAGACCCTTATATACTGTACATAAGGGAGCATAGGTAGTAGCAAAAAGGATTCCTGTCTGCCCATTTGAAATTGGACAACATGATTTCGCAAGGGCACAGCCTATAAGCTGAAGCCAAGTCCTACCGGATTTCCCGTGGGTTTCTCTGGAAACCCTCTGTGTACGCACCCTTAACACCATCCCATTTACTTAATCATAGTCCAGTGCATGAAACACCCAAACACCAGAATAAAATTTACAAATTGAGCCCATTTACAGTAGTCCTGTCTGGCATTCCATCCAACCTGAATAACACTGTGCAAAAGGCTGTGGTCCCTGGCCTGCACCTTGCATACAGTGTGGTGACTACATTAAGGACTTATATGCTACGGGCCTCTTATACATACATATGTTATGGTAAACAGTTGGCATAAATATTTAAACATACAGTGGCTTCCAAAACTGTCCCAATGTTTTGGTAATTCTCAATAAATGCTTTATAACCTACCAAATAAATTTTCTAAAATAGTGAAATTATTCTCACATATACCTTAGCATACTAGCTTTGATATACCTAAATATTACATAATATAGATTGATATTGGTGTCACAGTGAATATTTAAAAATGACCAATCATTGGGACAGTTTTGCAACCACCCTTTTTGAATCAGATATCTTGTTATTCTAGTACTTTGTATGGACTCCCTTAGGCTTTATTACAGCATCAAGTCTTCTGGGCATATTTTTGATCAGTTTCTGACACTTCTGAGGCTCAATCTTTGCCCATTCCACTTCCACCCTCTCCTATAACCCCTAAACTCCCTTTAATGGTGAAGGATATTTCTGGAGTTGTTTCTTTGGGTGGAATCAAAGATGTTCTATGGGATTCAGGTCAGGATACTGTGCTGTCCAGTTTAACACCTGAATATGATTTTCAAAAAACCATTTTTGTGCCATCTTGGATATGTGTTTAAGTTATTATCCTGCTGGAAAATGGCCTCATCTGCTGGAATATCCAAATCTTCAATGCTCTGGGACAAATGCTGAGCCAGGATCTCCACATATTGTGTAGAATCCATCCTTCCTTCAATCTCTGCAAGCATTCCCACTCCATTCCAACCCATACAGCCCTACACCATGATATCTCCACCTCCATACTTGACTGTAAGTTGGGTTGTCCTATCAGAAAGTGGTTCTCCAGCTTTCTTCAACACATATTGATGTCAATCTGACCCAATATTATTGATATTGGTCTCATCAGACCACAAGACCCTTTTCTGATCATCCACAGTCCAGTTTTGGTACTTGAGGGCAAAGCTTAACCTGGCCTTTCTATGTTGAGCCTTGAGCAAAGGTCTTTTTGCATTGACTACAGCTTTGAAACCATGCTGTTTCAAGGTCCTTCTGACTATTTTGGGTGAGACATGATATTTATTGATGGAATTAATGTAGTGTGTGGCCTGGACAGCATTATCTAGTTTACCAGAGGTGATTTGATATATGATCCTCCTTTGGTCAGTAGGAGAAAGCTTGGATGGACATCCTCCTTTCAGGTTTTCTTTGTCTATCTCTATCTCCTGAGCAATTCTACTGATAGTAGATTTGCTAAGACCTGTTGTAGAGGCTACATTCCTATTGGAGAGTCCATTTTGTAGGAGGGAGATGGCTTGTTCTGTTTTGAGAGGGGAAATAGCTTTCATGATAAGAATGATAGTTAAAATGTGATGTTTCATGTCACATATTAATTATAACATCAAATAGATGTCATGTGAATTTTCTTGTAATTTTCCTGGCCCTCTAGAATATAATATGATATAATGGAATGTGTGAAAAGAGAGTTGCAAAACTGTCCCAATGATTGGTCATTTTTAAATATTCACTGTGACACCAATATCCATCTATATTATGTAATATTTGGGTATATCAAAGCTAGTATGTTAAGGTATATGTGATAATAATTTCACTATTTAAAAAATTTTATTTGGTAGATTATAAAGCATTTATTGAGAATTACCAAAACATTGGGACAGTTTTGGAAGCCACTGTACCAATAATGTTACATAAAGTGGACAACCAGACTTTCCCTGAAGAAAGAAATAGCCACAAATAAATAAAAATAAGATTGATGTTATAATCAATACACCAAAAGGAATACAATTTAAATATAGAGGGCTTTTACATATGTAGGGCAGCATCTTGCATCCTGCATAATTTGAATGGTACTGCAAAGGAGGCAGTGGTCTCTGACTCACATCCTGCATACAGTGGAACAGTTTGGTTAGTCTACATACAATACAACCCCTAATTTAGGTTTTTTTTTCTAGGCTGTATGTGGTTGTGCATACTGATGGTGGACCTGCCAGATGAGAATCAGAAACTTCTCAATAAATATGAAGATAAGAGAGATAAGTCACTTGGATCTGAATCAAGAGAAGAGCATAATTTGGAATCAGTAATGGAATGAAGGGATAGCAGCTACATCAACAGGCTCAAGGAAAGTCAGTCAGAAAATCTGTACAATATCTCTTACTTATTGTTGAAACCTTCTGTGATATTTTTTTAAAACATATTCATGACCCTCTTGTGTCTATATTTAGCCTCACACTTCATCTGCAGGGTGAATTAATACTTTGTCAAATGAGGCATCCTGTACTCAACATTGTAGAAAAACTTTGATTACTATTTCACAACTGTCAAGAAAATCTGATTCATGTTAGGATGACCCAACCCCCTCCTTCCACTTCATCAGCAACCCTTGTATCCAAGCCAAAACCCATCCATGCCCCCAAATAGTATATTTTCAGCCCTCAAAGAATTGGAATCTAACTTCTGTATACTCCTGGAGATATTGTTTACATCAGAGCATATGATGACAACATCAATGTCTACCTCCTGTATCAGTTTGATCAGCTCATTATGCATTATGTATATATGTATATCCTATTGCCAGACAAACAAGAACAGTACTACTATATAGTGCAGTTTCATATGTATCAGAGGTCATCATGGTCCCTACATATATGTATTATATGATACAGGGTTCCTGAAGGAACTGAACATGATAGTCCTCACTGTTCTAGGCCTCCCAAGTTCTTTGTATGGCCCAGGAGTATGTTTTTCTCCTGTTGTTGACTTCTCTACATTTAGCTCATGTCTTCCACTGGATTGATGTTGACTTGATAGCATAAGACTCCTCCAAAGTTGGGAGCATGGATGGGTGGTTTGTGATCCCTGCTGTTCCACTCCCACTCCCTTCTCATTGCATGTCCAATCTCAGTTTGAACAATAGCAAGATCAACATATAATTCATCATCTTGGCATCAGGAATCAATAAGGAATCTGAGATTCAAGAAGAATGGGGAGGAGCATGGGCATCTCTGACACCTGCTGCTTTAGTTTTAGACTTTCGAAGCATGTAGTAGAGAACAGAATATATCATAAAGCCTTCGAGACTTGTCCAAATGGCAGAAATGAAAAGATGGAAATTTGTGAAAACTCTGGTATCTTCGCCATTGTGGCTATACTCGCAGCCGGTATTAACACACCCGGTGGGGTCACAAGCCTTCCCCAATCACCCGAAATCATCATTGACAACATTGTCGAGGACCTTTGCATCCCAGAGCACATAGCTCGTGCTATGGACTAATAGACTATGTGGCCAAACTCATCTCACTCAGTTTTTTTGGCCGTGTAAAGTCCATCTAGCCATTGTGCTTCTACTTGTAAGTAGTGTTTTTGCAAGAGGGAATATTTATTCTGAATTTAATGGGAATTAAAAATTATCGTGGGTTATGGCTTAGTGAACTGCTTCAGTCAGAGTTTTTCGGTGCTTGAATAAAATTCTAACTGTGATATAGGTCGAGGAGCTCGTAAAAGTAGACAATAAAGAAGACTTAGTGAAGGTCAGCTCAAACGCACTTGGAAGTATCTCAATTGCAAATGTTATGGGCGCTTGCTTGTACAGGAAGACCTTTCCCAGAAAGCTCATCTTAAGCCCTGGTCACCAGCCCGGCCTTACGTTCATTACCTTCTTCTGTTAACGTGAGTAGTTGATGTGATACTTAATATATTGCCTTTTATCTATCCAATTAATACAGAATATCGCAACTTGTATTTTTATGTTAGTCAAAACATAACGCAATGGCTGCCCAAGGTCATAAGCATTCCGCTTCACTCACCGTCAACCAGAAGGCCCAGCTTGCTAATGCTTATAATGAACTGGGAAAGGAGCTATCATCCCCAAAGATCAGGGTAATCGGGAATTATACACTGGGAAAAGTTATTGGCGAAGGTAGGCTTCGTTCGGTGTCTTTCCCCGTCTCGGTCACTGATTGTCCTGAAAGGCTCATTCGGAACAGTTCGCATGGGTACTCATCGTCTTACTGGGACTCGTGTGGCCATTAAGCAGGTGCCTAAAGCCATGTCTGCCCAGTTGACACGTGAAATTCATCATCACCGCCGCCTACACCATCCCCATGTCACACAGCTATACGAAGTCATTGCAACTGAAAACTACATATGGCTTGTCACAGAATTATGCTCTGGCGGAGAATTGTACGATTACCTCATCGAGAAAGGTCGTTTGTCGGAGGAAGAGACTCGTGTTATCTTCGGCCAGCTGTGTCTGGCAGTCGGTTATACTCATGACAAAGGCATCGTTCACAGGGATCTCAAGCTCGAAAATGTCCTTCTTGATGAAAGGTGTAGGGTCAAACTTAGTGATTTCGGATTTACGCGCGAGTTTGAACGAGGCAGTTTCTTGGAGACGTGGTGTGGTACTACGGGGTGAGTGTCTTGCAATTTCTTCAAAACCATCATCTGAACCTTGGGAAAGCTATGCCGCTCCGGAGATGATTCAATGTCAAAAGTACCTCGGCCAAGGCATGTACAACTATGAAACGCAAATCCCGGATATACTAACTTTGTGGCATAGAGGTGGACATTTGGTCCTTGGGAGTCATCCTCTATACTCTCTTGACTGGTGCACTCCCTTTCGACGATGACAACGAAGCTATCCAAAAGGAGAAAATTTTACGTGTAGAATATGAGGATCCAGAATGGTTATCGCCCAGTAAGTGATCATTATCCTATACTTCTTTCCTATTTTCTAATGTAGCTACAGGTTCTCGCGATCTGATACGAAACATATTGCAACGAGAACCTTCAAAACGCCTTTCCATTCCACAGATCTTAGGGCATCCTTGGTTCTCAAACCCACGCCCCACCCCTACGTCTTCATTTGGTCTACAGATAGCCGTGACTGAATCACCCGCTGAAGAAAAACAGCCTCCGACACTGGGATACAGCCATATCGTAATACCGTCAGACTCTTCAGACAGTACTTCTACCTTCCATTCCGCATATTCACAATCTCCCCCAACCACACCTGACGAGAGCCCAATAAATGAAGAAGATCTGACATTGTTGCATCTGAACCTGAGCCAGAGCACTATAAAGAGACTGGGTAATGATGCGGAGACTGTATCCCGGTTATCTACGCCTCTGAAACAGGCAGTCGCTGGAAACGGCACGGTTTCGCCAGATGCTTCACCTACAATACAACCTGCTGATGCGTCAATCACTTCGTCATCCTCTCAATCTAATGTTATCAACGGGAAGGGTCCGCCGACGTACCCTACTCGGACGCCAGCTCGTACCAAGCGACGTTCCGTATCTTCTACCCTCTCTGTACCTTCCTCGCCGACCTCGCCCAGTCCACCAAATCCACCGCAAGACTTCATCGCTAGTTTAAACACTCCGACTGCTATCGTTTTCTCTACTCCACTCGAACGCGAACTCCTCAGCAGCCTGAGCATACTTGGATTTGATACCGCCCAGATGGTTCACTCCGTTCTGACTAATGCGTGTGACAGCTCTGGTGCCCTGTGGTGGATGACCCGTAGGAAGGCGGAACGCCGTGCGTTGGATGAGGCTGCAAGGAAGAGTGAATCCCGAAAGGACGGACTTCTTACTGCGCCTGGTGCCAGGACATCCCCTATCCTTTCTGATTCTTCAGAATCGGGGCTTGAGAAGCCGCCGGAGACGCCTGTGGAAACGTTGTCTGTGCCATTGAAGCCGGATTTAAGTGTCCTTCCTCCTACACCAACTTTGCCCGAGTCCCGCGAACCCCGAACGCCATCGCCAGAAGCATCACCTGTAATGCTTTCCCCACATAACATGACTCCAACCTGCCTTCCACAAGACCTACATCAGCGTGCGAGCTTTAGTGTTCCGAACCAGAATCAAAATGGTAACAAAGGTCGGAGCACAAAGCCCCGTTCAGCCAGTGTTAGTATGTTACAGCGCGCGACGACGGCTCTGGAGGCAGCTGGGCTTGTTCGGAAGAAGTCGGATGAAAAGTTCAGACGGGAAGAGCTGGATAGGGAGAAAGAGAAAGAAAGGGAGTACCAAAAGTTGAAGGAGAAAGAGAAGGAAAAAGAACATCAAAAAGCGAGAGAGAAGGAGGATAAGGATAGGCGAATCCCTGCTGCAGAGGAACCTCGATCATCTGGTAATTCCGGTAAATCAACGAAGTCGCCTCCTTTTAAACCTGCGAAGGATGGATTACCCGCCACGCCTATTATTGAACCCTCCTTATTATCGGGTGTGCCGTCGACGGCTTCCCCGTGGGTCATGCCAATACCTGCATCTTCTGTCCCTCAAGTAGCACTCTCACCCACGAATTCTCCTGGCGAAATCGTCCGTTCGATTCCTGCAACAGGATCTGTCGGTTCAGCAAACGGAAAACAAGGACGCGCCAGAGGTAGCATTCTCCATACATTCCGTATGTGGTTTAACGAGGATCGTAAGGGGAAGCGTAAAGCTGCGGCTAGCCCACATACACATCCATATAATACATTGTCTCATCCTGCTACCACCCCGACTTCGGCGGGTTCTACACGGGGTGGACGTCCTACTACTAAGAGAAGAAGCGGGAGTGGTTCTGTGCCTTTGAGACGGGGTGGACATCAAAAGCGACCCTCGGCATCTTCACGGAGGTCGAGTAGCGTGAATTCGCGCAGATCATCTATTGCGTCTCTTCACAAGATTCCAATGGATCCCCAACATATTCCAGAAGATCCATTTAACCCTCGTCGGCGTTCTCTTGGTGCCAGGACGCCAAACTCAGAACGCGGTGATTATCCGTCGCGCCCATCGTCCATTCGGAGTTTCCAGGTGTCGACGCCGGGGCTACCGCCCAGGCGGCGACGCTCTCACTCGCCTTCGGAGAGCTCGACAGGTTCTGGTCGACGTAGTATACGACGCACAGATTCGCCGCTACAGCGATACCACCGACGAGGCGGGTCTGGCTCCTCCACAAGAGTGATACGTCAAATCAAAACTGTGTATCCACATGTTCGATCGAATTCCGTTGCGTCTTCCCACCAGTCTGCGCCGTCATCACGTCCCGGATCGTATCATGAAGCAAGCGAAGCAGAAGCATCTACACAGGCCAGCTCGCCGTTCCGTCCATCGTCACGGCAAGATAACGATGAGACGCCTAGACGAGCGCCGTATAGCACGACTGTTCTTGTTGCGCACAAGAAACAAGCCTCGTATCGTCCGACTGTGGGTAGAACGAGCTGGAAGAAGTCTTGGGGAATGGAACCGCCCGGTTGGAAGTCTCGCTCGACTGAGGCACCGTTTGAGGTTCTCTTTACCGACGACCCTCGGACAAGTGTCAGTGTGCGCGACGTTTTCTCTGGGCGACCGTCGCTCAGTCTTGATGATGATGACTGGGTCGATGAAGACGATGATGTGCCTTTCGCAGGTGGACTGGGACAGACGGCGTCGGCCAATTCTGATGCGCCTTCGCATTCCGTTGTCCAAGAGTCCTTCACCAAGGCCGAAGGGTTTGTCTTGGCGCCCCCTCCACGTAGCAGCGCTCGTCCACAGGGCAAACATACATCAAACAGGACTCCTGGTGGCCGCCAAAAGGGCGGTCACTCTCCCGTTTCGGGAAGCATGCCTCTACCGCTGCCGGTAGAACACTGTCAATCGGAGAATAGAGTATCTCGACGACAATTGCCCGGTAGGGCGGAGCCTGCATTTCGACATGCAATTCAAGAGGAAGATGAAGACGAGGAATGAGGAGACGAAGAGTTACGGCCTATTTATTAATGCATACCCCCATTTCGCGTTTATCATATACCACTCTCCTTATGGATTCTTATGCTATACGCCATACGGACGTGCACATCGTTGACGGACCGTTCGGGCAATGCGCATGTTGTTAAGATACGCTTTCGTGTTTCTTGCTCGCTGACTCGCTATGATGTTCTATATTGTCCCATGTAGATGATACTTATTAAGGGTTCTCTCATCGTTGTATTCTCAAAGCTGACGTTCCTCGATAAATAACTTGAATTTCTCCTGTAGATTTCGTGGTCCCGTTGTGAATTGGACCTGACCATCGCATTCAATTATAGGTCCTGGGGATATGACTTTTGAATTTTGGGAATGCGGTATGCGAGCTGCAAGGAAATCGAACCATATGGTGGATATTAGTAAGCGGTTACCATAAGGATGAGTCGTGTATATCCGTACAACGAGTCAACCGTCACCGACTCAGACAAACGGAAAGTTATACGGTCAAAGAACAGCGCCACGAAAACTTAGCAATGACGTGACCCTTTTTAGTTTTGATTAATAGCGTCGATAGGACTGGACTTATTATATGCAATTGCTTTTTCAGATTCGTCAGTTCTGGATTCCAGGCTGCCCTTGAAAGTCGTTCCAGCTGGAGCTATGAGGTCAGCCAGTGATTATGTCACCCCCAAAAACAATATTCACGAGTTTATTGAAGCACCAGGTTGACGGCTCTAATCAAATTGAACTTGAATTTTAAGAATGGATTGCCGAATTACCTTACATTATGAAGGTTCAAGAGATTCCCTTCAACTGTTCAAAACCACTTTCTGCACCATGATTGCCATCACAACTTTGTGCCTAACGGAAGTAATTATAGATTGATACCACTGGTAGTACAACACACATGAGGACATGCAATATGAACATGACTTATTTACATTTAGCCAGAGGCTTTTGAACTTCCTCTGACCTGCGACAGTGTTCATTTGCATAGTCATGGGGTCTTCTCAGTCGCATTAGCCATGATATCAATTTATGTCGATGTGAGTCCACAGTTGGCTATATATAACATGCTGTTGAGTTTTCTTCCGGCCGCATGGGTGCCAGAAATTTCGAGCCCTATGAGGCCACTAATAGAGTCGGTCGCACACTGTTTGATTATAGCACTGGGCTTCAATTGGCCGAAACAAAGTGGTACCTATCATCCCTGAGGATATTCGATGGTTCCCTCGCATATATCAGTATAAATATCCATTTGTTACCTGTTAGGACTTTTTCAGAATGGTTGTATTCATGAGTACACACCCTTCTACAATATGGATCCTGTCAACAACTCCGAGTTTTTCCCTCCTAAAGATAATGGAGTTCCTCGTCCATCTGCTTTCCTCGAGCGAGTTAACCTGTCAACCTTTTCCCTCTGGGGGATCCTCACCACACATCGACGCCCAGACTTGGATTCTTCCGGATCTTCCCAGTGGGGTTTTCGTCACAAGTCCGTTTGACGCAATTGTCACCTTGCCACCTCTTTCTCCCCCAGGCTACACTCTAGAGGTACTTACCTGTAGTGGTAGTAACGCAAATCTCCTCATATAACCTGCAAATCCCTCTTTTCAAGACTCCGCGTCTTTGAACTTTTGGGTTAGTATATAATCTAGCCATTTGTACTACGTCCCTTACGCGTTTGCAACGAGTTCCCGTGTACCCAACTCGAGCCAAACGTGCTGCGAACCGTAAAAGTCAACAGCGTCTGGTCAATGTAGCCGTATCATACTCCCTCCTGAAGGGATCACAAAAGGATGAGAAGATATCTGAGCTTCGAATCATGCCAGAAATGGTTCTGCTTTTTAATGGACAAGTGATCATTATCAATGGAGGACGAGCCGGTTATGCGGCCTTCGGCTTCATGAGGGACCCCGTTGGAAACTAGTCCAATGCTGATCACCCCGTCTGTCAATTTTCTAAGAAACAACTGTTGCCTTACCACTCACTGAAAGTCTATCTAATGAAAACTTCACACACCCTGCGCTAAGCTGGGTCAACGCTTCACCAACAAAGGCTTACCACGACGGATATTGCACGCCTCCATAACTTAACTGTCACAATGATGCCTAAAGGGTATGAATACCCGCAGCATCGCCACAACAGCATCACTAATTGGTACTTTCATAGCAACATTTTGATTGCTGGATCAAATCCGAATTGCCAAGTGGTGAATGGAACGAAGTTCGGCACGTTCGTAGATACATCCGATTACAAAATGTGTGGACCTCATCTAACACCATTCCCACAAGCGAATTCTGTGTGGAATACTTGAACCCGCCTTTCATCTCTATGGAGCACCCAACCATTAGCAACGTACGATAAAATTGGCTTTAACTAGAAAATTACTGTCGATGTCACGGTTCCCGGAAGTCTCAAGGCTACAAATATTCAAAGTGACTGCAATGGTGTAGTATACAACATTCAAAATAATCAATAATCTATCTGTTCAGCGGTCCTCATGGACTTGAGTTTCTCCCTATGCCTTCCATCCCAGCTCCTATCTGGTGTTCATGGATGCATAGCTTTCCTCAGATAAAAATTCGCTGACTATCACCACGCTACTGAATAACAGAGTCTAGTATCCAGGGTAGGTGGGCTTTATAACTTTCACATGTAAATATGTAAGTAAATTACCTTATGGGTTATTTTGTTATTATTCTCGATTTACATTCCTTGATGGTGTCACAAGCACATGCGTGCAAGTTATGGCCGGGACAGGAGGAACACTTCCAGTGCCGGATCAAGGTGTTCCACTTAAATGTGGACTCTGATTATATAGTCGAATATTGCTGTGTTATATAGTCTATCTATTCGGAGATATATAAGCAAGATGTTGGAGTAAACTACTAGTAATCATCACTGCGGTCCGACATAGGTGACAATGATAAAAAAGGCAAAATCCTAAAAGCTACTCATATTATCGTTTCGAGAGAATGGCGAAGTACGTGTTCTCATTGTGAATGATAATTAAAAGTGAGTTCATCTTATTTTCCTTCACAAAATACAGGACTGCAAATGCTATTTTCATGGTGGCGTGGAGCTTTACAAAGGAAGCACAAGACAGAAGATCCTCCAGCGAGCTTTAAATCTTTCATAATTATTTATCAACGCAACAGGATAAAGTACTGATAGCGTTTTGAACAGTGTGATGAGACAAGCGTAATCTCAGGCACTCCAACAATGCAGGAGGAATGGGATTGCTATTATGTGGGGCGCAGTGGATACGTGGAACGACAGCGTTAACTATTTAGCGGTGCATGAAACAATAACTCAGAGTGTAAAGGCACCTGACGGAGCGGGTATACTAAGGGGAATGACCGGCCTTGTTGATACAGCTGAGATGATGGGCATTGCGGAACCAACGGGGTCTATTGAACTGACGGCCGGGACCGCTAGAATGGGGGGGGGTGGCGGGACGGAGGGAATGGCGGGGACGGAGGGGACGGAGGGAATGGTTGGGACAGAGGAAATGGTGGGGACGGAGGGAATGGCGGGGACCGTGGGAGTGACGGGGACCGTGGGAACGGTGGGGACCGTGGGAACGGTGGGGACCGTGGGCAGTGTGGGAGTGACGGGGACAGAGGGAATGGTGGGGACAGAGGGAATGGTGGGGACAGGGGGGACGGAGGGAATGGTGGGGACGGAGGGAATGGTGGGAATGGTGGGGACAGAGGGGACGGAGGGAATGGTGGGGACCGTGGGAACGGTGGGGACCGTGGGCAGTGTGGGAGTGACGGGAACAGAGGGGATGGTGGGGACGGAGGGAATGGCGGGGACGGCGGGAATGGCGGGAATGGCGGGGACGGCGGGAATGGCGGGGACGGCGGGAATGGTGGGAATGGTGGGGACAGAGGGAATGGCGGGCACGGCCGGAACCGCTGGGATACTGGGATTGAGCGAAGATGGTAGGGGAGGTATCGGAACAGACGGTACTGGAGGAATGGGAAGAGAAGGGATAGCCGGCACAACAGGCACAACAGGCATCCCTGGTATTACTCCTGGAATTGCCGGGGCAGGAACTGTTGTTATGGAGGGTAAAGAAGGCGTTACGGGAATAGATGGGACATCTGGAATCATTGGAACCAATGGAACGGGAGGTAAAGAAGGAATCGCAGAGACTGATGGTATGGAGGGTAGAGAGGGAGTGTTCGGCACATTAGGAAGTAGGCCAATGTCCCGAGGACATGCTGTACAAGTGACGGGCTGCTATAACGAACAATGCTCGTTACATAGACTCATATACTAAACGAGAAACACCTACAATCAATGTACCAGTAGCTACCAAATTTTGCGCACAGGAGAGCGTTGATACTATTCGAATTTGCCAGTTAGTAAAGTATCCGAAATAAATGGAAGTTACATACTGGGACTGTCGACAATACCAGGGCATGAATCTAGAGTTTCACCGGGTATGGCTGTCATACATGCTGTGAAACGCGGTGGTAAGGAGACTGCCGGGCATTATTATAATAACCATTGCTTACCCGCACTATCACACGATCTGGGTGTTAAACTTGAAGGAAATCCCGTGACAGTTTTAACAGTAAAAGAGGCAATCAGTATGGTGAAAATCAGCATGATTAATCTCGAAATGCCCAAATGAAGCCGGTGAGATGTCAAATACCTCACCCACCTTTCTTATTTCATTTATACTCCAGTTGGGTGTGATTAAAAGGGCCAGGAATCCGTCTTAGCAAGCGATAAAAATAGGCTGCTGTCTAACTGGGGTATTTTGGCCCGGACGGACGCGCTGAATAGAATTCAAGTACGTTGACGGGGCGTCCGTAGTTGACAGACGCAAAGTCTATAGCCGGCAAAATGTTAAGCTAATTGGCAGGTCGCCGCCTGGGCGCAGATACTCTACAGACTTGAAGGCTATACTAGGCATAGATTATGGGCTCATGAGGGGTCTAACTCATATATGGAGCATTTTTGAAAGAATATGCGCCGCCGGAGACATGATTTGCTCGGGTGTTCTTGATCTGAGCCTGGAAGTTCCCTTTTTGGAAGCCATACCTCAATCTTAGTTACATAAATTATGGAAAAAGTTGTGGGGTTAATATAATAAGTGTGCAGCTATGCCAACCTGGTAGAGCATAAAAGCGAGTTTAAAACTCCCACAGCTCGAACACATCAGGAAAGTGGGAAGATCAGTAAGTATGCCGTCTATATTGTCTAGAGCCATCTAGGAGAGCTAGTTAGCTCGGCTAGACTCGGCTAGACACCCTACTTTCGCGAGATCCCTATTTACTAGTCGGTCTAAAAGCTTACTATAGATCTAGGGAGTCTACATAATGGGTGTAGACATTCCCAAATCCCTGATGCATCTTATGGATGATGCACTGCGCTTTTGGAGATAACATCGACGATGACTGAAGGGATAGTTTCAGAAAGAAATTTGAAAGTATATAATCAGAATAATATTGTATGCCAAGATGACACTGCGTCAACATGTGCTATAACGTTGGTTACTTCTAACCGATTGACCATTCTCTACTGTAACTGATATGACTAGCGAATTAAATTATGTTGATGCCCACATGGTTGGAAACAATCATAATTCACATTCACATACATTAAAAGCTCGCATGTACAATTCTCATGTGTCGTACTTAATAGCGTTGGATCCCTTCATCGTGCACTCCAACCATCATCCCCTTCGTGTGGATAACTCACCTCCTCACTTTATTCCTAAAATAAATGACGTCAATCAAGCTACAACGTGGCGTCCTCGATATAGTGAAAGATTATATCGAACTGTCTCGCCTGCACATGTTTCCGACCGGAAGTCTTCTACAATTCTGGCCAGCTGGTGGGCTGATTTTCACCTATTTTCTCATCTGTTTCAAGTCAAGGCTAACCTGGTATATAGCATGGGGACTTACCATGGCCGCATATAAGCTCAGAACTGCCCCATATGACTTGGCAGTCCAACTTCTGAGTTTCTTGCTTGGAGCTACACTGGTGAGAAAGCATTTTCGTTCCATGCGACCACAGCCTGCACACCCTAGACTACTAGATACACTCCGCTGCTTGCGTTGCCAGTGACATCTGCGATTTGGATTTTGATCGTCAAGTCGGTAAGTCGATTAGATAAAGTCTGCGAATACTTGGCATGTCTATTAGTCATAATGTGCCGCAGCTCGGACCAAAAATAGACCTCTGGTCTCTGGGCGTGTCAGCATGTCTGGCGCATATATTTGGACCATCATCCAGACTTTGGGAGCCATCTTCTGCCTTAGTTACACAAATTATTACGCGTGCGTATATTTTTTTTCATGTGGCTTCACCGAAGTCAATGAGCAGTTCACAGCTTTAGAGTGGGCTTGCTCGGTGTATTCCCCATTCATGTTTTATACCCTCTCATGAAGAGATGGAGTGCGTACAAGTACACATAGTTCACCCAGAGATGCTTATTCCTCTATCCGCTACAGCGTATTGGCCACAGGCATGGCTAGGTATTGCCTTTTGCTGTTCTCGTTATTACTGAATATTCTTACTACTAACCTCTAGGCCTGGGGATGAATTGGGGCCTACCAGTCGCATGGGTATATGCCTTCAGAGAGCCGCTTGATATTGCTATTCCCACAATCCTCTTCTTTGGGACAATCTGGTTTGTTTTTGGCTTATTACTCTTTATTCAAGTTTGTTTATTTATTTTCTATTTTCATATAGCTGGAGTATATTTTATGACACAATTTATGCTTGCCAAGTGAGATGGCTGAAGCTCAAGTGATTCCTTTATACTGAAGTTAAACTTGTACATGTCAGGATAAAGTGGATGACGTGAATGCCGGTGTGAAGTCGACCGCCTTACTATTCGGCACTTGGATCAGACCTATATTGGCACTTTTTTCTGTTATTTTCATTGGGACACTTGCCGCGTCGGGCTATTTGAATGGGAACGGTGTCGTGTATTTCCTTCTCACTGTTGGCGGAGCATCCCTGCACTTCATATGGCAGTTGATGACATTAGACATTGATGAGCCGAATGATTGCTGGAAAAAATTCCAGGTAGGTGTTATGTCGCGTCTTTCTCTGTTTACTAAACAAGGTTCACATCCTTAGGCCAATCACACTATCGGATATATTATCTGGGCTGGCATGTTGGTGGATTACTACTTGCTTCTCCAATCTCCCTAGAACAATTACCTTGAAAAATTATTTTACTAGAACCATTCTCTAATTGGAGAAATAAATCCTTCGATAAATGCGGGAGTGTATTTAGCGGCGCTCTGGAGACGACAAGATACTTGTTTCTGACCTCGAGCAGTCTCGCCAGTTGGTTAAGAATTAACTGAATCAGTGCAAGATCTCCCTTTCTCAAAAATCAAAAGTCCTATTTGAAAGTCTTTACTTTTGATTCAAATACCCCTTTCCTTATGACAGTATTTAACGTCTATTTTCAATTAATACCACACAGGTCCTGATGAGACAGGGCCTAATGAAGGTATGGTACATATTTTTTGGTGGATTATCCACTTTATGTAAAGTCGGTTGAGATTCAACTGGATTGAACCAAGCTGAAAAAAGCGAGAAGGACCTGGAATACTAGGCCGGATACATGTCGGATAAAGGTCTACGATTCCTTGATGCGTCAAAGTTATGATCGTCATAATTCGAGCTTTAGGTGAAAGTGTAAGTGATGCGGGAATTTTATAGATAAAAGCGGGAAATAAGTCATAGGTGATAGAGCAGAGTTTGGGTAATATTCTAGATGTCAGTGCGGCATTGTCAGGGGGAGAACGGTTGTAATAGTGTGAAGACGCCGGGGAAGATATGGGGTGCGGACCTTATAAATCACGAAGAAGACCTCAGTGAGGGCCCGGTCCTTGTGGGGCCGTGCCCAACAGCATTTACAAATTTGCAAATAATTGGCATTGAGGAGCGTTTTATTCTCGCCATTTATATCAGGTATCACTTATTCAGTCAGGGGAGTACCTACACCAATATTTCTTAACCAATTTACGGCGATGTAGGGCTGGCTGGACTATTATAGGTCGAGTACTACCCAGGCGAGTCGACACCCCGACTACACAAGCTCCGGTTCTGTAACCTGTGAATATTTGTGGCGCCTCAGGTACACAAGTCCAAATATTGGGTGTGAGCTTGAATGGTAGGGGCATCAACTAGATATTATCGTCTCTTGATACCTTGAGCCAGTAGTCGGATGTTCGAGTGCCGATACTCACTTACCTTCCCGTTTTGAGATCAGGCCACCCTCTTCGAGGGGTATGTAAGTGGTATCAGCTTCCACGATAATAGCCTACGAAGAAGTATAGATTAACTACTCCCTTGAAACTATTTCCAATCGTCAAGGCTCAACGGCTCTTATTAAATTATGTCGTACCTTGTCTTTTACTATCATCGCCGCCGCTTACTCATCTGCACCGGAGCAATTCTAGCTCCATCAAAAGGATATTCAGCGACATTCCTGATTATGTTTCGTGCGTCTTCAATCTCCGGATCATACCTTCGTAGATGGTGCGCATGGAGCAGGCTAGAGGTTAATTTAGTGCGTTACTTGGGAGTATTCACATATGGCGCTTAATTCACATTCATTAACCAAGGCATTATGCAAAGTGTGGGGCAATAATGTTGTTTTTTTTTCACGTTGCCAGTGCCAACCATTGTCTTTGATTGGCTGTGCCATCATGCGTGGGTGCACTTCTAGCTCCCTTTGGTTCTCGCACGATGTGATCAGCGTACCTCTGGTGTTGTCGCTTTTGAGGCCTCTTGTTCGGCACATCTCAAGCTAAAGCTTTACTACTGTATTCCCACCCCTCCTTTTTCAGCACTCCAACATGTACGTTCATATGGATCAACAAGGTACAATTGTCCTTATCTATCATAAAAGCGGATATATGCGCTACATGATTGATTGTACCTCACCATCAAAACCATACTGATACCTCGCCGCTCTTTCAAATCAATGGACAGACTCTTAAACCTGCCAAGACACATATATACCTCGGCATACAACTAGACGAGCAACTACGCTACACCGCTCGAGCTGCTAGTGCACTTGAGAAAGGCATCAAATGTGTCAGGCTATTTAGCAGTCTATCCAAACCAGGTTCAGGTGTATTACCGCAATTTATGCGACGGCTGTACAAGGGGTCATGCGGGAAAAGACGAGGCGAAAAAGACCGACAGGTTCCATCGGATTCATGTCAAAGTTAGCAAGGGTACAACAGAAAGCCGGATTACTGATCATGGAGGCATATGAAAACCACAGCCCCTGATATGCTGGATGCACACATCGACATTCTACCCATACGGCTTACACGAAACCAAATATAACATAGTGCTGTCACCCGATACGCCGCCCTGCCTGAAACTCACCCATTATATGGGCCCGTGAAGAAGGCTGCCCGAGATGGGAAAAGAAATCGAAGACCGCTACATGAGATGCTAGACACCTTCAAAGTCGACCTAAACGCGACCGAGACAATAGGCTTCGGAAGATTTCCTCCGGGCTGGACAAGACCATTCAGAACACTAATAGCGGAATCGAAGGAAGCGACAATCGAGGAGGAGAAAAGGAATCTAACGGAGCTACAGGTGCACTCGGATAGATCTGACATAGATGGAGGTAGGGCAGCGGGAGTACTATACCGGGATGGACCAAGTGAAAGGAGCCTAGAGTGCTATCTTGGATTATCGACAGAACACACAGTCGACAAAGCAGAACTAGCAGGAATAGTGCAGGATATGGGATTACTGCGAACGGAAAGGAAAGTCGGGGAAAGCCATACTCGGGCTGGACAACCAAGCTGCCATGCAAGCCATGAACCTCAGCGCCCAGTAAATACTTGGTCGACACAGTACACATTCACTACAGTTAATTTAAACAGCGACGCCCCAACGTAGATCTACAGCTTCGTTGGATACCGGGTCATGTCGGGATTACTGGGAATGGCCTCCCTGCCAGCTGGCAGCAAGGTATTGTCAGCCAAATATCCAGACTAGCCAACCTCTCTGGCGCACGCCAAAGCCTCTGCATGCATTATTCAGAATTGGGAAGCGGCTTCGGATGGGCTTCAATGGTTTATGGCGGGGGGTTCGGAGTGATGTTCGGAAAGGGCATCTGAATGGTGGGAAGGGATGGAGATATTTCACGGGGCCAAAGGTTACAAGGGGGCTCGTTGTTTGATACGCATTTACACGGGTTTTATCCATAATGGGGACCAATAAATCTGCATATATACATAGAGTCAGGTAAACAACACGTGAATATTTCACCTAGTTGAGACTACTCCAGGCTGAATGAACATAGTAACCAAATTGCTAGGAATAAAAGATCTACTTAAATCTGACGATAAGTATGTAGCTGCTTTACGGTTGCACCAGGCACTTGAAGACCGTAGTTTATGTCATCTAGTTGCCCCTCTGGCTAGCCGTGGCCGCGAAGTGGCTCACTCCGAATTGTAAGATCATTCTAGGTAGCAAAAATTATTCAGGTGTCACGCGACTCACTTTCCTCACCGCAGTACATCCATCTGTATCTACCTATTGCTTGTACGATTACCCATAGGTAGCCTACACATGTCTCAATCGTAACGCTAACTGAATAAAATGGCAGATTTCGCGATATAACAGTTCTACGCGACTTATGAAGCTTCAGTCCTGCTCACTGATACAGTGATATGTCAGCTTTAAAGATCGCTTTTTCTGAGGGCATGAAGCGCCCCGGGCTCGGGGTCAGCTACAACAAAAAATTTATAGTTAATACAGCAAAGCGCCAGGTAAGTGATATATTACCCATGTCACAGAATTGGATATCTCAGTTATTCATGCAGGAACCCCACGCAGAATGCCCTCCTTCAGCAGCTGGAAAGAGATGTGGTTATGTAATAAACAGGCGACCATAGTCCTTTAATTAAGCATTGCAGTTTCTCGTTGGGATTTCGTAGCCGGTGCAGTAGAGCTGTTGAGATTTCATTGAAGGAAGGGTTTTTTTTTAACCACCCATATTTACTGTCTTAGTGTTAGAGTATGATGATTACGATTAGTATTAAATCATACCTCGTATTGTGAATGTATTTTTCCGGTCTGGTTCACACATGAGATTAGCTATATTTAGTTTAGTGTTCCCTTAGTTCCAAACCAAGTGCACAGACCATGTAGCTTAGTATATAGTTACATCCAGATGAGAGTAGGACCTCATCTGGAAACCTAGCTATATCACCGGTTTACTTCTACCCGCTCAGTCCTTAGTGGCATTCGCTCCAAGTGCCGAGAGTCATCGCACTGTGATCCCCCAGGCTTGCAGATTCTAACACTTAGTTTATGGCAGGAGGCGGAATTGAAACATGTGGCCTGAGAAGTCAGTTACACGTGCAAGCCTCACTTTCTCTTCGTGGCGTTGTCAACGCTCCCCAAGTTTTCTTCTATTCTCACGTCCAGAATGGCTTTTTTGTTGAGAAAATTGGAAAAGCTTTTGCTACGTCGTACTGCTGTCACAGGCTCACCTGATGATCCTTCGGAACGACCGCCTCCGCTAGTGAGAGCCTCACAAAGTAACGAATCTATACCACAACAACTTAGGCCAAAACCGACGACTCCTATCCCCCCCGGCAGCTGTTGAACAGCATACGTATGTCGATTCAGGCTTCGGAATCAAGGTGCTAGTTGAAGGATGTTCTCCTAGAGTTGAGTAAGTGATGCAAAATCAAATACTAATACGTGTGGACCTAACTTGACTAATGGGTATTCATAGTATCGTTGCTATACATGGTCTGGATGGGCACCGTGAAAGATCATGGACGGCTCAGAATGGGAAACTTTGGTTAAGGGACTTTTTGCCTGATATTATCTCTACTGCACGGATCGTGACATTTGGTTATGATGCATACACCAGGAAATGTCCCGCGCCGTCAGAACAGACACTGCATAATCATGCAGAGAACTTTCTTGCGCGTCTCTCTAGCTTCAGGGTGAACCCTGCTAGTACAGTGTGTTTCCTATAGAGTTTACTTAATATGGACGTCCTTGGCTGACAACTTGCTTTTGTGCCAGGAACGACCCATCATCTTCGTTGCACATAGCCTTGGGGGAATCATTCTCAAATTTGTAGGTAATTAGCTATCAATAGACACACTATTGACCGTTGATCACAGGCATTGATACAAGCTAATAGTGCTCATTCCGAGCACCTGATAGAGCACAAATGGATAGCTCTTTCAACATTTGGCATTCTCTTTCTGGGAACACCTCATCAAGGAGCTGATATCGCAGAAACTGCTCTCAACCTGCTGAAGATTGTCTCACTATACAGCAATACCAACGTCATTTTGCTGAAACATTTAACCTCCAACTCTGAGTTGATACAGGGACAGCTCTCTGGCTATAATCCAATCGGTAAAGATTTTCAGACGAAATTCTTTTATGAAAATTTACCAACCAAAATTTCTGGCGGAATTTCCAAAATTGTGAGTAAGCACTAATATTCTAAAAACTTGCCCTTATCCTATTCTGTCTAGATTGTTTCTCGTAGTTCGGCTGTTGTTCCAGGTGCAGCCAATGCAGAGCCAATAGGCTTAAACAAAGATCACAGAAACATGTCAAAGTTCGAGTCCACTAGCGATGATGATTTCTGTGTGATATCATCTGTTTTATGTGACATGGCCACTAAGGCACAACCAGCCATAGAACACCGGTGGGCCGATTTCAGGGAGAAGGATGGTAAGTATAGGATAGTCTGGATAAACATGCGCTGATCTCATTTTGAGGCAGTGAGCAAACCAAAGGGAATAATCTATCACGCCAAGCTCCGTCCCAGTCCCAGATTTGTTGGACAGGATATATACCTTGAAAGATTGAGGGATTTCTTTAAACCTCATGATTCCAAAGGGAGATGGAAACACTTCCTTTTGTATGGCATGGGGGGTATTGGGAAAACCCAAATCTGCTTAAAATTTATTGAGGAGATACTGACGACTAACTAGTGAGTTGGCAATTGATTTAAGTATTTCACGGATGACTTGACCTAGTTCTTGTCAAAAAGTTACTGGAATTGTTGAAAGCTTGGGGTTTCTGCCTCTGGCTGTGGATGTTGCAGGTGCAACAATACATACCGGACAGTATACACCTCAAGACTATATGAGATTGCATGAACAACACATGCCAACTTTATTTGATGGGAAGCATCCCTCTTTGAGAGGAGCACCAGGATACCATCACACTATTGATAGCACTTTGGATATATCATACAATGCAATTGAACATTGTGCTGCAGGTTCTGAACCAGCTAAAGATGCATTGTTCCTTTTGAAGATTCTTGGATTCTTTCACCACCAGAACATAATGGAAGCTATATTCAAGCAAGCTGCAGAGCAGCCTCCAACACAGACATGTCACCAGGATTTAAAAACAACATCACCAGATCTTCCCACTGCATTGCTACAGTGCAGTGACACTAAACAATGGCTCAATGCACGGTTCAGAAAGGCAATGCAAGTTCTTTGTGATTACTCTCTGGTTTCTAAAGATCCAACCTCAGCTACTATCCTCTCTTGGACAATGCATCCTGTCATTCATATGTGGGCTAGGGACAAGGCAACTTTAGAAGATAGCTTGCTTTATATGCAACCTGCCAGAGCATTGATTGTAGGCTCTATAACTGACAATGATTCTGTGGAGGATTATGCTTTTTTCCGGAAGATTGTACCTCACATGAAAGCATATGAAAAATATAGCTCAAAAAAGGCAGAGCAGGGAGACTACTATGATGACTTGCATACTAGATTTTCACATGTCTTGATGGAGAATGGTCAATGGCTTAATGCATCCAAACTTAGGGAAGAGATTGTAGGTCACAGAAAGGATTTGTTGGGGACAGAACATCCTGAAACATTATCTGCAATGGGTTTGTTAGCACTTACTTATGGAGCTCTGGGGAAATGGTGTGAGGCAGAAAGATTGAAAATTGATGTGTTAGAGGCCACGATGAAAACATTAGGATCAGCACATCCAAACACCACAATGGCAATGGGAAATTTGGCTGCAACCTACAATGATCTTGGGAGGTCCAATGAAGCAGAAAGATTGGATGTTGATGTCTTAGAAACCCAGAAGAGAACTCTAGGACCAAAGCATCTAGACACCCTCCGAGCAATGGAAAATCTCGCAAGGACCTACAGTAATCTTGGAAGGGCTGAAGAGGCAGAAAGCTTGGGAGTTGAAGTGTTAGAGGCTCGGAGTGCAACCCTAGGACCAGAGCATCCAAACACCCTCATGGCAATGGGGAACCTGGCAAGGACCTACAGTAGTCTTGGGAGGGTAAAAGAGGCAGAAGAGTTGCAAGTGAGAGTGTTAGATGCACAGATGAAAACATTAGGACCAGAGCATCCAGATACCATAGTGGCAATGGGAAACCTGGCAAGGACCTACAGTGATATTGGAAGAACTCAAAATGCAGTAGTATGGGAGGTTAAGGTGTTACAGGCCCTGAGGAAAAGTCTAGGACAAGAGCATCCAGACACCATTATAGCAATGGGAAACCTGGCAAGGACCTATAGTACTAATGGAAAGGTCAAGGAGGCAGAAAGGTTGGAAATTGAGGTGCTAGAGGTGCTGAGAAAGACTCTTGGGTCAGAGCATCCAAACACCATCATAGCAATGGGAAATCTAGCAAACACCTATAGTGATCTTGGGATGACCAAAGAAGCAGGAATACTTCAAGTTGAGGTGTTGGAGGCCTGCAGAAAAACTTTCAAACCAGAACATCCAGACACTATTATGGCAACGGCAAACCTGGCAAGGACTTACAGGAGTCTTGGAAGAGGAAAAGATGCAGAAAAACTGGAGGTCAATGTGTTAGAGTTATGGATGAAAATTCTAGGACCAGAGGACCCAAGAGCCATCCAGGCAATGGTAAACCTGGCATGGACCTACTGTTAAATTTGATGATGAAACACACCTTTTTATAGGGGGAGTTCACCAATTATTGCAACTTTTCATATGAAGATGCTAATTGTGGACCATGCATTTGGAGGTTAATGTGTGTCAGAACCACTATACACCTCCCAGAGCATCCAACCTATATTGTCAGGAGGTGCTACACTAACTGACACAAGATATTGAGACACAAAGTACTTTTATTACAAGCTTATTAAACCCTTGTATATTGTGTATTGCAATAGAGTCAACTCATACTATTTTTAATACCTACAGTGACCTTGGACAGGCTGGAGAGGCAGAAAGATTAGAGGTGAAAGTGTTAAAGGCCCAGACAAAGGCTTTAGGACTAGAGCATCAAGACACCCTCATGACAATGGCAAACCTAGCAAGGACCTATAGCTCACTTGGAAGGGCCACAGAGGCAGAAAAATTGGAGATCAATGTGTTAGAGTTGCAGACAAAAGCTCTTGGCCCGGACCATCCAGTCACCCTCCGAGCAATGGCAAACTTGGCATGCACATACAATGCTCTCGGAAAGGCCAAAGAGGCAGAAAAACTGGAGGTACAAGTGTTAGAGTCACGGAGGAAATTTCTAGGATCAGAGCATCCACATACACTACTGGCAATGGGAAACCTAGCAAGGACCTACAGTAGTCTTGGAAGGGTCAAAGAGGCAGAAAAATTGGAGGTTGTTGTGCTAGGTGCCCAGATGAGAAGTCTAGGGCAGGAGCATCCAGACACTCTCATGGCAATGGGAAACCTGGCAGCAACCTATGGTGATCTTGGAATGGCCAAAGAGGCAGAAACACTAGAGGTTGATGTGCTTGATGCACTGATGAAAAATCTAGGACCAGAGCATCCAGACACCATAAGAGCAATGGGAAATTTGGCAGCAACCTACCATGATCTTGGAAGGACCAAAGAGGCAGAAGAACTAAAGGCGAAGGTGCTAGCAGCCCAAAGCTAGACTCTAGGATGAGAGCATCCAGTGTAAGGTATCAATATACATTCTGGATGTATTGTCTACTTTGGATGGATGGTAATATTTTAATTTGAAAAAATGTGTGAAATGTGAATGTATTGTACATAGGGTGCGAGTGTCCTTTAAAGGCCTCACAGAGTGAATCAAAACTTATGGGTTTTGAGACAGAGTGTTAAGCTTGGGGTTTACAGGCAGATATCTGGGAAAGCTGCAGATATTCTGGGTGGGTCCAACTTCAGACAGAAAAGTACAGAAAGCCCACAGAGACTGGGAATACACAGTGGTAAAGAGTTAGGAAACCTGAGGGTACAAATTGAGACAAATGAGTAATTATCAAGCTGGGTAAGTAGGTAGAAAACTAGGTGGATACTAAGTCAATTTTCTGATCAGATTGTAAGTAAAAACAGATCCTAGACTATATAGAACTAGTGATCATTGTTCTACTAATATGGTGAGACAAAAAAATGAAACAGGCAAACAAGAATGATCCAGGGTGGACTATACTGATGATAAGGATTGAGATGGAATATGAACAAGTACAGGGACACAATAAACAAATGAATGAACACAGGTCAAACAGACTCAGGGGCTGATCAGGACAAGAGATCTTCAAGTGTCTACAGGCTCTGGGAGGAGTCCAGGTGATCATCCTAGAACAAGAGAGATAAGTGCTTATGAGGGTGGAGTGTGGGACCCAGTGGGTTTCCTAGTCCTAACAGTACTCCCCCTGAGGAAAAAGATGGTCAAGGAATGGAAGTCAATGAGGTGATGAAGTGAGAGTACCAGGTAGCATTGGCGACAGAGAAGGAGGAAGAGGAGTGGAGGAGAAAAGAGGAGGAGGAGGCTGTTAGGAAAGCAGCAGAGGAAAAGGCAAAGCCTGCCGGGATTGCAGTGGAGAAGGCCTGGATGCCCAGGTCTTCCAAAGTAAGTTCCTATTTTTTTTTAGTGACATTACTGACACTCTTACTGTCCAGAGTGATTGAGGTGGAGACAGAGTCCAAGGAAGAACCTGGGACTCCCCACCCAAAGGTGGGCAGACATTGTACAGGATAGACCATCCATACTGACAATAAGGACAGAAAGTTAGGAAAGGGGTTCCAACTGACTAGAGTCAAAGAATGACCCACAGTGCTCCAGTTGCCAAGACCAGGGTGTCAACTGTTTCTGGAAGTCCAGGCAAGGCCTGGGGTGGTGGCCATGTTCCCACCACAATGGCAAATGCTCCTTGGTGCAGGAAGCCATGGTGCCTGGGAGTCAGGAAGTCAGAGGAGTTATGGAAAGATTGGGAGCCTTGGAGGAGGCCTTGGGGTGGTATTAGAATCTTCACCTTTTCAGGTCCCCACAGCTTGTTTTCACCCTGATGACCCTCTGACATGAATCAAATTTCTTCAATAAAGTTGAAGTATCAATTGAAATATACTCTACTATATTGAATACAGAAGCCTCATTTAACAAAGTATTATGTAATTTGTCCTGTTGATAAAGTGTGAGGCAAATATAGGACACAGAAGCACATGAATAATTAAGTCGAAGATATTATGAATAGAAGTCAAATTAATAATTGATATAGATTATGGTACAGGTTTTCTGACTGACTTCCCTCACTCCTATTATAGCCCTTTTATGCTATTTATCATTTACCTATGATGATAATATGATATCAGAATGAAATCATCAATGATGTCAAACTGAGACAAGTTGAAGGAATAACAAATTGAATATTATTGGAATTTGAGCTTGTATGTTCGTGACACCCTCTGACAACCCAATATCAATACCACCTCCAACTACAACATCACACCCCTGGCACCCCAATACTAGGTTTACTATAGATTACCATTTTAATCATTTCATTCCACTCTGTAATCCTGGCCGCCTTACCACATTTGCATCACCACATCCATTCCCCTGTGTCACCAATCATATGATCCACCTTCAAGTCACCGACCCGATCTGCTGTGACTGATCCCTTTGTTTCCACTATCCACACAATAACCTCAGTTCCATTCCATTGTTACCACAATTATATTGTTGCAATTAGAGATATAAGTCACACCTTCTATTGTATAATGATTTTATCCTCCTTCGACATTAATTCCTCTTCCCACTTTCCCTAGGGAATATTGCCTTCACCTACTGTATTACTTCTGCTATGTACAAATAAAGAAAACTTAGTCCTGTCTGATACCGACTGAGTGAGGCTGTCACAGCAGCCTTACACACTCCCATCCCAACACTTTCCCATCATCTGCTCTACATGTACACATCATTTGCCACCTCAAACCCTTTTAGTATTCTCCTATTACCTTGCATTTAGTTCCTATCATCCCTCCAATCCATCACTTGCTTCTTTTGATCTATTTGTCTTCTTACATCTGTGATTGGCCTCCCAATCACCCATCTCATTCTAGTATTTAACTCTCATCTTGTATGTATGCTATAGTTCTTTAGTTTGAATATCAACTTAAGTTCCCCTACTCTTTTACTTAATCCTCTTCTAGATGTCATCAGCCAAGACTCTTATCACTCTGACTTCTGCTTAATTAAACTAAGTGTGGAGTTTTAGTCTATTACATACATACTACTTGTTTGTTTCAAAATACTAGAGCACCTGAACAGTTTGTGTGAGTGTTATGACTGGACAATCCCACCGGACTCTGGGCACTAACCCATATGCCCCCACACCCTACACGCACCAATTGTCTGTTTATAGGATTTCCTGCCTGGACTCTGTACATCAAGACTCGTTATGTTCAACCTCATTACGACACATCAGTTACCAGACTTCCCCCAGACTCCGTCTCTGCCTATGTCCATCTTCATCCCACACATCAGTCACCAAACCCCACTCAGAATCCCATCACCGCTCTAATCGAGCCCCATTCCCATTTTAGTCAAATGACCTGTCACGATTTAGGACTCCGCTCCCACTCCGTTTCCCATTATGGGTTATGCTTTGTCATGATTTGGACTCTGCTCCATTCTGTCCCGTTCCTAACACCAAACTTGGTGTTTATTATTCCCATTTTATGTTTTGCTCATTTCGTTTCATTATTACTGGATTCAGTATGACATTTACTCCAAGGTCTATTTAAACTGGTAGATGTTGTACATACAATCCAGTCAGAAAATTAGCTTAGATTCCCCCCAGTAATCTAATCCATTTTCCGCTCTAAAACCTTGCTTGATTCACACCGCTCACACTAGTCGGAGCCCACAGGCTCCGGTGCATCTATCTCTCTCAACTATCTTAACTCACGACCCACGACCTCTGACCTACGATCCACGAACCCCTCCCGGGCTCCCTGGGCTTCCCATCCACCTGTTTGAAATTGGACCACACAATCTAGCAAGGGTGCAGCCTATAAGCTGAAGCCAAGTCCTACCAGATATCCCACGGGTTTCTCCGGAGACCCACCCTGTGTGTGTATCCTAACAGTGAGGGTGCAACACATAAGTTGAAGCTAAGCTCCACTTGTTTTGTAGAACTGACCTCCCAGTTAAGTATATTCCAACTCTACAGACCACCAGAGTCCCATCCTCTTTAACACTAGAAACCTAGACTTTAACAGGTGGATAATGGTGGGCATAGATGCCCAGAATGCACTTCTACAGAGGGGGATGTGGGTGTAGAGGGATGGGTTCCAGGTCATGGTGAAAGCATCTGGGAGCTCCATGGCGAATTCCAGCTATGTATGGGCTGCACAGGACATGGATGAGGACTATGAGGAGGAGATGGGAAGTAAGGGGTCCAAGGGTCTGGGAAAGCATGGGGGCCAATGAGGTACAAGAGTTGGTGGCAGAGAGGAGGGAGGAAGATGCCAAGTATGACTTAGCATAAAATAATAATAAATTTCTTTTTTTTTTCTTTTCACAAAAGTGTGAAAATAAAACAGAAATGCTCCAGATAGCCCACTTACACTGAAAGACAAACCCTTCCAATGATTTTTAGCTGTGCAAAGATTCTTGAATAACTCAAGAACCACTGTAGCTACAAACCTAAAATTTGGTGGGTGGTTAGGTCTATGATCATCTATTTACCCTAAAAATATCATGACATCAATGTCAGTATTTTCCACACTATAAAATAAAATACTAATAAAAACACATTGGAAGGGTTTTGTCCCTGGTTGTTAAGATCTAAAGTCTAAAGATGAAAGGGGGAGTGATGTCAGAGGGCCAGTGGGTGTTTCATACTTGACCAGAAGGTCTGGTCCTGAAAAACAAGTGGAGCTTGACTTCAACTTACAGTATGTGTTGCACTCTCACACAAACTGTTAGGGTGCTCTGGTATTTTGGAAGAGTGAGTAGTACAATTTTTAGGCTGAAGACAATACTTAACTGAATTAACCAGAAGGCCAAAATGTCATGAGGATAAGAGTTGTGGCTGGCTGATGATGTCTTCAAGAGTATTAGGGACAAGCAAAGGGGCTTAAACACAAAAGGGATAATCTAAGTTGATATTTGAACTGGAGAACTATAGCATATGTACATGATATAGTTTTTATACAAAAGTATAACAGATGATTGGAAGGCTGATCAAGGAAGTGAGGAGTTGTGACAGGTCAAGGGAAGCAAGGAAAGGAGCAAGGATCAAGCTAAAACTAAATGTAATGTAACAAAAGTATTCTAAAGGGTATGAGGTGGCAAATAACATTTAAACATAGAATGGATGAAGGGGGAGCATTGGGATGGAGATGGAATGGAATGACTAAAGGGGTAATCTACAATAAACCAAGTGTCAGGGTGCCACAGCAGTGGCACTGTAGTCTGGGGCTCTGATGTCAGGATGCCAGAGGGTTGCAAGGGCAAAAGTGAGTTGTGGGGGTCTGGAAGATAGAGATTGTAACACTGGTATTGAAAAGAACACAAAGCAAACAACCTAGTATTTGGCATAGCCTCCCTTGGCCTTCAGAACAGCCCCAACCCTTCTAGGCATACTCTCTACCAAGTTCTGACAAGTAGAAGTAGGAATCTTCTCCCACTCTGAATCCCCTCTCACACTTCATGGATACTCTTGGGTGCCACTTTATACTCTCCCAGCTTCCTTTTGAGGTAATGCCAGAGGTGGTCAATTGGGTTAAGATCAGTAGATTGAGGTGGCCATACCATGACCACAAATCCATTGTCTTTAAACCAATTGGTGGGCTTCTTGCTCTTGTGTTTGGATTTATTGTCCTGCTGAAAGACCACATCTCCTGTGTCCTTGCCATAATACTCCATACTTTTGAAGTTCATCTTCCAGAATGCTGACATAAAGGTCAGCATTCTCCCATCAATCTTGGTGGAATATACTGGGCCTTGTTGTTACGACTGGACAATCCCACCAGACTCCAGGCACTAACCTGTATGCCCCCACATGCTACAAGCACCAATTGTCTGTTTATAGGATTTCCCGCCCAGACTCCATACATCAAGACTCATTACATTCGACCTTATTACGACACATATCAGTTACTGGACTTCCCCCGGACTCCGTCTCTGTCTATGTCCGTCTTCGTCCCACACATCAGTCACCAGTCCCCGCTTAGAATCCCATCACCACTCTAATTGAGCCCCATTCCCGTTTTAGTCAAATGACCTGTCACGATTTAGGACTCTGCTCCCGCTCTGTTTCCCATTATGGGTTATGCTTTGTCACAATTCGGACTCCACTCCGTTCCGTCCCGTTCCTAACACCAAACTTGGTGTTTACTATTCCTGTTTTATGTTTTGTTAGTTTCATTTCATCATTACTGGATGTGGTATGTTATTCACTCCATGGTCTATATAAACTGGCAGACGTTGTACATACAATCCAGTCAGAAAATTAGCTTAGATTCCCCCCAGTAATCTAATCCATTTTCCACTCTAAAACCTTGCTTGATTCACACCGCTCGCACTAGTTGGAGCCCACGGGCTCTGGCACATCTATCTCTCTCTCGACTATCTCGACTCATGACTCACAACCTCCGACCCACAACCTACGACCCATGAACCCCGCCCAGACTCCCCAGGATTCCCGTCCGCCTGTTTGAAATTGGACAACACAATCTAGTGAGGGCGCAGCCTATAAGCTGAAGCCAAGTCCTACTGGATATCCCGTGGGTTTCTCTGGAGACCCGCCCTGTGTGTGTATCCTAACACTTGTACAACACACAGCCCCATAAAATCAGATTTCCTCCTCCAAACTTGACTGTGCTGTCAACCAGCCTATCACTGAGCCCTTTTTCTTCCCTTTTCCACACCCACTTCCTCCCATATGACCCCAGATGATTAATTTTTCTCTCATCTGACCAAACAACCCTCTTCCAGTCCACTCCTTGTGTGCCAGAGAAAAGTCCATCCTTGCCTTCCTATGCCTCTTAGTGGGAGCCCTCATTCCAACCTTCTTGAGTGCCCTACAAACAGTCCTCACTGAAATGGACTTTCCAGTCATACATATCTCAAAGGGATTTAGTGACCTCAGTAGCATGTCCAGCCTTCTGAGAAGTGATTAGGTGAATGGAATTATGAATATCTGAAGGGGACAACTTGCATGGATAACCACCAGATGATTTGGCAAGTGATGGGCAATGGGTAGAGTGAACTCTGGATATACATAGTGGACAGACCCTGGCCAGTGATTTCAGGGATCTGAGAAACAGAATTGCCCTTATTGAGCAAAGTGAGAATGTGGCTAAGCTGAGCAGGAGTAAGAGCTTTCATGGTGTAGAATGTTGAGTTGTAAGGATGTTTTTGAATTAGAAAGTGAACAGCTCTATATATATCTAATTTTGACAGGTCACATGAATTTTATTTGCACTTATTTGCATATAATCAATAAGGTTATATGTTACAGAACTTTGCATTATGTAAGGCATGTGCTAAATTCGCATGGAAATATTGCTGAAAGTTGCGAACCTCGTAGCTTGCTCAATAATAGACCAATTGTCTTGTAACTTCATATACATATTTTACTACTATATATCTAGTATATTATGAGGTTATAACTCCAAAATTTGACCTACAGCATGTTTCCCAAAATTGCAGTCCATTTGAGCTTGTGAACCAATTCATGAGCCAACAGATGTGTCACTCCCAATGAGCTTATATTATGTTGTTTTATATGTACATATATAGGTAGTAAAAAATGACAGCACCTGGCTTTTGCTGTGTTATGACCAGAAATTCTGCCGGACTCTGGGCACTAACTTATATGCACCCACACCCTACACACACCAATTATCAGTTCACCAGAATACCCCCCAGACTCCATATGTCAGACTGTCCATGCTCAACCTTCATTACTTCATGTATCAGTCACCAGAATACCCACTGGACCCCACTCCTGTCTATCTCTGACCCTGTCCCACACACCAGTCACTGGACTCTGTTCAGAATACCTGACAGCTCTCTAACTGAGCCCCATTCCCATTATGGTCAAATGACCTGTCACAATTTGGACTCCACTCCCACCCCATTCCCATTATGGTTTCATGACCTGTCATGATTTGGACTCTGCTCCGCTCCATTCTGTTCCTAACACCAAGTTTGGTGTTTACTTATCTTGTTTCATGTTTGCTAGTTAGTTTTCATTATTACTGGATTTGGTATGTTGTACATTCCACAGTCTATATAGTCTGGCAGATGTTGTACATACAATCCAGTCAGAAAATCAGCTTAGATTCCCCCCAGTAATCTCTAGTACCTTTCCTGCTCTAATCTCCTCTTTGTGAATAACGCTTCAACCTCGTCAGAGCCCATGGGCTCCGACACTCTATCACATGGCCTCTGACCTATCATCACCCAACCTCCCTGACTAATCCACAACTCCGTGGCTTTCCCACTGTTGACCTCCCTGACTCCCCAACCTATCACCCATCCTCAGACTCCCTGGGATTCCCATCTGCCCATCTGAAATTTGACAAGATGATCTCGTGAGGGTGCAGCCTATAAGCTGAAGCCAAGTCCTACCAGCTTACCCACGGGTTTCTCCGGAAACCCTCTGATAAGCTCTGTGAATGACTCTTAACATGCTGTCTAAATACCGGCTGAAAACCTGTATGAGGGTAGTTGTATGCATTTACTCAGCAACCTCACTCACATTAGCTCTGACTGTAAAAGCCAGGTGCTGTCATTTTTTACTACCTAGATACATGTAAAACAACATAGTACAAGCTCATTGGGAGTGACACATCTGTTGGCTCATGAATTGGTTTGCAAGCTCAAATGGACTGCAATTTTGGGAAACATGCTGTAGGTCAAATTTTGGAGTTATAACATCATAATATACTAGATATATAGTAGTAAAATACATATATAAGTTACAAGACAATTGGTCTATTATTGAGCAAGCTACAAGGTTTGCAACTTTCAGCAATATTTCTGTGCAAATCTAGCATGCACCTTACATAATGCAAAGCACTGTAATCATGTGACAGGGACAAAAACCCTCTAGTGTGTTTTAATTAGTATTTTATTTATAGTGTAGAAAACCCTGTTGCTTATGTCATGATATTTTTAGAGTAAATAGATAACACATAGACCTAACCACCCACCAAATTTTAGATCTCTAGCTAGTGGTTCTTGAGTTATTGTTAAGTTCTGAACAAAGATCTGGAAGTCCCACAGAGGTTTCCAGTAATTAATTCCGAACACACTTTCTTTCCTGGGAAATGTCCCATGGAGTTCCTGGGTAATAAGTCTGGGGGAGTTTCCAAGGATATCAGTACAAGGAACATGGTATCAGAATAATTACCAGAAAGGTGTGGTACTGATGAGATGGACTTGGCTTCAGCTTATGTGCTGTGCCCTTGTACACTCATTCAGGTGTCCATATTTTGAGCTGACAGAACACATACAAGGAGATGTAGATTCCGGAGTTCCCGTGGGAGTTCTAGGAATCGAGCATGCAGACAGACAAGAGGAGCAGAGACTGGATCAGGGGTGTAACTTGTTCGAGATTCAAACTGGATTCTAAGTACATGAATATAGGAGACTTATATAGACTGTGAAATGTAATAATACCAAATCTGGTATTAATGAGGTGCAGAACTATTAAACATAAAATGAAACAATTAAATACCAAACTAAATATTAGGGATGGAACAGAATGGGAGTGGGTGTTATGACTGTGTCGCAACCTGATGGTCCCCGAGGTTATCGCCACCTATCAATGATTCAAGTCATCACTCAAGCCTTGCATCGGAAACCATCGGTTTCCTGATGCTGACGTATGCTTTCGCAGTGATCAAACTCCGTTTATGCCCCCGCCAAAATATACTCATACTATCTGGTTAAACTCTGATACATCCCTTTCCATTATGTTGATCCGTTCTACTCTATGTTTCACACATGCCTAAAAATACCTGTAACTCTCGGACTCTTTCCTTTTTTTGTAAATCCCACTCTCGGCTAATGTACAGCCTCCAAACTAATCGTAACCTTCCCGTTCCTAGTCAAGCTTATTTGTCAATACCACTTTCCGCTCTTCTCCTAGTTAATGTTTTCTAGATGCCTAATATTTGTATATGAACCCGCTGTAGTTGTAGTTACTAGGCAATCAGAATATCGACTCAGAATACCCTCTTACAACTATAGGAATCTCATATTAAGTATTCCACTTTCCACCTACACATGCGCTCACCCCTGCTCGGTCTCCGACCCCTTGGCCCAACACTCAACTTATCCCTGTGCTCTATCAAAATGTGCAAATACTCAATTCACTGCAAGATAAAATAATTTAAGTATTTGATATTAATAAGTGGCAGCCTAAATAGACTTAGAACCCCTGAAGTCAAGAGTTTACTTGAATATATGCACCCTACTTCACAAAGAAGGTTTTGAGAGCTGCTTGTGCAAGCTTGTTCTTTTTCTGTGAAAATATGTTCTTAAAATATGAATAACAATTCACTGATTCAGAATCTAGATTCAACTTCGATTCTAGCTAGTTTATATATATATTATACTATTTATCAAACAGTAAAAATATTTATAAACAGGTCAAAAGATTAGATATAGAATAAAACACTATTTGGCAATATATGCTTTATTTACACTAACCTACTGTTAGGATACACACACAGGGCGGGTCTCGTGAGAAACCCGCGGGATATCCGGTAGGACTTGGCTTCAGCTTATAGGCTGCGCCCTCGCTAGATCGTGTTGTCCAATTTCGAACAGGCGGACGGGAATCCCGGGGAGCCCGGGCGGGGTTCGTGAGGTCGTGAGTCGTAGGTCGTAGGTCGTGAGTCGTGAGTTGAGATAGTCGGGAGAGATAGATACGCCGGAGCCCGTGGGCTCCGACTAGTGCGAGCGGTGTGATTTAGAGTAGGGAAAATATATAGATTAAAAGGGGGAAATAAACTACTAATTTTCTGACTGGATTGTATGTACAACATCTGCCAGTTTAAATAGACCATGGAGTGAATGAACATACTAATCCGGTAATAATGAAAACGAAACTAACAAAACATGAACGGGAAATGTAAACACCAAATGTGGTGTTAGGAACGGAACGGAACGGAGCGGAGTCCGAATCGTGACAAAGCATAACCCATAATGGGAAACGGAGCGGGAGCGGAGTCCTAATCGTGACAGGTCATTTGACTAAAACGGGAACGGGGCTCGAATAGAGCGGTGACGGGATTCTGAGCGGGATCCGGTGACTGATGCGTGGGACGAAGACGGACATAGACAGAGACGGAGTCCGGGGAAATCCGGTGACTGATATGTGTCGTAATGAGGTCGAACGTAACGAGTCTTGTCGTAACGGAGTCCGGGCGGGAAATCCTATAAACAGACGATTGGTGCTTGTAGTGCGTGGGGGCGTACGGGTTAGTGCCCGGAGTCCGGCGGGATTTGTCCGGGTCGTAACACCTACAAGGTCTACTGTGATACTAACTTATCAGGATCTTAATGTAGTCTTAGGATCTTGCAAGGATATTCTCAGTATTTATTTATGTGAATATGCTTTACTGATTCACAATGAATGAACAATGGAAGAGGGATTATTTGTAATGTAATGAACAGTCAAATTACTCAACTAGAGGTGACTGAAGTCTTAGACTACAAATAACAATGTAGAGGAAACTAATAATTAGTACTCAATTAAGAGATGACTATAGTATAAGATTATTTATATATTATTGGTTGATAACCAACAACTCTAACTGAGGTGGAAATAATATATAAAAGATAGCCAGCTATTCAATTAAGAAGTGGCAAGGGGGAACAAATAAAAGTCAACAACTCAGATTGAGGTGACAAGGGATCTGATTGGGCCAACAACTCTGATAGAGGTGGCAAGGGTTTCCAACAGCTCTGATAGAGGTGGAATTAGATGTCCAACTGCCCAGATAGGGGTGGAGTAGCCTGCTTGCTGCAGTGACACACAGATGTGTGGGTTGATGTGATGATAAGATTGATTGATTAAGATGATATTCAAGGCTGGAGCTGAGCTCCTTATATACATTTTAGTCTGAGACATTTAGAAGATTCTAGAAGATTTATGGAAGGAATGATGTCATTTAGAATTTTCTAGAGCATTGTGGAAGGTTCTAACTACTTCTAAGATACTATAGAATATTCTTGGCATAATAGAACATTGTAGAATTGTAGAATATTATAGAATATTCTACAATATTCTATCTAATATTAGTACCTATTAACTAATGTTCCATTGGAAGCCACTGGAATGTTCCAGAGAGTTTCCAGTTTTTGCTGCAGTAGCATATATGATGACATAATGCTCTCGCGCCTGTGTGCACGTATGACACTGCACATCTTGTGACTGTCTCGCGCCTGTGTGACTGTTGTGTGCCTTTGTGATCATCGCGCACCTTTGTGACCATCGCGTGCCTTTGTGACCATTGCATGCCTTTGCGACCATTGCATGCCTTTGTGACCATTGCACGCCTTTGTGACCATTGTGCGCCTTTGTGACCATTGTGCACCTTTGTGACCATTGCACGCCTTTGTGACCATTGTGCGCCTTTGTGACCGTTGCGCGCCTCTGTGACCATTGCACGCCTTTGTGACCATTGCACGCCTTTGTGACCATTGCACGCCTTTGTGACCATTGCACGCCTTTGTGACCATCATGCGCCTTTGTGACCATCGTGCACCTTTGTGACCATCACGTGCCTCTGTGACTGTCGCACACCTCTGTGACCATCGCGTGCCTCTGTAACTGTTGTGCACCCTTGTGACAACTGTCATTTGTTGTGATGAGTTTCCCATGTGTCGTATAATAACCACAGGGTGGCCAGTTTTATATTATTATATAATAATTATTTTTATTTTTAGTTAATTATAAATATAATAATATTTTATTATAATAATATATAATATATATTTTGCCTTGATAATGCATGATTATTTCACATCACATTTTGTCAGCATCGGAGTTTGAAATGTCATGTGAATATCACATGATCACTCACACGTTGTGAATAAGTGCTGAGTCACCAACATATTAATCAAAAAAGAATAAAAGGTAAAAATTTAATAACTTGCTCAATTTATAAGATAGAAATACAAAATAAATTGTATAAATTCAAGATAAATCAAGCAAATATTGTACAATTTTATTGTCACAATATAATTACATTTAAATATTCATTTTTGCAATTTGTTAGGGGAGATTGGTTAAAAATTGGGAAAAACTTAGAAATACATAACAGATGGGGTCCAGGAGCCTGGAGGCTGGCAGGTTTTCTGATTCCTGACAGTTATTCAAAATATTTGCACAACTAACATTATTGGAAAGGTCTTTGTAAAGAAAAGGAAAACACAAGTCAAAACCTGTGAGGCAAGAGAAACATAGGGGGTGAACAAGGAAAATGAGATGAGTCCAAATGATAATGTGGCTACATGGAGGATAATGGGCCAGGATTATCAGGGTAAACTCTGTGAAAGTCAAGTACAATCTCCATGGCATTCCCAAGTTTTGTGGCCAAAATCCAAGAGGTTTCTTCATCAGTGCCCTCATAACTCACACCACTTAAGTAGAGCAGTTTACGAGCACATTGAGGGTTATCAATTTTTGAATCTAAAATCTGTGAGATTTCAAACTTGAGTTCTCTGTCAACAATGACCAGAAAGTGTGGAGGGAGTGTTAGTTGTGCAAGGTTTTAACATTGAAACATCAAATACTGGGTACTGCATGTATACTATCTGTTAGGATACACACACAGGGCGGATCTCGTGAGAAACCCGCGGGATATCCGGTAGGACTTGGCTTCAGCTTATAGGCTGCGCCCTCGCTAGATCGTGTTGTCCAATTTCGAACAGGCGGACGGGAATCCCGGGGAGTCCGGGCGGGGTTCGTAGGTTGTAGGTTGTAGGTCGTGAGGTCGTGAGTCGTGAGTCGAGATAGTCGGGAGAGATAGATACGTCGGAGCCCATGGGCTCCGACTAGTGCGAGCGGTGTGATTAGAGTAGGGAAAATATATATAGATTAAAGGGGAGAATCTAAACTAATTTTCTGACTGGATTGTATGTACAACATCTGCCAGTTTAAATAGACCATGGAGTGAATGAACATACTAATCCGGTAATAATGAAAACGAAACTAACAAAACACAAACGGGAAATGTAAACACCAAATTTGGTGTTAGGAACGGAACGGAACGGAGCGGAGTCCGAATCGTGACAAAGCATAACCCATAACGGGAAACGGAGTGGGAGCGGAGTCCTAATCGTGACAGGTCATTTGACTAAAACGGGAACGGGGCTCGAATAGAGCGGTGACGGGATTCTGAGCGGGATCCGGTGACTGATGCATGGGACGAAGACGGACATAGACAAAGACGGAGTCCGGGGGAAGTCCGGTTACTGATATGTGTCGTAATGAGGTCGAACGTAACGAGTCTTGGCATAACGGAGTCCGGGCGGGAAATCCTATAAACAGACGATTGGTGCTTGTGGCACGTGGGGGCGTACGGGTTAGTGCCCGGAGTCCGGCGGGATTTGTCCGGGTCGTAACACTATCCAGGAGCTGGAGAGTCTGAGATACCAAGTGTTACAACCAGACAATCCCGCCAGACTCTGGGCACTAACCTGTACGCCACCACACCCTACATGCACCAATTGTCTGTTTATAGGATTTCCCGCCCGGACTCCGTACGTCAAGACTTGTTACATTCAACCTCATTACGACACATATCAGTCACTGGACTTCCTACTATTCCCATTTTATGTTTTGCTTGCTTCATTTCATTATTACTGGATTCAGTATGACATTTACTCCACAGTCTATTTAAACTGGCAGATGTTGTACATACAATCCAGTCAGAAAATTGGCTTAGATTCCCCCCAGTAATCTAATACATTTTCCACTCTAATCCCTACTTGAATTACACTGCTCGCACTAGTCGGAGTCCACAGGCTCCAGCATATCTATCTCTCTCACCAGTCTTGACTCACAACCCACAACCTCCAACTTACAACTTACGACCCATGACCCCCACCTGGACTCCCCAGGATTCCCGTCTGCCTGTCTGAAATTGGACAACACAATCTAGCGAGGGTGCAGCCAATAAGCTGAAGCCAAGTCCTACTGGATATCCCACAGGTTTCTCCAGAGACCCGCCCTGTACGTATCCTAACACCAAGCCAGCTTGTGCTATCATCTCAAAAGGTCCTAAATACTTTCAGCAAGTTTCTTGGAGGATCAGGTTGTCTGGAAAAATTGCACTTTAAACAAAAAACAGGGTCACCAATCTTGAAGTCAGGTGGTGGAATCTGGTTTCTGTCTGCAGAACATTGTTGTTCCTGGGCAGATGTTATCACTTTCCAGAGTTGTTAGTGGAGTTCATTGAGGTCTGTGACAAACTCTTGAGCATGAGCTGAGGAAAAGTTTCATTCCAGGTGTACTGGAATGGTGGGGTTGTAACCATTGTTGGGAAAGAAGGGTGATACACCAGTGGTGGCAGACGTGATGTTATTGTATACAAATTCTGTTAGGGGAAGAAGGGATTCCCAATTGTCTTGTTTGTAATTGCAATATACACAGAGGTATTGTGCCAGTGTCTGATTGACATGCTTGGTTTGTCCATCACCTTCCAGCTGGTATCCAGACATATATGTAATGTAATTTCATGTCAAAGGCTTTTTAAGTGATCTAAAGAAATGGGACACAAATTCAGAATCCTGGTTGGACATTACATGGGACAGGACACCATGCTTGGAAAATACATGAATGATGAAAGGTTTCACTAGTTGGATGGGTGTAATGGTGTCATGTATAGGGATGAAAATCCCTTGCTTAGGGAATCTGTCAACAACAACTAGGATATGGCCTTCAGAATCTGGTAGGTGTTCAATAAAATCCATGGAAATCAAATTCCATGGATATTCCAGTCTGTGATTTAGAATGTGAACAAGTGATATATGATTTACAATAGTGCTTAATGAAATCTTAGAGTCCAGACCAAGTGTACTCTCTGTGGATCATTTCCATAGTCTTGTTGAGCCCAAAATATCCTGAGACCAGGTGGTTGTATTTGCCCTGGATGATTCTGAGGTGGAGGACTGTTAAGCTGTGGATCTCTGGGAGGATTTTCCTGTGGATATTCTAGACACTTCCCAGAAATATGTCTATGGAGTTCCCAAGAATTAGCTCAGGGAGTATTGGAATATTACCAGAGTATGGGATGGACTTGGCTTCAGCTTATGTGCTGTGTCCTCATGCACTCACTTGGGTGTCCATATTTCAGAGGGTGGATATATGCCAGAGTGTTTATGGATATTTGGAGTCTGGAGAGTTCTGGATATCTGGTGTACAGAAAGACAGAAGGGATAAGAAACTAAGTCAAAATTAAAACTAAAGAGTAAGTATATGACTATGGAAGACTATATAGATGTTCCAATTATTGTACTACAAGTCTGGGAGTATAATAAGACCTATTTGGAACTGTTTCAAAACTAAGCATATAATAACAAGTAGATAAATAAGGATACAAGGATGGGGGCAGATTGGGGAATAAGGGCAAGAACAAACAAACAAATGAATATCTGTCAACCAGTCAGTTACCAAATGTGGAACAAAGGAAGTGACAAGTGGTTGACAGGGATGATCAGATGAAGGTTGGGTCATGAATTAAAGATGTATATAGAACAATGTGGGGAGTCTGGGCAGAGTCCAGCCAGGAAATGACCAAGGACACTCAGAGATGCTGGGAAAGGGCAGAGTCCAATGTGTTCTGGGTTGTAACAGGAGGTGTCTAGTTGAGGGCAGAATACCAGAATAGGATTTGAGTTGAAGGGTACTTGAAAGATGAGGGTTGGGTTCCAGTGGATTCTGGATCTTGATACTAGTCTGAAAGATGGTTAAGAACCTGATATGATGTCCAGGAAATACTCCATGGAGTCTCTGGAAATGGATCTTCACACTGTTGGTGTCTGGTACATACAGTGAGGGACAAAACCCTTCCAATGATTTTTAGTTGTGCAAAGATTCTTGAATAACTCAAGAACCACTGTAGATACAGACCTGAAATTTGGTGGTTGGTTAGGTCTACATGTTATCTATATGCCCTTAAAATATTATGATATAAGCATTAGTATTTCCCATGCTATAAATAAAATAATAATAAAATCACATTGGAAGGGTTTTGTCCCAGTCACATGATTAACACAAAACCTTATTGATTATCAGCAAATAAGGTTTTGTTTAATCATGTGACCTGTCAAAATTAGATATATATATAGCTGTTCACTTTTTAGTTCAATAACATCCCCACAACTCAACATTCTACACCACGAGAGCTCTTACTCCTCCTCAAGTTGCCACATTCTCATTTTGCTCAATAAGGGCAAGTCTACTTCTCAGATCCCTGCAATCACTGGCAGAGATCTTTTTACTATATCCAGAATTCACTTTACCCATTGCCCATCACTTGCCAAAGCACCTGGTGGCCATCCATGCAAGCTTTCTCCCTCAGATATTCATTATTCCCTTTAACAAATCACTTCTCAGAAGGCAGAACATGCCATTGAGGTGACCAAAATCCTTCAAAATATGACTGGACAGTCCATTTCAGTGAAGACTGTTTATAGAGCACTCAAGAAGGCTGGAATGAGGGCTGTGGTGGAGAGAAAAAGCCTTTACTCACTAAGAGGCATAGGAAGGCAAGGATGGACTCTGCTCTGGCACACAAGGACTGGACTGTGGATGATTGGAAGAGGGCTGTTTGGTTATATCAGACAAAAATCAATTGTTTGGAGTCAGATGGGAGGAAGTAGGTGTGGAAAAGGGCAGGAGAGGGGCTCAGTGATAGGGTGGCTGAGGGTACAATCAGGTTTGGAGGAGGAAATCTGATGTTGTGAGGCTGTATGTTGTGGGAAGGACCAGGATATTCCACCAAAATTGATGGAAGGATGGATGCTGACCTTTATGTTAGCATTATGGAAGATGAACTTCAAGAAATTGTGGAGTATAATGGCAAGAACACAGGGGATGTGGTCTTTCAGCAAGACAATGACCCCAAACACAAGAGCAAAAAGGCCACCAATTGGTTTAAAGACAATGGATTTGTGGTCATGGTATGGCCACCTCAGTCCGTTGACCTTAATCCAATTGAACACCTCTGGTATTACCTCAAAAGGAGGCTGGGTGGCACCCAAGAGTATTCATGAGTTATGGGAGAGGGTTCAGACAGAGTGGGAGATGATCCCTGCCTCTACTTGTCAGAACTTGATAGAGAGTATGCCTAGAAGGGTTGAGGGTGTTTTGAAGGCCAAGGGAGGCTATACCAAGTACTAGATTGTTTAATTTGTATTTTTTTTATACCAGGGACAAAACCCTTCCAATGTGATTTTATTAGTGTTTTATTTATAGCATGGGAAATACTAATGGTTATGTCATAATATTTTAAGGGCATATAGATAACATATAGACCTAACCAACCTCCAAATTTCAGGTCTCTATCTACAGTAGTTCTTGAGGTATTCAAGAATCTTTGCACAACTAAAAATCATTGGAAGGGTTTTGTCCCTCACTGTATGTACATTGACTCCAAAAATCCTTTCCATACTAACCCCAAATGCAGTGTGTGAATGTGCAGGCCAAACCATATGTCAGGAACTGGAAAACCCGCCGGCCTCCGGGCCCCCGGACCCCGTCCTACATGCTCCCGACCCTCTATATTGTATAGTTACAACCGGAGTTCCCGCTGGAGCCCGCATGTCGACTTGTTTATGCCTGACTCTCTGTACGCACCCCACCTGTCTGCACCTAACCCTCTGTGTCTCATACACCAGTCCTCGGACTCCTCCGGACTCCGGACTCCACTCTATGTACACCCGACACTCTGTGTCTTATGTCCCAGTCACCGGACTCCGACCGGACTCCTGGAACCCCTCTAACAGAGCATAGAACCCCGCTCCTGTTACCTGTCTCTGCATCTCACATACCAGTCATCGGAAAACCCACTGGACTCCACCAGATCTCCTGCACATCAAGCCTGTCTATACCCGACACTATCTTGTGCACCAAGTCACCGGACTCCGACCGGACTTCCGGAACCCCTCTAACTGAGCCCCGCTCCAGTTATGGTTAAATGACCTGTCATGATTCGTTCTCCACTCCCGTTCCGTTCCGTCCCTAATTCCCAGTTTAGTATTTACTTGTTTCGTTTTATGTTTAATAGTTCTGCCTCTCATTAATACCGGATTTGGTATTATTACATTTCACAGTCTATATAAGTCCGCTATATTCATGTACTTAGAATCCAGTTTCAATCTCGAACTAGTTTTCCCCCGAACAAGTTTGACCCTTGAACAGTCCCTAGTCCTCTTGTCTGTCTGCATGCTTGATTCCCGGAACTCCCACGGGAACTCCGGAATCTATATCTCCTTGCATGCATTCTGTCAGTTCGAAATATGGACACCCGAATGAGTGTACGAGGGCGCAGCCTATAAGCTGAAGCCAAGTCCATCTCAGTCGTTTACCCTATTCTCTGGTAACTATTCTGACACACCTGTCTTGTACTACTAATATCCCCGGAACTCTCCCCGGACCTATTACCCGGGGAGTCCGTGGGACTATTACCCGGAGAGTGTGTGTTCTAAATATAGTTACCGGAGAAACCTCCGCGGGACTCGATCCATGGAGCATTCTGTTCGGGAACTTAACACCATAGTCCTGAATTCTTGCTCCTCTAGCCAGTTCTTGACCAGTCTGCAGGTATGCTTGGGGTCATTATCCTGCTGAAAGATGATGTCAGGAGGATTGAGACCATAATACTCCAGGGTTTGTTGGAGCTCATCCTTTAAAATTTGAAGATAGAGGTCTCCATCCATCCTACCATCAATCTTGCTAGCAAAGCCAACTCCCTCCCAAGTCATACAGCCCCATATCATGAGAGAACCTCCTCCAAACTTCAGAGTTCCCTCTACCAGCCTATCATTCAGGCCTTCACCTGCCCTTTTACATGCCCATTTATGTCCATCTGACCCTAGGTGATTGATTTTGGTTTCATCAGACCATATGACCTTTTTCCAGTCCTCCATAGTCCAATCCTTGTGAGCATAGGCAAAGTCTAAGCAAGCTTTGCAATGCCTAGCAGAAAGAAGGGGGCATTTTGACTTGACCACAGCCTTCATACCAGCTTTCTTCAAGTGGAGGTGGACTGTATTGGCAGAGAGGGGCTGGTTGACAATGTTGGTGAGGGCTTTGGTCACTTGGACAGCATTTTCAGCTTTGCCAGAGGTGATGAGATGTTGAGTGTGTCGGATATTGGTATGGGAAAGCTTTGAGGGACGACCCCCAACAGCTTTGGGAAGGAGAGAACATTGTTTGGAGTGAAGTTTGGATATGGCAGATGGGCTAACACCAGTTCTCTTGGCAATGGCTTCACCAGAGTGGCCAGAATCAAGCAAGGAGAGGATGGTGTTTTGTTGAGTAAGAGAGAGGGATCTGACCATGATGGTGGTTAGGAATCAAGAAGTGTGGAAGTGTGGGGAACTATTTTAAACTCAGACATACTATTTACATGTATATATTTGTTTGTACTAACAAATAATGGCCATTATTTTATGATTTGACTGAGATCCTAGTCATCAGTTCAAAAGTAAAAAACCCCTTTCCATGGTATTGCTGTTTTAAATTGATCATATCCCTACACCCTGTGGCCCAAATCACATGACCCAGGGAGCAATCTTGTAGCCAAGGGTATGTACTATGTATGACTCCACCAAAGCTAAGTGGAATTCCCATACTGTAAGGTGGTGCACTTCACACACTGCATTTGGGTTAGCATGGAAAGGGTTTTTGGAGTCACTGTACATGTATGTGATCAGCAAGTCTAATAAAACCTTGCAGGTCTTGGGACCACTGGGGTTGACTGGGGTCCATGGGATTGTGAAGATGAGTCTTGGTTACAGAATCTAGTGGAATTGTTAATAGAATGTCTTGGAGTAGTTTCTCAATGTCCATAATTATAACACCATGCCTGACTGGATGGATAAGGCAAATAGCACAGATTGATGCAGAGGGTTATGCAGTTGTGAAAATAGGTTTCAGATTGTGCAGATTTACTGTGGCATAGTCACTATTCCCCTCTTTTGGATAGATGTGACATGAGTCAGATTTTACTCAATAAAGTCAAATAAATAATTGAAGAATATTCAACAATATCGAGTACAGATGCCTCATTTGACAAAGTATTAATTCATTCTGTTGAAAAAGCATGAGGCAAAGATAGGACACAGAAGCACACAAATAATTAACTCAGAGAGATCTCAGATAAAAGTCAAATTAGCAATGCAATATTAAGAATACAGATTATAATACAGTTAATAATATAATTATTGTACAGGTTTTCTGACTGACTTCCCTCATTCCTATCATTGCCCTTTTATACTATATATCATTTACCTAAGACGATAATATGATATCAGAGTGAAATTATCAATGACATCAAACTGAGACAAGTCGAAGATATTTGAGATTGTTGAAAAATAATTGAGTTGGAAATTAAGTCAGAAAGTCAAAGGAATGTTGAAGAAAGTTGAATTGAATATTATCAAAATTTGAGCTTGTAGGTTCATGACAAGATGTCCCATTGTCTAGTCAAGGCATCAGGTTTTCTGCCAAGGCACTACTTGCCTCTAGAGAAATGTGAGTTCAAGAAGACCAAGATTGAATATCTGGGACTCATTATCTCTCACAGTCACACTGAGATGGACCCAGTCAAAATAGCAGGTACATATGTCAGAGCTGCCTACCCCCCAAAATAAGAAGGAAGTGCAAGTCTTTTTTGAGCTTTGCCAATTTCTACATCACTTCATCCAAGGCTTCTCCAAGATTGCACATCCATTGGGCAATCTTTCAGGGAAAGATGTTGCCTGGAAGTGGTCAATAGAGGCCCAAGAAGTATTTGATGGTATCAAGGCTCTAATGACCTCTACTCCAGTCCTTACACTCCCATATGACAATTGACTATTTTGGATTGAGGCAGATACAGTAGTTTGGACTTTGCCACAGGAACTCTTCTGTCTCAGCAACCAAATTCTGATGGGAAGTGGTACCCAGTGGCCTTTTATTCCAAGAGTCTGATTGCAGTGGAATGGAACTATGACATCTATGTATGGCAAAGAATTCCTATCCATCATCCAGGTTTTGAGGAATGGTGACATTTCTTAGAAGGGGCCCAGCACAAGGTAGAGATCTGGAATGACCATCAGAATCTTCAATACTTTAGATCAGCCCCCAAAGCCCAATCTGTTAGAATTCAAAATTCAATATCTATAAGTGTTAGGCTGTTGTAAGTGCACAGATTCGCCCTCAATAAATAAACTGTTGTACATAATTATCTGATTTTCTGCCCCAACCTTCCACCCCAACTCTCTGACCTGACTTTCTGACCTGACTTCCAACCTGACTTCCAACTACAGAACATTTATAGTTCCCATACTTCTGAACCTCATCCTTGTTCTGCATTTGGTAACTTGTCAGTCAACAAGTATTCACTCATTTGTTTGTTGTATTCCTGTTTCAGAATACTTACCTTAATCTGTCTTATTATGATCCGAGTTTGTAGTACAATAATGAAAGAACTTATATTAGTTTCCATGAATTTGTACTTTACCTTAGATCTGATATTGACTTAGTTTCTTATTCCTTCCTTCTTTTGTATGCTCGATATTTGGAACTCTTCAGAACTCTGAATATCCATAACCTTCTGGTCTCTGAAATTAAGGACATTTGTTATGCATTGTAAACGGTTCAATAGTAAATTTGGTACTTTTGGATGCTTCCTAATATTGTCCTTTATTTTGGGATGCCAAGAAACTGGATTGGACAAAAGAACTCTTTTTTCAAACTGTTATTGACTTGTTCTTGAAGTCTGCTACTACAAAATCTGTTTTTTTTTCTAAAAGTTTTTGGTAAAAGTTCTTGTCATGTTTCAAATTGGCTGAACATGTAATCATAATAGTACAGGATACAGTAAACAACTACCAGGGATCACCTGAAGCATTGTGATACAATTGGTACTTATAAGTGGTGCAAAAATCTGAGGCCAAGATTTAAACAATGATGACATTTCCAAGGTTCGGATCAGCCTTAATCTCAAACTCTACATGAAAGAAAATTGGTACTACAACACAATACACATTGTATTAATGTGAAAAAATTACAATAAAACAAAAAGAGATTGTCATATCCTCTTAAGCGGACGAGAATTAATTCATGTCCGCCATGTCGCATTACAGATGATGGGATAGTGAATAATAGGCGACATTGATCTCGATCTAGATCTCTAAGCCTAAGTTCGCAGTTCCGCGGCCCGGCGGCCTATCCAAGTTTCAGGATGCATCCGATTTATTTACACTTTCCCATTAGGTTTGAAAGTGAATCCGAACAAATTTCAAATTCTAAGGTTTGGAAAGGACCGAGGTTTGCCGGAGGAGTGCGTGAGATTATAGAAGCGATTGACAAGAACTGATCAATGAAAGTATCGATATATTGAGAAAGACAAGAAATTTTAAACACAGCACAGTTTGGGCATGTGACGGGAAACAACAAGTCCTCCCGCTCACCTGACCTAGAAGGAAAATGGCACAGCCGTAGTCCTTCCCTGTCATTGTATTGCGTACCATAAACTCCGCTGCAGCTGATCTTGTATTCTGTGATTAGTTTGATGTGCTGCGGACTTCAGGCAGGGACTCAAATGGTTTATAAATTATATTATACACGTGCTTCCCCATTGGCGTTTGGCGCCCACTTTCCAACGGGAAGACATGTCGTCATCCTGGTGTACAGCATCCGGTCCCGCCAGATACACACCCTCTTGCTCACTGGCAACCACTTAATTTGCGAGCGTCAATCCATTCATTGTTCATTCCCTTTGTTCGACCGATTTTGACTCCGGACCTCCTCCCGCGATGATTATCACGCCACTTGCAATTGGAAATGACTTGATCAGTCCATCTTCATCTGTATCATCATACTACCCATTTCTGGAGCGTCCACTTGAACAGTCCTCCTCAGTTGACATGTGTATTCTAGACCAGTGTAACCATCATCCTGCCTATGGTAGGGTCAAGCTTATCTACAGGTAGTTGCCTTGGGCGTTGACATTGGATGCTGTAGGTGAACACCATGATAATCGTGCCGCGGTGCCTTCGCCACCGCGAGTGTCGAGTACGTCAGAGGCAGCCAAACCAGGTCCGTCGAGGAATCGAAAGTATCTTCGAGAGGCTATGAAAGGAAAATGGCAGTTGGACCGTTACTTTTTTGAGAAGCATTTTCCTCTTAAACCTGATGTTCGGGCGCATGCGAAAGATATTATAGCTTCACATTACAGCCAAAAAACAAAGAAATGGATGCGTCTAGGCAATAAAAATATCTCATCCCCTCGATTTCTCTGTGGTTCACAGCTTATTGAACACTATTTTGCGTCGGTTCCAGATACCTGCCCATCAGCGTATATTTCTCAAGCCACACCATAAAACCATGAAGGTTTCACGAAGCCCGTTACCTTCACCGGATCTTCTTCTTGCCGGATCTGGAAATGTCCTTCATGCTAATTCTCTCGAACGTCCTGTAGCGGAATACTCATCAGGAATGCCTCTACAAGTCATGCTGGAATCGGAGTACAAACACACAAAGTGTCATCTTTTAGCCGTTTATGCTAATGAAATATATCAAGAACAAGACAATCGACGGTATATCTATGGCTTAATTTTGACCGAACAATTTCTTCGCGTTTTCAGGTTTGATGCAAGCGGTTGTGTCTTGTCGTCGCCCCTAGATTATCACGCCAAGCCTGCTGAATTCTGTTCTGTCATCGCTGGTGTGGCTACTCTGGACGAAGTCAGAGCTGGCTTTGACACGTCTTTGATACTTGATGAGGAAGGACAGCCTCTTATTTGGACTACTGAACGCGTCGATGGTGGGCCCCCGCAGCCGGTATCCTATAGAATTGAATCACGGCTGTTTAAAGCTTCAAGATTTATCGGTCGTGCCACAAACTGTTGGTTAGTAGAGTGCACAGGCGAGTCCTTCAAGACATACGTGATTAAGGACGCATGGGTGGCACCGTGCGAAACCCGCGGCGAGATGGAAGGCAACCTCATTGATTATGCTAATAAGAAAGGCGTTGTACGGGGACTTGTACGTATACACCATCAAGAAATAAGGACTGTTCCAGGACGTAGGGCTGATACAGTCGTCAAAAACCGCCGTATACGAACCGATACTCTTACTGAAACAATGGACATTGTTCGGGACCGAGTGCACACGCGCCTCGTGATGCACACATATGGGAAACCGGTATTCGAGTTCTCCAGTCGCTCGGAACTCCTCTATGCAATGCACGATGCCGTTGAAGGTAAGATGTTCAATTTCATCCGATGACGTTACTGTTGTTTACTTTTATTAGCACATCGCAATCTATACGAAACAGCAAAAATTATGCATAGGGATGTTAGTCTTAATAACATCCTTATTAACAAAGATCCTCAACCAGAGGTGGGCGACCGTGGTATATTGATAGATCTAGACTTCGCCACACGTTTGAAGAAACTACCGCGAGGTCCTGTCAACGTAGTATGTTATGATCTTTATTGATGAGTTATTTCGTTGACGCTTATTATTCCAGGGCACTCATCGATATATATCCTATCGCGTTCTTGCAAGCAAAGGAAGGCATACTTTCTTTGACGATCTTGAGTCGTTTTATTACGTCTTTTGCTGGTTGGTGTGTACATATACCGGTCCCGGTGACATTCCTCGTTCGCACCTGGCAAAGACTCCTAAAGCCTTAATAAAGCTCGATGTCAAGGATAACGGTAATGCTAAATTGGAGCATTTAATGAAGCCATTCGACCTTCCTGTTCAACCTTGGTTCGGGGATGTCTTTCGGGATATGATGAAACAGTTACATGGTTTGCTTCGACGACGGATAGCAGAAAGTGGTTTTAAACCGAACTCGGGGCGTGATTACAAGGAATATATCGGGTATATAGAGGAGGCTATTGGAAAGCTGGGACTGGAAGGACATCCTGCTGTCGCGACTCAGGCCACATCAGGGTTGGTGTCCGGTCAACACACAATTGCCACCGGTGTCTCCAAGCGGAAACTGGTGGAGCTCGAACATCCAGTCGCGGAACGTGCCCAACCAAAGCATAAACGTGCCAAAGGTGTACCTGCTCTGGATATTATCGAACAACCTCGCAGAAGCGCGAGACTCGCGAGACATGTTAAAGCCATTACTGATCAAGAGCGCCGAAAGCGGTAGATATTTATTGTATGGAATACCCGTTGGACTACATCAATATCCCTTAGCTTGTCAAGTCATACAGTTATATATGATGGGTATGGGTAGAATACAGGATGAATTCGAAAAAAAAATCTTTTTGATACAAGATTGTGGGTATTGTAGTTGAAGTCCTGAACATAAAACTCGGAAGTACCCGCTTTGAGTATGTGGAAAAGTCTATAATCCTCTATTCCCAAGACTCCTGTCCGAGTCATCAAACCAGCTGGGGTACAACTCATGATATAAGCTTGACTCAAACGGATCATCGGTAGGAATATCTATTTTGCTCTCTACGAGTTGCCACCCTCGACTGGTCGTTGAAGTTATTTTAGAATCTTGAGTGATCAAAACGCGATCTAGTCTCCGAGGCTGTAGTCCAACAGGTTGACTATTAATCTTGATCATTGAGATACTATGAGGCATGGCAAACGACGAGTGGAGCTGTTAACTAGGAAAGGCGGGAATCAAAATCTCATTCCGATTCCGAACGTTCCTCGTAATCAGGATCTTGGGAGAGGTAAAATGGATTGGTGAGCTCTACAGGAATGAAACCCCATTGAGGGGGTTTGATAGAGAGTGGGGGTAGGTGATTCATTGAGTTTCTTTCTTGAAATGTAAGTGGGTGAAAAGCTGATAGGTTTCGCTCGCAGCGAGGGGCATCAGAGGTCGAACCTTTTAAAATCCTTTTAAACACGCCGATGCAACTGACATTCGTTTAAACTTACGTTGAATAATGGTTAAGTCCGAATGTCCTGTAGAAGTCGACTAATTATTCGCGTGGTTGAAACATAGACGCTTGTTCTTCATCTCTCGGGGGAGACTTCAATGTGATAAACATAGGTGACACGGGATCAATCGGGGCCCTCTTCTCATTGAATGAAAAGTTAGTCAACTTCCCATAAGCACCGCGTCTCCTGTGCAACAGCCACCAGAGAACGCTTAGAAGACCGATAAGTGCAAAAGCGCCTGAAACAGAAACACCAACAATTGCGCCCTGTAGCTGAATTTTCCCAAGATGACGAGGTTGATCCAGTGCGTGAGGGAGACCATGGTGACGCGGACGGTGTAGACAAGGAAGTCGACGAAGGCTTTAAGCCGCTTGTCACTTGTCTGAGCGACCGAGGATGTTACTCCGATAGGAAGTGTAGAAGAGGATGGGTGTGTTAAGTAAGAGATAATAAAACTGTCTACGGTTATTTGGCCAGGGATACCGAATCTTGGATCAAGGAGATTCATGATTATGATAGTATGCGGGGAGTCGGCGAGGTTCCCTTTTGAGAAAAGGGTCGGCTTGATACGAAATATCAACTAATATCCATTGATTAAAATACTTTGTACTTGCCACGGCATGGGTTGACATGAGATCCGAAACATGGCCGTCAAAAATCTCAGCCTGGGACAAATCCGTGCAGTCCGTGCAAATAGAAGAATATAAAGCAGGTCCGGAACGTTTGAAACCTCGCCAGCAGAATGCAGTGGCATTACAGCACTTTGCATTACGCAAGGCGCGCGCTAGATTTGCGCGGAAATATTGCTGAAAGTTGCAAACCTCGTAGCTTGCTCAATAATTGACAAATTGTCTTGTAACTTAATATACGTATTTTAATACTATATATTTAGTATATTATGATGTTATAATTCCAAAATTTTGTTGAAATAGTAGATAGAAGGACACAGAAGTCACCAGAAGTGACCAAACTCAGACTCAGACTCAAACTTGAATGACCGGCGGTGGTAGATTGCCAACACACAGATAGCGCTACAGTAAGTACATGTGGGTACATATGGGTCCAAACCACACACAACGAACAAATTTGACCTACAACATGTTTCCCAAAATTGCAGTCCACTTGAGCTTGCGAACCAATTCATGAGCCAACAAATGTGTCACTGCCAATGAGCTTGTAATATGTTGTTTTATATGTATCTAGGTAGTAAAAAATGACAGCACCTGGCTTTTGCTGTCTAAATACCAGCTGCAAACCTGTATGAGGGTAGTTGTATGCATTTACTCGGCAACCTCACTCACATTAACGCTGACCGCAAAAGCCAGGCGCTGTCATTTTTTACTACCTATATACATGTAAAACAACATATTACAAGCTCATTGGGAGTGACACATCTGTTGGCTCATGAATTGGTTCGCAAGTGTAATCCCGTCGTCAATTGGGATCACTGGCGGTCACACGAGTTGACAGGACCACGGTGTATTGTCCAGAACAAGACAGGATACAGGCAAGTGCAGCGTACGGTAAGGTAAGAGAAAGAAAACTACCTAGGCTTTATATGCGGTGATCACGTGGTAGAACAAAAGGAGTGGAACAAAGGAGTGGAACAAAGGAGTGGAACAAAGGGACAATGAGTAAGACTGGGCGCCAGGCTTACAGCAAGCTCAAATGGACTGCAATTCTGGGAAACATGCTGTAGGTCAAATTTTGGAGTTATAACATCATACTATACTATATATATAGTATTAAAATATGTATATGAAGTTACAAGACAATTTGTCAATTATTGAGCAAGCTACAAGGTTCGCAACTTTCAGCAATATTTCCGCGCAAATCTAGTGCGCGCCTTACGTAATGCAAAGCGCTGTAAGCTGGCACATATGTTGAGTATAATTGGTATATCTCTGGACTAGCAATAAATTATATCAGGTTTAATAGATAGATTTGACATTGGATTGAATGAACATATAATACACACATTCATTTTCAAAAATCACAGGTCATCATTATTACAATGGATTTCATAGGCTAGTACATTCTGAATGAGCAGAAAGCCTGGCATCACTCCAGAGGCTTCACACCATAAGAATTGGAATGGGCTATTGTGTTAGGATCCCCATCTTTTTGGATGCAGCTACATGTTTTGGACTTAATACCCTTTGTCATCCCACTGTCAGAACCCACACTCATGTTGTCACTGCTCATGGCACCCCTGACACTTGTTTCATTATAGTTTGTTCTTTTAGTTTCCATTCCATTTCACTTCCCCACCACCATCACTATTTACATGTCTCACTTACCACCTCAGACCCTTTTAATATTGTTTAGTATATTAGTCTCCCCACCTTGTCATTGATTCCTGATGATCTGTTTCCCTCTTCACTTCTTTGATCGGCCCTCCAGTCATCCATCTCATAGTAGTATATGTATAATCCTCTTCATGTATGCTACAGTTCTGGAGTTTGAAAATTGACTTAGGTTATCATCTACTAGTTCTCAACTCTTTCCCTCCCTTCTTGATACCCTCAAAAATGTTTCCAGCAAGCCACAAACTCTTACCTTAAGACTCTTAGTATTTTGGCCCACAAGTCAATTGAGTTAAGTGTTGTTCTCCACTTTTATTGTGTTATCCACTCCATTTGAAATACATACCAGAGCGGCCTAACAGTTTGTACAAGGTTGCAATACATAAGTTGAAGCCAAGCTCCACTATGTTTATAGAGGTGGACCTCCCAACTAGTATGATCTCTATCATCAGCCCCTGATTTGCTCATTTTGTATCATTGGCCCCCCAACTAGAGCCCTCCTCCCCTTTTCAACTTAGATCTTAACAGTATTTTCAAACTCAAGCCCATGAACTGTTACATTCTAACAATGGACCCTTCTGATACACAACAAGAAGCTCTGTAAAGAAGAATGTATAGTTGTTGAGCCAGCTGGGTTGGTAAACATCAAGATTATTGAGTGCCAGCTCAAACCAGTTCATGGTGGTGCCCTGCAGAAAGGATAAGGTGAATATTACCTTGCTTCTGTCAGTGGCAAATTTGTCAGGGCAGTCATTGAAGTTCAGGTTGCAATGCATAAGGAATGGCTGCAACTTCAAGGCATCAGTACCATGAAAAATGTTGGGTTCCTTAACCTTGGCACACCAGGTGGCCTTCCTGCAATTGTTTTCAAGGAAGGTGGTAAGCCCTTTGAGTGCTATCCTCAGACTAGGTTCAGGAATTACTACAGAACCATGAGAAGTGCCTGCCAAACTATTGCCAGAGTGGTGAGAACTGGGGTGTGAGCTGTGGTGTGAACTCAGAGGTCCACCACCTGGAAGGCCATGATAAGAAACTGGGGTATGAGCTGTGATAAGAGCTATGATGGGAACTCAGAGGTCTGCCACCAAAGCTGTGGTGAGAACTGGGAGGACCACTGCTGTAAGAGTTAGATGGGCTGCTGCTGGGATGGCTACTATGATGTGAACTGTTGTGGATTGTGTGGAGTGATGTGGGAGGTGGTGAGAAGTGCTGGAAAACACTTTCACCAGGACTTGGGGGAACTGGGAGAGGCCTAGGCAAGTATAAAAAGTAATCCTTCTGATGGCTCAAACTTAATTTTGGTCCCCACAATACTGTCAGTGACACCAAAACTACATTAGCCAACATTAAGATGAAAGACACCCAGCAGATCACCAAATATATCATCCAGTTTAACTCCCTTGCCACACTCATCAATTGGGACAACTCCACCTTACACCATAGATTTTACTCCAGCCTTCCATCTCATCTTAAGGATGATATTTGTCATGGTGATGGCAAATAAACTACACTCATTGACATGCACATGAAAGCTCAGCAATGCAATGCTTGTTACTGGGAAAGGAGCACAGAAATCAATCATGAAATATCTTTGGACCACCAAAACAAAGACAAATCCAGACAATCCACATTAAATAGAAATAACAAAATGGTGACCACTCCTCATGCACTGGTAGGGATCATGTTGGATTCCCCACTTGCCAGAGGTGATTTGATGTATAATCCTCCTTTAATCAATAGGGGAAAGCTTGGAAGGACATCCTCTGTTCAGGTTTTATTTGTCCATGTCCATCTATTAAAAATAGTATGAGTTGACTCTATTGCAATATACAATATACAAGAGTTTAATAAGCTTGTAATAAAAGTACTTGTGTCTCAATATCTTGTGTCAGTTAGTGTAGCACCTCCTGACAATATAGGTTGGATGCTCTGGGAGGTGTATAGTGGTTCTGACACACATTAACCTCCAAATACATGGTCCACAATTAGCATCTTCATATGAAAAGTTGCAATAATTGGTGGACTCCCCCTATAAAAAGGTGTGTTTCATCATCAAATTTAACACCATCTCCTGACCAATTCTACTTATTAGTAGACTTGCTAAGACCTATTATAGAGGCCACATTCCTATTGGAGAGTCCATTTTGGAGGAGAGAGATGGCCTATCCTCTTTCGAGAGGAGAAATAGTTGAAAAGTCACATATCAATTAGAACATTGAATATTCACATGATTTATTTTGGAATTTTTCAATTCCTCTAGTGGATGTTATGATAGAGTAAAATCAGTGAAAAGAGCAGGGGACAAAACTGTCCCAGTGATGGGTGATTTCTAAATATTCATTGAGACACCAATTTCCAACAATATTAGGTAAGACTTGGGAATATCAATGTTGGTATGCTAGGGCATCTGCTAGAGTATTTTCACCATTTTAGTAAATTAAGTTATACAACATTTAATAGGAATTATCAAAACATTGGGACAGTTTTGTCCCCTACTGTACATACATAATTCTTTTTTTGTGGTATAACCATGATCAAACACTATGTTTGATACATCAACACTGTGTTTATATCTGTTGATGCTCTCAAGTTATTCATCAAACAATCAAAAGTGTTCAACATTGGGACAATTTTGTGAGTCACTGTAAGCTCATCGCATTTGAACCTTACCTTCCAGATCACATGACCTTTTGACACATACACATACCCAACATGGTTCTTTGACACATACATGTAGCCAATGAACTTTATCACATTCCAGAGCCTCTTTGGGACTTTGACATAAAGGGAGGGTACTGTTAGGACCAGAAAACCTGCCAGGCTCCAGACCCCATCCTACTGTTAAAATTAAAGTGCAGGTATGCGTCAGTACGTCGTGGATGTGAACAAAAAGTGTTAGTATTACTAAGCAGCTATACAGTAGTTACCTATCTATTTACATAAGAATGCAAGATTACTAACTAAATATATACCATATTTCAACACAATCCCTTAATCGAAGCATTTGAACAAAGGCTCCCTAAGTGCGAACTATTGTAGTTGCATAGTACGCACCCATTGCATGTTCTGTAGGATTGCAAATTTCGACATTGTCACTACAATCCGCAACATTGGCATTGGCGGAATTTTTAGGGCTCGCATTGGCAGAGTTCTTAGGGCTTGGACATTCAGCCTGATAATGACCATGTCCCCCACAATTGAAACACGAAACATTCGGTGGGCGCTTGACTGTATGGCTGCAGGAAGTGGAAAAAGCTCGAGTTTCTGCATCGTTATTGATAATAGATAAAGTACGAGTGCTGAGCTGGCACGACTCCTCGTTGAGTAGCCGATTTATGACATATTCAAGGGTAAGTTGGTCAGGTGGAATGGAATCCAAGCTTACAGTGAACTTGTCATATGATACATTGAGGCTATTGGTAAGCACTAGTATCATCTCTTCTTCTTCACGGGCTTTGAGCCAATGACAGAGAGTGGTATCCACGTTGGCTGATGAAGGGCTGGTTGCATAGCTGAGGCGCTGTGAGGCATGCTTCACAGCAGCGATCCATTGTTGCATGCTCTGCGTGTCCCCTTTTTTCATGGTCAGGAAGTGGCGGCGAAGGGCGAGGCGAGATGCAAATCCACGGGCAACATGAACTTGGCGCAAATTTTCCCAAGATATAATGGGATCGTTCTCATGAAAATAGGGTATTTGTCCTGGTTCGATGCCGAGAATGAGTTCTGACTGTGTGAGTTGTTGCCTTTTAATGAACACGTGAACCAGTTTTGAGGAGGGTAAACCGGGTGGTCGAGCTTCCATACCATTGACGATGTCCCACACGTCCTTGCGAGTGAGGAGGGCTTTCATATAAACACACCATGTGCTATAATTTTCCTCCCCTAGTTTTTGAAAGTGATCCTTGTTTCCCATTTTGGTTTCAGATAAGTGGGCGGTGTCGATTTAGAATAGTGGAGAAATGAAAATAATGGAAAATGTGGCTGAAAAAAGAAGTTGTGGAGCCCTTCCCACGAGGATCTACGAACTGCAGAGTTTGATGTACTGCCCCAGAGCCCTTCCTGTGCGAGTACTGCAACTTCTAAGCCCTTTAATACGGCCGCTCACTCCCGCAAGTTCACTGTATCGCTCCGGAGCCCTTCCCATGCGAATACTGCGGCTTCTATGCCCTTCTATATGGCCACCTAAAAGGATACGATGAGTAACTACTCAAAGGAATGAAAATGCGTGGCAACGAATCCGAACGATAAGTCTGCGGGGCCGATAACCTGTTAAAATTAAAGCGCAGGTATGCGTCAGTACATCGTGGATGTGAACAAAAAGTGTTAGTATTACTAAGCAGCTATACAGTAGTTACCTATCTATTTACATAAGAATGCAAGATTCCTAACTAAATATATACCATATTTCAACACCTACATGCACCCAACTTGCTATACCAAATTACAGCTAGACTGGATAACCCACCATGACCTGGACATCAAGCCTGTCTACACCTGACCCTCTGTGTCTCATGCATCAGTCACTGGACCTGCTGAGACCCGTGCACATCAAAGCCTGTCTATGGCTGACCCCGCTCCACACACCAGTCACTGGGCTCCACCCGGATAACCCAACAGCTCTCTAACTGAGCCCCATTCCCATTATGGTCAAATGACCTGTCATGTTTTGGACTCTGCCTCCATTCTGTTCCATTCCTAATACCTAGTTTGGTGTTTACTTGCCTTGTTTAATGATTACTTGTTTAGGATTTCATTATTACTGGATTTGGTATAACATACATTCCACAGTCTATATACATAGTCTGGCAAATGTTGTACATACAATCCCAGTCAGAAAATCAGCTTAGATCCCCCCAGTAATCTCAGTATGTTTTCCACTCTATTCCTCTCTTTGAAACACACCACTATTTACCTCATTGGAGCCTACAGGCTCCAACTTATCTATCACTCGACCTCTGACCCATCACCACCCGATCCCTCGACCTCCATGGGTTTCCCACAATTGACCCCCCCGACCTCTCGACCCACCAACTATTCCCAGACTCCCCAGGATTCCATCCACCTGTCTGAAATTGGATGCCACAATCTCACAAGGGTGCGGCCTATAAGCTGAAGCCAAGTCCTACCAGATTATCTGTGGGTTTCTCCAGAAACCCTCCACTTAGCTGCCCTGTACACACTGTAACACATGATACTCCTGCCACATTTTCCACAGACTCCTGAAAAGTTAACTACACACTCTCTTAATTCTCAGGATCCATGTTGAAATGGTTCAAACTGGCTTTTAGCAGACTTACTGAGGAAGAGCCAACCTTGATTTGAAGTTTGGAATGTGTTTGTTGAAGAACTGGAAATGAATTTTGGCCCATATGACCTCACCAGAGAAGCCAAGAATAGCCTCACTAATCTTTGCATGAAGGACAACTAGCATATCACAGTATATAGTCCAATTCAACAATCTTGCAGTGCATTGTCAATGGGGAAATTCCACACTCTGCCATCAGTTTTACTCTATTTTGCCTTCCTGCCTCAAGGATGAAGTCTCAAAAGGTGAGGATGGCAAACCCAAGACACTTTCCCAGATGCACCTCAAAGCTTAAAATGCAGATGCATACTATTGGGAACATCAAGCAGAAGTTGCCTGCAACTCCTGTGGACAAATCAAATAAGTCCACAACAAACAAAACAACCAACAATAACCCATCTACCAGCAATTCAAGCTCCACACAATCTGATTGGAAGAATGAGAAGAAGTCTTCCAATAACAACAACTCTGGCAATACTGACAAAGGTCAGCAAACTGGACAATCAATCAGAAAACCTGACCTTACAGGGAAACTTGGACCTGATGGCAAACTGACCCCACAAGAAAGACAGTGTTAGCATTTTGCAGGTTTGTAAAATGTTTGACTCAGTTTGGGTACAAAGAATGTGTTGCAAATGTATGAAGTGTATAGTACAAGTACCTAGTTTAAGTACCTACGACCAGTAATACCATACCTGGTTACCCATCAATCACATGCTACATTGTTTGCAAACCCAAAAAATCTAATACTCCTTCTTGAACAATGTAGTCTGAGTCCAGTTCAACACTTTTCAGCAAGGTGCACACAAGTTCAAGTTCAAGTTCAATGCAGCACATGCTTTTCAATGAGGCATGGCCAACAATTCAACTCAGTTCAGTGCATGCTGTTCAACAAGGCAATGGTTTGGGTTGGGTTCGATGCATGCTGTTCAACAAGGTGTGGCTGGCAGTTTGGGTCAGGTTTGATGCACACTGTTTAACAAGGCATGGCTGACAGTTCAGTTCGATGTGTGACACTTTTCAAAGAGATGTGGTTAAGGATCAGTGTGCAACACTTTTCAACAAAGTGTCCACAGGTTCAGGTTTGGTGTGTGGTGCTTTTCAATGAGGCATTGCAGTGGTGTAATGGATTTGGCTATTTACTCTCTCAAATAGTTAACAAATGTTGACACAGCAAGGGATTCAAGAAATAAACAAATAAAGGTCCAGTAATTTAAATACTGATAGATTAATTAGCTGCATAAATTTAAACAACTAAAGTCAATATTTGTTTGGTCTCTTGACAAATTCAGATGAACTTGTAGTGACATGCTCTACAAAAGTTAAGGTCTCCTTGAGAATAAAGGTTTGGGAGCTGAATGTATGCACAATAAGTCAGTGGAAACTCATAAGCCTTCTCTTTCTTGTAGCCTTTTAGTTCACTATTTATAAAGATTTAACAAGCTGTTAAATAATTTATAAATAGAGAGATTGTCTGAGAGTTGAATATCCAAGCGTTTGTTTAAAGATTGATTAGCTGTGCTGTTAATGTGGGCTCTTGAATAACCTAAATGGGCAGGGATTTCAGTAATAAGAATTTAGATTTACTTACAGCTGTTCCGAGTACCGATGGCGGTGTTCAAAATTTAAAAAAAAGTTCCACTTTTGACCTGCAGACAAATTGTGCTATATGTCAGGAATGAGACCCAATTAAGACACAGTATTTTGGGGTGTATATGATATAGTAGAGATCTATATATTTATGTATATATTTGGCCTTATGACATCCTATTTAATATTCAGTGAGATATCAGTGCAATGGTTCCCCTGCATTCAATTATTCATATATTTGCATATAGGTTGGTTGAACTAATACAATCTATTGTATGAGAATATTACCTGAGTTGTGAGGCTTAATACCACCTTTTGAATAAGTTGTGCTGCTTACTGTATGCACCCTTGTTCAGGGGGCAGAGCCCACAGTGGGCAGTAGGGCAGGTTGTGAAGTGACTGCCCCACAATGTAGCAAGAATTCACAGGCTTGTACCATATGAAAGATATCTTGAAGCAACTCTGAAATACAAAGGCTATCCGTGCTCCTTACCTGCCGCGCCTTTCTAGAGACGCATAGACTCTTCAGATCAATCGATGCAACCGATCCCAATGTAACCGAAACCAGAGAGAGGTTCATTCGAGGCAAATATTCAATCAAAAACACAATTTTCATTCCATTTTCGCCAGATGCATCTCAAACCTCAGAATCTCAGACTAGCACAATCGACGCCAGAATAATCAAAAATGAGGATTCGGTCACAATTTCAGTTGCAAACATTCCCATCGACATTTTCATTCTCGTCATCGGGAGAGACCCCAGACCTTGGCTTGAGTACCGCGACGCTTTCCAGTACTCGTGATGTCGGCGCAATAGTGGTCTGTAATGAGTTTCCTAGTAAATCATATACTACTCACAGTGCTGTTATGTAATGTTTCTGTGTAGGCCGACTCTACAGTTCTCGATCCAAATCGATCGCGGGACACTGCAGAGCTATTCATGTTTGAAAACCCGATGAAGGTCAATGGTTCGAGTTCAAGCGAGTTCCAGACTGCTCATGAGGCGAGTCATAGTACCGATGTAACAGGTGGCTCTTTGTTTCCAACTGAAGAATCCACGGTTCAGTGAGATAAATGAGCATTGGTCGATTTAGATACTCTTGAATTTGATGCATGTATGATGTTTCTATGAGGATAAGTGGGTCAAAAATAGTTCGTTAATATATAACACATTGATCTCCGCAACTAAGGACAGCCCACAGCGATAAAGCAGGTGGAGACTTTTCACTACCTGTTGCAAAACAATCTAAGCATCTCATGGATTTTCCATCTCAGAATATGTAGCAAACCGCTGAAAATGACTCTACCTTATCGTTGAAATATAACAATGTATAGCACATGCGTCATAAATAGATTTGGATGTTCGCTTGCTAGTCAGTCACAAGACCGATTGTGTGGATAGCATATTATAAGCAACTTTTTCTGACCGTGACAATAGTATTTACAGTAGTGTTTTTCTCTTCTTATAGAAAGGGATGATGGAAACGACGGAAGGGATAAGCAAAACTGTGCATCCGGGCTCACAAGCATAAGTGGTGGGTTCTTGTTCCTTCCTACCAGGATATACATGATTCCCATTGACCTACAACACCTTATTAGAACGGGGCCTAAAGGTCGTTTCAATCCACTTCAATCTCTCCATAGTCATGGCCACATCCCTGACATCCGGTTCAAATCCTTCACCAAATTGGTTAAGTATCAGTCCTATCAGCATGGCATCGACAATATAGTCTGTGAACGCTTGGACGCGACTTGGCAGTGAGGTAGTAAAACCATCCCAAAATGCTTTTGCCATGGGTTTCGTCTTCCCCGAAGGATAGTCCACCCGCTGTCTATTTGTCACTGAAAGGTGTCTGATGCACCAAGCGTTCATGCCGATTGGTAGAAGCTGCGCCAGCTCCCAATCAATAAAACCCACAATTTCAGCTTTGTCGTCCAAAATAACGTTCATTGTGTTGACATCTGTGTGGCTGAGGGCGAGCGGTAATGTTTTTAGGTGCCCTGCAAGTGGAACAATTTCGTGAATGCGGCTTCTCAGTTCCTCCGGCATGTCAGATTTGGTAACGATTTTGTGAAGACGAGGGATGATATAGCGATCAACAATTGCTGAGGAATCCAGGTCCAATATGCACTGAGCGAGGAGAGAGCCCATTTGGCGCGCAATCTTAGCGTTGTTGAGGATAGACAGCTTATCCTCTTTGAGGGCCCAAACAGTGCCAGGGATAAAGCGAGACACATAGGCAAATTCAGCCTTCGTCACGGCGCCAAAACAGATAGGAACCACGTCCCCGAGAAGGCTGTTGGCCAGGACGGTCTTAGTTGTATCGATTTCGTTGTCTTTTAATTGCACGACAACCTAGACTATATCAACATTAAGCGTTTCCCACCCAGTAAAAAGCCCACCTCTGTTCCATCTGAGAGAGTGACGACGGCAGATTTACTGAACATGCCTTGCCACTCGCACATTCTAGAGGTGACAGGCTTAGTATCGCAATGCGATAGCGCCACAGCGTTGACTTCGGCCAGGACCTGGCTATCGTTTTCGAACTCTGCGAGACGTGACTTCGCCATCGTGCAGGTAGGTCAGAACGTTGTGGCGAGTGCAATGTGGGGTTGGCACTGTTTGAACATTCCCACACCCAAGTTCGGTTCAAGCCAGCCCCGCCAAGCGGACATCCAAATCTAGTGTGGGTGCATTAGGTTCTGCCCTTTGCCCAGGTTATTTTTAGCTTGTGAGTACACTTAGGCGAGGAAGCAACTTTACCTCAATGGCAGAATTGCTTTCACGCCCCCCAAAAATGCTTCCACGCGGGCACAATTGCTTCTGCACTGCCAAAAATACTCCCATGCAGAAATGCTTCCGTGCTGATGAATCATGGGTTGGCACTAAATGATACCAAAAAAGGACAAAAAAGATACGGTGGCCGGACCATGGCATATATAGAGGATGCAGGATACAGTAGAGTAGATAAGTGGTTTTGTTGTACACTTAAATCTCCCCAAGCTTAAAGCCTCAAACACCTGAAATCTCGAGTTGTTGTCGCGTAAATCTGCATATGTTTGCCTGCGCGCTGTTACTAAGTTGACCACAGAAGTATGATCCCAACGACCCGCTATAATTCCCTGCCCAATGTCCAAGAGGCACATGAACTGTCGCTGGATTTCATCCCTGCACGCAACCAGCTACTCAGCATCATCGATCGCTTTGGACTCAACAATGAGTTCGGTGTCCGCCTTATTCACAAACACTTCGACCTTATGGACGGGGAGGTCATGGTCTTCCGCCATGTGATGGTAAAGGATGTATGCGAGGCAGTGGTCATGGGGCCACTTCCTATCGGCGAGGCAGGTGTCATTGAAGGCAAGAATTTCCTCATCGACATCAACTCTAGGGCTTTAGTCCCCTACGAGTTCACTACCAATGGCGGATGTGACCCGTCCAAGTACCCTGATTTGGTGCACGCACTCCTCGAGGCCGATGTGGAATCTGACGCTCTGCATGTATTCGGTCTTATTGCGAAGCCTAAACAGCTCACCGAAGCCTACACGGAGTTCGAGTTACCGGCACTCAAGAGCACCATCATGGTGCCTGCACGTATGATCCCTGTCGATGTCAATGATGGCGAGGTTGAGATTTCCACCAACTGGATTGGAGGCGACCCCAAGCCGGAACCAGTTGACGGTTGTACCATAACTCGCAGTAATAAACATCACGGGCTGAACTGTAGGGCAACTAGGAATAGTCATCAGAGCAGGCCTTTGGGGGGCTTCGAAAGCCCAGAGTTGGAGGCGGTTGTTAAGCATGTGATCGCAGTTATGTGAAACCCTTTGACTTAAAAATCGGTTTCTGAGACAAATTTATATATGTCACAAAAATAGAAAACCTCCGCTCAGACCTAAGCAGGCCTGAGCAGGTCAGTCAGATGCTCAGATTTGCCGACTGACGGATCAGGCCTGATTCCGTGGAAGACTTGGACATGGCCTGTCCAGGCTAGTCAGGTGACCTGCTTAGGCCTGAACAGGTCACGTGGCCTGAACAGGCCTGTTCAGGCTTGGACAGGTCATGTCAACTAAATAAAAATAAAAAAGGGTGGAGCAGGTCAAACAACCTGACAGGACCGACCACACAACTCCCTCCCCTCTTATGTTTGTCCCAGCTTTAATTAAATCTTTGATTACTAGCTCTCATTGTGGCCGATGATTAGGCGCCCAAGAGGTACACGGAGCAAATGATCTTTAATTAATTTACACAAAACACGAATCGAACACATGACCAACAAATAGCTTACATACTCACAATGATACAATATTACAACTAGACTATAAGACCTTTATAAGTAAACATCTTGCATGGTCTAGATAACTACCAACAATTTCTCCACTTAATATAAAACAATATCAGCTTCATTCTATGGTCACTTTTGACTTATCTACCTGAGCTCTATGTATATAAATATGATAGATAGATAGATATGTTCCATTTTTATAGTAGCGTCAGGTGGCTACTCCGGTACCTAATATTCAATTACATACAATGAAAAAGGACACTCGGTTATTTTGGCTTTTGCTGATAGCTGAATGACATTTATTACTTAAATACGGTCCACGTAGCAAATACTTGAATGGAAAATCGTCAGAGCCCACCCTTAAATCTTTCTTGATGACATCACAATCTCGAATCAAATATCTCACTTGAATATCTCTGGTTAATCTTTGTTTGTACGAACACGACGATTGAATTGCCAGCACAGCATTTTGCATTGTTCAACCTGCAACTGTTGGCTCACAGACACCCGACGCCACTGAAAAATTGACCGGGATTCTACCACCATGCATAATCATGGTAGATCACTTGAGGTGGTGGAGTATTTTTCCAGTGTATACACGTGTGAAAATACCCCCCGGGGGTCCTTCCATGCCAATAGGATGGGGAACCCTGTGATGGCCATCTTGGCATATTAGTTCATACTCTGGCAGATTATATGCAACACTTGAGACGAGGATATGCCGAATTTGGAGAAAAGAAGTCAGTATGAAGTTCCATCATCAAATCGTAAATTCGAAAGATGCCCACCTAGATTTTGGCACAAGGTACACGCACTGTGATATACAAATCGTGATTACCACTATATCAACCCTAGCTCCCCCCATCTCATTCTCCAACGCTTTGGCCCAGTTGGACACTCCATCCATAGTCCTGTAAAGTATCTTGTTAAGACGTCCGATCTCTCCATCCACGGTTGCGCCGTCTGGTAATTGGAGGTAGACCCTGGCTCCAAACCACTCCATCGAATCCAAAATCCAAGGTAGCCAATGCGAGCCTTCTGAAAACACCCTTGGACGGCGAATAGGCACACATGTAATGCATCCCATCCCTCACCCGCCATGATAAGGGAAAATCGCACATCAACGCCATGGTCGACAATCCACCGAAACCGACCAGCCGTTCCGTTCCATCTCAACAACACCTCTCACCGTCCGGTCCATTCACCCACCCAACCCTCACCTCCCCTATCCATACCTATCCCACAACCCCACCGCACAACCCCACTGCACAACCCACAACCGCACAACCCCTTACCTACAACAAAACACGTCCGAAAATCCGCCGCGTCTCCCCCGCTCCTCCTCACCCCCATCCTGGATCGGCATCCCACTCCCATGCCCATGCCCAGTCCCAACGCCACTACCCATAACACCCGCGCCGCCATCACTGCCATAATAGCCCCGCATTTGTCGCGTCTGTAGCGGAGGCTGTGTCTGTGCCTGCCCATATTGAGGTGTCGGGATCGATGTGTAGGGGGATGAAGAGCGCGGGTGTTGGAGGAGGGAGGGCTGCACTTGCACTTGCGCGTAGGGGTGCGTGTTAGTGGCGTTCATGTTAGGATTGGGCGTGGCGGGGTGGGAGGGCATACCCATTCCGGGATTGAGGGGGGATGGCAATGTTGGATAATCCAGCAGCAGCGGGTTGAACACTGAGGGAATCACGCGGCGGTTAGTTCAAAGGTGAGGATCGAGAAAATAATTTCACCTATTAGCTGTGCGTCTTTTGCCAGGTGATGCAGTCGTTGTTGGGGGCGTAGGCATCAGCGTTGGTTGGTCACGATCGCGTTCCCTCTCCCTTTCCCGCTCACGTTCCCTTTCGCGTTCGCGCTGCTCTCGATGGGCGCGATGCCGTCGCTCCCGCTCGCGTTCACGGTCTTTATCGCGGCCTGCTCCGCCCGTTCCTCCTGTTGCGTGGGCTTGTGCCAATAGGGCCGAGCTCTACAAAGAAAAGTACACGATATCATTAGCGTCCAAGTCTATTGCCTCGAATAAAATCAACGAAGCAGAATCCACGCACACTACCAGCTTCCCACCCTTTTCCGCGATTCAACAACATCCAACCAAAGACCCCATCGTCGACGTCACTGTTGAACTTAAGGACTTTGGAGAAGAGTTCGCGGAGAAAGTCGTAGTCAGGCTGTTCTTCGAAGCCGAGCTTGCGGACATAGTTCATGTAAATTGCAAATTCGCCTACGAGAGGAGCAGAGAATGGATCAATGTTTGTTTTTTCACGAGTAGTGAACAGGAGATAAGTGGATGACTCATGAAGAAAGGGGTGTGATGCCAGGGGTTTAGGATGACACCGATATCACGAAGGCAGCGAAGATTAATGAGCCTATAACTTACCTGTGAAGCCCTCACAAAGCTCTGCAATCGGTGTCGTTTGCTTCTTTTCCCCAATTTTCTCGTACTTCTGCTTGTTGGTCTGTGCCTTGAGACCTTGCCATGGAAGACCGCCGCGGAGGAAGTACATGAACACATGGCCGAGTCCCTCCAAGTCGTCGCGGCGTGATTGTTCTAGGGTTAGGGTAATGGGTTTGAGCTGCTATGGCGAATACATTCGAAAACTTACCTCGACCGAGATGGGTGTTTATACTCATGTATCGGGCCGTGCCTGAGAGGCTCTTCCGTTCTCGGCTCGGTAGGGAATGTGTTGCCTTGTCTTTGGATCGCGGTAGTGTAAAGCCATGCCAAAGTCTAGAGAAAAACGTTAGATGCGGAGACAGACGGTCAAAGTTAAGGTGCTCACCGATCACGTAGATAGTATTTGCATTCTTCGTCCCCGGCGCACCGATGAGAAAGTTGTCGGGTTTTATGTCACGATATATAAGGCTCTTGTCGCGTATAGCTTGTACCCGCGTTAGCTGTTAACCGTATAATATGAGCACATATCCTCAAAATATACACAGTTAAATACACACCATCTGCCGCGCTAACATGCAAACACACTTGACGCTAAACTTGCGCCCGCACATGTCGAAAAGATCTTCAAGATTTGGGCCGAAGAGGTCGATGACGAGGACATTATGGAGGCCTTCTTGACCAAAATGATGGACCTGGGGGATTCCGGGTGTACCAGCGAGGGTCCGATATAGGTAATTGCCTGTGGATGGGAATTCAAGTAAGCCGCTACATAGTCGATCTGCCATGCCTCCATGTCCATGGCAGCCGCTATGGCGAGGTTCATATGTAGTGACACATACCTGACTACAGACACATGTTTTGAAGAAATCAACTCCGGGAATTTGCGTGAAGTTCCTTGCGACCAGGCGTGCTTTTTGTGCGACTAGATTACCGTCCCCATTATACTTGTTGGCAAAAGTCCAGCGTGTTTGGATTAAACGAGCACCAGCGGGGGGATCAATAATGTCCTAAACATTGCATTCGTTCATCACTGTGAGCTCCTTTGCAATTGGACCAGCCCAGATGTTGGGACGTGTTATGACGTTGGAGTATGAGTTAGGGAGCCAGTAGTTCTGTGGATCACATCAGTACAATAAATTGTCAGGTGGAGAACTCACCGCCCATCTTTTCGATCGACACTTTGTGGATGAGTCAACATCTCTATCTGCGATATAAAAATAAAGCCAGGGATCGAAGAAGCTCAAATACAAATGCGCAATCGCCACCTTTAGACGATTGTTTGGAAGCACCTGGATCCCCGGCCATGCCCCTGAACATAAATCTCGTATGGCCCACAGTGGAAAACCAATCGCTGCAGGTTTGCCATGACCATGACCGCTCCACTCTTGATGAGGGCCCAATAGCAGAAGGGGCGAACGATTTATCTTTCTTGCACTTGGTTGTCTGATCGCGAAATTGGTTGGGTCTTGAAGCCGCATAGTTTGTGTAATAAAACTTCTAGAAAGAATTATTAAAAAATGCAGTACGCTGCAATGCACACACATACCGTGTTAAGTTAACCCCAGTCCCTGCAGCAATGGCTTCCTTCACTACCCGTGGTCCTTGTTGGCTTGTGGGATCCTGAGCCATTTGGTCAAGAACGAGTTGCCGCTTCATGGTATTCGGGAGACTCTTCATTGTAGCGCCGCTGCCTTGTAATCCAAGCTGCCTGCAACGGCGAGCAATAGTGGCTTCGCTAATAAAAGAAAAAAGTGAGGTTGAATGTCTAGAGAGCGATGAGTCGTACCTCATCTGGATCCCATGCTTTGCAAGAAGTAGCTTGCTGAGTACCATACGGTTGGTAATGCCACGTCGGTGGTATTCAATGAGAAGTTGCTTTATGTTTTCGTCTTTAGAAGGCGCTATGAATGGTTATTCGAAAACCGGTTAACAATAATTATATGAGACAGTGGAAGATTACTCACGGCAGTGCTTGTATTGATCGGTCCCTGAAGGATTCCGATACTGCATATTTAGCTAATGCTACCATCCTTTTATTTTGTCTCGTCCTTCACAACACCTCAAGAGGAAACGGTTGTAGTTTCAGTATCCCGTTTTGTAGCCCGCTCGGTCAAATGCCATTCCTAAGCCATCAGCATTGACTTCACGTTTACTGGCTTGCTGTAGCCGTGTCACACTGACCTCGGTCTGTTTCGCATAGGCAAGTGGTGCAAAGGGTGCAGGTGGAGTATGCGACAGTGGGCAGCGGCGGCAATGATAGTGGGCAGCAGCGGAGGTGATAGTGGAGGGAATGACGGTAATATTGGGTGGCCGGCAGCGAAAGATGACAGTGATAGAAGGCGGCCGCAATGTTGATGTCGACAATTGTCAACGAGAATTCTAAGTGTGAAACTATCCATTATGTAATGAGTTCGGATTTGGCGAGTTGATGGGTGACATTTGCATTTAACTCATTGCTGTCAAAATCTAGACCTGATACAATTGGGACACTGTACTCGCCCTTGAAGATTTGGGATAGAGCCTGCGTCTAAATGAATAAACTTTAATATGAGAAACCGAGAAAGTGAACGGTAATATCAATTGCAACCTACATAAAAAAGAACAGTCGCAGATGCTGAAAGCATTTTGTGAGATGGGAGAGGAAGAAACAAAGACAAGGGAAAAATAGAGAGAGATGGTCATGTCAATGTGACATTGATTCGGCAAGAGACCTATGATCACTATGTCACACCACAATTTGCGAGTCGATGCCGAGTTGATGTCTTATGTAATGTGTCACAACTTGCCAAGGCTAGCCGGGCATCTGTGCAGACCCCGATCAGGCTGCGCGATCCTGGGCAGGTCCGTGCAGAGCCCGGCCGGCCTGATATCTTGGTTGCACCAGGCACGACCAGTCTGCTGGGCGCCTGTTCAGACCCTGGGCAGCCGGGATCAGGCAAACCGGCACCTAGTCGGGCCGACAGGCCTGATTAGGATTTTCGGATTTTTCCGACATTACAAGATGGCCTAGTTGTACAGTACTATAGTTATGGAAATCAAAGGCCGCAATTTAAATGAGCAAATTTTTGTTGATTGTCTTAGTTTTCAGAAAAGGAACACCAATCAATTACAGGTTCAGGACGAAGGGGCAACTCAACAATCCCAAAGCGGACGCGAGCCCTGATGCTCACAATCTCTCGTTATCCAAATTCAAATGCACACCCTCAAGCATGAAGGACTCGCGGTGACCATCTCACAAAAAAAATCTATACCGTCCAAGCCTTGCCACAGCCGGAACTTCCTCACTGCAACTCCATCATGATGCGCTACAGCTCTCCAAGACCTGTAACTGTACATTTTAGTAACCCTCTTTTGACAGTGAAAGGCGACTTAACTTACCAGGGAAATGAACAGTAACAGTGGCTTTTTCTGCATCGGAAAACAAGAAAGTCCCTTCCGTTATCATTTGGCCGCGATTGAAACGCCTCCACTCAGAAGTCGGAGATAAAAAAACAATATTATTATCTGTATCATCTATGGTGAAAGTTTTACTGAAGTTGTCCTGGGAAGAAGTAGATAGAGAATGTTGCAAGTCGGTTACGGCTGGCTTGGAATGAAGTAGTGGACAAATAATGTGGTGTTAGATTGTGTAATACTAGCACTACTTTCCTAGGGTTGGATGGTGTAATGGTTAACACCTCTGTTATGTAAGCAGAAGCCCTGGGTTCAATTCCCAGTCTGGCCATTCATTTTCTACACTTTTAACATGTGGAAACAGAAGTGGATCTTCATTTTTTTTGTTTTCTTTGAAAATGCACAATAAGGGTGGATGGCGCCGAGAAATAGGTGCCTTCTATTTGGGGTGGCGCCGTCTGAGTTTGAAAACCTAACTAGGTAACAGTCTTGCACACAAGGGAAACATGGCCACAATAATTCCTAAAGTAGATTTTACTGAAATGTATGATAATTTGTCTTAATGTAGTGGATGGCCAACCCAGAAAACAAAAAGGCCTCCTGTTCCCTGAGGTGCATTTTATTATTTTATTATATTTATTATGGGACCTCATATAGAGTGCAGACCAAGGGGACTGATGTCTGCAGCCATAGGACTCTGAAAGCACCGCATCCCGTCTGATCTGCGCAGTCAACCAGAGTACCGTCCTGTTAGTACTACGGTGGGGGATTACACAAGAATCTATGTGCTGCAGTCAAAAATACTTTTATTTTTATTTTTTACAAGTTGCATAACCAGAATACCACTGTTAGTACTATAAAATTCTGACTGTGATTGGGTTATCTGTTGAAGTTTTGGCCGTTCAGCAATAATTTCACTGTGATGACAAACGCTTTTTTCTTCGCGTCCACCGTACTGGCGTATACTCCCTCCTGCGTCAACATTGACTTCCAAGGCATATTTATTAGCAAAGAGCAATATCCAAAGAAATAATATCCAGGACTTGCTTTGCACTCTCAGAGAGATGTAGATTGAGAGCTTAAATACTAGGTTGGTGTAAGCCTGGCCACCTTACCACATACGTCATCACCAACGTCTCCCATCAACCACTCATTGTTCCGCCACTTGGTAGCACCCTTGTGCCTTATCATGCGGTCATCATCACCAACCTCTCCCATCAGCCACTTGATCCGCCACTTTATTGTTAAGTAGCACCCCTGTGCTTGATCATGCAGTTCCTTGTTCTTCCACCCCATTCACCTTGACTCTATATAAAAAACCCCATATCCTATAGTGATAGGATATCTTTTCTTTGACCATACAATCCTTTCCCACCCTTCCCTAGGGAGCCTCACATTCATCTTGTATCATACTGCTACTAAAATAAAGAAAACTTAGTCCTGTCCGTGTTGACCAAGTGAGGCTGATAACGACAGCCTTTCAGTTGGTGAAGTTCAGGAAGTTATACCTGTGGTATTTGCTTGATTAATTCCTCTCCTATTCTGTGTTAGTTATGTGAGAAAGTTCGTAGAGAAACACTTCACCTCTATTTGGAACAGTCCAAGTTCCTGATAATGATGGGGATTCTTGTCGAGATGGAATGCAAAGGTATGCCATAATCTACTCGTAAAGTCAATGCCAGGTTATATCCCTCTTCTCTTTGAATCAATTTATTTCCCCTTACGCTTGCTACAGTGCTCGTTACTGTCAGTGCCTCCACGAACCTCGAAGGAGAAAATACTATCAGAGGATTGATATCACAGATACCCTTTATGGAAGGAAACAAACTGACCTCACCTTCTGTGATGGATAGAGACCATACTGATACAAATTATATTTTCAGACAGAAGGTTTTTAGGTCACATAAACGGTCAATGGTATTTAAGGCATCTCAACTCAGAAGCTCTATTGACGCAGGACTTAGGTATCGACAATAATATTATCCATGCAGTCCAGGTGAGCCATTCGAGCTCGGGGCCAGGATTGGCGTCAAGTTTTTCAGTGCGAATATATAACTTTTATTCTACGAATTCAGCCTATGTGAAAACGAAAATAGGAGACCTTCGGTCAGGGTATATATATTTCTATCAACCGTTCATTCAGATGGAATGAGGAGGAACAGCATAAAGCTCAAGGCTAGGGAATGTAAATAACCGGCAGATATTGTGAGTGACCGTGGAGATGAAAAGACAGTATGGGGATATGATATCTGGGACTCATTGTGAGGGTCGTTTGAACCATCTGCTCAAATGCTTACCATCTCGACGGTCATTGTTGCTGGTATTTACTTTCTCTACCTCTGTTTTCCTAGGGTGGCAGCCTCGGTGAAGCCTGCAGCAGGTTGGCCACCACGTGTGCCAGCAGTGAGCTGACATCGTGGCGATACTTCTATGCTGTGTACTACTCTATAAACCGACTCGCTGGCAGATTCATCTGACCATTCCAATTTTCCATTAAGAGGAACTGAGACTGTTTGTATTAGTATCTCATTGACTGGCTGTAACCTTGTTCATTGTTCACATCTTCCATTCAAAGATCGCGGATACTGTTGCCACACGATCACATTGGCAATATCACAATATCACAATCTCCCATCTCGCACTACATAAAGTGGTACCTATTTGAACAATTAAATATGTGTTAAAGGTGAGATTTAGAGCCACTCTGAGTGAGTCGACTCACATCAGCGCGGATAATATCCGGAGAAAGTAGCCATCTAATGTTCCTCTGCGTGATCACCCCTGAGATTGATATATATTAAACATCCTGCTATTCACAGGCACAATTAACTTATTTGCAGTGAACTCCTTTGCTCGACACATAGGTTCACCTAGCCTTTCCACAAATTTTATGAAGTGATACATGTTATATCCCTCATTCAGGAGATGAGAGCCAGTGAAGCCCTGGACACTAATCCGCCGTTTTTTCTCCCACAGCATTAAGAAAACAATCGGAAATGGCTGCTAAACACAAACTGAGATGATTATTGGCACTTCGGGTAACCATACCATGCGATGTGAGCGCCAAAACATGCGTTGCTTCTGCGATGATAATAGGCGATCCGATAATAATCCTTTCAATACATTCTGAAGCCCATACTGGATGCCACTCCGTGAAGATCCAGCGTATATCTGTGAGCGGACAGCATTGAGATTTGGAAGTGGCATTTACTTGTTGTATTTATAGTCGACTATCCTTTACACCCTAAACTTCTCCAGATTCTGATGGTCCTCAGTCTCGAATGCAGTATGAACTGATGAACTATGCGATGACTAGCCTTGATTAAGACGTCACTGAAGACCAGGTTTTTAATAAACTATCCACGTCATGTTACTGGTGTGGTGTGGAGGAAGGCTGTTGTTGAATGGAAGGCTCAATCCGATGACTTGGATTTGACGATTCCAAACTGGGAGTGTATGCTTGTGATCAAAGTTTGATATGGCAGGCAGCCACATCCGTTTATCAGCCTTGTCGCACGGGTGTTCGACTTGCATTATTGAGTATTTATTGTTATCACTATCTTGTTTGACAATTAACCCACAATATATCTTGTAAACCAGAGCTGTAGTATAACAATCCAAGTTCATGTCGGTGGCTGACGCAGTGTGGCGGTGCGCTTCACCATTTAATTAAATCAGAACAAAGAAAAACAAAGGGAAGGCTGTTCTACTTACCTGGCAAATACCTCACTTCCCTCCTCCTTCCTATCTCTAGCCGGTCGTATTGATAATAAGGGTTACCAGCAGTAGACCGCTTCCGAAATGGGCGGGAAGCTTGAATTTGAGTTTGTTGATGGGGATAAGCGTATATAACCTCAAACCAACTGTCATTTATTCTTCCCGTTTTTCCTTCACCACAGACTCGTCACCTGCAACTTAGAATCAACAGTTCTTCTCAATTTCACAATAATGTACGCTCTATTTAACGACATTTCGTGTTTTCTTCATGTGATATTTCCACCACCCTTCTAACGTGACCATTTTTAGGGAAGACGCCACTTATCCTAACCAGAGATTTTCTCGTTATAACTCATATGACCTGTGCGTTAGTTGTGTTGATGTTGCGCAGCATGCTCATTAATTCCCATTTTCTGGATTTTTTAGGCAGGGGCTATCTCGTCAATCGTCCTGTAGCCATGCTGCACACCCTGATTTTAATCATTTTCCCGGCGTCCACGGTGGAGCTCTGAATGCATTGGGGCAAGAAGATCCCTGTCAATGGTTTTTTTCACAAGGACCATCTGATGAAAAGTATCCGCTGGGTGCCCCTACTTTCGACACTGGCGACACTCGTCCCCAGTTCGTTTACCCTCCTGATTTATCAGGACTGGTATCCCCAAACGATTGGATTGTTCCTTCAACCCTGAACTCGCAATACAACCGATTTGTTCCTTCAACCTTGAACTCGCGGTACAACCGACATTTACACAGTGAAGAGGGGTCCCGAATGAGGTTGGACAATATAATAGCATCGGTTTCCGCCCCACCGCCAGGGGTCAGTGGGCAGAGTCCGAGGTAAGTTTTCGGTTGATGCGACGTCTTGCAATTATTCACATCTAACGCACGATTATGTCATAGCTATGGCAAGCCTGTTCCTTCAGGCCTCAATTTGCCCTGCTACCAACATTTTCATACTAGCGAAGACAGGTCCCGAGTGTGGTCGAGGAACACAGAGGCCCCGATTTCAGCTCTACTGCCAGGGATTAATGAACACAGTTACCAGAGGTAAGTTCTCGGCATAGATACAACATATTCTAACGCTCGTTTATTTTATAGCAATACCCTGGACTCATGGATATCCCATTTCCCCAATACGAGCGCCCCTTCGAGGTGGGATGCGACCCCCGGCTACGGATCGTGAGTCTGAGGCTTCTAGTTATCGTTATGGTATCTAACTACTTATTACACGTAGCTTCCCCCAGAGTACACGGATGCATTCTGACGAATCTCATTCCTCACAGTGGGATCCGGCGCTTCCAAGTGGTCGGGGGGCACCGTCCAACATGTTTCCAATGGGGATACCGCAGCAACCTCAATGCATTACGAGCATGCCCTCATATTCTTCACTTGGTGGATGGAATGGCGGGTATGTGAGATCTGATCGTAACTCAAAGGACCGCTGATGGCGCAGCTTAAATTTAGGTTTTTCAATTCTACAACTACTATGTCAGCTACGACCAGGCCGTATGATTCATCTTCCATATGCGTGAATCCATGGAGCAATACCGCTGCTGCTCCCGACTTTACACAAACAGGCGATTCTGTCAGGTACGATGTCTCTGACCGGAGCTTCACGATAAATATGCTTATACTTGTGGTGTAGTTTGATGTCATTTCCAACTCATTCACAGGAAGTGTCAAGAGAGCAGGAACCGAACTGGCCATCGGCCGTCGCTTGGGTTGACGGGGCGCATACGTATGGATTATTTTATTGATTGTTGACAACAAATTACTAATAAAATACAAACTCAGGCGCGCACCCGCCAACCCCAATAGTTATAATGTTGGTTCTGAACCACGGACAGAAAGTAAAAGCTTTACTGTCTGCGGATACCGGAGCCCCAATAACGAGCGAGTCCGCGGGCATCCGCCTGCTGACGCTTTTATTTTTATACCACATGGGTCAATACCGCAACAGAAACCAAAGCCACGCAATAAACGTGCCAAAAGGTTCCTGTTAGGTCCCAAGTGTCCTCGGGGAATCGCACTAAAACATTTTCCTAAATGTTCCTCCCCCTCTTCCTCGTCTCCCGCCTCCTCTTCATCCTCATCAATTCACACCGAATTACTTTCATCAGAAGTTCCCTGTCCTTATGGGAACATGCACTGCAGAAAGACAGTGTGTAGTCTGGCAACCGTGTTGGACCATCCCCTGCGACACTGGTCCATGTTCGCGATGAGCTGCGCGCGATCAGCAATAATACAATCAAGCTCTGCGATGGGCGCATTGTCACCACAGACCACAAGCATCGGATAGCAGAGCAATATTTAACACACTTCTGTCCGAGTCCTGCCTGCCACCAAACCTGGTCAAGAGCAGAGCAAGTCCGGACGCACATCAAGAATAGCCGCGAATGCTCCTTGCTTGCATACTGTAGGGGTTGTAAGGGATGCGGCGTGCCCGAACTGCCTTGCAGGCGACGCACAGTGTCAGAACTGCAAACGTTGTGCGAGACGACGGCGGCGACTCATATCTGGAGCATACCTCACGATAGCAAAAGAACTCGGGTATGTTCCTCCGGCACGATTGGATAGAATTTTTATCCTTGATGAGGAGGCACAGGAGCAGGAGCTCGAGGAACGGAGTGCCCTTGATGAAGAGGACGACAACGGGATTGTATAAATAGGACTGATATTTTTGCTTTATGATTTGAGTAATTATACCCGTATTGGCGCTTGATGCCTCATTAGCGTTCTCTATGTGATCGATGGACAAGTCGGCCGCGACCCACGCCAACATTGGCTGTATCGGAGTCGCAAGCTTCGGAAACGAAGGTTTGGGCATGTATGATCGTAAATCTTTTCCATAACTCCAAAGATGAAATTTCGGATAGATGGTTATATTTATTGTCCAACATCGCGATTTCGGACGAGAAAGAAGGCACCAAGCTTTGAGCAATGCTGCAAGATTGGCTGCCGTGAGGCATCCAATGTGTCAAAATTTTGTGGTCCGCTCGATAAGGCTAGACGTAGTCCAAAAGCATTTCTAAATCTATTCGATTACCAGTCATGTAACACAAGTTTTGAGATTGGGGAGCTACATTATGTCGACTACGCGTTCTGGACGACCTTACCCTACAGTACAGCTGCCCTATTCTCCCGATGATCCACATCGCGTCCGAAACTTGTCAGACCTTCAGCCGGGCGGACACGCCTACCTCATAGCTCAAATGAGTCTGGATATCTTTGTACTTGTACACATCTAGATCTCACGCGGAGATCATTAATGTTCTTGAAATACTTCGCTTTTTCTAGGGCTCACCGTCATTTTGAAAATTAAAAGAATTCAATGCATGTGAGCAGCAATGAAGTAGTAAATGTCAGGTCTCAAATGCATTTTTTGTAAATATCATTACCAAAGTAATGTTTACTTACTCAAGGAAGCAATCAACCAGATTGTATTGTATTATAGATATTATTCTCTAGGTGAATCACCCTTGTTGTAAAATTAATAGGGTTGAATTAGTGGGCGATATGCGTTTATAAAGTCTCCCATTTCCAATCTCCCCGTGTTTGCAACCTCCACAAACGCATCCCCAACAAAACCTGAGTGTTGCCATACTATGTAATCTCCGTTTTGTTTTGTATAATGGAACAGAAATAAATCCTAGTTTTATCCGCATGGACAATTCGAGGAAGGCTTCCTCGAGATCATGGATCACAGCAGAGGCGTCGGAACACGCTCCAGACCTTGTGCAAGGCATCAACTGCGACTACTCTACAGAAATTATTCATAGTGGTGCAAGGCTAGGTGTTGCATACAGAGCGATAAAATCCCACTCAGCCAATTTTACGAGTCAATTGGTTGCAGTCTTCTATACTTCCTAATGAAAATGTTTCAGGAATAAAACCCCCGGCGACGCACCGTCAACCTTCAAATAACGGTTGGACGGCATGTATTTTTCTACAATTCTTAAGTATTAGATAGATATGCAAAGAAATTTAGTGCTAAAGCTGAATGGGAACTCGATGTCCTGAGTCTGGGAACTCAGGAACTTCCAGATAGGGTCAGGATATTGGCTTCAGTTTATGTGCTGTGCCCCTATGCAAACACTTGAAATGTCCTTAATTTCAGGGATGGGATTTACACCAGAAGATTACAGATATTCAGAGTTCTGAAGAGTTCTGAATATCAAGCATACAGAAAGAAGGAAGGAATAAGAAACTAAGTTGATATCAGATCTAAGGTAAAGTACAAATTTGCAGAAACTAATATAAGTTCTTTTGTTATTGTAATACAAACTAAGATCACAATAAGATGGATTAAGGAAGTATTCTGAAATGGGAATACAACATGCAAATGAATGAATACTTGTCAGCTGACAAGTTACCAAATGCAGAACAAGGATTGGGATTGGAAGTATGGGAACTGGAAATGTTCCATGGACAGAAGTTGGGTCAGAAGTTACAGATAATCTCGGAAGATTGAAGAATCTGGGAATGGGTTGTAACAATTGACTGTTTCACCTTCCCCAATTTTACTTTGATAGAAATGCCAAGCATCACCAGTATTCATTTCTCCATAGGCCCAATTTTGGAGTTCTTTATCAGTAAAGTATTTCACAGGTCCATAGACCATGTTTTCATCAAATGTAGGATTCTGTGCCAAAAATTAGAGACACTCCACTGGATCTCAATAAAACAAGATTTGAGATTCATTAGGAGCTTCAGGGAGTATGATTTCTTTAGAGTGCCATTTTGGTCCCTGTGGCAAAAATGTATCAACCAAATGCCACATCTGATCTGCATTTTTAAATGACAAAAGGCACTATGTGATTTTTTGCCTATGTGATTTAATGTTAGACTGTTACATATATCCCCCAACAGTGCAACAGGCAAGGTTATCTGCTCACAAATGGTGTATTCAGAAAGTCATTGATTTTTTTCTTTGACAAAGCAGCTGTCCCAAGCCATTGAACCAAGTTCCATTCTGACTCATTATAAAATAGTATGGAAATTCTGCAGATGCTGTTTTGTAAATATCATCCATATATGTGGTCTGGTCAGTTTGAATGACCCTCCCAGCTTTGGGATATTCCTTTCTGGAATAAAGTCAGAATGTCTCCTCACTGGAGTAAAGCATTGCTTCTGGTTGTGTCTCTGGCATATCACTGCATAGCAATGCATATTATATTATCATGTAGCACATCAAATGACTCACTCACTTTTCAATTGGCTGAAGATCATCAGAGCTTGGGAAATGGTGGCATTTTCATCAAAAAGCTCAGTATCCACCATGTCCTCCCAAGGACCTTCCTCTCTGGTTATCTGCTCTGTCTCAGTCTGCAGCACCTGCTCAATAGTGCAGATTGCCTTTTACACTCCAGAGAACAAGAAAAGTGTGTGTTGATCCTATGAAAGTAGCACTGACAAAAGGGACACCTAACCTGGTGAGTCTGTGTGGGTGCTGTAGGAGGCATTAAAAGCAGTTGCAGTGTTTACCAGATCCCTGAAGGAATATGTAGTTGAGGGGATCCAAAATCTAACAAAGCAAATATGAGAGATGCGGAAAGGTTAATATGAAGAGAATTCAGCCTGAGAGACTCCAAGATGCTGTATAGCACCCACCTCAGGCTGTAGCACCTGTAATGTTAAATTTTGGTCTGAGAAATGATACAAGGAATGGGAAGCCTGGAACACATTAGCCTAAGAGACTCAAAGATGCCACATGGCACCCACCTGTCGCACCAGTAATATTGACTTCTAGTGCAGGAAACACTTTTTTGGAGTAATTATATTAAAGGGATTTGACAGCAAGGAGGAGAAACTACAAGAGGTGTAGGGAGGAAAGTGTGAGGGGAGTTCAAGTGTGAGAGACCTTGAGGCTGTCACACGAGAGGCTAGTGGGTGATTCTTCCCATTCATGCATAACTGTACCAAGATACCACTCCCAAACCAAGGAAAATTGCATATCCTCCTGTAGATCATCTGTGTTAAGAGCAGAAACTGACGGATGTCGGCAGACCGACGGGGACCGAACGGAAGGACTTGGCTTCAGCTTATGTGCTGTGCCCTCACAAGTTACCATCGGGTGTCCTTAAATTTCAGGCGGGCGGAAACTAGTCCTGTCAAGTAAACCTCTTGGTAAATTACCGATCGGAAACCGAAGGATAAGTTGAGGGTTGGGCTGAGGGGTCGGAGACCAAGAGTCGGAGACTGAGAGTCGGAGACCGAGGTCAGAGACTGAGAGTTGGAGACCGAGGTCAGAGACTGAGAGTCAGAGACCGAGGTCAGAGACTGAGAGTCGGAGACTGAGACAGTCGGAGACTGAGGGAGTCGGAAATCAGAGGGGTATATAAGTTGATCTAAGTTGATATTCTGATTGTCCTGTAACTACATTTACAGCAGGTCTATATAAGAGTTATCGGCGTCTAGAAACTACTAACTAAGGGAAGAGCGGAAACACTATTGACAAATAGACTTGACTAGAAACCGGAAGGTTACGATAAGATCGGAAGCTGAGATTTAGCCGAGAGCGGGATTACGAGAAAAGGGAATAGTCCACGGGCTACAAGTATATATGGGCATATGTGAAACATAGAGTAAAACGGATCATCATAATGAAAGGGGACGTATCAAAGCATAACCAGATGGTACGAGTATATTTTGACAGGGGTGTAAATGGGGTTTGATCGCCGTGAAGGTATACGTCAGTGTCGGTGTTCCGAAGGTTTCCAAAATGATGACTTGATCAATAGCTTGGCACATCGATAGACTGTACTATTCTCGGGGACCGTCGGATTGTGACATGGGTTACGACACGGTCGTAACAATCTGTCCTCATTATCTCCTGCAAAATTGGCATCTGAGTATCCATGTAAACAAGGAGTTTGTCCTCTCAATTGAAGCTCAAAATCTTGAGTAGTATATAGGTATTGAAGGCTCCACTTATGTAGCTAAGTTCCAATGTGTTCTTGCTGGGTTTGATGAATATTGAGACAGTTTGTTAACAGAATACATGATGTCTGGGCAGGATACAATTGCTGTGAACATCAAACTCCCTATAAGTTTGCAATAAGGCAGTTTCACAGCTTCAGTTCATTCCTCTTCTGTATCTGGGCAAATAATGGAGGCAAAATTAATCCCAAGTGATATGGGTGGGAGTTTGTGTGGGCTTGGAATTTTGTATGTTAAACTTTTTTGCTATATTTTTGGTATAATCACTCTGAGATATAAATATGGATTTGGATCCAGTGTTGCATTGAATGCTTGTTCTCAAGATCCAATGAGCTTCTCCTTTGCTCAAAATTCCAAACCATTTCCTGAATGCTTTTTCTAGGTCTAGAAGATGGTTTTCTGTTAAAAGTGTAAAACATGAATGGCCAGACTGGGTATTGAACCCAGGGCTTGTGTATATATAACAGGGGTGTTAACCATTACACCACCTGACCCTGGGAAACACTGCTAGCATTACTCAATCTAACATTTTCATCACCCACAGATGTGGTATCATCAACCCAGAAAGCCATCATGGCCCAACTACTGTCATCCCACATCTTGAAAAAATATGGCATTGTCAAAATCTGAACATGTCCACATGAGTTCCATTATAAAATCATACAAAGTTTTTCTCCATTCATTGCCTCCTTGCTTTGTGCCATGTAGTGCTTTCAATAATGGTAGCACTAAGTTATCCTTCTGACACGAATCAATTTTCCTTTGATTAAGTTGAATAATAATTGTAATATATTCTACAAAACTGAATACAGAAGCTTCATTCAATGAAGTATAGATTCACCCTGTCGATGAAGTGAGAGGCTAATACCAGTCACGAAGGCTTACAGATGTTAATGTCAAAGAGTTTCAATGATCATGCAAGACAAGATTGAGAGGTAGATTAATAATATAGATAATTAATATACAATGGAGAGTGTGATGTATTAACCTTATTTTAATAATATATTCTTGAAAAAGGAGTCCAGTGCTCTATCAAAATGTGCAAATACTCAATTCACTGCAAGGTAAAATAATTTAAGTATTTGATATTAATCAGTGGCAGTCTGAATAGACTTAGAACCCCTGAAGTCAAGAGTTTACTTGAATATATGCACCCTACTCTGCAAAGAAGGTTTTGAGAGCTGCTTTTGTAAGCTGTTCTTTTTCTGTGAAAACAATTACTAAAATATGAATAACAATTCACTGATTCCAAAAATAGATTCGACTTCAATTCCACTAGTTTATATATATTTTAGACTATTTATCAAACAGTAAAAATATTTATAAACAGGTCAAAAGATTAGATATAGAATAAAACACTATTTGACTAATATATGCTTTATTTACACTAACCTACAGGGTCTACTGTGATACTAACTTATCAGGATCTTAATGTAGTCTTAAGGATCATGCAAGGATATTCTCAGTATTTATTTATGTCTAAAACCGGGTCTACTGTGATACTAACTTATCAGGATCTTAATGTAGTCTTAAGGATCATGCAAGGATATTCTCAGTATTTATTTATGTCTAAAACCGGGTAGAAATTAGAAATGTATTCCTAATCTCAACAATGATAACCAAGATTGTTTATTACTTTTATTGATAACCAACAACTCAACTAGAGGTGGATAAGTAATAAAGAAAAGCAGCTACTCAACTAAGAGGTGGCAAGGGGAACAAGATTGCTTATCAGAAGCTCAACTAGAGGTGACAAGATTATAGGATTAATAGCAGAAGCTCAACTAGAGGTGACCAGGGGGTAGGACTATTGTCAGAAGCTCAACTAGAGGTGGCAATAAACTGCTTGCTGCAGTGACACACAGATGTGGTGTAAATGGGTTGATAAAATGATACTGTAAGATGTTCTATTCAAGGCTGGAGCTGAGTGTTAAGAACAGAAAACTGACTAATGTCGGTAGGCCAACGGGGACCGATCGGAAGGACTTGGCTTCAGCTTATGTGCTGCACCCTCACAAGTTACCGTCTGGTGTCCTTAAATTTCGGGTGGGTGAAAACTAGTCCTATCAAATCCCTCACAGTGAGTTATGGATCAGAACTGAAGGATAAGTCGAGTGTCAGGCCAAGGGGTCAGAGACCGAGGATAGGTGAGCGCATGTGAAGGCGGGAAGTGGGATACTTGGTGTAAGACTTATGAGAGATGTATGTGGGTGTTCTGAGTCAATATTCTGATTGCCTAGTAACTACAACTACAGCGAATTCATATACAAGTTATTGGCATCTAGAAAATACTAACTAAGGAAAGAGTGGAAACATTACTGACAAATAAACTTGACTAGGAACTGGAAGGTTATGATAAGTTCGGAGGCCGTGATTTAACTGAGAGCGGAATTATGAGAAAAGGAAATAGTCCACAGGTTACAAGTATATACAGGCATATGTGAAACATAGAGTAGAATGGATCATCATAATAAAAAGGGACCTATCAAAGCATAACCAGATAGTATGAGTATAACTTGACAGGGCGTAAATGGGGTTTGATCGCTGTGAAGGCATACGTCAGTGTCAGGCAACCGATCGTTTCCAATGCAATGACTTGATTGATAACTTGAAACATCAGTTGATGGTAATATCCTCGGGGACTGTCGGGTTGTGACACAGTTGCAACATGGTTGTAACACTGAGCTCCTTATATACATTTTAGTCTGAGACATTTTAGAAGATGCTAGAAGATTGAATGATGTCATTTAGAATTTTCTAGAATCCTATAGAATATTCTACAATATTCTATCTAGTGTTTGTACCTATTTGTAACTGTTATACCTCAAAACTACTGGAATATTCCAGGAGTTTATGCTATATTCCGAAATAGCATATATGTGACAGTATTTTCCCATGTGTCATGCTGGGTGCGCATTTTGCATATCATGTCACATAGTAAGTAGCCCTCTGTCTCCCAGTTCGATACTATTATATAGTTATTATATTTATTTTAGTTAATTATAAATATAATGCTATTTTATTATAATAATATATAAATATATATTGTCTTGACTATGTGTGATTATATCAAATCGTGTTCTGTCCTTGTCGGAGTTTGAAATGTCATGTGAATATCATGTGATCTCTCACATTTAACACTAGCCGACAAATTCTATTTTATTAAAACAAAAAAGAATTAAATTTGTATCTAGCTTAGATTTGACTCTAAGAATATGAAATAAATTGTAAAAATTCAATTTATGTCTGAAGAATATGTATACAAAGTTTTGTAAGCGATATAAATACATTTTTATTCAATTTCTCAATTCTCTTTGTTTTTTGAGGGGAAATTAAAGGAAAAATCATTAAATACATAACAGAGAGATTTTCTGACTGAGATCCTTCACTCTTCTCATCACCTTTTTATGCCTTTCCTCATTAAACTATGATTAAACTATGACCTATGAATGAAATCACATATGACATTGAAATGAGACAAGTCAAATATAAGTCAAATGTTTGTCAAATAAATTCAAGGGTGTCGAAGATGTCAAATAGAATGTTGAGTCGGAGTTTTTGTCAAAGATGAATTGATATGTTGAAGATGAGTCAAAGAGTTGTTGAAAGTTACCTTGAATATTCTTGTGACAATGTTGTGACAGTGACAGTTGTGACACCTTCCCAGGCTCTTCAAACCCTTCAGTCTGTTGCACCCAGTCCTTTTCTTTCATTGCCCTGTGTATGTATGCCAGTTTGACATCAAGTTGCCATGTCTCTAAATTCATTAATCCACCCAAAGCTAATAGGATTTGAAATGACTCCCACTTCATAACAGGTACATACTGTATGTTTTGTTGAAATGTAATCTGGGGATTTGACTGTATCCCTTGATGATGATTCATACTTTCCTTTTGACCAGTTCACTATTCTTATAAGATTCTTGACACACTGTCCTGGTTTTCAAGATTCACATACCAGGTAGTGGTTCTTCAGGTGGACCAAATACCTCATGATCCACCATATTCCTCCACTCTGTCTGTCTCACTTCCTCCCAAACTATTCCTTCATCTCCTGGCATATTTAATACCTCTTCTATTGTTGGATTGCCCAAAGTCAAGAAAACAACCAGCACCTTGGAATCTTCCAGTTCCTTTTCTTCAACTAACAATGAATCTCAAATGCCTTCTCATCATTTCCCAGATCTTGATGTTCCACAGGTACATCTGATACTAACTATGATTCTTTCCTTGATTTAGTTCCTTCTTCTATTATTTCAACAGGTTGAGGATGAGGCAGGATATGAATTATGAGTCTAGGCTGAGGCTCACTCAGGACTGATTGAATCAGAGGTACATTTATTATATCCTTGAATTGACCTTCATCTCCATATAGCACCAGTGATGACCACATCATCACATCCTGATGAAATATTGAAATATTGCATCTCATACCTTTTCAATACATATTAAATAACATCTCCAGTTGAGTTACATATTGTTAAGACATGTGCACGGAGCTTATCAGAGGGTTTCCAGAGAAATCCACAGGAAAGCCAGTAGGACTTGGCTTCAGCTTATAGGCTGCACCCTCATGAGATTGTGTCGTCCAATTTCAGATGGGTGGATGGGAATCCTGGGGAGTCAAGGAGGAGTTCATGGGTTGAGAGGTCGGGGAGTCGACTGTGGGAATCCCATGGAAGTTGAGGGGTCAGGTGGAGATGAGTTGGGGGTTGAGATAGATAGGTCAGAGGTCAAGTGATAGATGGGTCGGAGCCTGTGGGCTCCAATGAGGTAAAGTGGTGTGTTTCAAAGAGGAGATTAAAGTGGAAAATGTACTTGAGATTACTGGGGAGAATCTAAGCTGATTTTCTGACTGGATTGTATGTACAACATCTGCCTGACTATATAGACTATGGAATGTACTGTATAACATACCAAATCCAGTAATAATGAAATCTAAACTAGCAAACATGAAATGAGATAAGTAAACACCAAACTTGGTGTTAGGAATGGAATGGAGTGGAGTGGAGTCCAAATTGTGACAGGTCATTAGACCATAATGGGAATGGGGTGGGAGTGGGGTCTGAAATGTGACAGGTCATTTAACCATAATGGGAATGGGGCTCAGTTAGAGAGATGTCGGGTTTTCTGAGCAGGGTCCAGTGACTGGTGCATGAGACAGGGTTGGAGATAGACAGGAGCAGGTTCCAGCAGGTATTCCGGTGACTAATACATGAAGTGACGAAGGTTGAGCATAGACAGGTCTGACATCCAGAGTCTGGCAGGTATTCCAGTAAACTGATAATTGGTGCCTGTAGGGTGCTGTGAGGTATCAGCATTATCTCATAAGGTTCTCTTAATTTTCTTTGAATTATTTAATATGTTCTTGAATTTATTGTATTTTTTATTATATTTCTATTGTGAAATATAAGGCCTAGTTCCTTTTAACACATAATAATAGCATATATGAGCTCATATAATGCTATTATATCTTAGTTAATTTATTATAATTTTTAACTAATTATTTATATTTTATTTACTTAGTTATTACTTCTCAGCACATTGCTTGCTCCTATGTGCGCATTTTTGGAGTCATATTAGATAAGCCTCTGACCTCGGGATATCATACAGTCACAAATGTGACTGTAACGACATACTTATTTGATTCTGCTGACTCAGCAATTGCTTCCATCCCGGGACCACGGCCTTGAACCTTCATGTTCAAGCAAAAGGTTGGAACCCTTGTCTCAGAGAGGGGAGTCATGAGATAAAATAAAGGGTAAAAAAATAAGTAGAATATGAGGTCATTATGACCTAAATAATGACCTCATAAAATAAATAAATTGTTAATTATTTAGTTATCAAAATGTATATAAGGAGGGCCAAGTTTCCAATAAAAACAATCATATCTCACATATTTTGCTGTTAGGATACACACACAGGCTGGGTTTCCGGAGAAACCTACGGGATATCCGGTAGGACTTGGCTTCAGCTTATAGGCTGCACCCTCGCTAGATTGTGTTGTCCAATTTCAAATGGACGGATGGGGATCCCGGGGAGTCCAGGCGGGGTTCGTGGGTCGTAGGTCGTAAGTTGGGGGTCGTGGGTTGTAAGTCGGAGGTCGTGGGTTGTGAGTTGAGATAGTTGAGAGAGCTAGATGCACTGGAGCCTGTGGGCTCCGACTAGTGTGAGCGATGTGAATCAAGTAAGGTTTTAGAGCGGAAAATGTTATTAGATTACTGGGGGGAATCTAAGCTAATTTTCTGACTGGATTGTATGTACAACATCTGCCAGTTTATATAGACCATGGAGTGAATGACATTGTTACAACCGGACAATCCTGCCGGACTCTGGGCACTAACCCGTACATCCCCACACACTACAAGCACCAATCGTCTGTTTATAGGATTTCCCGCCCGGACTCCGTTACAACAAGACTTGTTATGTTCGACCACATTATGACACATATCAGTCACTGGACTTCCCCTGGACTCCATCCCTGTCTATGTCCATCTTCATCCCACACATCAGTCACCGGATCCCGCTCAGGATCCCGTCACCACTCTATTCGAGCCCCGTTCCCATTTTAGTCAAATGACCTGTCACGATTAGGACTCCGCTCCCGCTCCGTTTCCCGTTATGGGTTATGCTTTGTCACAACTCGGACTCTGCTCCGTTCCGTCCCGTTCCTAACACCAAATTTGGTGTTTACATTTCCCGTTTGTGTTTTGTTAGTTTTGTTTTCATTATTACCGGATTAGTATGTTCATTCACTCCATGGTCTATTTAAACTGGCAGATGTTGTACATACAATCCAGTCAGAAAATTAGCTTAGATTCCCCCCTTAATCTACTATATTTTCCACCCTAAAACCCTACTCTTATCAGACCGCTCGCACTAGTCGGAGCCCACGGGCTCCGGCGCATCTATCTCTCTCAATGATCTTGACTCATGACTTACGACCTACAACCTACAACTTACGACCCACGAACCCCGCCCGGACTCCCCGGGATTCCCATCTGTCCGTTTGAAATTGGACAACACGATCTAGCGAGGGTGCAGCCTATAAGCTGAAGCCAAGTCCTACCGGATATCCCGTGGGTTTCTCCGGAGACCCGGCCTGTGTGTGTATCCTAACAGACATACCAAATCCAGTAATGGCGAAACGAAACTAACAAAACATAAAACGGGAATAGTAAACACCAAATTGGTGTTAGGAATGGAACAGAACGGAGCGGAGTCCGAATCATAACAAAGCATAACCCATAATGGGAAACGGAGCGGGAGCGGAGTCCTAAATCATGACAGGTCATTTGACTAAAACGGGAACAGGGCTTGATTAGAGTGGTGACAGGATTCTGAGTGGGGTCCGGTGACTGATGCGTGGGATGAAGACGGACATAGACAGAGAGGGAGTCTGGGGGGAGGTCCGGTGACTGATATGTGTCGTAATGAGGTCGAATGTAATGAGTCTTGATGTACGGAGTCCAGGTGGGAAATCCTATAAACAGACGATTGGTGCTTGTAGCGTGTGGGGGCATACAGGTTAGTGCCCAGAGTCCAGTGGGATTGTCTGGTCGTAACAGTATCCTCCCTTTATGCTGAAGTCCCAAAGAGGCTCTAGACCTAAATAAGGTTCTTGTCGGCTACGTGCATGTGTCAAAAGTCATGTCGGTTACACGTATGTGTCAAAGAGTCATGTGATCTGGAAGGTAAGGTTCAAACGCGATGAGCCTATATATAAATTTGAAAAAATAGAAATTTCTTCTTCTTTATTACCCCCATCATCAATAGCATGGGACCAAAGCCCACACCACGCAAGCCTATGCCAACCGCCGGGCCCTCCATGGGCAGTCAGTACCGGGTGCTGCTGTCTGCTGCCCAAATCTTGGTGCAGCGGGACAAGCAACATTGTCAGTGAGAAGAGGTGGAGCGAGAAGCCCAGGAGGTTGCAGAGGCCCTGAATAGGGAATACCAGGTGGCCGTGGCCATGGAGGAAGAGGCTGCGAGGCAGAAGCAAAGGGAGGAGGAGGAGGCTGCGTGAGTGGCTGTGGAGAAAGCCAGGGTTGCGGCAGAGAAAGCCCGGGTGGCCACGGAGAGAGCCGCGGTAGTTGCAGGAAAGGTAATTCCCATAGTTCAACTTGTCGCTTTTTTTTGACTTGGCATTTTCAGTGCAAGGTGGTGGAAGTCGAGTCGGAGTCTGAGGGGGAGCCAGAGAGCCCCAACAAGGTGAGTCTGGGTCCGTGGGTATACTGTGGAGCTAACTGTATCAACAGAAAGCAAGGAAGGTGGCGCCAGTCCGCCTACCAACTCAGAACGACCCACAGTTTTCTGGTTGTAATGACCGGAACACTGAGTGCAATTGGAAGTCCAGCCGGGGCCCGGGGTGTTATCAGTGCGCACACCTCAAGGCGAGGTGCTCGCTCGTTCACAAGCAGGCTGCAGGATCCGATTCACGGGAGAATAGCGGGTCGGACGGGTACTCCAGTCTGGAAGAAGCCTTGGGACGGATCGCCGAGGGCATTGAAGCTCAGAACGAGTTGCTCCGGAAGAGCAACAAAGTCAGCGTCTATATTGCGAACGATCTCTGCGCAATCCACGGGGACCACTTCAAATTCCTGATGGAGTACGCCGGCTTTGTATATGACAAGCCAGAGGATGGGAGTTCTGAGGAGGCCGGGTCAGATGAGGAGGAGGTGCCCACGGAGATAGCGAAGCTACCCGAGGAGATGAATGAGGCGGAAAAAGAGGTGGGGAAAAAGGATAGCCCCATCAATGTAGATGAAGAATAGAAGTAAAACTTAATAATAATTGAACATAAAAGTAAAGCGTGAAAAACATAAAAAATAAAAGTCAAAGCCAAAGTCTGCGGAGAGTCCGCTTAAAGACTTGACAAGATATGTCAGAACCTGTAAAAGCAAAGAGAGACATAGGGTGACAGGGAATAATGAAAATGAGTCCAAACATAACACAGGGTCTGCGGAGTGTGGTCAGAGAGAAGATAATGGTCCAGGTTTGAGTGGGTAAGCTGTATGAAAGTCAGTAACGATTTCCGTGGCATTACCGAGTTCTGTGGCCAAAATCCATGAGGTTTCTTCATTGGTGCCCTCGTAACCCGCCCACTTGACCAAGTAAAGCAGCTTACAAGTGCGTTGACGCTTATCAATTTTTGAATCTAAAATCTGTGAGATTTCAAACTCAGGTTCTCTGTCAATAACGACAGGAGGAGGCGGAGATTGCATGTGATCCGGGATAGTGTTAGCAGTACAAGGTTCTAGCATAGAAACATGAAATACCAGGTGTACCGTGTGCATGCTATCCAGAAGCCGTAGAGTCCAAGAAACTGAACCTACTTGTGCGATAATTTCAAACAGGCCTAAATATTTTTCAGCAAGCTTCTTTGATGGACGGGTAGTCCGGAAGAATTGAGCTTTGACATAAACACAGTCGCCAATCTTGAAGTTGGGTGGTGGGATCCAGTGTTTGTCCACTGAATGTTGGTATTGCTCTTGGGCGGACAATATTGCAGTCTGGAGTTCCTCGTGGAGCTCGTGGAGGTCCGTGGTGAACTCTTCAGTGCGAACAGAGGTGAGATTTCATTCTGGATGTACTGTAATATTTGGATTATATCCTTTATTTGCAAAGAACAGGGAAACACCAGTAGTGGCCAAAGGTGCATTGTTGTAAGCAAACTCTGCAAGTGGTAACAAGGTCTTCCAATTGTCCTGTTGATAGTTGCAATATACGTGGAGATATTGTTCCAATGTCTGGTTGATGCGTTTGGTTTGTCCATCACCTTCCGGGTGATGTCCGGACGTGAAATGTAATGTCATGTCCAAGGATTTTCCGAGGGATCTAAAGAAGTGAGACACGAACTCTGATCCTCAATCGGAAGTCACATGGGATGGAACTCCATGCTTGGAAAATATGTGGATAATGAAAAGTTCCGCTAACTGCACAGATGTAATTGTATCATATGTAGGGATGAATATACCTTGTTTTGAGAATCTGTCAACAACGACTAGAATAGCAGAAAAGCCTTTGGAATCTGGTAGGTGTTCAATGAAATCCATAGAGATAGAATTCCACGGATGTTCCGGTACCAGGAATTGTTTCAAAAGGCCATATGGCTTGTGTCGCTGAGATTTCGAGTGGGGACAAGTAGTGCAAGGTTTACAATAGTGCTTAACAAATCCACGGAGTCTGGGCCAAGTGTATTCTCTTCTTATTAATGATAGAGTTTTGTTGTACCCGAAATGTCCTGAGAGTGGATGATCATGTTTGTATTGAAGGATCCTGAGGCGGAGGCCGTCGGAGTCCGGTACATAGATGTGATCGTCAAGTCTAATGAAACCATGTTGATCAAGAGACCACCAAGGTTGATCGGGGTCCATGGGATTGTCCAGATGAGCATTAGTAACTGGGTCTAGTGGAATTGCCGATAGAATATCTTGATGTAACTTCTCGATATCCATAATGATAATTCCACAGACAATGGGATTGACGAGGAAAGTTGCACGGACCGATGTGGTAAGCTGTTGATTCGTGAAAATAGGTTTCAGGTTGTGTGGATTTACCGTTGCATAGTCGTTGCTCCCCTCTTTAGGATAGACATCCCATCGTCTAGTTAAAGTGTCAGGTTTGCCACCGAGACGGCCAGGTCGAAAACGGATAATCATGTTGAAAGCAGATAGATATTCAGACCAGCGGGCCTGCCGGTGGGTCAAAAGTTTTGTGGTAGAAAAGTATTCCAGGTTTTTGTGATCTGTTACAACGTCAATAGGAGCTCCTGAACCTTCCAAATAGTGTTGCCACGCTTTGAAAGCTGAGAATATTGCCAGAAGTTCTTTATCATGAACATTGTAGTTGAGCACTGCTCTGGTAAAAGTCCAGGACAGAAAAGCCACGGGGTGGACTTCTCCGTCGGAGTCCTGGATAGACAGAATGGCTCCAAGTGCATAATCTGAGGCATCCATTTCGACAATGAGCAGGAAGTCCAGTTTCCAATGCGACAGAATAGGAGCTGTAGAAAAAGAATTTTTTAAAAGATTGAAAGCTTTTTGACACTTATCGTTAAAGTTCCACAGAGTACCCTTATGCGGAGGATGGCTAAGGGGTACTGTGATGTCAGAATATCCACAGATAAAATGTCTGTAAAAATTGGCAAAGCCGAGGAAGGATTGTATATCTTTAACTTTTCAGGGTTCGGGCCAATCTTTGATGACTTGCACTTTGGTTTCGTCCATGCGGAGTCCATCGGGTCCCATCATGAAATCTAGGTATTCCATGGAGTCTGTGTCAAAAGTACATTTTTTACCATTTGGGAATAAACCATGTTGTCTGAGCCTCCGGAGAACTACACGGACTTGTTTGTCATGTTCCGCGGGATTCTCAGAGTAGATAAGAATGTCGTCCAAGTAAACAATACGCATACATCGAGTATGTTGGAGAAAATGTCGTTGATAAAATGCTGAAGAACAGACGGAGCATTGGTGAGTCCAAAGGGGATCACCAACCACTCAAAGGCCCCATAATGGGTTCTAAAAGTGGTTTTCCATTCGTCGCCCGCAGCGATCCTGACCAAATGATAGGCATGCTTGAGATCTATTTTGGTGTAAATCCGGGCATTCCGCAGTGCATCGAGCAGGTCAGATATAAGTGGGAGTGGATATTTATCCTTTTTGGTGACAGCATTGAGTCCTCTAAAATCAACACATAGTCGAAGGGATCCATCTTTTTTTCTGACAAACAGAACAGGTGCTCCAAAAGGAGATTTTGAGGGTCAGATAAAACCTATGGACAAATGTTCATCCAGGAAATCATGGATTGCGGATAGTTCCATGGACGAAAGCGGGTAAATATGTCCTAGGGGTGGCTGGGCACCATCTTCAAGATTGATTTTTAAGTTGTATTCTCTGTGAGGTGGAAGCCAGTCAGCTTTTCACTTGCTAAAAACATCCGCAAAGTCATGATATTTCTCCAGGACGCCTTCTAGGTCAGCGGCTTGCTCAGATTCAGATACCAGGGTTGAAAAATGTCCAGTTGCTTCATCAATTTTTAAGTTGATAGTGAACGCCTGGGAACCATCCATTTTTGAAGCCCTAATAAAAGCTGCAGCATTAATGAGAGAAATGGATGGAGGTGCCGTGGGTTCCGGGGAAGCCATTGGTGCCGTAGGGATCACAGGAGTCCTCGAGACTGCAGGTGCCGTGGAGGCCGAGACAGGCACAGTTTCCTCAGTCGCCACAGGAGTCCGGAATCTTATACTGTTAGCTATCCAGTCAATCAACAGATTGTAGCGGGTAAGCCAGTTATGTCCTAGGACCACCGGAGTGTCTGACACCGCAGGGGACAATGGCATTGGGGTAGAGAGGTTGGTGACAAGGGGGCCAGGTGATGTGCATGGGGGTGGGGTTGGCTGTGGTGCTGGAGTGGGCTTGGGTGCAGGTGGGGGTGGTGGTATGAGGGAAAGTCCTGCAGAGAGGAGGGGTAATGGTATGAGGGGAAGAGAAGGCTGGTTAGTGGATGGTTCACAACCTCCTGGCAGCTCTGAAAGGGTGTAAAGCACTGCAGTGGGGGCATGGAAGAAATGGGCAGAGGTGTAGAAAGGTGAGAGGAGCTAGACAGCATCGCAGGGTCGGCTGGATAATGCCCCCTTCAAACTCTGATGGAAGTTGGCAGTTTTCGCTGTTGATTAGGGTCACTCATGAAGCAGTGAATGTTGTCTGGAAGTAAAAAGCCTTCATGGCAATCAGTGCCGAGGTGCTTGCCATTGTAGGTGGGGTAGTGCGATCAGTCATCCTCCAAGGAGGGTGTTTATAATTACTATGTATAATCTCAAATATTTACTAATAAAAGCCTTATTTTTACAAAACTCCATCTTTAAATAGTGATATCTATTCTGAAACAATTATATCATCAAAAAACAACCATCAGAAATAGTTCTCCATATTGCATCTTATACAACCCATAGTTATTTAACAAATTCCATTGTATATAATTTCCTTCCTTTTACAGATGCCTACTAATACTTTTATTAGTACTTTGTTTTTTAAAAGTTGTAATGAAGTTATTTCCATGTAAAATATGTAAAATATTATTGGAAATTTTTCATACCACAGCTATCTTTATTAAGTAAAACCCCCTATATATTCTGGGTATGTTGAATCAAATAGAAATCTGTTCAGATTGACAGATCCATTCCGAAGTAATACATATGTATTTAGAGGTGCCAATGATATACATATGCATGGAATGGACTAAAAAGTATTAGTGTTTCAAACTACTAATTTTTTTTATGTCTACTCGTGTCCAGAAAGATTCATTAGTTTGTAATGTATGAGAGAGTTTAAAACTTTTTGAAAGTTTTAAAAACCAAATTATGTTTGAATCACATCCCAGATGTTTAAATGACCTTTAGAGTATATTAGAATTTGGTATACTTAATAGTTTTCAGATATCCTCCTTAACAAAAACCCCCTATATATTCTGGGTATGTTGAATCAAGTAGAAATCTGTTCAGATTGACAGATCCATTCTGAAGTAATACATATGTATTTAGAGGTGCCAATGATATATGTACATATGCATGGAATGGACTATCTAAAGGTATCTATTTTTTAAAAGTATTAGTGTTTCAACCTACTAATTGTTTTATTGTCTACTCATGTCCAGAAAGATTCTTTAGTTTGTAATGTACATATGAGAGAGTTTAAAACTTTTTGAAAGTTTTAAAAACCAAATTATGTTTGAACCACATCCCAGATGTTTAAATGACCTTTAGAGTATATTAGAATTTGGTATACTTAATAGTTTTCAGATATCCTCCATAAGTGAAGTCCCACTCAACAGCAATGGACAATACAAAGTCAAACACAAGAGTAGTAGCACTGCCAACATTGCGAAAAAAAGTCAATAGATGAGGCTCACCATTGATTAGGCCACATCAAACCAAATGCAGTGAAGAAATCCATATTGGATGGACACATCACTGGAATTGACCTTAATATGTCCAGTGAGCCAACATCACAAAAGGAAAGATGATGTATACAACCATACCAAAAGAGTGAACCAGTACTCTAGCCATGGATTTTGGTGACAAGATACACTCAGATGTATGGGGGCCATCAGGCCCAGAAAGCTACGATGTGAAGAAGTACCACAGATGACAAGATTCAATGGATGTCAATTACCCCAATGGCACTCAAGAACGATGCCATGAAATCCTACACAGCATATGAGGCATGGGTCATGTTATGACCAGAACTCCTGCTGGACTCTGGGCACCAACCTATATGCACCTGTGGTCTAGATACATCATTTTCAGTCAACCAGAATACCTGCTGGGACCCAGATGTCAATCCAACCTTCATTATCTCATATATCAGTCACCAGAATACCCACCTGGACCCTGTGCACATCATCCCTGTCTATCCCTGTCTCCATTCCATGCATCAGTCATCCAACTCTGCTTGGAAAACCCGTCAACCCTCTAACTCAGCCCCATTCCTGTTATGGCCAAATGACCTGTCACGTTTTGGACTCCACTCCTGCCCCATTCCCATTCTAATGACCTGTCATAATTTGGACTCTGCCTCATTCTGTCCCATTCCTAACACCTAACTTCGTGTTTATTATTCTTGTTTCATGATTACCCATTTAAGCTTTCATTATTACTGGATTAGGTATAACATACATTCCACAGTCTACTGTATATTGTCTGCCTGTTGTTGTACATACAATCCAGTCAGAAAATCAGCTTAGATTTCCCCCAGTAATCTTAGTTCCTTTTCTGCTCTAAACTCCTCTTTGAGAATACCACTTCATCCTTGTTGGAGCCCACAGGCTCTGACTCCCCTATCACTCAACCTCTGACTTATCATCACTCAACCTCTGACTTATCATCACTCAACCTCTGACTTATCATCACTCAACCTCTGACTTATCATCACTCAACCTCTGACTTATCATCACTCAACCTCTGACTTATCATCACTCAACCTCTGACTTATCATCACTCAACCTCTGACTTATCATCACTCAACCTCCCTGACCAATTGACAACCTCCACAGGTTTCCCACCATTGACCTCCCCATCTCCTGACCTATCATCTATCCCTGGACTCCCCAGGTTTCCTGTCTGCCCATTTGAAATTGGATGTCATGATCTCGTGAGGGCACAGCCTATAAGCTGAAGCCAAGTCCTACCAGCTTTCCCATGGGTTTCTCTGGAAACCTCCAATAAGCTCCACATGCACTCCATAACAGGTCAGTACACAGCACAATGGAAAAATAAAGATACTACAGACTGACCATGGAGGAGAATACCTATACAATGCCTTTACCAAATACCTGAAATCCAAAGGCACAGAGCACCACCTGACTGTGCATGACACCCCACAACAAAATGGTGTATTGGAGTGACTCAATTGCACACTCCTCAAACACATGCATGCAATGACCATCACCACTGAGTTACCCAAGCTACTCTGGACAGAGAGCTTAAAACACAGCATATGGCTCAAAAACCAAATGTTGACCATTGTTCTGGAGGGCAAGACACCTCTTGAAATTCTAAATGGTATGAAGCCAAACCTGGCAGACATCCCTGAGTGGGGCACATGGGTTTGGGTACTGAAGGAAAGCTTGAAGTGAAAGCCAATGAGGGACATTGAGTTGGATTCAGTGATGAAAGCAAAGGCCATCGGATATACTAGCCAGGTAAATGCCAAGTATGTACCTATCAAAAGAAACATTAAATTTGATGAGTAGAGCCAAGTGATAGAGTAGTGTGGGCGTAGTCTGTGCGGATTGAGATAAAGGTGGAGTTTCGACTGGTACAGTTCAAAACTCTGATTGTGTAGATAGTTAAAGCCCATCTGTGATGGTAGAGACAATACCCCAATCACAATTTACAGGACACAATTGGTGTCTTGGGTAAGTCATGTTGCAGGTTAAAAAGTGTCTGAGTTTTAACTACGGGTGCTAGAATACATAAGTCTGGAGTGTATGTGCCCACAAGAGTCGATGTACCACATACATAGGTCGTCGAACTAATTATAAGTGTATAATAAAATAGAGAGAAAGTAGAAATAATAAAGGAAATATAGTATGAGCTCATCCGACTATATTTCCTGAGTATATTTCACCATACCTCTCACAGTGCCCCCCAGGTCGAAGAGCTATGTCAAAGAAGGTGTTGAAGGATGCTTGGAACTCCTCCCTATGCGTCCTGCAATGAACCTCCAAGGTGTAGGATAGCATTTCCCCAGGCAAGATGCTTGGTGCAAAAGGAAAGAGCAATGTCCTCCCACTTCGAAACATCATTGGCGGATGTCAACCCGTCCAGCTTCTGGATTGATGAGACCCAACGACCGTAGGCCTTCTGGCACATTCGAATGATGGCATGAACACAATCAGTGGAAGCGTCCGTAATGTGGGCAATGAGAGGAGGCTGAGGGTGTAATGATGGCAGGGAAGAGCACGTCTCCACCAGGGGGAATTCTTCCCAAGGCATCAGAATCTGACAACAGTTGCTCCAACAAGTTGATGAGGTCCACAGCTGAGTGGATTGGTGTATGCTCAGGAAGAACACAAGAGGAGTTGACAAGCAGGGACCAAAACATGGAGAGCTCCACCTGTTCGATATCCTCCACTAAATGCAGCTGTTCCTTAGGTAGGTTGTGTTAGGACCAGAAAACCCACCAGGCTCCAGACCCCATCCTACATGCACCCAACTCACTATACCACATTATAGCTAAAATGGAAAACCCACTGGGACCCAGACATCAAGCCTGTCTACGCCCGACCCTCTTTGTCTCATGCATCAGTTGCTGGAATACCTGCTGGGACCCACACATGTTGTACCTGTCTATCTCTGACCCTGTCCCACACATCAGTCACTGGACCCTGCTCGGAAAACCTGTCAGCTCTCTAACTGAGCCCCATTCCTGTTATGGTCAAATGACCTGTCATGTTTCAGACACCACCTCCATTCCTAATACCTAGTTTGGTGTTTACTTGCTTTGTTTCATGATTACTTGTTTAGGAGGATATCTGAAAACTATTAAGTATACCCAAATTCTAATATACTCTAAAGGTCATTTAAACATCTGGGATGTGATTCAAACATAATTTGGTTTTTAAAACTTTCAAAAAGTTTTAAACTCTCTCATACATTACAAACTAAAGAATCTTTCCGGACATGAGTAGACAATAAAAGAAATTAGTAGTTTGAAACACTAATACTTTTAAAAAATAGATATCTTTAGATAGTCCATTCCATGCATATGTATATCATTGGCACCTCTAAATACATATGTATTACTTCGGAATAGATCTGTCAATCTGAACAGATTTCTACTTGATTCAACATACCCAGAATATCTAGGTAATTTCACTTAATAAAGAAGGCCATAGGATGAAAAATTTCCAATGACATCTCATATATTTTACTAGGAAATAACTACAGTTTAGTTTTTAAAAAACAAATTAACAACAAAAGTATTAGTAGGCACCTGTAAAAGGAAGGAAATTATATACAATGGAATTTGTTAAATAACTATGGGTTGTATAAGATGTAATATGGAGAACTATTTCTGATGGTTGTTTTTTGATGATATAATTGTTTCAGAATAGATATCACTATTTAAAGATGGAGTTTTGTAAAAATAAGACTTTTATTAGTAAATATTTGAGATTATAGTAATTATAAACACCCTCCTTAGGGTTTCATTATTACTGGATTTGGTATAACATGCATTCCACAGTCTATATAGTCTGGCAGATGTTGTACATACAATCCAGTCAGAAAATCAGCTTAGATTTCCCCAGTAATCTCAGTATATTTTCCACTCTATTCCTGGGATTTCCATCTGCCTGTCTGAAATTGGATGCCACGATCTCCCAAGGGCACAGCCTATAAGCTAGCCAAGTCCTACTGGATTATCCATAGGTTTCTCTGGAAACCCTCCGCTAAGCTCTGCATGCACCTTAACACTTGCCCCCCATGCGTCACAGCCTTGTTGGACAATATAGTCTGTGATGCACTGGTTTGTGAGGCTATTCTTGGCTTCTCCAGTCAGGTCATACAGGCCAAAATTTGTTAGAGTATGATACTACAGCTCTAACATAGTCTAGTATGATCTCCATATTTTTCTGATATTTGTAGTATTTTTCTCAGCACTGTAGGTGCAGTATTGAGTTACCTTAGGTCAGTACCTCCTGTATAGGTGCTTATCTAAGCACCTAGTAGTATAGTCCACTATGGGTGTGGGAAAGTCTCCTTCGTGTTTACTTTCCAATCACACTCACAGGGGTATTCTGCAAAGGGTTATTCAACTGTTTCAACAAAATTCCTTTCCAATTCTTCAACAAATGCATTCCAATCATCAAGCCAAATCACCTCTTCCTTGGTAAGTCCACTAAAGACCAGTTTGAACCATTTCAACACAGATCCTAAGAGGTAAGAGAGTGTGTAGTTGACTTTTCAGGAGTCCATGGAGAATGTAGTGGGTTGATCACAGAAATTAAAGTAACATTGCCTGAGGAAGGTGGACAATTTGTTGGGATTGGAACCTGTGAAGGGTTCCAGAGCATTGACTTTTGACTGCAGAGGTTCCCATTCCTTCTTCTTTCATTCTTCAAGCAGGTGAGTCATAAACTTATCTATAGTACCTGCTAAAAATTCAGAAGTGGGGTCCTCAAGGTGTGGTTGTTCTATAGTTGGGGGATTCTTGACACCTTTGCCCTTGTTGGGGGCCCATGGATTCTTCCTCATGCTTAGAGCCATCCAGGTTCTCTGGTACTTCTTCAAAACAGGATTCATCCCTAGTGTCTGGGTTGTTGTTTCTCGTTGACTGGCTGGTATACAAAATGAGTGATGACTGGAGTGTTGTGGGCTCTGCTTGTTTGGATGGTTTCTTTCTTGGAGGCATGATCAACACAATCTGCAAGATTTGATTAGAAAATACTGTGAAGTGCAGGGCTCATGGGTGGGTCTCCAAGGGAAACCTGTGGAAGTTCTGGGAAAGGACTTGGCTTCAGCTTATGTGCCACACCTTTGCAGATTGCATTGTCCAATTTCAAACAGGAGTGGATGGGAACCCTGTAGGTTCCAAGAATACACAAGGGGTAAAATACAAGTAGAAACTAAGTCAAATTTCTCATCGGATTGTATGCACAAAGAACTACTTGGCTATATACACTAGTAGGTTAGTGTCATACAAAAACACATAACAAGAGTACAATAGTACAATAAACCAGATGTCAAAACTAATACAGAACAAGGGGTAAACTGAACCAGATGACAAAGGGGCAACGATGGATTGGGAACAAGGGGTTCTGTAATGTATTTAGGGGTTTCTCTCAGATAGCTCAATAAATGCTATAGTGTCACAGAGCTTCAACAATAAAACAAGCAACAGTCCAGTAATTTAAATATTGATAGATTAATTAGTTGTGCTATTAAGCTTAAACAACTAAAATCAATGCTTATTTTGATTATTGAAAGGTTCAATAGAACAATATATGACTCTTTTAGCAAATAAAAGAACTATTCCTTGAGAATAGGGGCTGGAAGCTGAATATATGCACAGTAACTTGGCAGAGACTTGATATAAGAGCTTTGGTTTCTTGTATGCTTATTTGTACTTAGGTATGGGCCTTGAATAATCTAAGTGTTGGCAGGGATTTCAGTAATACTTATTAGGTTTATTATGTATTTAATAAGCCTAAGGGGTAGCTGTGAGGCTGGGGGAACTTAGATGATTAGCTAAGTTCAAGAGTGCTGACAAAGAGTTCTAGATTCTACAAGTGTAGGTGCTTGCAGTTAGTGTATCAGACTAAGGCTATTATTGTCCTTAGGATGATGAGATAAGCTTCTGGGCTGTGCTGTAAAATATGTGTGTGATAAGATGATTTATTGTGGATTTCTGGCCCTCCTTATATATATTTTGATAACTAATTATTTAACTATTTAATTATTTTATGATATCATGTCTAACTATTTATTACCCCTTTTTGATCCTATGACTCCCCAGTCTGAGACAAGGGCTTCAATCTAAGCCTGAACTCGAAGGTTCATAGGCCAAGATCCGGGTCAGAATCAAATGCCAATCTCGAAGTTGACTTAAGTAATAAGTCACATGACTCCAAAAATGTGCACATAGGAGCAAGCAATGTGCCGAGAAGCAATAGAGAGTATTTGCAACTAATAACTAAGTAAATAAAATAATTAGTTAAAAATTATAATAAATAAATAAAGATATAATAGCATTATATAAGCTCATATATGCTATTATTATGTGAAGTTAAAAGGAACTAGGCCTTATATTTCACAATAAAAATATAATAAAAATTCAATAAATTCAAAAAAATACTAATTAATTTCAAAGAAAATTAAGAGAATTTTATGAGATAATACTGATACCTCACAGGTTCCAGAATGTCTGGGCAGAGTCCAGTGTGTCATTCATATAATACAAAGAGCCAGGTGGATATAGGATGGGGTCTGGGGTGCAGCAGGTTTTCTGGTCATAACACCTTACTAGTGAGTTATGATTTTCTTTTATATACCATACATGCAAATGCAAAGGCTTTCATCCTGGATGAAAACTTTTCCATGTAGGTGTTAAGTTGCATGTCATGAGGTCAGAAGTCTGATGGAGTCCAAATGGAAGGACATGGCTTCAGCTTGTGTACTGTGCCCTCACAAAGTTACTGTCAGTTGTCTTTAAATTTCAAATGTGTGAGAACTTATCTATTGGGAATCCAAACAGTGGTTGAACTATCAGATCCCCAGATTGGTAGAGGGCAAAGAAAGAGAAGATTGGAGGTCCAAGAGAAGAACAAAGAACCAGTAGAGTAACTAAGTCGATATTCTGATTGCCTGTCAGGGCAATATATAATATATATTTTGCCATTTATTTTTGATTTTAGTTTATTTTAACTATATCTACATGTAGCAGTGCAGGCACGGTACGAGAATGATTATGTAATCATGCCGCCGCCACTGCTGTTGAAAGCAGTTGCATTGTCGCAACACATGGATGCACTGCACAGCTGCAATGTGTATTAAAAATAGTATGAGTTGACTCTATTGCAATACACAATCTACAAGTGTTTAATAAGCTTGTAATGAAAGTACTTGTGTCTCAATATCTTGTGTCAGTTATAGCACCTCCTGACAACATAGGTTTGGTGCTCTGGGAGGTGTATAGTGGTTCTGACACACATTAACCTCCAAATGCATGGTCCACAATTAGCATCTTCATATGAAGAGTTGCAATAATTGGTGGACTCCCCCTATAAAAAGGTGTTTCATCATCAAATTTAACAATGTGTGCACATTACGCATTCGCAATGTGTGTGCACTGTGGAGGTGCAATGTGCACACACAGTGCAACGGCAATATAGCATCCTCACATTGGTGCTAATGCAAGGCCACACTGCCATCACAAAGTCGTTGCACAGCCATATCCATCATTGTCACATGGCTATATCCACCATCATTGCAAGGACACAGCTGACATTGCCGTGAGGTTACCACCGCTGCCCATAGCCTGGTTGATACACAGTGCAAAGCACTGTGTGTCTAAAGTCGTCCCTGTGCACAGATGTGCACCCCGCCACTGCAGACAAAGTCAGCACTGACACAAACACTGAGGTGCCGGTTAGACACCAAAGTGCCAGTTTGCTCAATAGCAGTGCATATATGAATTTTCTTTTAACTTCTCATAAATAATAACTAGTATAAATAGGGGGCATGTACATAGCTAGTCTTTAGTTTCAATCTCTTAGGAATCCCACTAAAACAAGTGTGATCTCCCCTGTCATTGAGCTACCCCCTCTTCACTTCATATTTCTGTGTTTTATCTTGTGTTTGGTAGCCTTATTAGTGTTGCCCTAACATTTCCCTGTAACTACTTTACAGTTCAGTATACATATATATGGATTTCCAGTGTCTCACAGTGCTAATGAGGAGATAAAGAAAGTACCTAAAGTAGAACAAGAGCACAACTAAATTGGAATACAACAAATACAGGTTTTCCGATACTTGGAGAATAACTGCTAAGTTGCATGCAGAGCTTATTGGAGGGTTTCCAGAGAAACCTGTGGGAAAGCTGGTAGGACTTGGCTTCAGCTTATAGGCTGCACCCTCACGAGATTGTATCATCCAATTTCAGATGGGTGGATGGGAATCCTGGGGAGTCTGGGACTAGTTGGTGGGTTGAGAAGGTTGGGCAGTGATGAGTTGAGAAGGTTGGGCAGTGATGAGTGGAGAAGGTTGGGCAGTGATGAGTCGGAGGTCGAGGGATAGATGGGTCAGACGGAGCCCATGGGCTCCGATGAGGTAAGAGTGGTGTGTTTCAAGGAGGAGAATAGAGCAGAAAATGTACTGAGATTACAGGGGGAATCTAAGCTGATTTTCTGACTGGGATTGTATGTACAACATCTGCCAGACTATATAGACTGTGGAATGTATAACATACCAAATCCAGTGATAATGAAAGCTAAACTAGCAAACATGAAATGAGATAAGTAAACACCAAACTTGGTGTTAGGAATGGAATGGAGCAGAGCAGAGTCCGAATCATGACAGGGAGTTAAACCATAATGGGAATGGGGCAGGAGTGGAGTCCAAAGCGTGACAGGTCATTTGTCCATAACAGGAACAGAACTCAGTTAGAGAGCTGATGGGTTTTCTGAGTGGAGTCCAGTGACTGGTACATAGGACAGGGTCAGAGATAGACAGGAGTGGATTCTGGTGGGTATTCTGGTGACTGATACATGAAGTAATGAAGGTCAAGCACAGACAGGTCTGACATCTGGAGTCCGGCAGGTATTCTGGTAAACTGATACTTGGTGCGTATAGGGTGTGGGTGCATATAAGTTAGTGCCCAGAGTCTGGTGGGTTTTCCGGTCATACCAGAATACAAACTAGGATGAAAGGCATAACATATTTGGACATGTGGGGCATACTAATCAGGACATAAGGAAATGGCCCAAAAAGGAAATCTGGCATCTGTGAATTTTGAGACAAACTGGAGTCCTCTATCACTAATGATCTGTAAGGGGAGACCATGGAGCTTCCATAAATTATGTCTATAAAGCCTGGCTATACCTTCTGAAGTGGTTTGGTCTGTCATGGGTAGTATGTATATGAATCATTTTGCTAAGTCTGTCCATTACTACCACAATGGCATTGTATCCTTGGCTTCCTGGAAGTCCAGTAATTAGGTCAACAGTGATGATTTCCCAAATATCTTTAGAGATCTGGGTTGGTACATGCTTCCCTCCAGGGCTGGCAGGATATGTCTTTGTTCTATTGCATCTACATACCACACCCTTTGGTATAGGAGGTATTATATCTGGACATTCCTGGCCACCAATAGTTCCTGGATACCAACTCTAAGGTTTTCCACCTACCAGGATGGCCACTGATATAGGTATCATGATAGAGTTCAATAATTTGTCTTCTAAGCTCCACACCCCTCAGTGCATTGACCTTCCCTCTAAAGAGAATCGGACCCTGTTCCTCTTCCCATTCATTCCCTTAATTCCTCTAATTCCCTAACTTCTTTAATTCCTCCACTGCCCTAATCACAACCTCTTCCATATCCTTTCCTGGTCTGATCTTTTTAAGCACACCTGTCTCTTGACCTATCAAGGCAGCATGACCCTGCTTAAGAGCCTGGACTTTGAAGTAGGATGGTTTACAGTAGGGGACAAAACTGTCCCAATGTTTTAATAATTCCCATTAAATATATATGTAACTGATCACCTAAAATGGTGAAAGTATTCTACAGATGCCCTAGCATACTCACTTTCATATTCCCAAATATTACATAATATTGATGGAAATTGGTGTCACAGTGAACATTTAAAAATAACCAATCTGTCAGAGTAATATATATAATATGGTTGCCATTTATTTTATTTAAGTTTATTATATTTTTCTATATTTTATAAGGTGCATATATGCACCTACACACAGATACAGGTGAAAACATGATTACATAATCACACTGCCATCACAAGGCCACACCACTGCAAAGTCACCATTGTTGCACAGCCGCAGCCACCATTGTCATAAGGCCATAGCCACCATCATCACAAGGCAGCACTGCCTTCACAAGGTCACTGCCATCATCACACAGTCACAGCCATTGTTGTTGCAAGGCCACCACAGCTGCTGTGATCACAAGGTCACTGCAACTGCCATCATTGTAAGGCTGCCACCACTGCCCACAGCCTGGTTGACGCACAGTGCAAAGCACTGTGTGTCTAAAGCCATTCCTGTGCACAGATGTGCACCCTGCTGCTACAGACAAAGTCAGTGCTGACACAAGCACTGAGGTGCTGGTTAAGCACTGAAGTGATAATAAATAAACAGTATAAATAGGGGGCTTGTACATAGCTAGTCTTTAGTTTCAATCTCTTAGGAATCCCACTAAAATAAGTGTGATCTCCCCTGTCATTGAGCTGTCCCCTCCTCACTTCATATTTCTACATATATTCTATCTTGTGTTTAGTAGCCTTGTTAGTGTTGCCCTAACACAATCATTGGGGACAGTTTTGTCCCCTGCTCTTCTCATTGATTTCACTCTATCATATTATCCACTAGAGAAATGGAAAAATTCCAAAAGAAATCATGTGACATATATTCAATGTTTTAATTGATATGTGACTGTCACAGTCACTTTTCAACTATTACTCTCCTTATGAAAGCTATTTCTCCTCTCAAAAGAGAACAAGCCATCTCTGTCCTCTAAAATGGACTCTCCAATAGGAATGTGGCTTCTATCACAGGTGTTAGCAAGTCTACCATCAGTACAATTGCTCAGGAGATGGACATAGACAAAGAAAACCTGAAAGGAGGATCATACATCAAATCACCTTTGGCAGGCTGGATAATGCTGTCCAGGTTCGTTCCACCTGAAGAAACAGCTCCAACAATATCCTTCACCACCAAAGGGAGTTTGGGAGCTATGTGTTATGACCTGTGCTCCAAATCCCATAGAACCTCTGAATCACCTGACATTGCCCACATTCTCAGATACCCATTGGATACTGAATCTCCTTTTAGGCCATTTCCTTGTGTCCCAAATAGTACACCTATATGTTCTGAACATGTTATGTCTTTTCATCCCAATATATATTTCCCAAACCTCAGTAACCTGTACCTGTCATATTCCCAATTAGCGACAGCCTTGTTCTACCTTAGGTAGTCCCTTGCCTCCTCATTAGTACTGCGAGATGCTGGAAACCTGTATATGTATATACCAAAGCTGTAAAGTTGTTATAGAACAATCAGAATATTGACTAAGTTACCCTACTAGTTCTTCATTCCTCTCTCAGACCTCTGATCTTCTTTCTCTCTCTGTGCCTTTGACCAACTGGGGAGTCTGACAGTTCAGCCACTGTTTGGGTTCCCGATAGATAAGTTCTCACACATTTGAAATTTAAGGACAACTGATGGTAACTTTGTGAGGGTGCAGCACACAAGCTGAAGCCACATCCTTCTGTTCAGACTTCATTGGACATCTGACCTCTGTTAGGATACACACACATGGCAGGTCTCCAGAGAAACTCATGGGATATCCAGTAGGACTTGGCTTCAGCTTATAGGCTGCGCCCTCACTAGATCATGTTGTCCAATTTCAAACAGGCGGACGGGAATCCCAGGGAATCCGGGTGGGGTTTGTGAGTCGTAGGTCGTAGGTTGGAGGTCGTGGGTTGTGAGTCGAGATAGTTGAGAGAGATAGATGCGCCGGAGCCGTGGGCTCCGACTAGTGTGAGCGGTGTGAATCAAGTAGGGTTTTAGAGCAGAAAATGTTATTGGATTACTGGGGGGAATCTAAGGTAATTTTCTGACTGGATTGTATGTACAACATCTGCCAGTTTATATAGTCCATGGAGTGAATAACATACCAAATCCAGTAATGATGAAATGAAACTAACAAAAATAAAACGGGAATAATAAACACCAAGTTTGGTGTTAGGAACAGGACAGAATGGAGTGGAGTCTGAATCGTGACAAAGCATAACCCATAACAGGAAATGGAGTGGGAGCGGAGTCCTAAATCGTGACAGGTCATTTGACTAAAACAGGAACGGGGCTCAATTAGAGTGGTGATGGGATTCTAAGTGGGGTCTGGTGACTGATGTGTGGGATGAAGACAGACATAGACAGAGATGGAGTCTGGGGAAAGTCCGGTGACTGATATGTGTCGTAATGAGGTCAAATGTAATGAGTCTTGTCGTATGGAGTCTGGGGGGGAAATCCTATAAACAGACAATTGGTGCTTGTAGCGCATGGGGGTGTACGGGTTAGTGCCCAGAGTCTGGTGGGATTGTCCAGTCGTAACAACCTCACAATATCCAACTTAACACTATGGGAGAGGGTGGAAGTGGAATGGCCAAAGATTGAGCCTCAGGAGTGTCAGAAACTTATAGAAAGTATTCCAAGAAGACTAGCTGCTGTAATAAAGACTAAGGGAGGCCATACAAAGTACTAGAATAACAAGATATGTATCTGATTCAAAAAGAGCAGGGGACAAAACTGTCCCAATGATTGGCTATTATTAAATATTCACCTATGACACCAATTTCCTTCAATATTATGTAATACTTGGGAATATGAAAGTTAGTATGTTAGGACATCTGCTAACCATTTTAGGAAATTTATGTGATCAGTTATACAACATTTAATGGGAATTATCAAAACATTGGGACAGTTTTGTCCCCTACTGTATGCCAGGGCTCATATATTTTATTTTATTTTATTTTAATTGTCATACATCACAATGTGTGACATCATGGGAATGCAAATGGCTTGAAAGACCATTTGTGGCTGTGCATCACATGTAACACAACATGTACATATGTGGTCATATGGCAGAATGCACATGTGGTCACATGAGCCATGAAAAGCTTGAAAGACCATTCACAGCTGCATGTTGTTAAGGGTACGTACACAGTGGGTTTCTGTTAAGAACAGAAACTGACGGATGTCGGCAGACTGACAGGGACTGAATGGAAGGACTTGGCTTCAGCTTATGTGCTGTGCCCTCACAAGTGACCGTTGGGTGTCCTTAAATTTCGGGTGGGCAGAAACTAGTCCTGTCAAGTAAACCTCTCGGTAAACTACCGATTGGAAACCAAAGGATAAGTCAAGGCTTGGGCTGTGAAGGATAAGTCATATAGGAAGTGCGGCTAAAGGCTCTAAGCCTTACTCCTTAACCGCTTTAAAGTCTCATTATTTTCTTTATGTTCTATATTTTATTTCTATTTCTATATCTCATAAATACGGGTCAAACCCCCTTTATTTAGTTCGAGAGTCCATGTATGCTTGTGGGCGCTCTCACCCACAAGAAGTATGCACATGTCACAGGTAGTAGTCACACGAATAAAACTCAGACACCTTTCAACCCCGACAACCATCACCTGCACATGCAAGTACTGGTCCGGGGCCTAGTCTGAAACTAGTCTTCGCCTTATCTCTCTTACTATATCTACAGTAGCTACACTTCGCACTGAAACAGTCGAAGTCAGCTACTACTACTCGATTTGACTTCTACCTCTTAGTTCGCGCGATAAGAATATTCATCATAGCTCACGTTCTTATAATATTCTCTCTCCCTCACAATACCTACTTTCTCTCCGCTACTTGACAGTTAGTCCAGCTAGCTACGCAATCAGACCATACCGCAAGGTCGATCCATTTTGTAATTATTTACCGATTGCACCTTAAGGGTCAATCGTAATCTCTATACTTGATCACTTCAAGCTACTAGTCGGTTGTATTAGTACTATTATTAGTCAATAGCGATCGCACATTGAGTAGTAAACTACTCGACCCTTTACATGGGCTGAGGGGTTGGAGACTGAGAGTTGGAGACTGAGAGTTGGAGACTGAGAGTCAGAGACTGAGAGTCAGAGACTGAGAGAGTCGGAGACTGAGAGAGTCGGAGACTGAGGGAGTCGGAGATTAGAGGTGGAAGTTGTAAATGTAGGTTGGATCATAAATTGGATGGAGTCAGAATGTCGTGGTCGTGAATAGATAATGGAGTCGGAAATTAGAGGGGTATCTAAGTCGATCTAAGTCAATATTCTAAGTTGATCTAAGTTGATATTCTGATTGACTAGTAGTTACATTACAGCGGGTCTTATATATGAGTTATCGGCATCTAGAAACTACTAACTAAGGGAAGAGTGGAAACACTATTTGACAAATAGACTTGACTAGAAACTGGAAGGTTACGATAAGATCGGAAGCCGAGATTTAGCCAAGAGTGGGATTACAAGAAAAGGGAATAGTCCACAGGCTACAAGTATATATGGGCATATGTGAAACATAGAGTAAAATGGATCATCATAATGAAAAGGGACATATCAAAGCATAACCAGATGGTACGAGTATATTTTGACAGGGGCATAAATGAGGTTTGATCGCTGCAAAGGTATACACGTCAGTGTCGGTGTTCTGAAGGTTGCCAAAATGATGACCTGATCAATAACTTGGAACATTGATAGATGGTAGTATTCTCGGAGACCATCGGGCTGCGACATGGGTTACAACATGGTCATAACCGTTTCCAGGGAAATCCACAGGAAATCCAGTAGGACTTGGCTTCAGCTTATAGGCTGCACCCTCACTGGATTGTGTTGTCCAATTTTGAACAGGTGGATGGGAAACCTGGGGAGTCCAGGCAGGGTTCATGGGTCTAGGGGCCATAGGTCAGAGGTTGTGGGTTGTGAGGTCGGGGAGTTGAGATAATTAAGTGAGATAGATGCATCAGAGCCTGTGGGCTCCGACTAGTGAGAGAGGTGTAATTCAAGGAGGAGTTTAGAGCAGAAAATGTACTAGATTACTGGGGAGAATCTAAGCCAATTTTCTGACTGGATTGTTGTACAACATCTGCCAGACTATATAGACTGTGGAATGAATAACATACCAAATCCAGTAATAATGAAATGAAACTACCAAAACATAGAATGAGATAAGCAAACACCAAATTTGGTGTTAGGAACAGGATGGAACAGAGTGGAGTCTGAATCATGACAAATCATAAACCATAATGGGAAATGGAGCGGGAGTCTGAATCGTGACAGATCATTTGACTAAAATGGGAACAGGGCTCAGTTAGAGGGATGATGGGTTTTCTGAGTGGGGTCCAGTGACGTGGGACAGGGTCAGACATAGACAGGGATGGAGTCCAGTGGGTATTCCAGTGACTGATACACAATGTAATGATGTTGAACATGGTCAAGTCTGATGTACGGAGTCCAGCGGGAATTCTGGTAACTGACAATCAGTGTGTATAGGGCACGGGTGTGTATAAGTTAGTGCCCAGAGTCTGGCGGGAATTCTGGTCATAACACATGTTGACAATCACTTGATATATACATACAGTGACTTACAAAACGTATCCAATGTTTTGTAGTTTCAGCTTATATATGCTATATCCCAGTAGATAAAATAGTAGAAATCACCAAACTATTTGTGAACATGACCAATCATGTATATATTTACATGGTAGAACTATATTATGTAATATCCATATATGGAAACACTATGAATATTTTAATGGAGAGGGTTCATTGGATATGTTTTGTAACTGACAGGTTCTGGCATGAAAACCATGTGCCTATGTTGATTGTTTGCATTTGTTTATGTTTTTCAACATGTCATGTGATCATTCTATACAACAGTATAAGTAGAAGGGCTTTTTCAGCTAAGATTCCCTCAATTCTAACTATTCATCCTCTTTCCACTGCTGCTTAGTATGAGATTCTTTCTCTACTTGATGCTGGCCATTCTGCCAGACATATTTCAGTTTCTACTGGCTATAGTTATGCTACTATCTCTAGACTTCATTCTAAACACCGTTCCCACCTTTCTAAGTCCTCTTGTGGTCGTCCTTCCAAACTCTCCACAGCCAACATCCATTTTGCACAACGTCTTATCAGCTCTGGAAAGGCTGATACAGCTGTAGATGCAACAAAGGCACTTTGCACTATCACCAACCAGTCACTCAATCCTCAAACAGTGTGTCGTGGACTCAAGGCAGCTGGGATGAAGCCTGTGGTAAAGAAGAAAAGGCCTCTTCTTTCTAAGAGGCATAGGAAGGAGAGGATGGATTTTGCTTTGGCACATCAGGATTGGACTGTGGAGGATTGGAAGAAGGTGGTGTGGTCTGATGAGACCAAAATTAATAGGCTGGAGTCAGATGGCAGGAAGTGGGTGTGGAAAAAGGCAGGGGAGGGCTTGAGTGACAGACTGGTTGAGGGAACCCTGAAGTTTGGGGGTGGGTCTTTAATGGTTTGGGGGTGCATGCTGTGGGAGGGGGTTGGGTATGCATGCAAGATTGATGGAAGGATGGATGGGGATCTCTACATCCAGATTCTGGAGGATGACCTGCAAGCCAGTCTTAAGGACTATGGTAAATCTGCCAATGGTATCATCTTCCAGCAGGACAATGACCCCAAGCATACCTGCAAGAAGGCCCAGAATTGGTTCCAAGAAAATGGTTTCAGGGTTCTCTCATGGCCAGCACAGTCTCCTGACTTGAATCCCATTGAACACCTATGGAGTCACCTGAAGAGGAGGTTGACAGGGTATGAGAATGCACCCCAGGGGATGGAAGAGTTGTGGGAGAGGGTGGTGGATGAATGGTACAGGATTGATGCAAAGGTGTGTCAGGATTTGATTGAAAGTATGCATAGGAGGGTTTCAGATGTATTAAAGGCAAAGGGTGGCTACACTAAGTACTAAATACTAGTAATTTCCTGCCTAAATGTGTCAGTTACAAAATGTATCCAATGAACCCTCTCCATTGAAATATTCATAGTGTTGCCATATATGGATATTATATAATATAATTCTACCATATAAATATATACATGATAGGTCATATTCACAAATACTTTGGTGATTTCTACTATTTTATCCACTGGGATATAGCATATATAAGCTGAAACTACAAAACATTGGATACATTTTGTAAGTCACTGTATATGTTAAAATATAGAGTTCAAACCTTCAATTAGTTTTTATTAAAGTTTAGTTGTTAAAACTTTATTCAATTAACTATCTTTAGTCTAAATATCTCAAGATGCCCATAACTAGACTCCAGTTTCAATCTCTTAGGATTTCCACTGAATACAAGTGTGATATTCTTAAGTCATTAGAACTTCTATTCTTCTACTCCTTATTTTGTTCCTCTCTCTTGTTTCTTTTTGTGTTTTGGTAGCCTTGTTAGTGTTGCCCTATCAGTTCAAGGAGGACAATATTTTCATTATCCCTAATCCCCCTTTCCATGATCTGGTCTTCTGGATAAGGCATCTGGTTTCAAGGATCTTTTTCCAGGCCTTTAATGTAGGGAAAAGTCAAACCTGGACAAAAAAAGTACTACCTAGCCTCCTATTATGTAAGTCTTTTAGCAGATATAAAATATTCTAGGTTTTTGTGGTCTGTCCAGATCTGAAAAGAGTGACTGCTTCCCTCAAGATAGTGCCTCCATTCATCCAGAGCTCTAATAACAGCCAGCATTCCTTTATCATGGATTTCATAATTCCTTTCTACTTCATTCAGACTTTTGGAGAGAAAAGTCACAGGACCCTTCCTGAGACAAAACAGTACCAGTTGCAAAGTCAGAACTATCTGCTTCTAGTCTGTAAGGTTTGTTGTCATCAGGGAAGATAAGAATTGGGGATGAAGTGGCTCTGTCTTTCAAAGCTTGAAACACAGTTTTCTCCTCCAAAGTCCATTTCCAGAGTGTATCCTTCCTTGTTAAGTTATGAAGAGGTTTGGCAAGGCCTGCAAAGTCCTGGATAAACCTTCTGTAAAAGTTGACAAAGCCAAGGAAAGACTGTGTCTCCTTTACAGTAGTAGGTTCAGGCCATTTGGAAACACCCTCTTTCTTTACTGGATCCATGGAGATGCAGCCATGTGAAATGATTAGTCCAAGATATTCAATCTTTTCCTGCTCAAATTCACATTTCTCTGCCTTTAAATATATCTTGTTTTTCTCCAAGATCTCCAGCACACTTTTGACTGCTTCTATGTATTTTGGGCTCTCTGTGAAGATAAGGACATCATCCATGACAACTTGTCCATCAATCAGTTCTATGAACAGATCATTCATCATGGTCTGAAAGGTAGCAAAACTGTTGGTGAGACCAAAAAACATGACTAGTGGTTCAAATAACCCTCTGTTGGTCCTGAATGCTGCTTTCCACTCATCTCCCTCCTTTATCCTGACATTGTTATAACCCCATCTGACATCCATTTTGGTGAAATATTTGGAGACAGGTTTCAGATTGAAGAAAGAATTATACAGCTCAGGGGTTGAGGCAAGGGATTCCTGAATAGGTGTTGCTTGGAATTACATGGATATGGTAGGGTTCATGTAGAGTGTCAGATTCCATTCACATAGGGTTCAGATTCGGTTAACATAGGATTCAGATTTTGCTTATATAGGGCAAGTTCACCAGCAAGGAGGTCATATGCAAAATTTTTCATCTTGGACAAACTTTGCATAGCCATTTATAGAGTATAGACACCTGGGACTCATCAGCAAGGAGCATCCTAAATTCAAAAGTTTTCATCCTGGATCAAAACTTTGTATGTGAATCAGCAGACCTTTGAAAAAAAACAGCCCAAACTCACCAACAAGCCGGAGAATGCATGTCATGGTCATTTGATGCCATGGTTTAACAGCTCTTGCAACGAGGGGATATACCGGCGTAGAGCCCACTCTGTTAAAGATTAGGTGGCAAGGTGTCACAACTGTCACATGTCACGTATTGTCACAAACATTCAAAGGTAACTTTCGACAACTCTTCGACCTATCAAATTCGACTCGACAAACCGAACATTAATTGACACCATCGAATCTCTTTCGACATCATATATGATTTCATAATTAGTTCATAACATAGTCATAACGATACAACGAAAAGCATAAAAGGACTACGAAAGAAGCGAGGGAAGTCAGTCGAAATATCTGTATATTAGTGATATTAGTAATCTATTTTGTCGTAACCTCTTCGACAAATACTTCCGTGAGTCCTCGCGACTGGTATTAGCCTCTTACTTCATCGACAGGGCGAATATATACTTCGTCGAACGAGGCTTCCAAATTCGATTTGTAGAATATTATTCGACTTTATTGAAGAATATTTGATTCGTGACACAAGGCTATGATATATGTGATTGTAATATGGCATGCCAGGTGAGTCGTCGTTGAAGTGGGCCGACAGCAGATAAAGTCTTCCAGTCATCTTTAATCCTTTCTATGCTGACATGCATAGATGCCAGTCTTTCGATTGACGTATCTTGTACCACTCAAAAATGTCATTACCATCACACATCTCTGAAGTCTCTTTTATTCTTCCACATTCGAGTCTAACATCGAAAACCGAGGTACAAAACAAATCATAGAAAAATTTCATCTGTGAGGACTCATAATGAATGCATGATAAGTTACACCAGTTCGAATACATCAAAAGATTGAATTATCTCTAGAGTCTCTTGGCTCCTCCTAAACGTCATTTGGATGCCAATTTGCGTTTTTTGCTTCCCCCACCTGCAGCCATACTACTTTCCCTGATTGAGGATTCCGATTCCCGAAGCCCCTTGTCACTCGATTCAATTCTCCCATCCATAGATAGTTTCAAAAATGAATTCCAATGGCCAGGGTCGGAAGTTGCACCAGGATACATACTCTGTACAATCTCCTTGGTGGATATTTCTTCGGGCTGGAACATTTTCGGGACATCCTTTGATAACTTGAGCAATTCATTGTATGTTTCATTGTCCTCGGATCGAATGGCCCCAAAAGTCTCGGACGAAGCCTGCGCACACCAGATATCAAAAGAAGTGTAGGGATCCTTCTGGAATGCATGGTTCTTTTTTTTTTCCCCTGGACGGTTGCCTTCGTGCACCGCGCACCACGGTGGTAACTCCGGACTTAGAAGATGCCAGGGCATACACCATTCGAATCACGGGTGGAGGATCAAATGACTTGTCGAAAATGCGTAGATCGAATGGGCTCATCTTATCAAAGAGGAAATCTATCGGTTTGTCGGAATAACGAAAATCGTTCTTGGACTGCTTCATGATGACCGATACAAACTCCTTTCCCGAATTTGGATCTTTGTAGAGCATTGGAAGCGCCACATCAATGCCAAAATCATTATCAGCGCAAAGAGCTCCGGCCCCTCGAGCAGCAAGCCTCAAGAGAAATTCGATGGACAGCACGTTGGAATCATAAATTTTGATGAAATGCGTAACGTAGATGCGTGAATCTCTGAACGTCTCGGCGAAAGATTTGTTGTGACTCATGGTGTTCAGCATTGAAGGGACACGATCCTTGAGCCGCTCGTTGTAGATCCCCTGCGCGAAGAGAGCGTCGAAGTAGGAGGTCACCGGGACAATTAATGACTCCGACTCCAGCTGCTTGGTTTGAAACATGAGACGATCTAGCGTATCAATGGTAATGTTGCAGGTAATGACTTCCCCCCGATCTCCCTTACTCATTCCAGGCCATTCCAAAATCTGTCGCAATGCTTGACAAGACTTGAAGTTACTATACTGCATGACCGTGGCCGCCGCCTCAGTGAGCATCGGTTCTGAGGCTGCGACGGTGACAACAGACTCGAACCCTGCCTTGACACCCAAGCATACGCGCATGTATTTCTCGACCTGGACCATCTCGTTCGCATCTGCCTCTCTTCGATCTGCACCAGAAAGAGTGGTCGCATTAAAGTCCAGTGCAAGACGACGCGACATCACTGCAAACTGTTCATCAATCCCCAGCTTCATACCAGGCTGCCAAGAACGACAGAGAAGTTTCTCGATAGCAAATCTGACTACCGTTTTTCGAACACTATCTCCGCCCACTCGGTAGCGGGTTGACCATCTATAAGTACATAAAGCCATGAACATGGACAGAGAGGTCTGAAAGGACGAACAAAGGACGACCCAGTGAAAGCCTAAACCCCAACTCAGTAACATCTTTCAAGGTCAGGCTCTTATCAAACTTCCGAGCCATGTGATCGAATCCCAGCGCGCTGAACGGTTTCACATCGACAAGTTCACCTCTGAGAATGCGGTTCGAGGGATCCTGGTAAGCTGGTGGGGCGAATTGGTCAGACCTTCCAGTTGTAGACAAGAAGAAGCTCCAGATGGGGAATGGCCGGATGTTCCGCAAAGCGTGTCTCAGCGATGTGAATGCGGTCCACTGTGTACTAGGATCGGTTTCATATATGGCCTGCGACAGGGTGTGACCCTCGTCAAACACCAAACACAATATAGGAGCATGCTCTTTATTAGGCAAGAAAGATGGGTTTATCTTCGGCAATACTTGTCGGAGGACAGTATCAAGAACTTGAGAGAAACGAAATTGCATTGGTCATGCGCACGCTTAGAGAGATGATCCGAAATACCTTCTGTATTGAACCTGCCTTGCGGTGACTTCTTGGAGGGCATCGTCTGGGGGTGAGTACCGCGATATAGCTGCTTTGACTGTGAATAAAATAGGAGCTGCATAGAGTGGGCGACTCGCCTCATCTGCTCTGTTCATCACGTCTGCATAAAAGTTGATACGTAGCGGACCTTGCTTTGTCAAACGTCTGCCCAACTGTCATAAAATCCCGAAATTGTTCAGGAAGGGATTTAGGATAGTTCTGTAGTGCTACCTCCTTTTCGGTGTGTTCGATATCAGGAGAGTCGGATATTTGCTGTTGGATGAATTGTGGGTCATCAATCACTTTTAATATTTTTTCGAACAATGCAGTGAGAAATGCGCTGAAGCGATCATCACTTTCATGCGATTTGAGGCCACGACGTGTCAACCATTGTAGGACAGCGGTGTCAGGAGCAGGATAACCTGGATCAGAACGCCAGAGCTTTACAAGTAAAGATAACAGGGAGAAAAAGTCACCTTGGTGCCCTGCACGGAGATTAAATGGGACTACAAAGTGCTTCTTGGAGAACTCGTCAATCAGCTGTGATTTCCCCATCCCAGAGGACTGTACAATTGGCAAGAGACAAGTATACATATTAGGATTGTTGTGCTTTGTTATGTACTCATATGTCGTCAATATTTCCTTGAAATGGGTGAGACCACGACTTGATCGTCACTAGAATGCGGTCGGACAGGAAAGGCACAAGTAGGCGGAGCTTTACCCACCTTCTATGGAAGGATCATTATCAAGTATCCTTTCACCCTTGGCCAAACCGGCAGAACTGAGGTGGGGGCGCACAGGTTGAAGCATCTCTAATAAGGGCGATAAGGACAAATGGTGCGAGAGTAATACGCTACAAACTTACCAAGGCTCCGAATCTCTAAAAACGATCCTTTTTGTAAACATTCGCCCAATAAGTTGAAGAGCTCATCGTTCTCGACGACACACTCGCGAGCATCGCGAAGGTTGTTTAGAGCGGGCAGGAGAGGTGGATTCGCCGTTTCAGCAATCTGAGACAGAAGCATGACAGCCGATTCCACATCGAACTCTTGCACGCCCGACTGGACAGCCCTGCGGAGTAAGGCGATAACAGTATTCTTTAACACATCACCATCTTCCCTCTGCTAATCCTCAAGAGATGTGCGTCTGCTGGGCGTACGAAGAAGTTTTCTGGTTGACGATTGTGGGTATCAGGAGGGGGCTGCGATTGACTAGGAGGTCACGTGAAGCTACATCCGACTCCGTACGCCGACTTTCATCGTCCCCACCCTGACTCGAGCCCTCTAAAATCCATAGTAGACACGAAGCTCACTCGGAACTTCTTACCACCGTAGCATAGTTTCTCTGGGCCTTTCCACCCCCTAGCCGCAGTTAGCCATTGTTGCTTGAAGCGGGATACAAATATAACAAAAAAAAAAGGAGGTCACGTGACAAGGCTCTCTTGTTCCGTGACACCATCTACCTCTGGGGTTGGTCCCCCATGCTTGTGGTAAAAGGACAGAGAGGTGGATGACAGTGAACAGGCTTGGGGAGCCTCTGAATTCACTGCTCTGTCAAAAGTCGGCAGCCTTCAGCCACACCAGTGTCACCTGTGGACTGTCACTGGCACCTCCTAAACTATGACTGCAGTGTGGCAGTGGTCTTTTCTTCCTACCCACCCCTGACTCCAGCATTCACTTATGCACTAGTGATGCAAGACTTTGGTGTGCCTGCAGCCTGTTGTCAATGTTAGGATCTGCAAGCCTGGGGGATCACAGTGCGATGACTCTCGGCACTTGGAGTGAATGCCACTAAGGACTGAGCGGGTAGAAGTAAACCGGTGATATAGCTAGGTTTCCAGATGAGGTCCTACTCTCATCTGGATGTAACTATATACTAAGCTACATGGAACTAAGGGAACACTAAACTAAATATAGCTAATCACATGTGAACCAGACCGGAAAAATACATTCACAATACGAGGTATGATTTAATACTAATCGTAATCATCATACTCTAACAGTCAACACCTGTTAGCAGGATCTTGGGTTCTTCCTGGGGCTTTGGCCCAAATGGCATGTGCTGTTCACTGGGCAAGTTCAGCACAATCACCTCTCTTTATTCAACCATCCTGCCAACCACCACTCACTCTGACGCATCCAACCTGCTTCCTCTTCATTCTCCTGTAGATACTATAGTAGCTATGCTCTATATGATGCTATGGAACTGCTATGTATCTTAGTTATCCGACATGGTATATAAATGTATTAAAAAAAGGGAGGTTATGTGATAACACGGAGGCATCTAAATCCAGCTGTGGGGGCCATTCTGGAACAACTGAACCTGTGTAGAGAGTATTTGCAACTAATATATATTAGTTGCAAATACTCTCTTGTATCAACCTAATTAGCTTGCCACATAGTCCCCTGAGCTCTGACCTAATTAGAATGCATAAGCTATTTTACCCTGCTGGATGGTCTTGCACTTCCTGGCCAGATGACTCTTGGCTGGCAATGCTCTATGCATGAACCCAAATCTCACATATGTACATAGCTGACATAATGCATCTTTGCCTAATGGAACAGACTAATAAATTAGACCACGGTCTTTGTAATAGGAATGGGAGTGTTTTCCCCATTTAAGCTCCGCTACAGTGGAACCTTTTCCCATCACCTTTGTCTCTTGCCACCATCATCTGAGTGGCTGGCCCTCAAGGTATTGCTCAGCCTTGCCTTGAGTAGTTTTCTTTTTCCCTGCCATCCCACCCTTTCCTGCTCCTCTATTGCCCTAAAACTCATAGTTTAGATTGAATTTTCATGGCATGTTGTTGGGGCTCACTCATGTCCCCATCAGCATGCTTGCGCAATGGAGCCTGTGGCCCCCAGACTCACTTCCACTGGGGGTCCGCTCACCAAATATGGACAGAGACAAAGACGACAGCTCAACCCCTCTCCAGACACATCACGTGAAGGATCATGTGACTTCACATGTCACCTGACTTGATGCCAGTAACTGGATGACGATCGTGATTATTCTTAAAGTACACGCACTTGTGTAGTATTGTAATAACTACTATTTGGTACTTAATGGCTAGTTCCATAATTCTTAAAATATTTCACACACTTGGAAAAAGGGATATATACTTGTATGGTTTAATAGGTGTTAATAATACAAGTCTTCACATAAACTGAGACTGGGATTGAATCCGCAATGACGAGTGTATGTGTTAAGAGCAGAAACTGACGGATGTCGGCAGACCGACGGGGACCGAACGGAAGGAACTTGGCTTCAGCTTATGTGCTGCACCCTCACAAGTTACTGTCGGGTGTCCTTAAATTTCGGGCAGGCAGAAACTAGTCCTGTTGAGTAAACCTCTCGGTGAATTACCAATCGGAAACCGAAGGATAAGTCGAAGGTTGGGCTGAGGGGTCGGAGACCAAGAGTCAGAGGCCAAGAGTCGGAGACCAAGAGTCAGAGGCCAAGAGTCAGAGACCAAGAGTCAGAGACCCAGGGCCAGAGACCAAGAGTCAGAGACCAAGAGTCAGAGACTGAGAGTTGGAGATTTGAGGTTGAAGTTGTAAATGTACATTGAATCGTAAATCGGATGGGGTCGAAATGTGGTGGTCATGAATAGATAATGGAGTCGGAAATTAGAGGGTATCTAAGTCAATCTAAGTCAATATTCTAAGTCGACATTCTAAGTTGATATTCTGATTGTCTTGTAACTACATTTACAGCGGGTTTATATATGAGTTGTCGGTGTCTAGAAACTACTAACTAAGGGAAGAGCGGAAACACTATTTGACAAATAGACTTGACTAGAAACCGGAAGGTTACGATAAAATCGGAAGCTGAGATTTAGCCGAGAGCGGGATTATGAGAAAAGGGAATAGTCCACGGGCTACAAGTATATATGGGCATATATGAAACATAGAGTAAAATGGATCATCATAATGAAAAGGGATGTATCAAAGCATAACCAGATGGTACGAGTATATTTGACAGGGGTGTAAATGAGGTTTGATCGCCATGAAGGTATACGTCAGTGTCAGGTTTCGAAGGTTGCCAAAATGATGACTTGGTCAATAACTTGGAACATCAATGGATGGTAGTATTCTCGGGGACCGTCAGGTTGTGACATGGGTTATGACACGGTCGTAACAGTATGCACATATACTATAGTGCCATAAGGGAAAACTAACTCCTTTGATTATATATTTCTCCTTTAATGATGCAATTAGCTAGAAACTTCAAGTATCTAAATTTCTCCTTTTACTCTCCTAAAGACTCCCCGAAACAATTACAAAGTAAATAAAAGGACACAAAATTCGCCATATACCTCAGTGAAAGTTATTCACCCACTGAGGTATGTGTGTAATCATTTACTATTATTCTATTACTTATAAAACACCTTCTAGCCACATACAGGTACTATAATATATAGTGAAAGTTATTCACTGACATCGCCACATATACAGACTCAATCCTTTTGTATTCTTGTCTCAAAACTTAACAATAGGAACCTTGGTGTGAAAGAGCACCATTGTGAAGGATAAGTCATATAGGAAGCGTGGCTAAAGGCTCTAAGCCTTACTCCTTAACCGCTTTAAAGTCTCATTATTTTCTTTATGTTCTATATTTTATTTCTATTTCTATATCTCATAAATACAGGTCAAACCCCCTTTATTTAGTTCGAGATTCCATGTATGCTTGTGGGTGCTCTCGCCCACAGGAAGTATGCACATGTCACAGGTAGTAGTCACACGAATAAAACTCAGACACCTTTCAACCCTGACAACCATCACCTGCACACGCAAGTACTGGTCCGGGGCCTAGTCTGAAACTAGTCTTCGCCTTATCTCTCTTACTATATCTACAGTAGCTACACTTCACACTGAAACAGTTGAAGTCAGCTACTACTACTCGATTTGACTTCTATCTCTTAGTTCACGCGATAAGAATATTCATCATAGTTCACGTTCTTAGAATATTCTCTCTCCCTCATAATACCTACTTTCTCTCCACTACTTGACAGTTAGTCCAGCTAGCTACGCAATCAGACCGTACTGCAAGGTCGATCCGTTTTGTAATTATTTACCGATTGCACCTTAAGGGTCAATCGTAATCTCTATACTTGATCACTTCAAGCTACTAGTTGGTTGTATTTGTACTATTATTAGTCAATAGCGATCACACATTGAGTAGTAAACTACTTGACCCTTTACAGTGGTGATCCGGGCTGGACCCTCATTCACTGCGATCCACACGAACATTCCACTAGTAGTAGTATTATGACCTTAACCAGTGGTGGAACCTCCCGAATTCCTACGCCTTCGGGTGCCCCTCGGACGAGAAAGGAATACCCCGACCTAGGACTACCCAGTATTGTCACGACGCGAAAATCATCGCTAATGACTCAAGAGACTGATACTGTCTTGGAGCCCTCACAAGGTGAACACGGGCTTCCCGTGAGTGATTCTACTGGAACAAGCAAGAATAACTCCTATTTTAAGTCATCGGAAACTCTCGGACTCCTTACCGCTCGATCAAACAGAAACGACACCAGTCTGAAATTTCCACCGCCTCAAGTGATGCTACAGAATCCTTTCAGAGGTCAGGTGTATTTCGCTGAACCAGTAAATGACAAATGGGATAAATACTACTCGGAACAAATTGAAGAGAAGGAAGTTGACGCAGTAGCCTCAGATTATTCAGTCAGATACCCCAACATGTCAAAGGAGGTGTCCGTCTGGTTAGGCAGATTGAATAGCATCGTGATTACCGATTCTTTCTTTTCCCAAACCGGTACTATAGATCAACTAGCGGAGCAACTCCCCAAGTGGTCTGAGGAGCTCGTTACTATTAATGTCGCTGGAAGAGGACGTGTAAGGCTAGCGTTATTCGAACGGATTCTTGACCTAGTGGCCATGCACGATGACACGTTACAGATCTTACACGTGATCCTAGGCCAGGGTGGATCGGTAGCTAAGGTGGATTACCGGTATCTTTATACGCGTACACTGGAAAGATCCCTATACGAAGCTTCTCCGAACCTCCCATTTGCCTATCACAGCCTGCGACACAAGCTCATTCGCTGCCGTGAGAAATGAGACAAGCTGTTTATGGAAGTTCTTCACTCCTACGATGCTAGTACCCAGGTTCCCGCTTCCCCGGCTCACACGTCCGAAACCTTCATTCGAGATCTCCAAGGACCTCCCGGCACTAGCTTTCTGCACTCTCTCAACTGTAAGTCTATCCTCGAGAGTTTTCCCCAAGATACGAGGGAGGAGATCTTGGGAAGACTCCACGAGAAATCTATCGCACCCGTCCCTCTGGCCAGCAGAATCAACACCCTCGGCATCTCATCCCAGGACGACCGCGGACTAGGAACTTCAAACAGACCACGGAGGAAGGAAGAGCCAGATACTCCCCGCTGTAGAGTTGTCTTTGGGTCTGAGGTAGCTTCCCCCTTTACGACGGTTAGTCACTCCAACGTCCCTGTTAGATCCGTCGCAAATCGAAACCGTTCTTCCTTCGCTACCACATTCGTTGAAGGAATCACTGGACAAATACCCGAGAGGGGAACTTCTTACCCAAACAGCACTCTCCCTCCTTTGCCGATTTCACAGGCCCCCTTCTTTCCCCCAGGAGAGCCACCTGGGGATTCTTCTGATGGATCCAGTGATTCAGATTACAGAAGGGACTGGGACGAGAGAAGGCGAAACCCGAGAAATCCAGGAGGCCCAGCAAGCACTAATAAGAACACTAAGAGTGCCGCTCCTGACACCGAAATTGGGAAGTTGAGCTTGAATACCAATGATCTCAAAATCAAATGGTCAGATCTCCCTGAATATGACGGCTCACAATCTAAGGCACTGGACTACATAATGGATGTTATGAGCTTGTCGGAAATCTCAGAATCCATGATGACGATTCTAGGCATCGCTCTTCCCAGACGACCTAAAGGGAATGCGAAAATCTGGTGGACTACTTTGGATCATGAGCATCACACTGAATTCAGTCGATCACACAGGTCTTTCCTTTGGAGTATAGTCGAAGGGTTGTTGGGTACACGATGGCGTGAATCCCTGTCCCTAGAATGGGAAGAAATGAGGTTTTGCCAGCCCCATCACGACCGCGAAACCCTCATGCAGTATATTCAAAGAAGAGTTAAACTCTACAGATTTCTATACGGATTCCACCAAGAAAAGGAAGAGGAGACCCGCCGGTTAATACTTACCCTGCCCACGGAATGGTTATACTTAATACAAGGGCAAGCCATAGATGACATCATGAGCCTCCAAGCATACGCCAATAACCTACAGGAAGCTCTAATTAATGGTTGGAGTCAAACACATAGAGATAGATTTCGCCCCATTAGACCTCAAGTTATGGTCGCGGAAAAAAACGAATTAGAATTGGACGCCCTGGAGCATACTCCAACCCCTCCCGATTCCATCTAGCCCCATCAGGTCCTTTCCAGCGAAATAGAGGACAAGGGCATGACGAGGACTCCCAGGGCGGGAAGGACCGATCCGACACGAGGGAAACCACACGGGAAACTCTTCTTCGAGAGGAGTGACAAACGGAGTAGCACTAGACCCCCCAAAGAGTGCTGGATTTGTGGGAGCACAGAACATTTCAAAATTGACTGTCCTCACTCAGGTAAAATGGCTCATTACGTCTCATTGAATCTATGCTCCGGGCAGAATCCTTCGGAGGAGGTGGAGGAGCAAAGGCTATATGAGGCAGTTTACGGATTAAGTACAGGAGCGCGAGTATATAATGTCGAAAGCGAATCAATTTTCATTCCTGCTTATGCTGTTACCCCTGAAGATCAAGACATAATTGAGAGGTCACCCATAGACGAAGAACCCCAACATGGGGAAGTATACATTTCTATATCTCACGAGGATTTCATTGAAAAGGGAGATTGTTTGGAAGTGCACTGTCAGCACCACAAAGGTCTGTCAGAGTTTAAGAGTCCCTCAAACAATATACTGCCATCGATTGAAGAAATCGCGGACGAGGAAATGTCTATCGATCGGGTTGTCTGCCTTAACAAGCAACATCTCATAGAAGACATAAGGAACGACATGGAGGAGGAAACCTTTCCTTTCGACCCCGGACTTCCTCCCGACCTCTTGATCAGTGACAAATCGGACTCGGAGGGGGAAACAGACATGACCATCTTGAACAGACAACTACGTCGGGATGCTGAACTAGCCCGTAGAAAAGAGGTAAAACGACCTAGAATACAATATCCCCGATCCAGTAAGCTAATGAAAGAGGACTCCTCAATCATATACCGAAAAAGGGAGCCACCGGGAGGATATTCTAGTGTTGGTGTTTCAGCACTACATATACTCGGAGGAGTAGGGAATCCTGATTGTGAAGAACCAATCAAAATTAGACTGGATACCAGAGCCGATTTGTCTCTCATGTCAGAGGAATTCTACCGAAAACTGAAGGATCAACCTAAGCTGAAGCAAGGACTTAAACTGCGATTAATACAGCTTACCGGGAGTGCCCGAGTACTGGGTTATATTAACGACCCCGTCTACCTTAAGGATGATAAAGGGACCCAACTGCGATTCAACGCAGAAACCTATGTAGTACGAGGGATGACCGTACCTATCCTCTTAGGAGAAGACTTCCATATCAACTATGAGATAGGAACATTGCAAGATCAACCCCTGGGATCAAGATTAATCCTCCCTGGGAGGACAGGATTCATTCCTGCCAGCTCCTCCAACGAACCTGTCCCATTGGCCTTTTCAGTCAACAAGATCTCGCTGGAAGACGAACTAATCACACCGACTAATCTAACATCCAAACCCGACAAGGGCATGCGGACTGAGAGAGTCGCGAGAACCCTAGAAGATTGCACATAGAACCCAAGTTGGTTAGGCTAATACCCATCTTTACTGGGGATCTAAAGGACGGGGAATGGATTGTGGAGGGCATAGTTCTACAGAACAAAGATGGGACTATCCTTGCTGCCCCCACAACCGCTATCTCTAAAGAAAAAGGTATGGTACCACCGGCTAATCCGACCTTAACTCCTCAAACTGTCAGAAGAGGAGAGATCATAGGTTTGATTGATGATGCCTGAGTTTGGGCCCAGAAGCCTCGATCCCAAACAGAAGAGGAATCGATGTGAGTCGCAAGCTCGAAGATTGCCCACTTCATAGAAAGTATTTCCAGGCTAGAAGAAGACAATACCTCCAGTCCTCGACCATCTATGGTATCTCCAGAGAACGAGACGGTAGATGACTTCGATCCCACAGGTCCGAAGACTTCGGAAATTCCCTCCTTGGAGAAGCTCTCCTCGGAGGATCTGCATAAATTGGTCAACTTAGGACCTGACATTCCTCCTGACGTTATGCCTCACCTTAGCTTAATATTGACTAAGAACGTGCAAGCGTTTGGAGTTGACGGCAGACTGGCGCAAGTAGATAGCAAGGCCACTATCCCGCTGAAAACCGATGCGCAACCAGTGTCTGTACCGATGTTTCAAACTTCCCCTGCCAACAGGAAGGTCATAGATGAGCAAATGGACACCTGGTTCCAACAAGGATCATCGAACCTTCCAAAAGCCCTTGGGGAGTGCCTGCCTTCGTGGTCTATCGCAATAATAAACCTCACGTAGTTATTGATTATCAAAAACTGAACGGCCTTACTATCCCGGATGAGTTTCCATGGCCTCGATAATCAGAAATTATGCAAGCACTCTCGGGATCCAATGTTCTATCCTCGTTTGATGCCCTAGCCAGGTTTACTCAACTGGAAATGCTGGAGGAAGACTGACACAAAACGGCCTTTCGATCACATCGAGGACTATGGCAATTCAGAAGGATGCCCTTCGGATTAAGGAACGGACCCTCCATTTTTCAGCGAGTCATGCAAAACACATTGGCACCTATCTGTGGATATTCTGTCTAGTCTACATAGACGATATAGTAATCTTTTCTAAAACTTGGGAGGATCATATTGAGCACCTGGATCGAGTCCTACAAGCAATAATTTCAGCTGGCATCACTCTTTCTCCAAAGAAATGCTATGTAGACTACAACTCTATCCTCCTGCTTGGACACAAGGTGTCGCGGTTAGGTTTTTCGACCCATCAAGAGAAAGTACGAGCCATATTGGAACTAGCAACCCCAACTAAGGTGTCCAAACTCCAACATTTTCTGGGCATGGTTTTGTACTTCTCGGCTTACATACCCTTTTATGCATGGACTGTATCCCCGCTTTTCTCGCTACTCAAAAAGGGCACACGATGGTCTTGGGGAGTAGATCAGGAACGAGCCTTTAACGATGTCAAGGTAGCCCTGAGCTCTTCTCCGGTCCTAGCACATCCCACGATCGGAATGCCCTACCGTCTCTACACAGACGCCTCTGACTTTGCCCTAGGTTGCTGTTTGCAACAAGTACAAAAAATGACGCTACGGGACCTAAAGAACACGAAGATCTATACCCAAGCGAAATCAGCATTCGAGCAGTCAAAACCAGTACCAACGTTCATCACCCATTTTAAGCCCAAAGTTCCCGAGATCACTTGGACGGACTCCTGGGCGAGAGCATTCGAGGATACTCGCATTACAGTAGAACGGGTTATCGCGTACTGGAGTCGTACCCTCAAGAAACTGGAATGCAACTATTCAGCCACAGAGAGGGAAGCATTACAGTAGAACGGGTTATCGCGTACTGGAGTCGTACCCTCAAGAAACTGGAATGCAACTATCCAGCCACAGAGAGGGAAGCATTAGCTGCTAAGGAAGGCCTGGTTCATTTTCAACCGTTCGTGGAAGGGGAGCACGTACTCCTCACCACGGACCATGCCGCTTTACAATGGGCCAGGTCATACGAGAACACCAATCGACGACTGGCCGCATGGGGGGCAGTATATGCAGCGTACCCAGGTCTTGAGATACTACATCATGCTGGATAAGTGCACAGTAACGTCGATCCCCTATCCAGACTACCACGAGTAGCCCACTCAGTGAGTCTGGCTGGAGATGATATCCCGACAATCATTTCAAGCTCGCTCAGCAAAGGAACTGAGGAGAAAACACAAGAGGATAACCCCGTGAGGAGAGCCGTCTTTGTCACACAATGAGAACTTGTAGAACCCATTGGAACCTCAGAGGACACCCCACAAACTGAATGGGACCTGTATAACCTCCCCAGAGACGACGAAGTTGATGAATCGTCATTCTGTGCGTTAAACCCTCAGCTGCTCGTAAGCATCAACGAGAGATTCCTGAAAGAGTTCTCAGAAGGATATCGGAAGGACCCCGCCTTCAGAAGCTACTACGTAGAGGAACCAAAATCCCCAAATGCAGTAGCCACCCCTTCACACTTCTTCTTCAGAGAAAAGGGATTGTTGTATTTTTGCGATTCGGATCTGCATTCCCAACAATATGACAACCACCATCCTAAAGATGATACACGATAATCCCTTCGAGGGAGCTCATGCAGGAGGGCGTAGACTATTCCTGCTCATGAAAGACCGCTTTTTCTGGCCTAGAATGTTACAGGATTGCGTGGCGTATGCTAGCAGTTGTGACACCTGTCAGAAGACGAAAATCGATCACTCTGCACCGCAGGGAGCCCTCAGACCAGCTGATGTACCTTCTAAGTCATTCGAAGTAGTCTCCATGGATCTCATAACAGGATTACCGATTTCTGGCAACGACTCTTATTCAGCCGTTTTCGTGGTGGTTGACAAGCTGACACGCTTCGTTATTTGTGAATGCACCTTTTCCAACTTGTCTGCCAAAGGATTTGCACAGAGTGGCGTCTCCTTTCGGACTACCCTCCAGGATTATCTGCGATAGAGACAAAAGGTGGACCTGTAGGTTCTGGAGAGAAGTTTGCAAGATATAAGGAACCGCTCTAGCTGTCTCCTCTTCTCACCACCCACAGACGGATGGGCAGACGGAAAACATGAACACCACCCTTGAACAGATGCTGAGGGCTTACTGCTCATCAGCTAAGGAAGAATGGTCAAAATGGATCGGAATAGTAGCCAACACTTACAACTCCACCGTTCATAGTTCAACTAACTATGCTCCTGCCTTCCTTTTAATGGGATACCTACCGAGGGGAATGTCCAGAGTACTAGGAGGAGACGATCTGATAGTCCCTAGGGAATTGTCTGAAAGTCCTATGGCAGACTCATGGATTGTGGAATTGAAAAGCCACAGACAAATGGTGAGGGACTCAATTGCCCGAGCACAAGAAATGCAAGCTTGATCCTACAACAAGCATCGAAGACCAGTCGAAGAAATCTTGGAGGGGGATCTAGTATTAATCAATCCCCATTCCTTAGAATTGGTAGAAATTAAGGGTAGCGGAAGGAAACTAATCCAAAGACACATTGGACCATTTCAGGTCCTGGAGAAAATCAATTCCCAAGTCTTTAGGCTCAAAATACCCCCAGAGTACCAAATGCACCCCATCATTAATCAAGCCCACCTTAAGAAATACCACTCATCCCCAGAAGTGTTTGGCCCTAGGGAATTACTCAAGAACCCTAGAGAGCTAGGTTCAAACAAGGAAGAATACGAGGTCGAAGCTATTACTGGCCACACAAAACTTCGAAATTGTCTACTTTTCTGAATCAGGTGGAAGGGCTATGGACCGGAGGAGGACTCCTGGCTAAATAGCACTGACCTCCGAAATGCCCCAGCTCTACTCAGAGTGTACAAAACGCTGCATCGGATTTGATGACGGGTATATGCAGTTTCACCAAGAACCTGGAACCGCTTCTCTCCCGAGAATGCAGTCTATTTCTTTCAATCTACTCGACAATCAACTAATTTTAACCTTTATCTTCTTTTTCTAAAATTCAACTTCAGCTACCACGTCTTCACTCCATGATCACCAACCTCTAGTCTATCGCCTCCTTACCTCGTGCCAACAACCGAGCGGAGTCTTAATCCCTAGGATACGAGAGACGTAAAGTTGCTTAAGAATCTCCGACCTCTCTTTACCTTCAACCACTACCATCATACAACTCTCGTGCGACCCGCAATTATACCATGTCCCAACCACCTCTCTCGAAGCCCAAATTTCCGAAGTTCAAAAGGATCCCACGAACACCTGCCACTGAGCATCTATGGGACCCTGCCACCACCTCCTCGGGACCGCTTGCACTAAAATAGTTGAGCACCCTTTCTCGTATCATGAGGCCTCCGCCTCTAACTCCTCGAGCTATTCCTCGACACACCAGGGATCAACAGAGACTGCCTCAAGAGCCACTCATGATTCTCAAGGACCACCTCACACCGCAACGGTCGAGACACCCACTCCTTGTAATCAGGCCCCTCCCTCCAGGTATTGGAACCTAAAGGATATCCCTTGGGACGGACCCTCCACTCGAGCATGGGGTTCAACAGAGACTACCCCGAGGGTCGTCCACGATTCTCAGGGGCCACCTCGCACCGTAAGGGTCGAGACACTCACTCCTTGCAGCCAGGCCCCTCCCTCTAAATGTTGGGACCTAAAGGACCTCCCTTGGGATGGACCCCCCATTCGACCCTCCCCATCCCCCCCACCCAAGGAAGTGGCTCGGAAGCATCGTGACAGGGAGGAGCATCACGCCTGAAACCAACAAGAGCTCAAGGAACTTAAAAGACAGAGGAGGGAGAAGTTCGTGCAATATCGGTTAGCCAGGGGAGGAATGGAAGGTGTACCTTCAAAAGCCCAGAGGAGGGAGAGCTGGATGCGGGAGGGATACGCCCCCATCCTACCAATTCTCCCTCCCCCAGGGCAGAAATGGACGGATTTTGTAGAGACTGAGGAGAGTGATAATGGAACCCCCTGCATATGTGCCGCTGGAGCTAAAAGCCGGAAAGGGAAGGATGGTACTACCTTTTATGATTGGGAGTTAGTCAGACGGATTAAACTCTGAAGTATCCAGCTGACCCGAGGAGATGGAAAGGAACCACCATCAAGGACCAACCCTCCTCAAGGACCGGCACAGAAAAGGTTTCGGGTCGGCCCCACCGACCTCTCTTCGGAGTCGGAAGATAGTGATACCACCTATCCATGATATGGGGCGAAGTATCTGGGGGAGGACTCGTTCGAAGGGTTCTTACTACCAAGAATCATACACTTTGTCTCTAGCGATCCAAATCAGAGAAGGGAACTTAAACCAACCGTCAGATTATGGCATGGGTATCGACCTGACAGGACCTTGATTGGCATCGCTGCAGAAAACCCCGTTCCACCCTCTACCACACCTCCCCCATTACCCGTTCCCATCCTAGAGTTACAGGAACGTGAGCCACCACAGCTACAAGACTCCTCAGACTACCCCCCAAACCTTCCTCCTTCCATGCCTGCCACTACCCGTGAGCTGTTGCCAGCTCCATACCAATCAGAACAGGCCTGCGACATCGTAATGCTCGACCCTCCTATCACCGAACCACCCTCCATGTCTACTCCCTCAGGTGAAAAGACCTACAGGACACAAAGAGTTTCCCATCCTATTGAGTTGGAGGTCCGGGAGACAGTGATAAGCAGGAATGAAGCTGACGGCGACATTTGGGTGCGAATAGTAATCAACTACCACTCAGCACATTTCACCGTCAGCAGGGTCCTGAGCCAGTTACTGCCCGCACTACAGCCACCCTTGCTGGAAGGGAAAGTAAGCAACTGCAAAGGACTCGCATCACTGGAAGAGACCATGGTCGACTTTTACCTGCTTATGAAAGATGCAACAGAGGCGGAGAAGCTGCAAAGCATCGTTTCAGGAATCAAGCTATCACCATTCAGACAGCTGTCCGCGAACTTCCCTTGCACCCCTCCCGAACTTGCAATCTCTACCCCCCTTACTGACCTTGTCGATCTACTTGAGGAGTTACTTCCTGCTACTGACAACCTTGATTGTGTGACCACGGATAATACCACTCCCCAGCAGATGGCACCTCATCCCCTTTCGAGACTGGACCTCGACCCAGCTGATAGGATTCGCCTCATCATCAGGACGCGACAAAAAGCCTACGGCTGCTGGGTATCCATGGTGCACAAAGCGGGACAATTGTCTCCCAACTCTCGCGATTTGAAACTCTGTGAAATCGTAGGTCCCCTCCGTAACAAACGAGAGGAATGGGGTCAAGTGATCTTACAGCTAGGGGGTTCCGATAAAGATGTATGGGGAGGGGTCCCCAGTAGGCTACAAGACTTCACATGACATGGTCCTCCGAACTGGGGGGGCACTGTGAAGGATAAGTCATATAGGAAGCACGGCTAAAGGCTCTAAGCCTTACTCCTTAACCGCTTTAAAGTCTCATTATTTTCTTTATGTTCTATATTTTATTTCTATTTCTATATCTCATAAATATGGGTCAAACCCCCTTTATTTAGTTCGAGAGTCCATGTATGCTTGTGGGCACTCTTGCCCACAGGAAGTATGTGCATGTCACAGGTAGTAGTCACACGAATAAAACTCAGACACCTTTCAACCCTGACAACCATCACCTGCACACGCAAGTACTGGTCCTGGGCCTAGTCTGAAACTAGTCTTCGCCTTATCTCTCTTACTATATCTACAGTAGCTACACTTCGCACTGAAACAGTTGAAGTCAGCTACTACTACTCGATTTGACTTCTATCTCTTAGTTCACGCGATAGGAATATTCATCGTAGTTCACGTTCTTAGAATATTCTCTCTCCCTCATAATACCTACTTTCTCTCCACTACTTGACAGTTAGTCCAGCTAGCTACGCAATCAGACCGTACTGCAAGGTCGATCCGTTTTGTAATTATTTACCGATTGCACCTTAAGGGTCAATCGTAATCTCTATACTTGATCACTTCAAGCTACTAGTTGGTTGTATTCATACTATTTTAGTCGATAGCGATCGCACATTGAGTAGTAAACTACTCGACCCTTTACAACCATTTTTAACAAAATAAAATAATTACCCTGCACAGGAGTCAAACCCACACCTTAAGACCCTTACCCAGTTATAGGGAATGTAAGACTCTCACACTTTACCATTGAGCCAACAAGACTTGAATAACAGCATGCACATGGTAATATATACTCAACCACAACATCACCATTGTTATGTTCTGCATTTATTTTTTCCTTCATTCTAAACTTACTTGCCATACTATACTTGATTTGTCGTAACTAGTATATACAGTAACAAAAAGATAAATTCATAAGACTAAGTCAATATATTATATCTTCGAACTGTGAACTTCTATGTAGTTATGGATTATGCTGCACTTGTGAGGCTTTGTTGGTTTCCCGACAATGTGGGCATTGTTTGAATCCATATTCATACTCTGGGGGGAGGATTTTTTTGCATTTGGATTGTGAGCAGATGTGGACTTCTATGTTGTCCATAGTCTATGTACATTTTCCATTCGATGTCATTACAATATTTTTCAGCAGTCACATGATGCTTCATGTGATGTGTCCAGGGAGGGGTTGAGCTGGAGCTGGAGCAGTTCTTTGCCTCATCATTACAAGTCCCACAATGCCACCATCCTCCTTGACAACCAAGTGGCCATCACAGCCCTGTCTAGCATAAGATCACAGCTAGGACAGCACCTCATCCAACTCTTCCAAGTTGAACTCCAGAAGCTTGTTAAATGCAAACACAGCCTCTGCATCCACACATACATCACCTTCCCCTTGCATCCTTGAATCGATTCTTGGAAGGTGGATACTTGGACCCCTTCATGTTGGGCAGTCCCACAAGGCAGTATTGCCTAGAATATAGGTGAGTCAAAACAACTTTGGTTTGCTGGATGCCACAGTGGTGAGTTAACCATCTTTTAAATGTAAGAAATTACATTATTGATCAACATGATCATATCTTGTAGATGTCAGTGGAGGTGCAATGTGTGATGATGATGCCAACTCTTTAAGTAATATTACTCTACAGTGGATGGTTCGTGAGATCATCAAGGCACAATGTGGGATTCAATTCGATCCGACTGTCCTCAAATGGGCCGGCATCCCACTCATGATGGTATACCCCAACTCTGTCACACCTGATCCAGGTGTCGATGACTTCAAGGTGCCAATTCTCAACTCTATTATCTGTGGTGCCAATTTCCAAAGAGTCAACTTCCACTGCATCCCAACAAGGGCCAATTTGTCAAGAAAACAGAATGGTGTGGGTCCCTGGCCACTTGTTAAAAACAGAAAACTGACTGATGTTGGAGGACTGATGGGGACTGAATGGAAGGACTTGGCTTCAGCTTATGTGCTGCACCCTCGCAAGTTACCATTGGATGTCCTTAAATTTCAGGTGAGTGGAAAACCAATCCTGCCAACTCGGTAAGTCACCGATTGGAAGCCAAAGGACAGTGGTGGGTCGCAAGGTCAGAGGCCAAAAGTGAGTGAGTGCAAGCAAGGCAGGAGCAGGGTACTAGAGTGGGACTATGAGAGAGGTATACAAGTGTCCTGAGTTGATATTCTGATTGTCCTGATACTACAATACATGAGTTGCTTATATACAGAAATCTGGCACTTATCTGAACAAAAGCAGAACAAAGGAAAATACTAATGGAGAAGATGGAACTAAATATAAAGTGATGCAAGGATGGAGACCAATAAATGGAACATTACAAATCTCAACATAAACTACTACAGGGGCTGAAAGAGGCATTAACTGGTTGTATAGAAAAGGTGGACAGAAAATACCAATTGGTAACAAGGGATGTACTAAATGGGGTTAGTCGGTTTACCGACAGTTTGCGAGTGATTGAATTTTTGTGTGAGGTCTAATCAGGTCCAACAGTGTGCTGAGCACACAGGCCATAACACCATTTGAACATTGCAATGAATGAGAAAGCTGACACCAAAGCTAAGTCCACTGCCACAGGCAACTCTACACCACTCACCCACCCATTTTATTCCACTCCACTCCACTCCACCCTACCTTACTCACCCTACATCACTTCAGCCCTTCCAAGCGATCAACCTTACCACATGCCAAGACACCAATATGACATGGCTCCAGCTCATTGATGGTGGCAATAATGCAGTGAACCTCCCCCTGGTCCAGTTGAGTTATCCTCCCCCCCCCCACTTCCCCTTGCTCACAGTGCATCAAACCATGGCTCTCCCATAGGGACATGCCCAACCAACCCCAAGACTGCCCACCTCCCAGACACCTCCTCTCATCATGGTGCCCACTCCTCATTCTGATACCATGTGCTCTCAACAACCCCCACCTCTCCTCTCCCCATTTGATTGTCATGTACCTATATATCTTAGGTACCAGAGTAGCCACACCTTCTCTTTCTAATAGAAACACTGGTTGGTGATTGAAAATATTGTGTGGGAAGTTATTGAGATGACTGGAAACTTTGTATACATAATGATATCCCCATAACAACATTTGAACATACAATCAAGAGGGTTTGTGAGTGTATGTCAATGCAGAGGTGGAGAGGTTGTCTGAGCATGCATAAGGTGCTACACTGGCCCCATTGCTCTTTTGATTTGAGCTGTGTTGCCATCCATTATTGTTCTCATGGTGTATATACATAAGTAGTATAATTTTTTTGTAATTACACTATCCATTATGAGACACAGGTCAAACAGAAATTATATTATCATTGCTTATGATTCTTATGAACTTCGAGGACTGATTTCAACAGTTTTAATGCACTTCTCATTATCAAAGTATGGTACAACTACCAATTTAAGGGGGTGTTCTCCAAAGAGTCCTTTCACAGACTACCTGATAGAAAGCCCTGGAATCATGCCATTGAATTAAAACCTGGTTCAGGATTCTAGGGAACTGAATAACATAACAATCAAAAATTCCTATCACCTGCCACACATATCTGACATTATCAGCCAGTTGAAGAAAGCCAAATATGTACTTTACCAAACTGGTTGTCAAATACAGTTATAACAATGTTAGGATAAAAGAGAGATGAGTGGAAGGCAGCATTTAGGACCAATTGATGGTTGTTTGAGCCACTAGTCATGTTCTTTGGTCTCACCAACAATCCTGCTACTTTTCAGACCATGATGAATGATCTGTTCATAGAACTGATTGATGGACAGGTTGTCATTGTTTACATGGATGATATCCTTGTCTTCACAGAGACCCTCAAAAAACACAGAGAAGCAGTCAAGAGGGTTCTGGAGATTTTGGAGAAGAATAAGTTATACTTAAAGGCAGAGAAATGTGAATTTGAGCAGGAAAAGATTGAATATCTTGGACTGATCATTTCACATGGCTGCATCTCCATGGATCCAGTAAAGATAGAGAGTGTCTCCGAATGGTCTGAACCTACCACTGTAAAAGAAATACAGTCTTTCCTTGGTTTTGTCAACTTCTACAGAAGGTTTATCCAGGATTTTGCAGGCTTGGCCAGACCCCTTCATAAATTAACAAGGAAGAATACACCCTGGAAATGGACTTTGGAAGAGAAAACTGTTTTTCAAGCCTTGAAGGACAGAGTCACTTCATCCCCAATTCTTATCCTCCCTGACGAAAACAAACCCCACAGCCTAGAAGCAGACAGTCCTGACCTTGTAACTGGCACTGCCTTGTCTCAGGAATGATCAGCGTTAAGAACTGAAAACTGACTAATGTCAGTTGGCCGACGGGTACCGATCAGAAGGACTTGGCTTCAGCTTATGTGCTGCACCCTCGCAACTATCTGTCAGGTGTCCTTAAATTTTGGGTGGGTGAAGACTAGTCCTAAAAAATACCTCTTGGCGAGTTGCTGATCGGAACCAAAGGATGAGTCGAGTGTCAGGCCAGGGGTTGGGGGCTGGAAGTGGGCGAGTACATGCAAAGGCAGATGGCGGGGTGCTTAGTATGAGACTACTGGAGGTGTAAGAGGGTATTCTGAGTTGATATTCTGATTGCCTAGTAACTACAACTACAGCGAGTTCATATACAAGTATCAGGCATCTAAAAAAAACTATCTAGGAGAAGAGCGGAAAACGGTATTGACAAATAAGCTTGACTAGGAATGGGAAGGTTACAATTAGTTCAGAGGCCGTGCATTAACCGAAAGTGGGATTACGAGAAAAGAGAAAAGTCCGAGGGTTACAAGTATATTTAGATGTATATGAAACATAGAGTAAAACAGATCATCATAATGAAAAGGGACGTATCAGAGTTTAACCAGATAGTACAAGTATATTTTGACGGGGACGTAAATGGAGTTTGATCACCACAAAAGCATACATCAGCATCGGGGAGCTGACGGCTTCCAATGTGGGACTTGAGTGATGACTTGAATCGTTGATAGGTGGTGATAACCTCAGGAACCATCGGGTTGTGACACAGTTGTAACAATCAGATGGAAAGTGGCACCCTGTGGCCTTTCTATCCAAAGTCTGAATGAAGTAGAAAGGAATTATGAAATCTATAATAAAGACATACTGGCTATCATCAGAGCTCTGCATGAATGGAGGCACTATCTTGAGGGAAGCAATCACCTCTTTCAGATCTGGAGAGACCACAATAACCTAGAACATTTTATGTCTGCTAAAAGAATTAATAGGAGGCAGGCTAGATGGTCCTTGTTCTTGTCCAGGTTTCACTTTTCTCTACATCATAGGCCTAGAAAAAGCTCCTTGAAACCAGATGCCCTATCCAGAAGACCAGAACATGGGAAGGGGGATAGGATAATGAAAATATTGTCCTTCTCAAACCATCCTACTTCAGAATCCATGCTCTTAAGCAGGGCCATGCTGTCTTGATAGATCAAGAGACAGATCTGCTGAAGATGATCAGACAAGGAAAGGATATGAAGAGGTTGTTGAATAACACCATTGAAATCCACCTGGCATAAATTAACCAACCCTAGATTTAATCATCAGGCAGGGGTAACTGGTATCACCAACATACCTATATTGGTACCTGATGATATATGTGACAATATATATAAGCTGGAGAATGAAAGTGGTATCACCTCAGTCCATTGTATGATACATGAGACTGAGGTGAGTAAAGATCATTATATATTCACACACATTGTAACTAATAATTGTTTATTAGTTATATTGTCATTAGGGTTACTTTATAACAGGTTATGAACCTTATTTTGTCCATCTGAAACATATTCAACAATAACAATGAGTTGGATATTAACCCATTTTCTCCAAATTTCATTTTTGCAATGGCTGCCTCTGCAACAGCTTCTGCAGATGACATTGCCCCCTCCATCATCACTCTCCACACCAATGTCACTTGCTCTGGTCCCAAATTAGACAACTTACAATCCAACTATCAGATATGGCTTCAGGCTGCCACCTTGTTCATGACATTGACTGATTTTCACGGTTATGCCAAGGGAACTATTGCATAGCCTGGGCCTGAACACCCTTGTGTGCATGCAAACTGATGAACATGATAGTTTTCAATGATGTACTGAATGAGGGAGGGATGGAATCATGGATATCCAGAACATCATACAAAACCTGACCCCAAGTCAGAACCCCACTGAGACTGATCATGCACACATAGACCCCTAGAAGACTTTGAAGAAACAGCAACAATATTAGAAGTGAAAACATCAGGTCGAGGCCATCACATGTGAAAACCATCAGCATACATTCACAATATCACCAGTGGACAAGGATCTGCAGAAGCATGTCAAAAAGGACCCACATTCCCCAAGGGTATACAAATCCCAATGCCAAAGGACACAGAAGCTGTTGCAGCACTGCTCATCAATTCTCAATCAATGCTCCATGAATTTTTAACTGTTGTTTAACACCCCTTACACAGGAAACACCCCTTACACAGGAAACACCCCTTACAAAGGAAACACCCATTACAAAAGAAGAAAATAACAGTTACAAAGGAAACACCTGTTACAAAGGAAACACCTGTTACAAAGGAAACACCTGTTACAAAGGAAACACCTGTTACAAAGGAAACACCTGTTACAAAGGAAACACCTGTTACAAAGGAAACACCTGTTACAAAGGAAACACCTGTTACAAAGGAAACACCTGTTACAAAGGAAACACCTGTTACAAAGGAAACACCTGTTACAAAGGAAACACCTGTTACAAAGGAAACACCTGTTACAAAGGAAACACCTGTTACAAAGGAAACACCTGTTACAAAGGAAACACCTGTTACAAAGGAAACACCTGTTACAAAGGAAACACCTGTTACAAAGGAAACACCTGTTACAAAGGAAGATCCTTGAGAGGCACCAGCTTCCCAGTTTCAACACAGTAGGCCTTGAAAACCCAAGTTGAGTGCCCAAGGGGATCCTACAGCCATGTATGTGGGACAATTAAATACATAAGTGTGGCGTCTTGGATCAAGTTGAACCCCAAACAGTCGGTCACTGTCCTTGAGATTGAGGGACCTTTTGGCCCTTATGGCAGCAGGGTGGTTGTATGGAAATTCTGTGGCCATAGTATTGATGCCACGTGAAGCAGGGCTGGCGTGACTAAACTGCCAGAAGAACTCGACATAGGAAGGATTTGTGAAAGGGACTTTTCGGTTACAATAACCCCACTCCGATCCCAGCACATGAATCTGGCATAATGGGGGAAATCAAGGACAAGGAAGACATGTGTCCGGAACTGTGCAGCTTGGTGTGCCGTTGCATATAATGTAAGTTGACCTAGTATCTAGCATGTTGATTGTAATGTCGCAGATAATGGCTTCCCCCCGATCCCCCTTACTCATTCCGGGCTATTATAAGATCTGTTGCAATTCCTGACAAGACCTGAAACTATTATGCTTAGTGAGGATCAGTTCCGAGGCTGTGACTGTGACAACAGACTTGAACCCTGCCTTGATGCCCAAGCATATGCACATTCTTGTTCACATCTGCCTCTCTTTGATCTGCAGAAAGAGTGGCATATTAAAGTCCAGTGCAAGACGACGTGACATCATGGCAAACTGTTCCTCAATGATCAACTTTATGCCAGGGTGCCAAGAATGACAGAAGTTTCTCGATAGCAAATTTGATGGCCATTTTTTGAACTTCATTTCCATCCACTTGGTATCGGGTTGACCATCTGAAAGTACATAAAGCCATGAGCATGGATAGAGAGGTCTGGAAGGATGTACAAAGGACGACCCAGTGATAGCCTAAATGCTAACTCAGTAACATCTTTCAAGGTCTTGCTGCCCTGTGTGGAGATTGAAAGGGACTACAAAGTGCTTCTTGGAGAACTCATCAATCAGATGTGATTTCCCCATCCCAGAGGACTGTACAATTGGTAAGAGACAAGCATATATATTAGGATTGTTGTGCTGTTTTATGTACTCATAAAGAATGTCCTCATGAGTACATAAACCAGCACAACAATCCTAATGTATAAGCTCGTCTCTTACCAATTGTACAGTCCTGTGGGGTGGGGAAATCACATCTGATTGATGAGTTCTCCAAGAAGCACTTTGTCATCCCTTTCAATCTCCATGCAGGGCAGAAAGGTCATTTGTTCTCCCCACTATCTTTACTTGCAAAGCTCTGATGCTCTCATCCAGGTTATCCTGCTCCTGAGAGCACTGTCCTCGGTTGGTTTACAAATGGTGGCTTCAAATAAAATGAAAGTGATGATCGCTTCAGAGCATTTCTTACTGCATTGTTTGAAAAAATTTTAGAAGTGATTGATGACCCACAATTCATCCAACAGCAAATCTCCAACTCTCCTGATATCAAACATACCGAAAAAGAGGTCACACTACAGAACTATTCTAAATCCTATTAGAATATGGTAACATATGATTAGTTATGATATCATATCTTGTCTTGTGATTGTTTATTTCCAATCCCTTTTGATATTACTGGAGAGAAACTGACTTTGTGGGATTTGCATATATTGTGAAGTGCTGGTAGCATAGGAATTCCTAAGCAAAAGAGATAAAAATGGGACTCACATTCCAAAATGGGCTGGATGATAGGATATGAATGTTACCCCTCAAGCTATTTGATTTGGTATCCCAGATCCGGGGGAATCAAAAGGTATGAGATGTAATATTTCATGAAGAGGTATTGTGATTACAGTTGTGGATACTATACAAAGATGAAGGTGAGTTGAAGGTATATGGAGAGAACACCTGATAAAAACTACTGTGGGCTACTGAGAGGCTGGAGGATGTCTAATAAGTGAATGTGATCACCGGCCAGACAGAGGTGGTCACAATCAACTTGGAACAGGCAGTTCCAAAAGAATTCAAGTTTAAGCTCTATAAATTTTGCCATGATTTTTGTGCCAGAAATTACCTAGTTCCTATTGAGGAGTGGTTGCAGTAGACTTTGGAACAGGCAGTTCCAAGAAAATATAGCTGACAGAAAAATGATGGCAAAAATTGCACTCAGAGGTGATAGTAAGATGATGGTACCTAATGGCACAAAAATTTCGCTCAAAGGCAATAGTAAAACAGTGTGTGAGAGGTATGGTGAAATATACTCAGGAAATATAGTCTGGATGAGCTCATACTATATTTCTATTATTATTTCTACTTTCTCTCTATTTTATTATACACTTATAATTAGTTTGACGACCTATGTATGCGGTACATCGACTCTTGTGGGTGCATACATGCCAAGCTTATGTATTCTAGCACCCATAGTTAGAACTCAGACACTTTTTACCCTGCAACCACAACTTACCCAGACACCGATTAGTGTCCTGTAAGTTGTGATTGGGGTATCGTCTCGACCGTCACAGACAGGCTTTGACTATTGACGCAATCAGAGTTTCGAACTATACTAGTTGAAACTCCACTTTTATCTCAATCCACGTGGACTACATCCACACTACTCTACTATTTGACTCTCTCGTTATTCTCTTCTACACTCAAGCAGTCCCTCAGAATTGTACTTCATAGTTGATTCTTCTTCATTTTAGCTCTCTATTCTATTTTAGATAGCTAATTCACCCGACTGTATTGAACTAAACAGTCAATATGTGTTCGGTCTGTATTAGACTTAGATAGTCAATACATCTTTGTGTTGTACCTAAACGGTTGATATTCTTCATATACATAGGAGGGTGTTTATAATTACTATAATCTCAAATATTTACTAATAAAAGTCTTATTTTTACAAAACTCCATCTTTAAGTAGTGATATCTATTCTGAAACAATTATATCATCAAAAAACAACCATCAGAAATAGTTCCCCATATTACATCTTATACAACCCATAGTTATTTAACAAATTCCATTGTATATAATTTCCTTCCTTTTACAGATGCCTACTAATACTTTTATTAGTACTTGTTTTTTAAAAGTTGTAATGAAGTTATTTCCATGTAAAATATGTAAAATATTATTGGAAATTTTTCATACCACAGCTGTCTTTATTAAGTAAAACCCCCTATATATTCTGGGTATGTTGAATCAAATAGAAATCTGTTCAGATTGACAGATCCATTCCGAAGTAATACATATGTATTTAGAGGTGCCAATGATATACATATGCATGGAATGGACTAAAAAGTATTAGTGTTTCAAACTACTAATTTTTTTTATTGTCTACTCGTGTCCGGAAAGATTCATTAGTTTGTAATGTATGAGAGAGTTTAAAACTTTTTGAAAGTTTTAAAAACCAAATTATGTTTGAATCACATCCCAGACGTTTAAATGACCTTTAGAGTATATTAGAATTTGGTATACTTAATAGTTTTCAGATATCCTCCTAGTCTGGAACCACCCCGTAACGTCACCATGAGGAAGTCCTCGTTGACTTTTCAAAGACCAGCCCCTCCTGGGAATTTCCCAGAGCACAGCTGGACCGTCGACGGATACCTCCCCTGATCTACATGAGGAATGTCCATCAAATGGGCAGTTAAGCACCCCTGGAGCTAATGTTGAGCCTACCCGTGCACCCGAGCCCATTCTCTCATTCCCACCAAGGCAGGTCATCCTCAAGCAGTTCTTTGGGGGTCATATGGTTTACGCTGAGCCTATCAATGTGAAATGGGACATGTACTACACCGATCGAATCCCCACTGATCAGCTTACTCCTTTTGTGGAGGAGTACAATACAGATTACCTTTACCGGTGACTATAGCAGTCTGGTTAGGTCGTTATCAGGCCATCTTATTGGCACAGGACTTATTAATGTGACCAGGAACCCTTGAGGATCTGACACGCTCGATTCCTGAATGGTCAAATGATGTTACATCTGTTATGGAAGGGGGAAGGACAATTTTTAGGTGGGAAGTGTTCTCCTTATTCCTTGAAGCACTTTGTGCACATGATGATGCACTGCAAATCCTTCACATCCTACTCAGAGGGGATCATATTGTGCCCAAGGTTGACTACCAGTATATGTACATCCGAATGCTGGAGCAATCTCTTGGAGTTATGCCAAATCTATCGTTCACATACTTTACTCTAAAGGGCCAGTTGAAGCGAAATCAGAGGAGGCTTGATAAAATGGTTTTGGAAGTGCTTTACCCTTATAATAATTCGATTCAAGTGCCCAATTCACCTATCTCCACAACTAATTCATTTGTTCACAACCTAAATGGGTCTCCTGATACTCATTTCCTCCATTCGCTCAATCATCCTGTCATTTTGCAAGACTTCCCATTGGATATGAGTTGCAGATCATCTTCAGGAAAAGGGGATTGAAATCTGCACTCCCTTCCATCAGCCTCAGCTGCATCGGCCTTTGAATATGTCAAAATTGAGAAAGAAATCATAATGGAACCCAGCCCTGCACCCCACCAGGGGATCCATTGCTCTCGTGTCACATTCGAAAGAATTTTGGATAACCCTAACTTCAGTGATCAACAACCCGCGATTAGGAATTGATCAGTTGCCAACAAGGGTCGACCATCCTTCTCTACTGCATTCACCGAGGGTATAGCTGGTCAGGTTGCTGGTCGAGGATCGCTGAATCCAGACGATCCCCACCATTCCCTGCCAATCTCCTCGAATCCCTTTCTGCCACCAGGAGGACCCCCTAGCAGTTCATCCGGGAGTTCTAATAGTTCAGACTATGGAGGGAATTTGGGATGTGGGGGGCATTCTGGTGGAGTACCTAACTCTCCCTTTCGAACTCTGATGCAGCTTCGAGCCAGTGCACTGTCCGTCACCTTCCGGTGATGTCTGGATGTGAAATGTAATTTCATGTCCAAGGATTTCCTGAGGGATCTAAAGAAGTGAGACATGAACTCTGATCCTTGGTCAGAAGTTATGTGGGATGGAACTCCATGCTTGGAAAATATGTGGATAATAAAAAGTTCCACTAACTGCATGGACGTAATTGTATCATAAGTAGGGATGAATATAGCTTGTTTTGAGAATCTGTCAACAATGACTAGAATGGCAGAAAAGCCTTCGGAGTCTGGTAGGTGTTCAATTAAATCCATAGAGATAGAATTCCATGGGTGTTCCAGTACCAGGAGTTGTTTCAAAAGGCCGTATGGCTTGTGTCACTGAGATTTCAAGCGGGGACAAGTAGTGCAAGATTTACAATAGTGCTTAATGAATCCATGGAGTCCAGGCCAAGTATATTCTCTTCTTATTAATGATAGAGTTTTGTTGTACCCAAAATGTCCTGAGAGTGGATGATCATGTTTGTATTGAAGGATCCTGAGGTGGAGGCTGTCAAAGTCCGGTACATAGATCTGATCGTCAAGTCTAATGAAACCATGCTGATCAAGAGACCACTGGGGTTGATCGGGGTTCATGGGATTGTCAAGGTGAGCTTTAGTAATCGGGTCTAGTGGAATTGCTGATAGAATATCTTGATGTATGTAACTTCTCAATATCCATAATGATAATTCCACAGACAATGGGATTGATGAGGAAAGTTGCATGGACCGATGCGGTAAGTTGCTGATTTGTGAAAATAGGTTTCAGGTTGTGCGGGTTTACCATGGCATAGTCGTTGCTCCCCTCTTTAGGATAGACATCCCATCATCTAGTTAAAGCATTGGGTTTGCCGCTGAGATGGCTGGGTTGAAAACAGATAATCATATTGAAGGCAGATAGACATTCAGACCAGCGGGCCTGCCGACAGGTCAAACGTTTTGTGGTAGAAAAGTATTCCAGGTTTTTGTGCTCTGTTACAATGTCAATCGGAGTTCCCAAGCCTTCCAAATAGTGTTGCCATGCTTTGAAAGCTGAAACAATTGCCAGGAGTTCCTTATCATGAACGTCATAGTTGAGCTCTGCTCTGGTAAAAGTCTGGGACAGAAAAGCCATGGGGTGGACTTCTCCATCAGAGTCCTGGATAGATAGAATGGCTCCAAGCACATAGTCTGAGGCATCCATTTCAACAATGAGTGGGAAGTCCGGTTTCCAATGCGACAGAATAGGAGCTGAAGAAAAAGAATTTTTTAAAAGATTGAAAGCTTTTTGACACTTATCATTAAAATTCCATGGAGTATCCTTACACGTAAGACAGGTAAGGGGAACCGTGATATCGGAATATCCACGGATAAACCGTCAGTAAAAATTGGCAAAGTGGAGGAAAAATTGTATATCTTTAACTTTTCAGGGTTCAGGCCAATCTTTGATGACTTGCACTTTAGTTTCGTCCATGTGGAGTCCATTGGGTCCCATTATGAAGCCCAGGTATTTCATGGAGTCCGTGTCAAAAGTACATTTTTTACCATTCGTGAATAAACCATGTTGTCTGAGTCTCCAGAGAACTTCACAGATCTGTTTGTCATGTTCCACGGGATTCTCAGAGTAGATAAGAATGTCATCCAAGTAAACAATAATGCATACATCAAGCATGTTGGAGAAAATGTCATTGATAAAATGCTGAAAAACAGATGGAGCATTGGTGAGTCCAAAGGGGATCACCAACCACTCAAAGGCCCCATAGCGGGTTCTAAAAGTGGTTTTCCATTCGTTGCCCACAGCAAGCTAGACCAAATGATAGGTGTGTTTGAGGTCTATTTTGGTGTAAATCTGGGCATTCTGCAGAGCATCAAGCAGATCAGATATAAGTGAGAGTGGATACTTATCCTTTTGGTGACAGCATTGAGTCCTCTAAAATCAACACATAGTCTAAGGGATCCATCCTTTTTTCTGACAAACAGAACCAGTGCTCCAAAAGGAGACTTTGAAGGCCTGATAAAACCTATGGACAAATGTTCATCCAGGAAATCACAGATTGCGGAAAGTCCTGTGGACAAGAGCGGGTAAATATGTCCTAGGGGTGGCTGGGTGCCATCTTCGAGATCAATTTTTTAAGTCATATTCTCTGTGGGGTGGAAGCCAGTCAGCGTTTTGCTTGCTGAAAACATCCATGAAGTCGTGATATTTCTCTGGGATGCCTTCTAGGTGCAACTTGCTCAGATGTGGATACCAGAGTTGAAAAACATCCAGTTGCTTCATCAATTTTTAAGTTGATAGTGAATGCCTGGGACCCATCCATTTTTGTAGCCCTAATAAAAGCTGCAGCATTAATCAGAGAAATAGATGGAGGTGCCATGGGTTCTGGGGAAGCCATGGGTGCCATAGGGATCACAGGAGTCCTCGAGACTGCAGGAGCTGGGAAGGCCATGGGTGCCATGGAGGCCATGTCAGGCACAGTTTCCTTGGCTGCTGCGGGAGTCCAGCTATCCAGTCAATCAACAGATTGTAGTGGGTAAGCCAGTTGTGTCCTAGGACCACCAAGCAACTTGAGTCTAACTGGGTCACATAGAAAGTGACCAATTGGGATGTTCCACACAGGAAACAGATGGATAAATCACAAGCTTGGGAGGGTGTTTATAATTACTATAATCTCAAATATTTACTAATAAAAGTCTTATTTTTACAAAACTCCATCTTTAAATAGTGATATCTATTCTGAAACAATTATATCATCAAAAAACAACCATCAGAAATAGTTCTCCATATTACATCTTATACAACCCATAGTTATTTAACAAATTCTATTGTATATAATTTCCTTCCTTTTACAAATGTCTACTAATACTTTTATTAGTACTTTGTCTTTTAAAAGCTGTAATGTAGTTATTTCCTAGTAAAATATATGAGATGTCATTGGAAATTTTTCATCCTATGGCCTTCTTTATTAAGTGAAACCACCTATATATTCTGGGTATGTTGAATCAAGTAGAAATCTGTTCAGATTGACAGATCCATTCCGAAGTAATACATATGTATTTAGAGGTGCCAATGATATACATATGCATGGAATGGACTATCTAAAGGTATCTATTTTTTAAAAGTATTAGTGTTTCAAACTACTAATTTTTTTTATTGTCTACTTGTGTCCGGAAAGATTCTTTAGTTTGTAATGTATGAGAGAGTTTAAAACTTTTTGAAAGTTTTAAAAACCAAATTATGTTTGAATCACATCCCAGATGTTTAAATGACCTTTAGAGTATATTAGAATTTGGTATACTTAATAGTTTTCAGATATCCTCCTTGGGTGACAACTGAATTACTTGTGCCATTGAAGAGGTGGAGACTGATGGGATTTATCGGGTAAGTTGACAACAAATATTTTTGTGTGAATTTTGTATCTAAAAAACAATGAGTTGAGCCAGAATCTATAAGAGCTGAAAAAATGAATTTCAGAATCATATTAGACATAAGTTTAACAAAAAATGAATCAGAATGTGAAAGAGCGGATGCGTTGAGGCAGGTAAACTCTTGAATGTGCAGAGAGGCAATGCAACCCCCAACCCGTGTGGAGTCCACGGGGTTGCTTACTCTTTTTTCCATCGGAAGCTGGTTTGTCCTTCGATGGGGTCTCCATGGAGGTCTTGGCTGTTCGACCCTTTGCAGAGTTTGCTTTTGCCAGTGGACATTCCGGGACTTGATGACCAGGTTTCCCACACAAGAGACAGAGGATATTGTCCATGCGATGTTGTCTTTCCTGTGGAGTCAATTTGCCATCAGGTCTGAGTTTGCCTGTGAGGTTGGGTTTTCTGGCTTGCTTGCCGGACTGTTGACCCTTGTTGTTGTTGTTGTTGTTATTCAAGAGAGTGTATGGTAAAGGAGAAAGGAGTATGTTGTTGTTGTTGTTGTTAGAAGACTTTTTCTCGTTCTTCTTGTCAGATTGTGTGGAGTTTTGGTTGCTGGTTGACAAGTTGTTGTTGTTGTTTTATTGGCCATGGACTTGTTCACTTTGTCCACAGAGGTCTCATGGGCAACTTCCGCGCGACATTCCCAATAACATGCATCTGTGTTTTGAGCTTTGAGGTGCATATGGGACAAGGTTTTTGGCTTGCCATCTTCTTCTTTTGAGACTTTGTTTTTAAGGTGGGATGGCAGACCGGCATAGAATTGGTGGTGGAGAGTGGGATCGCCCCACTGACAACAAGCTGCAAGATTATTGAATTGGACGATGTAGTCTGTGATGCACTGCATGTCCTTCATACAAAGATTTGTGAGACTGTTCTCAGCGTCTCCTGTCAGGTCATATGGGCCAAAGTTGGTTTCAAGCTCCTCAACAAAAGCATCCCAATCTTCGAGCCAAAGTGGCTCTTCCTCGGAAAGTCCACTAAAAGCCAGTTCGAACCATTTCAATGCAGATCCTGACAAGTATGAAACTGCGTAGTTGACTTTTCAGGAGTCTGTGGAGAATGTGGAAGATTGATCATGGAAATTGAAGCAACATTGCATGAGGAAAGTAGAGATTGTTTGGGTTGGAACCCATGAAGGGTTCCGGAGCATTGACTTTTGACCACGGGGGTTCCGGATCTTTCTTTTTGCCTTCTCTGAGCATATGATTCATCAACCTTTCTAAAGTGATTGCTAAATACTCAGAGGCAGGATCCAAAAGTGGTGGTCGATCGCTGGACGGAGGATTTTTTACACCTTTGCCCTTGTTGGGGGCCACAGACTCATCCTTGTGCTCGGATTCGTCCTGGTTTTCTGTGACTTCTTCAATATGGGCTTCTTCCATGGCTTCCGACTGGTTCGCAAGCATCTGGCTGGTATACAAAGTTAATGGGGAATGAAGAGTCGACAGTCCAGGTAATGATGCCTGTGTGTGTGCTTTTCTTCTTGGTGGCATATTGAAAACAATCTGCAAGTCTTAGTCAGAAAATACTGTTAGGGTATGTACACAGTGGGTTTCCAGAGAAACCCACAGGATATCTGGTAGGACTTGGCTTCAGCTTATAGGCTGCACCCTCACGAGATCGTGTTGTCCAATTTCAGACAGGCAGACGGGAATCCTGGGGAGTCCGGGCGGGGTTCATGGGACGAGGGGTCGTAGGTCAGAGGTTGTGGGTCAAGAGGTTGTGGGTCAAGAGGTCATGGGTCAAGATAGTTAAGAGAGATAGATGCACCAGAGCCCATGGGCTCCGACTAGCATGAGTGGTGTAATTCAAGTAGGAGTTTAGAGTGGAAAATGTATTAGATTACTGGGGGGAATCTAAGCCGATTTTCTGACTGGATTGTATGTGTGTACAACATCTGCCAGACTAAATAGACCATGGAATGAATGACATACCAAATCCAGTAATAATGAAATGAAACTAGCAAAACATAAAATGAGAATAGTAAACACCAAATTTGGTGTTAGCAATGGGATGGAATGGAGCGGAGTCTGAATTGTGACAAATCATAAACCATAATGGGAAACAGAGTGGGAGCACAGTCTGAATCATGACAGGTTATTTGACTAAAATGGGAATGGGGCTCTGTTAGAGGGATGATGGGTTTTCCAAGTGGGGTCCAGTGACTGATGCATGGGACGAGGTCGGACATAGACAGGAACAGAGTCTGGTGGGTATTCCGGTGACTGAAACACAACATAATGAAGTCAAATGTAGACAAGTCTGATGTATGGAGTCTGGGGGAAATTCTGGTCATAATAAATAACTACATTACAACTTTTAGAAAACAAAGTACTAATAAAAGTATTAGTAGGCATCTGTAAAAGGAAGGAAATTATATACAATGGAATTTGTTAAATAACTATGGGTTGTATAAGATGTAATATGGAGAACTATTTCTGATGGTTGTTTTTTGATCATATAATTGTTTCAGAATAAATATCACTATTCAAAGATGGAGTTTTGTAAAAATAAGGCTTTTATTAATAAATATTTGAGATTATAGTAATTATAAACACCCTCCTATGAGTTTACCATTTGGATCTCTGATTGTGCATTTTTGGTCCTTCAGCAATGTGGAGTAGCTGACACAAATCAAATTTCACTCAATAAAGTCAAATAAACAATTGAAGAATATTCAACAATATTGAATGCAGATGCCTCGTTTGATGAAGTATTAATTCATCCTGTTGATAAAGTGTGAGGCAAAGATAGGACACAGAGGCTCATGAATAATGAAGTTGAATAAAGGCTCAGAAAAGTTCTGTTACAACCCAGACAAATCCCGCCGGACTCCGGGCACTAACCCGTACGCCCCCACACGCCACAAGCACCAATCGTCTGTTTATAGGATTTCCCGCCCAGACTCCGTTACGTCAAGACTCGTTACGTTCGACCTCAGTATGACACACATCAGTACCCGGACTTCCCCGGACTCCGTCTCTGTCTATGTCCGTCTTCGTCCCACGCATCAGTCACCGGATCCCGCTCAGAATCCCGTCACTGCTCTATTCGAGCCCCGTTCCCGTTTTAGTCAAATGACCTGTCACGATTAGGACTCCACTCCCGCTCCGTTTCCCGTTATGGGTTATGCTTTGTCACGATTCGGACTCCGCTCCGTTCCGTTCCATTCCTAACACCAAATTTGGTGTTTACATTTCCCGTTTGTGTTTTGTTAGTTTCGTTTTCATTATTACCGGATTAGTATGTTCATTCACTCCATGGTCTATTTAAACTGGCAGATGTTGTACATACAATCCAGTCAGAAAATTAGTTTAGATTCCCCCCTTTAATCTATATATTTTCCCTACTCTAATCACACCACTCGCACTAGTCGGAGCCCACGGGATCCGACGTATCTATCTCTCCCGACTATCACGACTCACGACTCACGACCTCACGACCTACGACCTACGACCCACGAACCCCGCCCGGACTCCCCGGGATTCCCGTCCGCCTGTTCGAAATTGGACAACACGATCTAGCGAGGGCGCAGCCTATAAGCTGAAGCCAAGTCCTACCGGATATCCCGCGGGTTTCTCACGAGACCCACCCTGTGTGTGTATCCTAACAAGTTCAATGATTATGTAATACAGTAAATAATATAATTATTGTACAGGTTTTCTGACTGACTTTCTTTGTTCCTATCATCACCCTTTTATACTATATATCATTTACCTACAATGATAATATGATATCAAAGTGAAATCATCAATGATATCAAACTGAGACAAGTCAAAGATATTCAAGATTGTCGAAGAATAGTCAAGTTGGAAGTCAAGTTGGAAGTCAAGTTGGAAATTGAGTCAGAAAGTCAAAGGAATGTCAAAGAAATGTTTAAATTGAATATTATTGAAATTTGAGTTTGTACATTTGTGACAGTAGCTAGACTTGTCACAGCGGGAGAGAGAGATAAGGGTGAATGCTAGGTCAGGTAAGTACAGTACATTGTTCAATGTTATATCCACCATTAATTCACCTTTGGGTATGGAAACTTTCATATTTCCAATTCTGGTTGCATGAAAAATGGTTTTGTCTGCAGCTTCTATTGGATGCAGTACTGTTTCCTTGAAGGTGATGAAATGGTGACAACTGGGGGACATATGGTTGGATGCTGCTGAATACATCAATTTTGGTGTGTCTATGTGGGCTCATTTCATGTGACAATGTGGATCCTAAAAATGTTGTTGTGAATGCAAACTTGGTGCTTGACATTGCTGTGTTTGCTTTTGGTTTTCCCCCTTTTTGTCCATGTTTGCCCTGGCCCTTTTTCTTTGGTTTTCAGCATCCTACCGAAATGTGAACTGTCTCTCCACAGTTCCAACATTCCAAATCATCAGTGATTCATTCAGAGTTCTTGTGCTTCCCATGGTGTTTTGATGTTGCCATAGCACTCTCTGAGCTCTTGAGCTTCTTTTCATCAATGGCAATTCTCTCATATTCCTCCACCAATGCACTGATTATTTTTGCTGGTTCTGGAGGTAGTCCAGAGAAGGTTGCAGATGTTGAGATCATACTGATGATTGGCCAGTAAGATTTTGGTAATGATCCGAGAATAGCAGTAACCAAATCGTCATTTGAAAGTCTGGCACCCATGCCTTCGAGTTGTGCCTGCATCTTCATCAATTCATCAAGGTGTGTCTTGACTGCCAAATTGTCTTCACACTTCGTTTCATACATTCAGCACCTCATGTCTATTTTTACAGATAATGCCTTTCCTTCATGTTTTGTGCATAGTGCGTCCCATACTTCTTTTTCAGTATTGTAATGTATTAGCCTTATTTTAATACTATTTTCTGAAAAAGGAGTCCAATGCTCTATCAAAATGTGCAAATACTCAATTCACTGTAAGGTAAAATAATTTAAGTATTTGATATTAATCAGTGGCAGCCTAAATAGACTTAGAACCCCTGAAGTCAAGAGTTTACTTGAATATATGCACCCTACTTCGCAAAGAAGGTTTTGAGAGCTGCTTGTGCAAGCTTGTTCTTTTTCTGTGACAACAACTATTAAAATAAGAATAACAATTTACTGATTCTGAAGCTAGATTTAACTTCAATACTAGCTAGTTTATATATATTTTATACTATTTATCAAACAGTAAAAATATTTATAAACAGGTCAAAAGATTAGATATAGAATAAAACACTATTTGGCTAATATATGCTTTGTTTACACTAACCTACAAGGTCTACTGTGATACTAACGTATCAGGATCTTAATGTAGTCTTAAGGATCTTGCAAGGATATTCTCAGTATTTATTTATGTGAATATGCTTTACTGATTCACAATTGTGAAGAGTGGTGGAAGTTCTAACTGTTCTATATACGAAGGATATTGACCATTTAGGTATGACACCGAGATGTATTGACTGTCTAAGTCTAATACAGGCTGAACACGTATTGACTACTTAGTTCAATACAGTTGAATGAAGTAGCTATCTAAAGTAGAATAGAGAGCTAGAATGAATAAAGAGAATTGACTGTGAAGTATGATTCTAGATGACTACTCAAGTGTAAAATAGAGTAATGAGACTTGTTGAGCCAAAAATGTCTGGAGAGTGGATGATCATAATTGTACTTGGTGATTCTGAGGCAGAGGCCATTTGTTAGGGCAACACTAACAAGGCTGCCAAACACAAGATAGAATATAGAAATATAAAGTGAAGAGGGGATAGCTGAATCACAGGGGAGATCACACTTGTTTTAGTGGGATTCCTAAGAGATTGAAACTAAAGACTAACTATGTACATGCCCTCTATTTATATGGAAATATTACAAATATTTATATACAAGAGACTCATGTGAAGGGTTTTTTTGCTGGCAACTTTGATGACTATAATGCTTACAGTCATGTGACCTTGTTGATTGTTTACCTCCAATTTGGTCATATTAACAAAACCATGTGATGTCACATGACCATGTTGTACTGGAGTATAAATATATGGTCTTTAGCAACCAGCAATGCTCCAATTCCCAAAATGCACACTTTGTCTCTTGCCAGCCAGAATCATATCCTCTCATTGCTTGATGTTGGCCATTCAGCTAGCCACATTGCAGCTTTTACTGGTCATAGCATTTTCACAGTCTCTAAGCTTCACTCTAAGCATTGTTCTCATCTCTCTAAGTCCATTGGTGGTCATCCCTCAAAGCTTTCCCCTACCAACATTCACTATGCACAGCACCTCATCAGCTCTGGGAAGGCTGACACTGCTGTTGATGTGGCCAAAGCTCTTAGGAGTGTCACCAACCAGTTCATCTGCACCCAAACTGTGTACAATAGTCTTAATATGGTTGGGAATGCCTCAATAACCCTTCTAATGTTTGGTACTTCAGATTTACATCCCTGATAACTCAGAGAATAAAAATGCAAAAATATCAAAGATATTTGTGAATATGCTCTATTATATCTATATTATGGAAATACAGTGCCATTACATAAGCTCCAAATATGGAAATACTACAAATATTTATATATAGGAGACTTATTGGAAGGGATTTTTTGTGAGGTTTGGAGAAGGATTTGTGATGTTATGGGCTACATGCTGTGGGAAGGACCTGGGTATTCTTTCAAGATAGATGAGAGGATGGATGGGGACCTTTATCTTAAGATTATAGAGAAGGACCTTCAAGCCAGCTTCAGCTATTATAGAAAATATGTGGGTGATGTCATCTTTCAGCAAGATCATGACCTTGAACATACCTGCAAGAAGGCCCAGACTTGGTTTCAAGATAATGATTTCAATGTTCTCCCATGGCCAGCACAGTCTCCAGACCTCAACCCCATTGAACACTTGTGGGACTATGAAAAGAGGAGGCTAAGGGATACTGGTGTTGTGGGAGAGGGTGGAGGGGGAGTGGAACAAGATTGATGCAGAGGTGTGTCAGAATTTGATTGAGAGTATGCCTAGGAGGGTTGTAGCTGTGTTTAAGGCAAAGGGTGGCTATACTAAGTACTAAATATAAGTAGTTTTGTGGGTCAGAGTGGTCAGCAAAAAAACCCTTCACATGAGTCTCTTGTATATAAATATTTGTAATATTTCCATATTTGGAGTTTATGTAATGGCATCATACTTCCATATTCTAGATATGATAGAGCATATTCACAAATATTGTTGATATTTTTGCATTTTTATTCTTTGAGTTATCAGGGATATACATAGGTCTGAAGGGTGAAACATGCGAAGGGTTTTTGAGTCACTGTACTTGCAGGGAAGTACTTGAAGAGACTAGCTGCCTTGGAGTGCTCAGACTGGATGGAATTGGAATTAACCAGGTCATTACAGAAGAGTGGTTGGAGTGATCATCATGAGCATGTTCAGCACAATCTATCAACTACCCCTCCTACACAGCCCATGGTGCCGAAGACTGAGTATTCTGAGGGTGGCGCTGATCCAGACTCATTCCACTAATGAAGACACCTGCATACCTGTTTGAAAATCTATTGTAACTCTTTAGTATTTTGTTGAACACCCTGATGTGATATGACCACGCACTTCTGGAATATGTTTGTTCGAATATTGTTCGAATATTGTTTAAACGCAGCCCACCACAGTGTTACCAGCCCCCTTTCAGACAGCTTCTTATTACATGAAGAAAGCTAATCCAACAGGGGATTGAGGTCTTTTCAGTCCTGGAGAAATTTCCCCTAAGGGAATGAAACCATCCCAATATGGCAGTGAACTTATTCCCATTTCAAAGTCCCAGTACAATTTGAGATTTAATTAGTTATTAGTTCCTGTGAAGTCTATTTTACGACAGGCTTTCAGGCAACTTGCATCCTTCCCCAAAAGAAAATCACCATCACATACTCTTACGAAAGCCTTGGAATGTTTGGAAAGGAGATATGTGACTTGACATTCATTAATCTAGCAGTATCTCCAATTCATAGTCGGTATCTCGAGTTAGTGGGAAAGCATACTGCCGCTGTCTTAGGTGTTGCCAATGCTCATCAGATAGGGCTAGCCCAAAGCCACAAAATAACAAAATTTGGGTCGAACAAAGAAGGTGACTATGAGGTCATATCGGACACGAGTTGGAGAAATGTCGGGGTTAAAACCGATACAGTTGGAAATGATCCAACAAGAAACGATCCCAGGGTCATGGGAAAGATGACCAGGATGGTCTTCAAAAACCTGATTCGGAGCTTTGATGTCAAACTTTTTGCAGTTGAACTATACCTTTGAGGTTCACATGTGTCCCATGTCCACTATATGTTAGAGTATGATATTATAGCTCTCACATAGTCTATGATATTCCCTATATTTTTCTGATATTTGTAGTATTTTTCCCAGCACTGTAGGTGCAGTATTGAGTGAGTTACCTAGTAAGGTAACTGATGTGTAGGTGCTTAGGTAAGCACCCTGTAGCATACTCCGCTGCGGGTGTGGGAAAGTCTCCTTAGTGTTTACTTTCCTCACACTCACAGGTATGTAGTTATTTCACAGTTGAATACATTTAGTGTTTACTTTCCTCACACTCACAGGGTGTTTGTCAAGAGTTATTCAACTGTTTCAACAGGTTATGGGCCCCGGCTTCTAAACAGTACATCCAGTTGTCATCTGCGCAATCCATCACTTTGCACATCTTTTCTGACAACTTCTACTTGTCCAAAACACTCTGCATTGCGTTTGGATTTTATTTTGGTTATATCTCCTTGGATTTTGGCCTAATTTGGTCACTTTTTGGACTCACACCTGTGATTGTGTGGGTTTTGCCCATTTAGGCGCTCATGTCCATAAAGGGAAATATATTCCCACGCTCCAAATCGCTTGTCATCACTCAAATCCACTTTTTTTTGGACAACTTCATTTTTATCACCCTTGTGACTCACCCTGTCAAACCCTGTCACCTCTCTCTCTAGTCACACTTCCCTCACACCTCAAGCACTTCACAGTATCATCTGGGTCTGTGCCACATCATTTTACCTTTTAACACGGTCTTTTAGATACATTGAACTTGAACTGTTGGCATTGTGCTTTTCAGTGAGCCATTGTTTTTACCTTCCTTGCAATATCATGGTAACCCTGTTGAGCAAGGCAGTGTTACAACTGCTTGTCCAATTACTTAGTTCTTTTTAAGTTAAATTCTTGGTGGATATTGACATGTCATGGCATCCAGTGATACTTACAAATGTAGTGTCATATTGGGAGAAAATAATTATGAGGATTGGAGATATGATGTAATTGGTCTTTTGCGTATGGAGAACTGTGATACTAGTTTATAGTCTGCCTGGTTGGAACGCTCCAATAAAGCAGCTGGTATCATATGGCACACTCTTGGACCTACACACTGCACTCATGTTGACATTGATGACGGTCCCAATGATATGTGGTCTGAAATTGAAAAGGCACATAATAAACAACTCCCTGCAGTTCGTTTTAGTGCCTACAATGACCTCTTTAATATTTGGAAGGAACCTGATGAATCTCTGACTTCATTAATGAGTCGTGTTGACAAGGTTTGTGCACGTGTCCAGAACTTGCATCCAAAGGGGTACACTCTTGCCATGCTGGATGATGAGCTTGCTGCTCACACTTTACTTCATTCTCTGCCTGAATCTGACTCTGTGTGGACTTCATCTTTAATGATGAATACTCCTATCACATTCTCTGATGTCAAAACTCACTTTGCATTACAAGAGAGTTTGCAGTCTGCCAGAAGTTTAGAGATGGCAAACAAGATTGTGTCAAAAACTTCCAACACTTCTGGTAAAGTTCCTTGTACATTCTGCAATGGTTCCAGCCACACCCAAGACAATTGTTACGAGTATGCAAATGCACAGAAACAGGCAAAGGCCAGAGTTAAGCAGAAGAAAAAGGAGTATAAAGAAAGAAAGGCTGCTAAGGCTGACAAAGCTGATGCGTCTGACAAGGTATCAGAGAAGAAGAAACCAGAGAGTGCTGGAAATGCAAGTGTTTCCATCCCTGACTCTACCAATCCATCTTGTGCTCTCCTTGTCGATGCTAGTTCTGACTGGACTGCTGACACAGGTGCTTCTTTGCACATGGGATAGGAGCAGTGTGGTTTAAACCTAAAGGGAATGGAAATGTAATAATAGAGTTTGAAAGGGTTCTCCATGTTCCCCATCTCACAAGTAACCTCCTTTCCATCTTGTATTTGACAAAGAAAGAGAATTTCTGTGTCTCTATCTTTCGTTCCACCATGTCTTTCTATTTGAGAAAGGTTTTGTGTTTCACTGCCACAGTCAATGAACATAACCAGGCCTATTTAGATGGAATGATGGTACCTATGATGGATTATCTGGTCTTGTTACAACCTGTCCCTTGGACTCCACACTTTGGCATCATCACTTTAATCATCTCAATCATGCCGATATCCAGAAGCTCCTCAAAGGTGATTTGGTTGGTGGGATAAAGATTGACTCTCACATGTCTCCTGATCCTATTTGTGAACCTTGTTTGGCTGGAAAACAGAACAGAGTAATTAATAAAATGGCAACAACACGCTATACTAAACCACTTGCACTCATTCACAGTGATGTTCATGGTCCTTTGCCTACACAAACTGTGCAAGGGTTTCACTACTGGATCACTTTCATTGATGATGCCTCATGCTATGCTTCAATTGCATTACTCAAAAATAAGAGTGATGCCTTTCAGGCATTTAAGCAATATAAGGCTAAAGTGGAGAACTTGCTTGGTCAGAAGATCAAGATATTCAGAGATGACAAGGGTGGAGAATATATGTCTAAGGAGTTTGATACCTTCCTTTCCACTGCTAGCATCAGCCGGCAGCATACTGTGCAGAATGAACCACATCAGAATGGGGTTGCTGAATGCTTTAACAGAACATTGGAAGAAGGGGCTACTTCAATTATGGCTGAATCCCACCTCCCTCCCTTATTCTGGGGACATGCTGTCATTGCCATTACTCATGTGCACAACTGCTTACCTACCACTGCTCTTAAGCATTCTGTGCCTTATACTGTCTGCCCTAGTAGGAAACCAGAAGTATCACATCTTAGGGTATTTGGCTGTACTGCTTATGTGCATGTACAGAAGGACCAATGTATTGGACTTGGCTCTCACACACAGAAATGTGTCTTTATTGGATATCCTCCAGATTATAAGGGTTGGATGTTTTACAATCCCTTAACTAAGAAGACTATTATCAGTAATAATGCTGTCTTTGATGAGAGAGTCTTACCAGGCTTGTCTAAACCTGCCATACCTTCTACTCCTACTGCTCCTGATGTTTTTCCTGATACTCCACAATTTGTTGATTTGTTTATTCCTGGACCCTCTAGGTCTATTCAGGTGGGAGCCCAGCCTAATCAGGTGGGAGCTCCACAGGAACCAAATCAGGTGGGAGATGGTCAGAATAATGCTTTGCCTCCTGGTCCTAGTTCCAACTCTGATTCTAACTCTGAACATTCTGAACATTCACTGAGTCCTCCTCCTCAACCACGTCACAATCCACCCAGAAACAGAGTTCCTCCTAAGTGTTTCCAGCAAGTTGACCCTGTTAACATCCACAACTATAGAGAATCTACTCCTGCAGTTGAGTCCAGTGATGAGGCAGAGGATTCTCCACTACATTCTCCTCCTCCAGTTGAGTCTGAGGAAGAAGCCCTAGCTGCCAGTGAGGGAGATCTTTACATTGGTGTGGATGAAGCCTTTGAGTTTGCCTACAAGGCCAGTCATAATGATGCACCGAGAACTCTCAAAGAGGCCTTACAAAGTCCTGATGCTGACAAGTGGTATGACACTGCATATGCAGAAATGCAATCCCTGCTTGAAAATGGCACTTTTCGCCTTGCTAAACTACCTGAGGGTCGTAAAGCTATTGGCTCTCATTGGGTGTTTGTGATCAAGTGTAAGAAGGATGGGTCAATTGATAAGTTCAAAGCTCATCTTGTTGCAAAAGGCTATGCACAGCGACCAGGGTTTGACTTCACTGATACCTTTGCTCCTACTGCCAAATGGGCCACCTTGCATGCGGTCCTAGCATTGGCTGCACTGGAGGACATGGAACTTGAGAGTGTAGATATCTCCTCTGCATTCTTGAATGGTGAACTTGAAGAGGAAGTATACTTGCAGCAGCCTGAAAGTTTTCACCAAGGTGCTCATGATGAGTTCTTACTTCTTCTGAAAGGACTATATGGTTTACACCAGTCACCTCGTATCTGGCATAAGAAGTTGAATGCTGTCCTGCTCAGTTTGGGTTTCAAACAAGTGCTATGCAATCATAGCATTTGGGTCTTTCAAAAGGGTGATGTCAAAGTCATTATACCAGTATTTGTAGATGACATGACTATTGCATCTAAATCCAAGGAGGCTATCACGAAGCTCAAAGATGATCTAAAGAGCCACTTCAAATTGCATGATCTTGGTCCTACTTCTTACTTGTTAGGTGTTGGCATTGAAAGGGATAGGACAAAGCATACTATTACTCTATCACAGCGTCAATACATCTTGGACATGTTACAGCATTATGGTCTTGCTGACTGCAATCCCATTGGTACACCTATGATACCTAACTCAAAATTGAGTAAAGACCAGGCTCCGGTGTCTCCTGAAGAGATTGCATACATGAAGGACATTCCATACATCCATGCTGTTGGGTCTCTTATGTATTTGGCTGTTGCCACTTGTCCAGACATTGCCTATACTGTTGGAGTATTAGCCAGATTCAATCACAATCCAGAAAAGGTTCATTGGCTAGCAGTACAACATCTCTTTCAATATCTCAAAGGCACCCTTGACTTGGGCTTGACATTTGGCCCTAGTAATGACAAGGAACTGTTTATGTCTTATTCAGATACTGACCATGGAGGTGATAAGTCGACTGGAAAATCTACTGGTGCATATGTGGTTAAGATGGGTACTGGAGCCATTAGCTGGCAGAGCAAACTCCAGACTATTGTAACTCTCTCTACTACTGAAGCAGAGTATATTGCAGCAGTGTCATCTGGTCAGGAAGTGCTATGGTTGCAAAACTTATTTGAGGAATTGGGATATCCTCAAAAGACTGCATCCACTTTGTATCTTGACAACCAATCTTCTATTGCAGTTGCCAGAGATCCTGAACATCATGGCCGTATGAAGCATCTGTACTTGAGAACATATTGGTTAAGGCAGGAATTTGATAGTGGGAAGATCAAAGTTGTTCATCTCCCTACTTCAGAGATGCCTGCTGATTTATTGACAAAACCATTGGCTAAGCCAAAGGTAGAATACTTCAAAAACTACTGGGACTAGCATAGAGCTGTCTCATCAGGTGGGAGTGTTAGAGTATGATATTACAGCTCTCACATAGTCTATGATGTTCCCTATATTTTTCTGATATTTGTAGTATTTTTCCCAGCACTGTAGGTGCAGTATTGAGTGAGTTACCTAGTAAGGTAACTGATGTGTAGGTGCTTAGGTAAGCACCCTGTAGCATACTCCACTGTGAGTGTGGGAAAGTCTCCTTAGTGTTTACTTTCCTCACACTCACAGGTGTTTGTCAAGGGTTATTCAACTGTTTCAACATTATGTATATATATCGCCACAATATGTTAATAGCATTGATAGTACTTTCTTCGCAATTTCAGCAGTTGAATGCTCTCAGTATTCTCTGGAGCCTTACTAGGTATAATTGTCTCTCTTTATCTCAACAAGTCGAATTTTCAATCCCAATACTCCTGCCAGTCACAGTTTGAAAGATTATGCTACCGTGCTCGAGGTGCTTAATGTACATTCTAGATGTCATTGAATGTTTAGAACACCTTCATCTCACCAGTTGTAGGATATATGGCATTCGGAAACATAGCAGATGAGAAATCAGAACAAGAAGGAGGTAATGCACTGCATCACATATCTCTTCAGTGGGACAAATACTTTCCTTTGGCCACAACTAAATGGCCACTGATACCCCCATGCTGGGTATGCTCCTTTGAATCCTGAAACTCATACATATCTTGAACAGAAAAGCTGCTTTTGTCAGGGTGTAGTTAAGATGTCATGGGGTGCTATTGATCTTTTTCATCTTATTGGGGGACCCAGTAACTGTTTTGGTGTCACTGGGAAAATTTGTTTCCGATGTCAATTTAATCTGATGCTTTGATGTAATATATGTAAATATATATTTATATCTTGCATGTCTATTTAATATCTGACCATCCGTTCCCCCCCGTGTCCTTCCTTAATTGCATTGTGGTCTAGCCTTACATATCCTCCTATATTTCAATCAAAGTTGTATGGGTTACAAAACTGAAGGCGTAAGAATGCTCTATTAAGCATTTAACAAATGCTGTTCTCATTGTGCTCTTTCTGTCTCGGCTTGTTTTTTTCTCTCCCCCTCGATAATCTGCCTAATCGACCATATGAGGGTAAAATAATTGCCACCCTCATTAGGATCCTTAGCCTCATCATGTCTGAACTTTGCCAGCTCCAAATGATTCCTATTCAACCCCACTGGTTCAACATTGACCTGTCCTGCAACCACTGCAGACCACTTAGGCACCAACTGTGCCAGAAAAGAGGTCACCAATTCATCAAGTTAATGCATGTAAGGTGCGATGTAAGCCTGGTGCCCCAGTCTTATGCATTCTCTTTTGTTCCACTCTTATTGTTCTGTCCCTTTTGTTCTTGGCACATGATCACAGCATATATAGCATAGGTAGTTTGCCTTCTCTTTCCTTACCGTACACTGCCTGCCATGTAGACTGTTCACTAGTTCATCGAGCAATACACCGTGGTCCTATCAACCGTGTGACCCGGACCCAGTGAGCCTATTTGATGACAGGCTTCCATGCGACTTACCCAAAGTCGAGAGCGGTCTGGAAGAGTAGTTTCACATAACTCATAATAAAATTTAGTCATATATTTGTGGCTGATAGCATTATATCGTGAAAGCTGGTCTTGTAATGTTTCCGAATACTGCAAATTCTGTGTCAAAGCATCATCGGGTCCCGTAGGCTGAATGTAGTTTAACAAAGCATTCAGCTGCCTCAATCCCTTGGTGGGGGTTTCCAAGAAATATAATACCTGCAATAGAATTTGTGAATGATTTGTGATAAATGTTATGGTTGTTGTTGACTTTGTTCGCTAGTATTAAGGCCTTGAAAGGAATGTGCCACATAGGCTGGCAGTAATATCAAGAAAATGGAGGTACGTATGAATTTCAAGATAATGCCCCCTATGCTATGTGCAAGAAATATGATAGGTTGCTCCTAAATCACGGAGAGGTAGCCATCAGGGCTGGAATAAAACACATGTTGGAATAGGAACACTCTACCAGCGGAGTTTGTGGATTCGCCCTAAAGTTTACAATCAAGGTAATTAGATTTTCTGCATGAGTGTCCATTGTGATCCTTGCTCTCTGGTTGCCCCAGATCGTTGCATTGTAACCATATGTCAAGATTCTAGCATTAGGGATATCCCTTGGCAGCATACGTGGGTGCTGGAGCCACGATCTGGAAGAACCAGCTGCCATCCAAGAACTCACCCAGTTGCCGTCAACACCGTGAATGGCAATAATGCTGATTATTGACAAGTTCTACGTTAGCATTCATATGCCTGGAGAGTAAATGCCAGTTTACTTGACATATGGTTGTTCTCCATCCCAAATGAGCAATTTAACTCCAAACTTTGACACCTCTCATTCAGGACTCATTCCAAGTGGTAGCTCTTGAGGATGGTCTATTCAAAGTACATTGTCTAGAGTGAAGGGCTCTGAAGGTATTATCAAGGTGTTTTCAAAAGCCATCAACTATCACGAAATATGTATACTTCACTTGCAAACAATGTGCCAAATATTAAGTTCATTTGAATGGAAAAACTAGGGTCTCACACTGTACACCTTTTATTAAGATACAGTGAGGGACAAAACCCTTCCAATGATTTTTAGTTGTGCAAAGATTCTTGAATAAATCAAGAACCACTGTAGATACAGACCTGAAATTTGGTGGTTGGTTAGGTCTACATGTTATCTATATGCCCTTAAAATATTATGACATACGCATTAGTATTTCCCACACTATAAATAAAATAATAATAAAATCACATTGGAAGGGTTTTGTCCCAGTCACATGATTAACACAAAACCTTATTGATTATCAGCAAATAAGGTTTTGTTTAATCATGTGACCTGTCAAAATTAGATATATATATAGTTGTTCACTTTCTAGTTCAACAACATCCCCACAACTCAACATGAAAGCTCTTACTCCTCCTCAGGTTAGCCACAATCTCATTTTGCTCAATAAGGGCAGGTCTACTTCTCAGATCTCTACAATCACTGGCAGAGATCTGTTTACTATATCCAGAATTCACTTTACCCATTGCCCATCACTTGCCAAAGCACCTGGTGGCCATCCATGCAAGCTTTCTCCCTCAGATATTCATTATTCCCTCTAACAAATCACTTCTCAAAAGGCAGAACATGCCACTGAGGTGACCAAAATCCTTCAAAATATGACTGGACAGTCCATTTCAGTGAAGACTGTTCATAGAGCACTCAAGAAGGCTGGAATGAGGGCTGTGGTGGAGAGAAAAGGCCTTTACTCACTAAGAGACTAGGAAGGCAAGGATGGACTTTGCTCTGGCACACAAGGACTGGACTGTGGATGATTGGAAGAGGGCTGTTTGGTTAGATGAGACAAAGATCAATTGTTTGGAGTCAGATGGGAGGAAGTAGGTGTGGAAAAAGGCAGTAGAGGGGCTCAGTGATAGGGTGGCAGAGGTTACAATCAGGTTTGGAGGGGGAAATCTGATGTTGTGAGGCTGTATGTTGTGGGAAGGACCAGGATATTCCACCAAAATTGATGGAAGGATGGATGCTGACCTTTATGTTAGCATTATGGAAGATGAACTTCAAGAAATCATGGAGTATTATGGCAAGAACACAGGAGATGTGGTCTTTCAGCAAGACAATGACCCCAAATGTAAAAGCAAAAAGGCCACCAATTGGTTTAAAGACAATGGATTTGTGGTCATGGTATGGCCACCTCAGTCTGCTGACCTTAATCCAATTGAACACCTCTGGTATTACCTCAAAAGGAGGCTGGGTGACACCCAAGAGTATTCATGAGTTGTGGGAGAGGGTTCAAACAGAGTGGGAGAAGATCCCTGCCTCTACTTGTCAGAACTTGATAAAGAGTATGCCTAGAAGGGTTGAGGCTGTTTTGAAGGCCAAGGGAGGCTATACCAAGTACTAGATTGTTTAATTTGTATTTTTTATATACCAGGGACAAAAGCCTTCCAATGTGATTTTATTAGTGTTTTATTTATAGCATGGGAAATACTAATGCTTATGTCATAATATTTTAAGGGCATATATATAACATATAGACCTAACCAACCTCCAAATTGCAGGTCTGTATCTACAGTAATTCTTGAGTTATTCAAGAATCTTTGCACAACTAAAAATCATTGGAAGGGTTTTGTCCCTCACTGTATAAAAGGAGCTATCAAGCTAGAACAATATTTAATCAAGTAAGGACAAATAGGAAAGGACAGCCGGATATTAAGCAGACACAGAGGATATAAATATATACACATATAAGTACATCACAGATTTTGTCCGAAGCCCCAAATTAAATTAATATCCAAAATAAATTTTGCCATAAACACCAAATCGGCTATCGGGCCCCTCCAATAAAACGAAAAAATCAAGATTATCACATAACGATGTTTCAACTATTCCCTGAGACTGAAGGCAGCTGTACCATTCAAGATGTTTATCAGCCTCATAATTCAAGGGACATACCCAGAGAGTGTTAATGAGCATGCCATCATGTTTCCACACCTGTCATGCTTTGGCACATACCCAGATAGTGTTAATGAGCATGCCATCATGTTTCTGGACCTGTCATGGTTTGGCACCTCAACTTAGTCCATCCACACCTTGTATGCTGAGAGGTTCTACTAAATATATTGGACAAAGTTTATAGAAGCTAACTCACAAACAGACTATCGGCATATTCCGAGGATCTCACAATCTTCTCCATGCCAAAACTGAATTCAATGGGCATATCAGACATTTATACAGCTCAACCTCTAGAAGTGATGGTTTTAAAATATCCCTATGCAATGTATCACAGGTATATCAACCAAATTTGAGACAAATTGTATCATTATTGTATCTATTTAACCCCCACACTCTGAAGCCTATATTGCACCACCGCAAGATTATACACCACTTTTTCAAGCCCCCTTGTGTTAGAGCAGCTCTCACATAGTCTATGATGTTCCCTATATTTTTCTGATATTTGTAGTATTTTTCCCAGCACTGTAGGTGCAGTATTGAGTGAGTTACCTAGTAAGGTAACTGATGTGTAGGTGCTTAGGTAAGCACCCTGTAGCATACTCCGCTGTGGGTGTGGGAAAGTCTCCTTAGTGTTTACTTTCCTCACACTCACAGGGTGTTTGTCAAGAGTTATTCAACTGTTTGAACACCTTGTGAGGTCTACCCTCACGAAGTTTGCTTGGTCTGATTAGGTGAGAAGTGATGGGCAAACATAACAAACTGGCTGGCGGCAAAGTGATCATGATCGGTTCATTGCAAAAACCTAATGATTGAGGTAATCTCAAAATCTATAACACATGACTTGTTTTGTAGTGTGCTAAATTTACATCTAGTCATGTGAAATAAGCGGCCACAGGATACAATGATTCTGTGATTTTCAAGAACTTCTTTACATAAGCATACGAAGCTCACTTATTCAAAATTGTGAATCCCGTTATCTGGTATAATTATCAAGCCACGGTGCACCGAGGCTGGCTGTACTGCAAGAGTCACAAATTTGAACTCCAAATCGCAGCTGGAGGGAATTCTCGTATCAACTTGGAGGTGATACTCCAGACAAGCGCACATATCTGGAGCCTTGGGACATCTTGAAGTTTCTTTAGAATTCCTCTCCTTTGGACCGACTCCCGCTATGACTGGAAATCAATCTCACGCGTTTTATATACGTCAATGTAAGCCTGGCGCCCCAGTCTTACTCTTTCACTCATTGTTCCCGTTATGTGTTCGCTCTTTATTATGCGTTCACTCTTTGTTTCTTGTTCCCTTTGTTCCATTCCTTTTGTTCCGGCACGTGACCACAGCAGACATGTATATAGCCTAGGTAGTTTTCTCTCTCTTTCCTTACCGTACACTGTAACCTCCTGTATCCCGTCTCAGTTCTAGACAATACACCGTGGTCCTGTCAACTCATGTGACCACCAGTGATCCCATTGACAACGGGATTCCACTTTTTTTTTTGACACCGGCCACTTCTACTATTTTTTCACTCTGGACGATTCCACCGCACCCCGGTTCACTCGTCAGACCGCTCGTTCACATTCCCTAGCGCTCCACACTCCCTTGTCCCGTACACGCCCTGCAACCTCGCGTATACCGTGCCGCCGTGCACCCTTGCACGTGCTCCCCGTGCACATAGCACCGCCGCGCACCCTCGCACGTGCACCCCCCACACGTACGCGTCACCGCCCTGCCCCGCCGCTGCGCACCCTTGCACGTGCTCCCCGTGCACATAGGCACCGCCGCGCACCCTCGCACACGCACCCCCCACACGTACACGCCACCCCGCCACCCCGCCGCTGCGCACCCTTGCACACGTACGCGCGCTCCCGCACGCCCCCGCACCGTCGTCGAGTGCCCCTGAGTACACTTGCGCGCAAGCACCGCCAACCCAGAATGCAAATTGGAGGGGCTGGAAGGTCCTCACCGATGCGGGTTGGACCACGCATGTCAGTCGTGGACGCACCTGACTGGCCTCACTAGTGCCAATGTGATCGCAAATCGGTTTTTTTTATGTTAGCTCACCTTTTAATTGCCGTGTCGAATTTTTGTTGCTGTGACATATTGTACTATTGGAACGGGGTTTGCAAACTCCGCCACCTGAAGCTCCACATTGACAAAGGATGTCCAACAGGGTGGAATTTGGGGTAGTGGGTTAGTTTTTGTGTGGGGAGGGGTGTAAGCCTGACGCCCCAGTCTTACTCTTTCACTCATTGTTCCTGTTATGTGTTCGCTCTTTGTTATGCGTTCACTCTTTGTTTCTTGTTCCCTTTGTTCCATTCCTTTTGTTCCGGCACGTGACCACAGCAGACATGTATATAGCCTAGGTAGTTTTCTCTCTCTTTCCTTACCGTACGCTGTAACCTCCTGTATCCCGTCTCAGTTCTAGACAATACACCGTGGTCCTGTCAACTCGTGTGACCACCAGTGATCCCATTGACAACGGGATTCCAGTCAACGGGCTTTCTCCCTATCATTAAATGGCACCTTGCGCAATGTTCCGCGTAATAGTACGTGTGTTAGAGAACAGGCATATCCTGTATTATTTTAAAAGAAGGATCTTCAATAAAGAATCAATATTGTTGTACCCAGACTCAGACCGTTGACAAGAGAATAGAGAACAGAACAGAGACGCAATTTGGATCGATTTATAAATTCCAAATTCGTGGATAAATTTTCCCGCCACAATAATAGGCAGCGCGGGACTAATAAGACCAAAATTGGACAGATTTTGATTCCGATTTCGGCTACATTGCATTGATAATTTAGACAAATTCTTTGTCCGGGTTCTTTGAAGGAAGCGCATAACATGGCGCGTCCCCCCTTACGTAATGGACATGGACACATGTGAGACTCGGAGGTGTAGTTGACCCACAAAAAGCTCGACATGAGATTATAGAATACCATCCGGGTCCCCTTCCGCGAGCAGAGGATCGTGGATCGTTTTTAACCCCGCCATTATCTTCAACGCCCAAGGTGATCCACTGAGCTTGAAAGAGGCAGACCAAGACGCACCTAGAGCTGCAACCAGGAGAACACGATAAGTACTTATTAGATAGTTGTTAGTTATTCAGGGTGCCGTGCCAGAGAAAGTTCTGCAAAACCCCATTTCCAAACAGTACAAGGCGCCGTGCCAAAGTAACCTATTCTACCAGTCACATGAAAAACTTCTGGTAAAGTTAGCATACTAGAGTTATAGTAAAAGTGCGTTCAGAAGACCGTCACATGACGATATGTGCGGTCCCTGTAGCAGTGCTAATCCCGCCGGAATCAAATACCTTCTATAATTTGTTGGCAAAGCAGGGTGGAGCAGTCAACCTGAAAGAAGATTGTTTTAAGTTTGTCGTTGAATTACTCTGACACCTGACAATGGCTGGTTCACAATCGTGGACGGACTGAACGTAGTGTTAATGGCACGTCTCAGAGATGCTCACAGTGCCAAAACTTCTGAACGGATATTAATATGCAAGCACAGGATGTAGCCAATGATTTCTGCGATTTTCAATATTTCCTTTGCAGTGCACCGGCAGTATACATAAGAAGCTCAATTGTCCGCTTTGTGAATTTCGGTATCTGATATAATTCAGTCATGCTGCATGGAGGCTGCGCAGAGGCCTCACGGAGGTTGCACTGCACCACTGACTATTTGACAAAATCCGGGCTCTCACATAAAGGCTGTTACTCTAGTAAGCGCGTAAATATATAAGTCGATGTACCCTTCCCACCACCACCCATCACCCTCAGTGTGGTATTTGTTCTGGGACATCTTGAAATTTCTTTGGAACCTCATTTTCTCTCATTTACACTCAATTCCCGCTAACATGTTTGCAAATCCATCTCATCCGAGCGATTTTGGCATTCTAACAATAGTAGATCATGCGCAAGCAAATCTCGAGTGCGTATAATCATACCCCGGTTCACTATTTGATGTCATAACTTCTGGACGGTAGCGTCGTTTTCATCCATGGCTTAGATGGACATCGGGTACATGTATGCACGGCGACAAGATGTGGCTTCGCGATTTTTTGCCATCCGATCTACCACTTGCGAGGATCTTGAGTTTTGGCTACGACGGTTATACTAAAGACAGGGATCAATTTTCGACCGAGACCCTCAATGGTCATGCCCAAAATTTATTGTGTCGACTTGAACTTAAGAGAGTTGGTATCGAAGTCAGTGTTTATTATCTTACGTCCCTCCTTAATGGTATTGGATTACTCCATGAATAGGACCGACCTATCATTTTCATCGCCCATAATGTTGGAGGCATCATATTGAAATCAGTAAAGCTATTTCGACATCACCCATCTCAGTGCTAATATGTTTGACAGGCCCTGATCTTTGGAAGCAACTGTCACAAGGGCCATCTCTACGGTTACTGGCAAGTCTATGAGGCCACTCGAGGTATCATTTATCTCGGGACCCCTCATCAGGGAACACCATACAATTACCTAGACATTGCACTCAATGAGTCGGGAAGGAACGACAAACTTGTCAAGCATTTAACGGTGAATTCGGAGTGGTTACAGCGGCAACTTGCGTATGACCTTCCCATCCTTGCCCAAAAGGAAATCTCCATCACATACGTATACGAAGGCCTTGGAACGTATGGAAAGGAGGTATGTGACAACTTGACATGCATTAGTCTACCAGTATCTCCAATTTATAGTCGGTATCTCCAGGTAGTGGGAAAGCATAGTGCCGTTCTCCCAGGTGTCGTCGATGTTCATCCGATAGGGCTACCTCGAAGCCACGAAATGCTGACGAAATTCGAGTCGAAAGAAGGTGACTATGAGGTCATATCGGGCACGTTGAAGAAAATGGCGGGGTTAAAAACGATGCAGTCGGAAAAAACGCAGATACCCTCCCCCCCCCCCCCCCCTATTCCAAGTGACCCCGTTCTGATCTCTGATTCACTACGTTTCCGAATGTCGTATATCCCACAACTGTTGAGATGAAGGTGTTCTAAAAAATCAATGATATCGAGAATGTACATTAAGCAACTCAAGCACGGTAGCCTAATCTGTCAAAACGTGAATCCAGGTGAGTATCGGTATCGAAAATTTGACTAGTTGAGATAGCAACAGGCGATAATACCTAGTAAAACATAAACATAGGATAAGTGAAGGCCTGCTAACAACAGGAAATAGGGTTGACTTGAAAATGAGCGACTTGGAGGTCTGAAGTCGCTTAAATTGTGTATTCCATGTGTAAAAAATTAAATTGAGGCCCTGTTCTTGAGAGAAATATTATAATATGAGGTTCACATCCAATATATATTTATAGGCCCATCCAATTATTTCACTGTCGGGACCCCAGCCAAAAAGGCACCGAGTGGCATGAGTCTGCTCTATGGTAGTATGGAAGTGCTTCCAGGCTTCGATAATCAAAGACCAACTCAGTTAACGGGTGAATAGAAAGTATGATTGTCGCCCCCTCATTGATGTCTATTAGGGGTCGGGGTAACCACAGTGCTTATATATGACTATCTACAAATACCAACATAGTGATGCAGCAGAGTAATTAAGCATTTGCGTGTAAAACTATTTCATTTGAAGAATAACGTTCGTTAATGACTGAAGTAATGGATCAATGGGGTCAATAAGTGCGACAACACTGGAAAAATGAGCCTTCTCATTGGACTGATTGCTTGAGGGATGATCACCGAACTTCCAAAGCCGCGTAAATGCCACGAGTTATCTACAAAATATTGTTAGTATTAATGTAACTAAATGAATTGGAAAAAATATAGCCATACATATATTCTGGCTGAGAGCACCCATTACAAAAAGCGCCCATAAGAAACCAGGCCAACCGGCAACTCGTTGACCAGTTACCTTTTTCCAAACACGCTCAAGAAATATGCAACACGCGTGCTGCATGAAGAAAGCAGGTGCACGCCAGTCAAAACCTAACCTTAGTAAATAAAACGGCATCTCGTGGTACAAGGCAGAACCGAAGAATGTGCCGAACAGCAGACCAGTGCCTCCACCAAGACCTATATTTTTGCCAATCCACTGCCCAGGAAGCCCTCCACAGACGAAGAAAGTTCGGCGTAATATTTGGTGCCATCCAATCGCCCAGAAATTGATCAAAGAGCCTTGCTGGAAAGGTCGGTCAAATATCGGGGGCCAGACCTTGGGTGATTGTCTCAACACAAGGACACCAGCGAAGGTGAAGAAATCATAAAAGGTCTGGAAAAGTTGACCCAGCATTATCCCACTTGAATAATGTAAAACGCTGGATAGGATATACCGTGTCTGCCATGGTAACGAAGCGACGAATATGGAACCACCTGTCTCGTTTTGGAAAGGGGGAAAGAGTTTCCATGCGGAATCGATGAAGTCGATGATGAGGAAACCATAGACCAAATTCCGAAACGTTGCTCGTAGGAAGGCGGTTCTTTCCAGCGACCGTGTCTCCCGCGGCACTTTGACATCTTGACCCCAATCATATTCGAGTCCCCGTAACGAAAACATGACATTAAAACCTTCCCGTATATCATATATAAAGCTAGTACCCTCTGGCTCTTCCTTCTCTGGCGGGGAGCCGACGTCAGTCGGTTTGTGGGAGTCCTTGCTTTTGTGATCGAAATTTACGACTCTTTTCATGGCATCTGGGCGGATGGCAAAATCGACGGCCTTGAACGTGCCAACAAGGCAAAAGAAAGCTAAAACAGAATTACCATTAGAATAGCCCTACGTCGTTCAATACAAAAACGAGAAAGACCTTTTAGAAGATTATAAAACGTGTAACGTGGCTCCCACACGTAGCCAAATGCCCCCAGAAGGCAACAATAAATTGGTATAGGAACGAACAGTAGTCGAAACAAATGCGTCTCAGGCTTCCGAACTAGATATGCCATATAGAATAAACACAATATGGGGATGGGCGTCCACCACAGAAAATTGTATCTATCAATAAGTATTTGCTCTCCAGGCTTTGGAAGTGCATGCCGAAAAAGTTTTTCGACCACAAAAAGACCTCTCTCGGATCTGGATAGTTATATTAGTGGGATAAGCAAGCAGGGGGCCAATACGGAGTTACCCTCGTTGAAATATTTCCATAATGATTATACTGGCACCTGCCATAAAGTTATCGATCTCTGTTGCCACGCTGGGAGACAAATGTGAGGCTCGGGAAGACGAGAGGATATAGTGTTACGAGCTCCTTTTAAATTGGAGTACAAGCCTCATGATCGGTCACTTCCATCATGATGTGTTTAATTTTAGGCGGAAAGTTTCGGTCAGCGTCGGTCGAGACTTCTAAAGTTGGTAACCTCGCACTCTTGCGACCAATTGGAACGCGAGGTAATTAAGGTTGGTACACGAATTGAATTAACCAAGAGGTTCCATTGACAGCTGCTGTCAGACATTAACAGGGTGGGCACTTCGCCTGCCCTGACTCCCCTTTTAGGATAATCCCTGTCGACGAAAACGCCCGATTCTCACACCATCAAGGTGTTGAACCGGGGCAGTGGCCTCCAAAGAACATCAACAAACACCCACATCTGGTACAAGGCTAAGTTGTTGAAACGTTGGCGCTCTCTAAACAGAATGCACTCAGCATCAGCTATTGTCGATTGTATGTAGTCATGGCAATGAATATGAGAATAGAAGTGCAGAGATAAAGGGGCAGAGAACCTATATTAAACTACCTTAGTTGGGACCGTTAGGTGAACAACAAAGCCATCCGCTTATATTAAACTACTCTGTGTAGGTAAATTATGGGTGATGAGGTACGGCTACTTAGGCCTTAGTTGGGACCATTAGGTGAGCAACTAAGGCGATAAAACTTTGCGACTAGGATATATATATAACCTCGGTTAGTGATACCCTGCCTCATGTACGGTCGGCTTCGGTTATAACAAGAAGTGGCTTGTGCGTTGTGTAAGAGTGCAGTTACGCATATGTCACACCAAGTCACAAAACGGAATACCAGAGCGCGAGAGCCATTGTTTCAACTTGACTGAGGACGATGGGTTTCTAATTTTCTCCAAACCTTGAACGGTAGGATCTCACACTGCCATTATCCGCAAGCCGATTGCAATATAAAGTTATTAAATTGATATAGACTTATCGTCCTATTCATTTGACTAGCTTGTTAATAGTTGATCTTGTCACCGATAGATAACAAGGGAAATTTACGTACTGGGTAGCTGGGGTCCGATAGTTCGGCCCGGACATGCCAATCCACAGTGGGTCAGCTTTGCTCTATTCTGACAAATTGCAATTCAAAAGGCTGGCAGTCTAAGGTAGGCATCACTTTAGGTCAGCACCTGTTTATGTAAGCAAAAAAGTGACCTACTCACACTCCTTTCTGTGCTTCCACAACATAGATAATCTGTAATTAAAGCCCAGGGAAGTGGAGTTGGGATCCATTCCTCCAGTTCTCAGGTTTAAAACTTGAAAAATAATTCACCCTTGCCAAGTAGTAGGACTTACAAATTTTAACTTTTTTTTTGAGTCTCTGAATGCTTAAAAACTCGTTTCCATGTGATTCTGAGATTTTCAAAATTTCGCAAGTGTCAGTATTGGCCGCTTACATAATCGTCACGTGATATATTGGGCAGCCTTGTTTTAAGGGCCTAAAATTGGGAAAGAAAACTGTATTAAATTCAAATATATGTACTTATCTTACTTACATAAAAATTCTCCTAAGAAAAAGAGGGTATAGCTGCACATGTACTTGTGCAGTAAGCTGTGCACTTGATCACAGGCCACATTACATAAGCAGCACAGTGGTTGCACAGTCTCAGACTGTCAGGAGTGGAGACTGCATGGGTCAACAAAAGATACCATGGCCATCATACATTACCTCCAATCATGCTTGCACAAGTATGGCAAGCTCAAATTAATATGCCTGTACCATTATAGTGACTCCAATTCATTTTTTGACTTCATAATAAATTTTTCAAAAATTTCATTCGCAAATTTGGCCACTCTTGGTGCTTAGTAATATGATTACATAAGGTGCTGAACTAAAGTGACACCTACCTTAGTAGGGGACAAGCTTAGGAACCCTTGCTACGCTGCGGGGCGGTCGCTTCGCGACCGGCCCCACAACTTCGCTGCGGGCTCCAGCTTGTTGGGGGGCGAAGCCCCCCAAACCCCCCCACATCGGCAACTCTTAAGTATTTATCACAATCAAAATGACCTACCCCACCACTTTGCTATGCAAACCCCTCGCATCCACAACTCTTAACTATCTAATACAATCATTGTCAGGAAAAAAACAATCAAAATATATCAAATTCTCAATCTAATAATACATCTTTGTACACTATATTTGCAGTTCTCTTTGACTCCTTCTCTAATAATATTTTAACCCTATTCCAACTTCTTCCCCTTGAAAGTCCTACATACAATTGCCCATGTCCAAACACAGCCGTTCTCAAATCTAATCCTACTAATTTCAAAGATTGTCCCTGTGACTTGTTAATTGTCATTGCAAATGCCAGTCGTACTGGAAACTGAACCCGATGAAGTTTAAAAGGGAGTTCATCATCATTTGTAATGATTTTAATCCTTGAAATAAATGCCTCTTCCCCAGCACATGGTCCAGTTAAGATCCGCACCAAAAGCAAATGATTTTCCATTTTGAGTAGTCACAATTTTGTACCATTGAAAAGTCCCATCTGTGGATCTATGTTCCGTAGTAGCATTAAAGGTACTCCTGGCTTCATCTCAAGTCGACTTGGTGAAATTCCACCAAAGTTGAGACTATTTAAATATTCCACAGGATAGACTTCTGCCTCCATGTCACCCTCTGCAGTGTCAGCACTGTGGTAGACACGACTCACTCCAGGGAATCTATTCAGAAGTTCTGAATTAATTTCCTCCACATCTGAATTCCTAGGACACAGAATAGCACGGTCTAAGAAGTCTCCATCTTGCCAATCTCTTTGGTCTCCATCCACATGGATGTCTGGATATATCTCAGCAATTAGATCAGACATTTCTGGACCACAGATCATATGAGGAGGGATATCCATTGTATGATCCAAAGGCAAATCCTTTCCATGGCCTACATCTAAGAGCCACTGAGCAAACTGATCACTGTGTGGATCATGCTGATCAACCCGCATATTCTTTTTCAAGAAAAGTACCTTGACATGGTTCCAGAGTTGAGATTTTTGAATACATTCACCAATAATCTGTTCTTTAGAGGCACGTTGTACAACAGGCAAAGTCTGCTGGAAGTCACCTCCCCAGGCAACAGGAATGCCTCCAAAGGGGAGAGCATCTTTGTCTAATACATCCCTTAGAGTTCTGTCGACTGCCTCACATATGAAACGCGACTGCATTGGAACTTCATCCCAGATGATGAGGCGTACTTGCTTCATGAGCTCTGCCTTTTCTGAGCCCTTTTTGATGTGACATGAGGAGTTCTTCTCACAGGGAACAGGAATTGCAAACATGCTATGAGAGGTGCGACCACCTTTCAGAATCATTGATGCAATTCCAGATGAGGCGACACAAAGGACAATGTAGCCTTTGGCACGACATGCATGTGCAAGAGTATTCCATACAAAGGACTTGCCAGTGCCACCTGGGCCATTGACAAAGAACATTTTGCCCTCCTGCTGCTCATCAACTGCCTTGATGATAGTGTCAAAAGCCACTTGTTGTTCAGGATTGAACTTTTCAAGATTGGCTTGGGCACTGGCATGCTCATGATCAAGATTATAATTCTTCTGCTCCCTAATGAGACGATTGCCAATGAACTGATCCCAATTCTCAGTGATTTGTGGCATGGTTGGATAGAGTGAAAGAGACTTTCCAGAATAGTGGAGGATTTTATCAATCTGATAGAGACCAAAGTCATAAATTGTGTGAGGTGCTGCATTGTCAATGTTATATGTAACCCTCAGGATCCAGTCCAAATCATCACAGATAAATTCTTTGAACTCATCCCAGAGTTCTTGGGGTTGTGCAGGGGAGGACATGGTCAAAATGATGACGAACAACCTGCGAAGTTGAAGACCAGGCTGTATACGACTGGCTTCCTTGAGGCACATGTTCCACTGGCGATCATCTTCAAGCAAACCACGTGCAACACAGGCTTGTTGAAATGTGGGATGGGTCTCACCCTGAAAAGTCCTTAGATTTTCAAATGAGGTGGCACCTTGGACGACAGTGAGCAATGTACAGAGGTGGAATCTTTCACCACAGGCAGCATTGACAAAATGGATGCGTCCTATGGAAAAACCGCTTTGACGTGGCTTCCATGATTTAGTCCTAGCTACAAATGTAAAATACTCGGGAAAATCCATATACAATGTGTCCCTGGCACGGCGACCATTGTAGCCAATGAGATCCTTGGCATTAGCTTCAAAATAAGCCATTAAAGTTGTGCTAGCACGCTCTGCCCTTTGTAAAGCCTCAGCAGGACCCTGATCGGCATCAAAAATGACAGTGTTTTCCCCAGGGAGGTGGACACGAAGTGCCATTACTGCAGGAACCTGAGTGTGGAGTTCATTGCGCATTAATCGCCAGACAGACTCATGTGCACTAACATATCGTGCATCAAGATACTGTTTAATCTCATCTGGTGTCTTTCCAACCTCCATAGTTGTGCGATCGGGGCCTTTGTAACAGTATTTATGCATATACTTCATTGATCTATTGGTAAAGACCAACTCAACATTGATATGGCACTCAAAGGTGAGAAGTAGAATAGGAGAGTAAGGAACAACATATCTGTTGTCATATGTAAACTTGGGAGTTACATAAACCCTCCCATTGTTGGGACGAAGGTAAAATGGATAGCCTTCCTGATTGACAATGGTGGCTTCACACCAATCCTTTGGGAAGAATTTACCACATGTACCATTGGCCATACAGGCAGCATTTGGATGATGAAGACCACAGGGGCCATGGGTCATGAGTTGACCTACTAAATTAAATAGTCTGGGATGTGTTTCAGGATCTGGAAAACAGGCAGAAATAATTGAATCAACATCTGCAGGTGTCCTTGGCTTATCCTGCTCCTCAAACCATATAAGACAGTGCATGTGTGGAAGACCCCGCTTTTGAAATTCAATGACATGGATATGTGCTACTGTTTTACCAAAGATATGGCCCTCTGTAATCATTTTCAGCATCTTAGCCTTTTTCATAGCAAAGACACGTGAGACCAAATCAGGGCGATCAGCAGGGGTCTGGCCTGGAAGCAATTCATGGGTGACCTCCTCCCAATTGGGATTAGCAGTCATGGTGATGAAGCAGCTGGCATTGCCATATTTGCGTGCGATTGCAAAAGAATTTTGCAGACTTTGTCTCATATCCCTTGAACCGCCAGTAAAAGAAGAAGGGAGTATGACCCTTTGACCGATACTATTGGGATTGATATCATCATTTGAAAAAGCATCAACAACCTGGTTGTAGAGTTCTGCACGTATCCTTGGTTGATTTTGACTCAGAAACTTCAATCTACTTTGTTCTGTGACTGCCCAGACATCGACAATGTACTGCTGGAACAGCTTTTGTGCATAAAAAATGGTTTTGGCTTCATTTGCTCTAAGAAATAGGCGATAGGCATAATATTCACGCTGGGTCACCTTACGACTTTTGTCTTCTTCTTCAGCTTGTTCATGCTGCTGTGCAGCCTGGGGCTGCCAATTGTTATTTGCATAGGGAATGTCCCATGACCAACCACGCTCACCCCTGGGAAAGAGCATGACATAATGAAGGGGTGTACAAATGGCCTGTCCTTCATGCAATCGATGGAAGGGCCCCCCCCTTCTCTGAACAATAATATCCCTTGGGTCACCCTGACCTGTATCACCATCTCCAGGCACAATGACTGCAAATTCATCACCGGTTGGAAGGTTGTACCGTCGGGGATCAGTAAAAGCCTTGTAGCTCAGTCTAACATGTAACCTTGGAGTCTCTGCCTGTGTCCTCAATCGCTCATGTGCCTGGCGATAGAGTGCTATAAAGGGATTATATTGCTCCATCATATCCTGCAACTCAGAAAAGGTTTGATTGTTTAGATTCCGATTTGCCCTGTGATTCTGCCTTATCTGAAATGCACTCCCCAGTGCATCCTCACGTGCCAGTGCAGGATCATGAATGTAAAGCTGAGCATAACTGGGTGATACATCTTCCCCGGAAGGGATTAAGGAACCATGCTCATGATACAATCCACCATGTATTTTAAAGACATATGGGCCCCGACCACCTTGTAAGACAGACTCATCCAATTTGACACCAAGTGATATAAATGCAAATGCATTATTATATGCACGAATATTTTTGCGAAATTCCTTGGCATTGTCTGTATTATCCTCAAGAAGAGACTTTAAGGTATGAGGACCTGGTTCAAGTATTGGAAGAATGATCTTTCCTTGCTTGCAACACTTGCCAAACTTTGGTGTTGTCCGAGAGCTAGCTGATAGACGCTCATCCATCCAGTGTAAAGCTCCACAGTGTGAACACTGTATGTTCATATGTCCCACATCATGTCTTGGAAACCTGGCCTCCACAACAGGCTGCCGTCCAATGGGTAATTGTGCAACAGGAAGTAGAAGTGGGGGAATGACTGCAGGATCTGGAATGGCTGGGGGTGGGACATTGACTGCAGGTGGGGCAATAGCTGGGGGTGGGGCAAGTGGGAGAATAACTGGAGGTGGAGGAATAGCTGGGGGTAGGGCCAACTGTGGCTGTTGCTGTGCATTTGCTGCTGGATGAACAGGTGGATGGTGATACTGTGGTAGTTCCAACTGAAAAATAGGTACTTGTCCCTGAAGCTGTGGAACTGCATTAATAAGTGGATGACCATGATGCAGTGGTACAGATGGACGACCAAGCCGTGAATGTGGTGCTGACTGTAAAATTGGTGGCTGCAGTTGAGCAGGTTGCTGTAATGGTGGATGATTCTGAATGTGAGCAGCTGCATTTGCCTGTGCACGATGCCGTTCAGCAGGTTGTCGTAATGGTGGCAAAGTAGCCAACCGAGCACGCAAAGCAGCTACTGCAGCAGAACCAACTGTAGGCTGGATAGATTGATCTGCAGGTGCTAATCGGGCATTTGGGGCCTGTAGTTGAACAGGTACATTTGCTGCTTGACGACCCTGCCCAAGAGGTTGTAATGGTGGCAAATTTGCATACTGATCCCATAATGCTGCCATGGCACTACTCCCCACCTGGGGTGCAGGAGGAATCACACCTTGCTGAGGCAACTGTGGTGGTTGTGGAGCTGGTTGCAGAGCAGTCACAAATGGATCATCAGATGGACCTGCAACAACAGAGACATGTAGGAATGGTTGAGGAGGGGGTGGTACATCATAATGAGCCACAGCTGAACGTCGATGGCGGTCAGATGGTGAAGTCATCTGCAATTGTGCCCTACGTCTGTTCCGCTCCTCCTCCCGATCACGCTCAGGGGTTCGATCCATAATAGTAGAAGAATACACTCAAGCAAAGAGAGGGGAAAGGGAATGCACACTGGCTGGAGGAAAGAGAGGGGGACAATCAGAGGAGGACAAAGAGAGAGGGGAAAGGGAATGCACACCGGGTGGAGGAAAGAGAGGGGGCCAATCAGAAGAGGACAGAGAGAGAGGGAAATGGAACGCACACCGGCTGGCAGACGCACCGGCTGGCAGACGCACCGGCTGGCAGACGCACCGGCTGGAGGAAAGAGAGAGGGTCCCGATGAGAGGAGGATGGAGAGAAAAGGAAACAGTACACACACCTGGAGGAAAGAGAGGAGGATGATCAGAGGAAATGGTACACACACTCGCTGGAGGAAAGAGAGAGGAGGTGGATTAGCACAGGACGGAGGGAGAAGGAAAGAGTACACACATCACCTGGAGGAAAGAGAGGGTGGGCTGTGAATGGATGGGTGCGCCTTGGATGGGTGCGCGGCGGATGGGTGCGCGGCGGATGGGTGCGCGGCGGATGGGTGTGCGGCGGATGGGTGCGCGGCGGATGGGTGCGCGGCAGATGGGTGCGCGGCGGATGGGTGCGCGGCAGATGGGTGCGCGGCGGATGGGTGCGCGGCAGATGGGTGCATGGCGGATGGGTGCGCGATGGGTGCGTGGCGGATGGGTGCGCGGCGGATGGGTGCGCGGCGGATGGGTGCGCGGCGGATGGGTGCGCGGCGGATGGGTGCGCGGCGGATGGGTGCGCGGCGGATGGGTGCGCGGCGGATGGGTGCGCCTTGGATGGGAGCGGACGGATGGGTGCGCCGTGGGATGGGTGCGCTGGGTGCGCCGTGGATGGGTGCGCCTTGGATGGGCGCGCAGCGGATGGGAGCAGGTGGATGGGTGCGCCTTGGATGGGTGCGTGGCAGATGGGAGCGGGTGGATGGGTGCGTGGCGGATGGGTGTGCCTTGGATGGGTGCGTGGCGGATGGGAGCGGACGGATGGGTGCGCCGTGGGATGGGTGCGCTGGGTGCGCTGTGGATGGGTGCGCCTTGGATGGGTGCGCGGCGGATGGGAGCAGGTGGATGGGTGCGCCTTGGATGGGTGCGCGGCAGATGGGAGCGGGTGGATGGCTGCGTGGCAGATGGGTGCGCCTTGGATGGGTGCGCGGCGGATGGGAGCGGGTGGATGGGTGCGCGGCAGAGCGGACGGATGGGTGCGCCGTGGGATGGGTGCGCTGACTAAGGAGGTGACTAAGCTGATGGTACCTTTTACCTGCCTTTTATGGAGGGAGTTCGGGCGCTCTGCGCCCTCACAGCGCCTAAAAGCGCCCACGGACCCACCATGCTCCTTTCACTTATTTGACAAGCCTGGGAACCCTTGCTACGCTGCGGGGCGGTCACTTCGTGACCTGCCCCACAACTTCGCTGCGGGCTCCGGCTTGTTGGGGGGCTTCGCCCCCCAAACCCCCCCGCGTCCATGACTCTTAAGTATTTCTCAGCACTTCTAAGTATTTCTGAGCATTTCTAAGTATTTACATATCACAATCACTGTTAGAAGTTAGAAAAGTTAGAAACAATCAATCAAAATACATTAAAACTTCAATCTAATAATACATCTTTGTACACTATATTTGCTGTTCTCTTTGTCTCCTTTAATAATATTTTTATCCTATTCCAACTTCTTCCCCTTGAAAGTCCCACATACAATTGCCCATGTCCAAACACTGCCATTCTCAAATCTATTCCCACCACTTTCAAAGACTGTCCCTGTGACTTGTTGATCGTCATTGCAAATGCTAACCGCACTGGAAACTGAATACGATGCAGTTTAAATGGCAGTTGATCATCATTTGTAATTATTTTGATCCGTGAAAGAAATGCCAGTTTCCCAGTACATGGTCCAGTTAGGATCCGCACTTGAAGCAAATGATTTTCCATTTTCACCAATCGCAATCGTGTCCCATTGAAAAGCCCCCTCTGTGGATCTATGTTCCGTAATAGCATCAATGGCACTCCTGGCTTCACCTCAAGTCGACTCAGTGAGATTCCACCAAAATTCAGGCTGTTCAAATACTCTACAGGATACATCTCTGTCTCACTGTCTCCCTCTGCAGTATCGGCACTGTGGTATACCCGACTCTCCCCAGGGAATTTATTCAGAAGTTCTGAATTAATCTCATCAACCTCTGAATTCCTTGGACACAGAATTGCCCGGTCTAAGAAGTCTTCATCTTGCCAATCTCTTTGGTCTCTATCCACATGGATGTCTGGATATATCTCAGCAATTAGATCTGACATTTCTGGACCACAGATCATATGAGGAGGGATATCCATTGTATGATCCAAAGGTAAATCCTTTCCATGGCCTATATCTAATAGCCACTGAGCAAACTGTTGACTGTCTGGATCATCCTGGTCCACCCGCATATTCTTTTTCAAGAAGAGTACCTTGATATGCTTCCAGAGTTCTGATTTCTGGATACATTGTCCAATGATCTGTTCTTTTGAACCCTTAGGTACAACAGGCAAAGTCTGCTGGAAGTCACCTCCCCAGGCCACAGGAATCCCTCCAAAGGGAAGATCCTCCTTGTCTAATAAATCCCTCAGGGTTCTGTCAACTGCCTCACATGTGAAACGTGACTGCATGGGAACTTCATCCCAGATAATCAGTCGGACCTTCTTCATACAATGGTGGCTTCACACCAATCCTTTGGATAGTATTTACTGCACTTCTTATCAACCATACAGGCAGCATTTGGATGTTCAGCTCCACAGGGGCCATGGGTCATGAGTTGACCTACTAAATTAAATAGTCTGGGATGTGTTTCAGGATCTGGAAAACAGGCAGAAACAAATGAGTCAACATCTTCTGATGTCCTTGGCTTATTCTGGTCATCAAACCATATGAGGCAGTGCATGTGTGGAAGACCCCGCTTTTGGAATTCAATGACATGGATATGGGCTACAGTTCTACCAAAGATCTGGTCCTCTGTGATCATCTTGAGCAGCTTAGCCTTCTTGGCAGCAAAGACACGGGAGACCAAATCAGGACGATCAGCAGCAGTCTGTCCAGGAAGCAATTCATCAGTAACCTCCTTCCACTTGGGATTAGCAGTCATGGTGATAAAGCAGCTGGCATTGCCATACTTGCGTGCAATTGCAAATGAATTTTGTAAACTTTGTCTCATATCCCTTGAACTGCCAGTAAATGTAGAAGGGAGTATGACCCTCTGACCAATACTATTGGCATCTGTGCTGACATCCTGATTTGTAAATGCATCAACCACTTGGTTGTAGAGTTCTGCACGTAACCTTGGTTGATTATCCCTGAGAAATCTCAATCTGCGCTGCTCTGTTACTGCCCAAGCATTGACAATATACTGCTGGAATAGCTTTTGTGCATAAAAAAGGGTCATGGCTTCATATGCTCTGGGAAATAGGCGATAGGCATAATATTCACATTGGGTCACTTTCCGACTTTTTTCTTCATCTTCACCTTCATCCTGCTGTCCAGGTTGGGGCTGCCAATTTTGATTTGCATAGGGAATATCCCATGACCAACCACACTCACCCCTGGGAAAGAGCATGACATAATGAAGGGGTGTATAAATGGCTTGTGCATCATGGACATGATGGAACTGGCCCCCTCTCCTCTGAACAATAATATCCCTTGGGTCACCATGACCTGCATCACCATCTCCAGGGAGAATGACTGCAAGTTCATCACCAGTTGGAAGATTGTACCGTCTGGGATCATTAAAAGCTTTGTAGCTCAGCCTGACATGTAACCTTGGAGTCTCTGCCTGTGTTCTTAATCGCTCATGTGCCTGGCGATAGAGTTCTATAAATGGATTATATTGCTCCATCATATCCTGCAAGTCAGAAAAGGTTTGGTTGTTTAGGCTTCGATTTGCCCTATGATTCTGCCTCTGCTGCAATGCCTGCATCAGTCCATCCTCCTGTGCCAATGCAGGATCATGGATGTAAAGCTGAGCATAACTACGTGATCCACCTTCTGTGTAAGGAATCAAGGAACCATGCTGGTGATACAGTTCACCATGGATTTTGAAGACATATGGGCCACCACCACCCTGCAAGACAGACTCATCCAAATTGACACCCAGTGATGTAAATGCAAATGCATTATTATATGCCCGAATATTCTTCCGAAATTCCTTGCCATTGTCTGTATTATCCTCAAGGAGAGACCTTAAAGTGTGAAGGACTGGCTCAAGTATTGGGAGAGCCACCTTTCCTCCCTTGCAACACTTGCCAAATTTTGGATGTGTCTTAGAGCTATTTGCCAGATGCTCATCCATCCAGTGAAAGGCTCCACAGTCTGGACACTGTATGTTCATAGGACCCAAGTCATATCTTGGGAACCTGGCCTCAACAACTGGCTGCCTTCCAATGGGTAATTGTGCAACAGGAAGTAGAGGTGGAGGCATGGCTGCAGGTGGGAGTGGGTGTATGGCAGGAGGTGGGTGCATAGCAGGAGGTGGGGGAATGGCAGGAGGTGGGGGAATGGCAGGAGGTGGGGGAATGGCAGGAGGTGGTGCTAACTGTAGCTGTTGTTGCTGTTGTGGAGCTGGATTTCCAGGTAGATGGTGAAGCTGTGGTGGTGCCCACTGCAAAATAGGTGCTTGTTGTTGTTGTTGAGCTGAATTTCCAGGTGGATGATGATGCTGTGGTGGTGCTAATTGCAAAATGGGTACCTGTGCCTGGAGTTGTGGAATGGCATTAATAGGTAAATGACCATAGTGCAGTTGTGGGGCTGGATTTCCAGGTGGATGGTGAAGCTGTGGTGGTGCCCACTGCAAAATAGGTGGTTGTTGTTGTTGTGGAGCTGGATTTCCAGGTGGATGATGATGCTGTGTTGGTGCTAATCGCAAAATGGGTACCTGTGGCTGGAGTTGTGGAACTGCATTAATCAAAGCATGACTATGTTGCAGTAGTGCAGATGGATGACTTTGCTGTACTGGTGGAGGTACATTTCCCGGTTGATGACCATGCTGTGGATGTGGTGCTGACTGTAAAATTTGTGGCTGCAATTGAGCAGGTTGGTCTAATGGTGGTAAAGCAGCATACTGAGCATACAGAGCAGCTACTCCAGCAGAGCCAACTGCAGGCTGGAGAGCTTCATCTGCAGGTGCACCCTGTTGTATATAAAGTGGTTGCTGAGGCTGAGCAGCTACATTGCCTCGTACATGACCTGGTGCCTGTGGTTGAACAGGTGCATTTGCTGGTTGATTACCCTGCTGGATATGTGGTGCTAACTGCAAAATTGGTTGCTGCAATTGAGCAGCTGGATTTCTCCGTCCACGACCCTGCCTAAGAGGTTGTAATGGTGGCAAATTTTCATACTGCCTATGCAAAAGAGCCACTGCATCAGAGCCAACTATAGTAGAGCCACTTGCAGCAGAGCCACTTGCAACAGAGCCACTTGCAGCAGAGCCACTTGCAGCAGAGCCACTTGCAGTAGAGCCACCTGGCTGAGCAACCAAAAATGGATTATCAGATTGACCTCTACCAACAGGAAGATGGAGATCTCGGAATGGTTGAAGAGGAGGTGGTATATTAGAATTCACAGCTAAACGCCGATGACGATCAGATGGAGATGTCATTTGCAATTGCATCCTATGCTGCCTTCGCTCCTCCTCCCGATTACGCTCAGGAGTTCGATCCATACTAATATAGCAATCACAGCAGTAGCAGCAGAGAGAGAAACCCTGCAAGAGAGGGGGAAGAGAGGAGGGGCAGAAAGTTGTAGTGAATTAGGCTAAAATAAGCCAAAGAAAATTACAGGGAAAGGACTCACTTTCAATACTCCACCTATACTTATAGGGAGTGGTCACAAACACAGTAGAGAGTGGCAGGGAAAAGAAATGAGCTAAATAGGTCAAAAATAGCCTAAAAATGCGAGAAATAATGTATAAATATTTTTTAATAGCATGAGGGAAGGTACCAATACAAACCTGGAGATATGTTATATCTTCCAGTAACAATAGAAACAGCAATCAAGGTAAAACAGCCCAGAATAGAGGGTCAATCTCACTGTAAGAACAATATTTGAGCAAAAAAAGGTAAGATTAATTACAGGGACAGGAATCACCTTCAATACTCGACTTATCCTCACAGAGAAAACTCAAAAAGCAGTGGAGAGTCCCAGGGAAAGGAAATTCAGACAAATAGGTCTAAAATAACCCAAAAATGGGAAAGATAATTCATAAATATATTACAACAGCATGAGAAAGTGCAAGACATACCTGGTATTATAGGGTAGCCTTCAGACTGTGTATTCCAATGAGAAGAACATCCAGGAAAGGGTAATCTGACTGCAAATAAATTATTTAATCATTAAACAAAGTGAAAATTAATTAATAATAGGTAGGAGCTCACCACACCTTTTATATTGTGTGAGGAGTTGAAGAAGGCTTCAGAGATGATAAATGATCAATATGGGGGGTCCAGGGCCAGTGGATAGCCAGACTCTAACTGCAGGATAATATATTTAACTATTAAAAAAGCGAAATTTAATACAATTAAATAGAGCCCTCAACACACCTTGGTATGGGCACAGGTACCCTGAGAAATATTCCAGAGAGGATCCCCTCACAATTTAAAGAGGACAAAGCTGGGGGAGGGAGAGGGGAAGGGAGAAAGTGTGGCAGCCTCAAGGCTTTACAGCGGGCTTCCGGGCTTCCCGCGGCTATGGCCGAAAATGTTCCCACGCATCGCAAAATAGTTCAGGGTATGTCACAAATGTCACGGGAAATGCTCCCGCGGCACTAAAATGCTCCCGCGAACACCAAAAAGCGTCCGAATTTGCTCCTGTGCTGACTAACATTCGGGCGCTAACGCGCCCTCAGCTGAGTCACACACTCCCACCCCTGAGCGTTCGGGCGCTCCGCGCCCACCACCCACCAAGCAACTTTACTTTATTTGACAAGCCTGGGAACCCTTGCTACGCTGCGGGGCGGTCACTTCGTGACCTGCCCCACAACTTCGCTGCGGGCTCCGGCTTGTTGGGGGGCAAAGCCCCCCAAACCCCCCCGTGTCGACAACTCTTAAGTATTTCTGAGACTCATTGTCAAGGAAATTGCTTTCAAATGTAAAGTCTCGTAGAACGTAAAGTCTCGTAGAACGTAAAGTCTCGTAGAACGTAAAGTCTCGTAGAACGTAAAGTCTCGTAGAACGTAAAGTCTCGTAGAACGTAAAGTCTCGTAGAACGTAAAGTCTCGTAGAACGTAAAGTCTCGTAGAACGTAAAGTCTCGTAGAACGTAAAGTCTCGTAGAACGTAAAGTCTCGTAGAACGTAAAGTCTCGTAGAACGTAAAGTCTCGTAGAACGTAAAGTCTCGTAGAACGTAAAGTCTCGTAGAACGTAAAGTCTCGTAGAACGTAAAGTCTCGTAGAACGTAAAGTCTCGTAGAACGTAAAGTCTCGTAGAACGTAAAGTCTCGTAGAACGTAAAGTCTCGTAGAACGTAAAGTCTCGTAGAACGTAAAGTCTCGTAGAACGTAAAGTCTCGTAGAACGTAAAGTCTCGTAGAACGTAAAGTCTCGTAGAACGTAAAGTCTCGTAGAACGTAAAGTCTCGTAGAACGTAAAGTCTCGTAGAACGTAAAGTCTCGTAGAACGTAAAGTCTCGTAGAACGTAAAGTCTCGTAGAACGTAAAGTCTCGTAGAACGTAAAGTCTCGTAGAACGTAAAGTCTCGTAGAACGTAAAGTCTCGTAGAACGTAAAGTCTCGTAGAACGTAAAGTCTCGTAGAACGTAAAGTCTCGTAGAACGTAAAGTCTCGTAGAACGTAAAGTCTCGTAGAACGTAAAGTCTCGTAGAACGTAAAGTCTCGTAGAACGTAAAGTCTCGTGGAACATAAGAATGGAAAGTGTTCAGAAAGTCTTTAAAGGATGGAAGTCACTTTAGAATGAAAAGTCACTTTAGAATGGAAAGTCACTTTAGAATGGAAAGTCACTTTAGAATGGAAAGTCACTTTAGAATGGAAAGTCACATTAAAATGGAAAGTCACCTTAGAAAGGAAAGTTAGCTTAGAATGGCACCCATTATTACAACAGAAACACCTGTTATTACAATGCAAACACCCGTTACAATGCAAACACCCATTACAACGCAAACACCTGTTACAATGGAAACACCCGTTACAATGGAAACACCCGTTATTACAACGGAACACCCGTTATTACAACGTAAAGTCTCATAGAATGTAAAGTCTAACGGAAACATCTGTTACAATGGAAACACCCGTTCCAATGGAAACACCCATTACAAAGGAAACACCCATTACAACGGAAACACCCGTTACAATGGAAACACCCGTTACAAAGGAAACACCCGTTACAAAGTACATCCCAGTTACAAAGGAACGGAACAAAGGTTACAAAGAACATACTGGTTACAAAGGAACGAAACAAAGGTTACAAAAGAAAACAACAGTTACAAAGGAATACAACCATGACAAAAGAAAACAATGATCACAAAAGAAAACAAAGGTCACAAAAGAAAACAAACAGTCACAAAAGAAAACAACGGTTACAAAAGAAAACAACAGTCACAAAAGTGTAAGAATGGAAACTGTTTAAAGAACAGAAACCATTACAAAAGATATTACAAAAGACAGAAAGAAATATCACAAATGGAACAATGGGTACAAAAGGAGCAACAGTTTCAAAAGGAGTAATGGTTTCAAAAGGAGTAATGGTTTCAGATGGAGTAACGGTACAGTTCTGAATAGAAATTGAGTTGATTCAACTGGAATTGATGTGCAATTGACACAGCATTGATATGATATAGCATTGATTGAGAAGAGGAGAACACTCATTAAGCATTCATGGAACATTGATTGAGAATTGATAAGCATTGAAGAAACATTATATATTGTATTGTATTTTGACATATTTATTGTATTTTAATTTATTGCATTTTATTTTGATTTATTTTATTCTATTTTTAAATATTTTATTTTGATTTATTATATTTGATTTTGATTTTTCCGATTTTATTTAATTTTGAAGCATTTTATTTTCATTTACTGTATTTTATTTCGATTTATTCTATGTTATTTTATTTTTAAACATTCTATTTTCATTTATTGTATTTTATCGAATGCTTCCGTGAGGGGCGCGAGAAATACTCCCCCAAAACGGCGCGGGGACTTCATCCGGAAACGTCGTGGGAAATGTGTCCCTGAGGGGCGCGGGAAATAGTCCGGTGAAGGGCGTGGGAAATTCGTACGAAAATGCTTACGTGAACGGCGCGGGAAATGCTGACATGAAGGGCGCGGGGAATTCTATTGGAGGTGCGTGGGAAATGTTTTTATTAGGGCGTATGAAATGGTTCCGCGCATGTGACAAATACTCCCGCGCGTTTCAAAAATGGTCCCACGGCATCGGAAAATACCTCCGCGCATGTGACATAATACTTCCGCGCACGTGACAAAATACTCCCGCGCGTGGGACAAATACTTCCGCGCGTCACAAAATACCTCCGCGCGTTAAAGATACTTCCGTTCGCGTCACAAAATACTCCCGCGGCGCCACAAATGCTCCCGCGTTGTCAGAAAAGCTCCCGCGGCGCCATTAAATACTCCCGCGAGTGCAGAAATGCACGCGCTAACGCGCCCTCATTTCTGGGCGGCCTAATCGGGGTAGCGTTCGGGCGCTCCGCGCCCTCACAAATTGAGGAAAAATTCGGGCGCTCCGCGCCCTCACGGATTGGGGCGCCTTCGGCGCCTAAAAACGCCCACCACCCACCGTACAACTTTACTTTATACAAGCCTGGGAACCCTTGCTACGCTGCGGGGCGGTCACTTCGTGACCTGCCCCACAACTTCGCTGCGGGCTCCGGCTTGTTGGGGGGCTTCGCCCCCCAAACCCCCCGGCATCCATGACTCTTAAGTATTTCTGAGGCCCATTGTTCTAAAAGGGAAGCTGTTAGAACGGAAAGTCACTTTAGAACGGAAAGTCACTTTAGAACGGAAAGTCACTTTAGAACGGAAAGTCACTTTAGAACGGAAAGTCACTTTAGAACGGAAAGTCACTTTAGAACGGAAAGTCACTTTAGAACGGAAAGTCACTTTAGAACGGAAAGTCACTTTAGAACGGAAAGTCACTTTAGAACGGAAAGTCACTTTAGAACGGAAAGTCACTTTAGAACGGAAAGTCACTTTAGAACGGAAAGTCACTTTAGAACGGAAAGTCACTTTAGAACGGAAAGTCACTTTAGAACGGAAAGTCACTTTAGAACGGAAAGTCACTTTAGAACGGAAAGTCACTTTAGAACGGAAAGTCGCATTAGAATGGAAAGTCGCATTAGAAAGGAAAGTTGCATTAGAACAGAAAGTCACATTAGAACGGAAAGTCATTTAGAATGGAAAGTCACTTTAGAACGGAAAGTCATTTAGAATGGAAAGTCACTTTAGAATGGAAAGTCACTTTAGAATGGAAAGTCACTTTGGAATGGAAAGTCACATTAGAATGGAAAGTTGCATTAGAAAGGAAAGTTGCATTAGAACGGAAAGTCATTTAGAATGGAAAGTCATGTTAGAATGGAAAGTCGCATTAGAATGGAAAGTCGCATTAGAAAGGAAAGTTGCATTAGAACAGAAAGTCACATTAGAATGGAAAGTCATGTTAGACAGAAAGTGTTCAGGGAATGGAAAGTGTTATAAAGGAAACAACAGTAACATAGAAAACAGTAGTTACAAAGGAAGGATACAAAGGTTACAAAGAAATCCAACGGTTACAAAAGAAATCAAAGGTTACAAAAGAAATCAACGGTTACAAAAGAAATCAACGGTTACAAAGGAATCAACGGTTACAAAGGAATCAACGGTTACAAAGGAATCAACGGTTACAAAGGAATCAACGGTTACAAAGGAATCAACAGTTACAAAGGAATCAATGGTTACAACGGTTACAAAAGAAATCAATGGTTACAAAGAAATCAACGGTTACAAAGGAATCAACGGTTACAAAGGAATCAACGGTTACAAAGGAATCAACAGTTACAAAGGAATCAACAGTTACAAAGGAATCAACAGTTACAAAGGAATCAATGGTTACAACGGTTACAAAAGAAATCAACGGTTACAAAGAAATCAACGGTTACAAAGGAATCAACGGTTACAAAGGAATCAACCGTTACAAAAGGGAACAACCATTACATAACTTCTAAGTATATCTGGGGCTTTGCTGTTTTAGAACTAAAGCCATTTAAAGAATGGAAAGTGTTCTAAGAACGGAAAGTGTTCTAAGAGTGGAAAGTGTTCTAAGAATGGAAAGTGTTCCAAGAACGGAAAGTGTTCCAAAAATGGAAAACAATAGAAAAGCAAACATCAGTCACACATGGAAGCCACAGCCACAAAAGGACACAATGGTTACAAAAGGAGACACAGGTTACAAATGGAAACAATGGTTACAAATGGAAAGAGTGGTTAAATTGACTCTCAACTGCAAGTAATTACTGTGGTCACTCAATTTATTTATTTTGATTTAGCATTTTATTTTGATTTATTGAATTTTATTTTATTTTATTGTTTTTCATTTCAATTTATTTTATTTTAAAACATTTTATATTCACTTATTATATTTTATTTGAATTATTCTGATTTTATTGAGGCCAATCAGATGGGGACGGAGGAAGAAGGAAACAGTACACACAGCAGCTGGACAAAGAGAGAAGGAAACAGTACACACACTCACTGAAGAAAGGGTACACACACCACCTGGAGGAAAGAGAGGGCTGGTCAGAGGAGGATGGTGGAAGAAGGAAATGGTAGACATACTTTAGGAAAGAGAGAGTAGGCCAATCAGAGGAACACGCACTGGCTGGAGGAAAGAGAATGGAGGCCAATGAGGGCAGGATGAAGAGAGAAGGAAAGGGTACACAAACCACCTGGAGGGAAGAGAGAGGGCAGATCAGAGCAGGATGGAGAGAGAATGAAATAGTACACGCACTCGCTGGGGGAAGGAGAGAGGAGGAAAGGGGACATGGACCTCCTGGAGAAAAGAGAGAGGACAAAGGGAGAAGGAAACGGTACAGGCAGTGGCTGGAGGAAAGAGAGAGGAGGCCGATCAGAGAATGAAGAGAGAAGGAAACGGTACACACACCTCCTGGAGGAAAGAGAGAGGACAAAGGGAGAAGGAAACGGTACACACAGAGGCTGGAGGAAAGAGAGAGGAGGCCGATCAGAGGACGAAGAGAGAAGGAAACGGTACACACACCTCCTGGAGGAAAGAGAGAGGACGAAGGGAGAAGGAAACGGTACACACAGAGGCTGGAGGAAAGAGAGAGGAGGCCGATCAGAGGACAAAGAGAGAAGGAAACGGTACACGCACCTCCTGGAGGAAAGAGAGAGGACAAATGGAGAAGGAAATGGTACATGCACCGGCTGGAGGAAAGAGAGAGGAGGCCAATTAGAGGAGGATGAAGAGAGAAGGAAATGGTACACACACCTCCTGGAGGAAAGAGAGAGGAGGCCGATCAGAGGAGGACAAAGGGAGAAAGAAACGGTACACCCACCGGCTGGAGGACAAAGGGAGAAAGAAACAGTACACACACCGGCTGGAGGAAAGAGAGGGGAGGTAAATCAGCACAGGACAGAGGAAGAAGGAAATGGTAGACGCACCGGCTGTAGGAAAGAGAGGGGGACAATCAGAGGAGGACAAAGAGAGGGGAAAGGGAATGCGCACCGGCTGGAGGAAAGAGAGGGGCCAATCAGAAGAGGACAGAGAAAGAGGGAAAGGGGGACAATCAGAGGAGGACAAAGAGAGAGGGGAAAGGGAATGCGCACCGGCTGGAGAAAGAGAGGGGGCCAATCAGAAGAGGACAGAGAGAGAGGGAAATGGAACGCGCACCGGCTGGAGGAAAGAGAGAGGAGGCAAATCAGCGCAGGACAGAGGAAGAAGGAAATGGTAGACACACCGGCTGGAGGAAAGAGAGAGGGTCCCAATGAGAGGAGGATGGAGAGAGAAGGAAATGGTACACACACCTGGAGGAAAGAGAGGAGGATGATCAGAGGACAAAGAGAGAGGAAATGGTACACGCACCAGCTGGACAAAAGAGAGAAGAGGTCAATCAGAGGAGGACGGAGAGAGAAAGAAACAGTACACACACTCGCTGGAGGAAAGAGAGAGGAGGCGGATTAGCGCAGGACGGAGGGAGAAGGAAAGAGTACACACATCACCTGGAGGAAAGAGAGAGGGCGCGCTGTGAATGGGAGAGGGCGCGCCGTGAATGGGAGTGGGTGCGCCGTGAATGGGAGTGGGTGCGCCTTGGATGGGTGCGGGCGGATGGGTGCGCCGTGGATGGGAGCGGGTGGATGGGTGCACGGTGGATGGGAGCAGGTGCGCCGTGGATGGGTGCGCCGTGGATGGGTGCGGGCGGATGGGTGCACGGTGGATGCAGTATAACAATACTGCCGCGGCATTGCAAAATACCTCCGCGCACCTGATATAATACTCCCGCGCATGTAAAAATACCTCCGCGCGTCATAAAATACCTCCGCGCACGTGACAAAATACTGTCGCGCTTGCATAAATACTTCCGCGTTAGTCACAAATACTCCCGCGGCACTAAAAATACTCCCGCGAGCGCAGAAATGCTTCCGCGAATGGCAAAAAGCCTCCGCATTTGCTCCCGCGCTGAGTAATAAGGAGCTTTGGGCGTCAATATTAGTCACACTCTCCCACACCTCCAGGTTCGGGCGCTCCGCGCCCTCACGAACAGGGCCTGCGGCGCCTAAAAACGCCCACCACCCACCAAGCAACTTTACTATATATTGACAAGCTTAGGAACCCTTGCTACGCTGCGGGGCGGTCGCTTCGCGACCGGCCCCACAACTTCGCTGCAGGCTCCAGCTTGTTGGGGGGCGAAGCCCCCCAAACCCCCCCGCGTCGACAACTTTTAAGTATTTCTGAGACTCATTGTTTGAACGGAAAGTGTTCAGAGAACGGAAAGTGTTCAGAGAACGGAAAGTGTTCAGAGAACGGAAAGTGTTCAGAGAACGGAAAGTGTTCAGAGAACGGAAAGTGTTCAGAGAACGGAAAGTGTTCAGAGAACGGAAAGTGTTCAGAGAACGGAAAGTGTTCAGAGAACGGAAAGTGTTCAGAGAACGGAAAGTGTTCAGAGAACGGAAAGTGTTCAGAGAACGGAAAGTGTTCAGAGAACGGAAAGTGTTCAGAGAACGGAAAGTGTTCAGAGAACGGAAAGTGTTCAGAGAACGGAAAGTGTTCAGAGAACGGAAAGTGTTCAGAGAACGGAAAGTGTTCAGAGAACGGAAAGTGTTCAGAGAACGGAAAGTGTTCAGAGAACGGAAAGTGTTCAGAGAACGGAAAGTGTTCAGAGAACGGAAAGTGTTCTTAGAACGGAAAGTGTTCTTAGAACGGAAAGTGTTCAGAACGGAAAGTGTTCTTAGAACGGAAAGTGTTCTTAGAACGGAAAGTGTTCTTAGAACGGAAAGTGTTCTTAGAACGGAAAGTGTTCTTAGAACGGAAAGTGTTCTTAGAACGGAAAGTGTTCTTAGAACGGAAAGTGTTCTTAGAACGGAAAGTGTTCTTAGAACGGAAAGTGTTCTTAGAACGGAAAGTGTTCTTAGAACGGAAAGTGTTCTTAGAACGGAAAGTGTTCTTAGAACGGAAAGTGTTCTTAGAACGGAAAGTGTTCTTAGAACGGAAAGTGTTCTTAGAACGGAAAGTGTTCTTAGAACGGAAAGTGTTCTTAGAACGGAAAGTGTTCTTAGAACGGAAAGTGTTCTTAGAACGGAAAGTGTTCTTAGAACGGAAAGTGTTCTTAGAACGGAAAGTGTTCTTAGAACGGAAAGTGTTCTTAGAACGGAAAGTGTTCAGAGAACGGTTACAAACGGAATCAACGGTTACAAAAGGAATCAACGGTCACAAACGGAATCAACGGTCACAAACGGAATCAACGGTCACAAAAGGACACAACGTTCACAAAAGGACACAACATTCACAAAAGGACACAACTTTCACAAAAGGACACAACTTTCACAAAAGGACACAACATTCACAAAAGGACACAACATTCACAAAAGGACACAACATTCACCAAGGCATCAACAGTCACAAAGGGAGACAACGTTCACAAAGGGAGACAACGTTCACAAAGGGAAACAACGTTCACAAAGGGAGACAATGTTCACAAAGGGAGACAACGTTCACAAAGGGAAACAATGTTCACAAATGGAAACAATGGTGACAAATGGAAATGACATTCACAAAGGGAAACAACGGTGACAAATGGAAATGACAGCTACAAAAGGTGCAACAGTGACAAAAGGTGCAATAGTGACAAAAGGTGCAATAGTTTCAAAAGCAGCAATGGTTTCAATCAAACATTGAGTTGATCTTACTGTCATGTATTGTAGTTTATTTTACTTTATGTAATTTAGTTTATTTTATTATATTTTACTTTAATTTATTGTACTTCATTTGAATTTAGTGTTATTTATTGTATTTTATTTTATTTTGTTTTATTGCATTTTATTTTGACTCATTGTATTTTATTCTGATTTATTACATTTTACTTTGGTTTATTCTATTTTATTATATTTTTAAACATTTTATTTTGATTTATTGTATTTGATTTTGATTTATTGTATTCTATTTTGATTTATTACATTTTGCTTTAGTTTAATTCAATTTTTAAGCATTTTACTTTTATTTTTTGTATTTATTTCGATTTTTCCTATTTTATTTGTATTTTATCCTATGTTATTTTGATTTATTGTATTTTATTCTAATTAACCCGGAAAACCATGTAGACCTCCTCCGGGGATTACCATCCTTCTCCGGGGAAATGGCTTTACAGGGGCGTGGGAAATAGTTCCACAAAATGTGTGGAAAATGCCTGAGGGGCGCGGGAAATAGTTCCGCGAAGGTATGGAAAATCACTGTGTGAAGGGCGCGGGAAATTCCCCCGGAAATGACGTGGGAAATGCTTACATGAAGGGCGCGGGAAATGTTCCTTGGCGAGTCGTGCGTGGGAAATGTCTTCATTAGGCTGTGAAATGGTTCCGCACATGTGACAAATACTCCCGCGGCATTACAAAATACTCCCGCGCGTGTAACAATACTTCCGTGCACGTGACAAAACACTCCAGCGCCTGTAACAATACTCCCGCGGCGCCACAAATGCTCCCGCGCCGTGAGAAAAGCTCCCGCGGCGTCATTAAATACTCCCGCGTGTGCAAAAATGCCCCCGCGCTGACTAATAAGAGACTTCGGGCGCTAACGCGCCCTCAGCTTAGTCAGACAGTGAGGTTCGGGCGCTGCGCGCCCTCACAAATTGGGGAAAAAGCTCGGGCGCTCCGCGCCCTCACAAATAGGGCCTGCGGCGCCCAAAAACGCCCACCACCCACCATGCTCCTTTCACTTATTTGATATATGATGATGATTGATTGATTGATTGACAAGCAACTTTACTATATATTGATTAGAGAATTCAGCAGATGCCATATAATAAGGGAAGACATCACTTGAATTACACACACAGCTCTGATACTACAACCACTGCAGTAGTAACTGACACAGTCTATAAGTCGGACGAATTTTAGGGTAGGACTTAAAAGCCACCGTGCGATATCCAATAATAATGAAGAAAATAGTGATATAATACAACAATCAAATGCGTCTGCAGGGTCTGACAATGTTTCTGAAGCTATACCTGACATCCTCTCTAACGCTACCAAGAAAAATTCGAGCGGGTACATCCAGTTTGCTGCTTTATGTTTTTGCCTATTTTTAGCTGGGTGGAATGATGGTATATTCTTAACATTTTCCCATTTATATTTATGATGGAATCAACAGGCACCACAGGACCACTTTTGCCAAGGACACAAAGAAACTGTCATGTGCGTTTCGCTGCTTGGTACTTTCACTTTATCTGAGTTTAACCAGGTCAATCTTGCCGTTGTGTCGCTTCTTTTTGTCTGTGCTTGCATCATGAGTGATACAAGTCTTTTTTTATCTCTTTGTTTAAATAGTGGCGAGGGATTCATTGTAGGTGGTTTTTCAAAACTACTTTTTCCGGAGCGGTTGGGTTTGGAAAGGTAAATAATACCATATCATAATCATCTAGCCCAACGAATATGACTCAATTTGTTGGTGATGCAGACTATCGTACTGGGTAGTTCATGAAACTGCCCCATGGGCAAGTGACACAAGACTTCATGCAGGTGCTCTTTCTCAAGTTATTGGTTATGTGCTTATGGTACTTGCACCGCCCTTCCCTGTACTTGCGATTGGATATGTTTTCAACGGATTTGGAATTGTGTTTCAGGTATTTTGTCCACTCCAAATTTGGCGACATATCTAAAGACCCAGTTTCGCCTGAAGGACGCGCAAGCGAATGGTTTTGTCGCCGCCGCCCAAGAGGGAGATGGGTCGAAGATCAACTTCCTTCATGCCGCTTTTGGTGGATTTATATCCCAAATTATATCATTTATCTATTTAACTTAGGCAACCAGGCTTTGGTGCAATGAGTGCTCCGCTCATAGCAACCCAATTTTCTCAGTTGCACCAGTCTAGGACTATCGATCGCGAATTTAATTTTTTTGGGTGCAATCTTCAAGCTCAGAACTCAAGATGGTGTTTAATATCTCCTCTTGGTCAAGGTGATCGCATTGATTGACGCGAGCGATGGGGGCAGTAGTAATTCTTGCTAAGAACGGATATCCCGCTGGGGAGGCCAACACGTCCCAACAAAGTACTATGCATCAGATACTATGCACGAAATCGGTTCACCTCCCAGCGTTCTTCATTCTGGTCTATGTAGGAATTGGGGTAACCATCGGGGGTGAGCCGGGTACATTTTAAATAGGCGTAGGATAGTTAGACGATTATTTACAGGATGGATCGTCACACTCATTATTGACAAACGAGGAAGCGGTGCTAATTCCGGATATATCTCTACTGGATTCTTTGGAGGTTGCTTCCATTATAGTTCATATCAACGGAGATCATCCATCACTCACGCTATGCTTTAGGTCTAACTGCAGGTCGCCTTGTCCTGCATTATGCCACGCGGCTTGTAGCAGAAAGGCATACAATTTATGATTACGCCATACTGTGCATAACGTGCGTTTGTATCCTATACTCTACCCTTGCGTATTAGCTAAATGTCTTTAGACTTGAGTTGATTATTTGGTTTGTGCCATCGCTCGACCCAGTTTATGTAATATATATATGTTCAATGTTCACACTTGCGGGTCACCAATGCTGGTGTTGTGTTGTCTTCGCCATTATATGGACGACTGAGGAAGGAAAAGTCTCGTTTGAGAAGCGCTAGCTCCAGCCGGAGGAGGAAAAGGAGGATGGTTTTGTGGAGGAAAGTGTAGTTGATGCGATTGAGAACAGGCGCGATGAGAGTCACAAACAAAATCTAGACACAGGCGACACAACATTGAGGGAAATAGGTAGGGAAGGGAAGGAAAAGAGAAAGTACAGAACTCCAAAGTAGCGATAAGCTAATTGTCATTACTTTGGGTGTATTGCCATTTACCTTGTTTGAAGTCCAGACGGCACATATGAATGGTCTGATGTCGAGAGTTGGAGTGGTTTGGATGGATATATGATTTATTTCCAACCGTGTTATTGGATGTGTATTAATAGTCCATCGAGTGATCTGTTGCTCCAATTTCCGAGCACTAAGTTATCTGTAGATTATATATAGGCGTGCCTCCAAATATGCTCAATTGTTTCTACATGGAGGACAGCATATGTAGTACCCATGACACACCTCACAGCGCGTTCTTGATGCTTTTGGTGCCGTCCCACCACTCGAGCCCTTGTCGGGTGGGCGTGGAACAACCTTCCGCGCCGGTGATATAATTTTGAAGCGATTGGACATGACCCCCAAAGCATTGCAATGGCAGGCGGAGGTACTCACTCCCTGTTGGAGTTGGTGATGAAACCACCCTTTTCTTCGGGGTGGTTCACCTATTTCTTCACTTTTTCATAGGAGGATGCTAATTGTGGACCATGTTTTTGGAGGTTAATGCATGCCAGAACCAGTGTACACCTAAACTAGCATCCTACCTACTATGTCAGAAGATGATTCACTAACTGACACATTGATTGAGACATAAATACTTACATTACAAGACTATTACCACCTTGTTGATTGTATTACAATAAGCCAACTTGTACTATTTTTAATACTCCCCTCACTGGAAGGGATGATCCCCGTCTCTCTGCACCTAAGAAGAAGTGAGATGGAGAGCTCATTGTTGATGAATAGATGGCATGGAACCGCCTCGAAGGCGAACACAACCGAGGCAACGGGACGATATAATTTGTTCTGGAGAACTTTTTTATGACTATTTCAAGGACGTTGCTCGTCCGCCGTATATAGATGACAGACAAGACCCGTGGGGAATCGCAGATCGTGTGGCATGGGGGGAGCAACTGGTAGAAAAAGATATTGTGGCCACCCCCTTCTTGAGCGAGCTATTGGCAATACTAGAGAGCATCCAATCCCCATCTGAACGGTGCCAAATTATCCATGGCGATTTGACAGGAAATATGCTATTTCACTCGGGCAAGTCACCCGCCGTTATCGATATTTCGCCATATTGGCGTCCTCGCAGCTTTGCAACCGCCATTGTCATCGTTGATGCCATGGCGTGTGAGAATGTGCCCCTGGAGTGGGAGAGAGGACACTTAGTCACCGATACCCAGCGAGAAGTTTTCACCAGAGCACTTATTTTCCACATTGTTTCAGATCACTTTTTAACTGTAGCCGACGATTACACGCATCCCATCCAACTTCTTCGACAAGTCATTGTTGAAATGGATGCCCCTGACTATGCACTTGCAGCAATCCTTTTTGATTCACAACACAGATGGTGAAGTTTGCTAGATCACAACATGATATAGCATCTGTTAGATGAGCCACAATTCAGTTAAACTCGCCTGCATTTCAACGAGACACATGCATTTCAACATCCCCAATATTAGGAGTGTTCGTATCCATAGGATGAATGGGTCACAACCAGTGCATAAAAGCTCAGATAGTATCATTACAATTTATGTGGTTGACATCTTTATTAAATATTCAGTTTATAGTGCAACAATATCATAGACCTTAAAATTCCTTACATTGCTATAATAAGAGAATTTGTCTATCTATCTGATCAAGAGAGATGCCATGTTTCATTGCTTCTCAGAGTTTTTATAAATATAAATGCATTAGCTACATACAAAAGCCATCATCCAATACATATAGTTGCTTGAACAAATTTTCAAACAGATATTCTGATAAAAACTTTGATCCTCTACCTTCAACATGGAAATTAAATTTCCTCAAACCGTGTTGGTCCCTGTTCGAGCTCCTGCGTCTTCTAATCACCCTGCCGCGCACGGAAACTCTTCAAGATTGACCACAAAGGATGAGTCATTGTTTTCAGCGTCGCTCGCTGCGGAACACTCCTCCGGAGACAGTCGGGGAACTTGTAGCTTGGCTGCTGAAAGACTGCTCATCTACGGAATCCCCAAGATCTTCAATTATTGCATTTGAGAATTTCAGTGCAGCCGCCTTAAATGAAGAACAAGGTGCTGCGTCGCTTGTTTGAGATGTGCCATTTGGGTGGGCATTCTGTTCACGAAGATCGAGGAAGAACCGTAAAACTAATATAACTGAGACACTGGACAAAACAGGTAAATCAGCGATATATGACTGGGTAATAAATTATACGCGCGGTCTCTCAATAACTGTTGTAAAATCCGCAAGACCAGGCTTTGAAATTTAGGATTCATCAAGAATGAACAATGATGGACGGTCTTACTCGAACCAGCTTTGATTACAGGGCTGAGTATGTATCGAGGAATTGCATTGGTTCGTATAGGGAACTCACGTTGTCGGTTATGATTATTTGAAGTAACCATGAAAATATTATCCTGTACATTAGTCAGTCCTAAGGCAGTTGCTGGTGGACGAAATTTAGAACATAAACGATGTATACCTAGTACATCCAACATCTGAAGATGAGAGAGTATTTCAACACAGAAGTGACATTTTCACCTTGCTTCAGGACTAGCGACGAAAGCGATTTCCCACTGGTCATCTCAGTGTGTAACCATATCGATCTTGCGAGAGTCCATGTATGATACGCAGTCACTCCGAATATGGCTGCATCATACAATAATGTTATTCCATTGGTAATATTGGTCACTGTTTTGCGCCGCGGTTAGGTGCTGCAAGTGTGTGAGTGGTTCTGAGAAGAGTACCTCTTTTTTTTTTCATGTGTTAGAAGGTCAAAGAGGGAATGCTAGTAAAGCGACACATACATATGTGTTGGGAATGAGGAGTCACAAATTTGGAGAAATGAAGTGATCTGAGGGAACATTAGCTCCAGCATTTGAAAACATTCAGGCTCATACTGCGTTCGAGAGACAGCGAGAGAAGAACAAAATCACCAAGCATGAGAGCAAATACCGCCATGAAGGAATGATGGCATAGACACGAGCCAGTAAAATTCCTATTCAGATTCGTGAGCATCTCCTCTCCTCTCTATAATTGGTTTTGTACCTCCAAATGCAAAACTCAAGATGAATGATGTAGACAACATAAGCTTCAAATATACGGAACAGCCACTAAGAGAAACCAATCATGTCAATCACTTGTCTCAGCAGTCAAGAGGGATTTGGTACTGAAGGGAAATCTGTAAATATGTAGGGGAATATGTACTCAAGGCTGACATACCCTTTCCCACAATCCTGCGATGGCCCAGATGGTGTAGAGAGTTTGATATAAAAGCATACATATCCGAGCCGCCGCATATAGAAAGGCCACGCTCCGCAATCTTCCTGTCCAAATATACTGGACTTCCTGAGGAAATGTCAGGATTGTGTCATAAAATGCAATTACTGGACAGAATATCAATATATATGTGGGGAATGGAAAGAAATAATTGTGTACCAAAACCAGCGATTGTCCAGTAGAAATAGAATTGGCTAAGAACTGTCATGAGATGTCTATTTCGAGAGGCCGGGTTTTTATTATATTATATTTTAGTTCTACACTGCTCCACTCTAAGTAGCTACACTCCAACAGTTGAGAGTCCTCGTACTGTGATTCCCCAGGCTTGCAGATTCCAAATTATAAGGATGCATCTCCCAGTTGAGATGGTACCCTAGGGTCACCACTTGTCACCAAGAGCCATCATCCAGGGCCAGTGCCAAAGTTACCAATTGCTATTATCATCTCGGTACTTATATTCAATGCCATGATTGTAATACCTGATGTGACTCTTGGGGACAATTTTCCTGGAAGTATAAATGTTCATATCAAATCTGGCCCGGGGGGCAAAAGGTTCATACTGAAACACCTTTGCTTAGATGCAGGTTTGATTTTTCGCGGTATAAGCTCAGCATACAAATTAGGCAACAATAGATTTCAAGTTCAACTCAGTATGGAGAAAATTAAACCAGAAATTAGAACTTACAATCGCTGCTTCCTGTGTTGACCCTAGACTAATTCTGTTTGGAATCAAAGCTTCCTTTAATGGCATCTTGTTCGAATTGCCAATAGTGTTCATGCACCATGTGTCACTCCGAACACCCCTCCTCCTCTCAAAAGCTCTGGTAATTCCAGGCCCTACTGAAAGTATACCACCCTCAGTGGGTTATTAATCCTGGGATGCCCATAATACTCGCAAGATGGATTTAATGTTTAACAGGGTGAACTTTTCCTGTCTGTTGCCAACTGAGTGATATTGACACAACAACCTTTTAGCTAGCACGCGCAGGCATATGAACTGGCTGACCAACATAAAACGCCAAGCCAAACTTCGACTTCTCAGCGTGGCGCTCGATGGAAAACGTGCCAGGCCCACGATGCTGAGCTCAAAAGGGATGATGAAGGTGTAAAGCTACAGGAAGGGCGATATGAGGATTAGCCTTTATTGTTCTTAATCTCGCTGAACGAAGTTCCTTGTTTCAATTCCAACTCAGAATGAAGAGGATTAAACAAAGTAGCAGTTACAATTACTGCTGCTTCTTGAATTAATGCCAGACTAAATCTTGAAAGTCACACCACCAAGTTGATTTACGGCCGTTAAAATATTTCTGCAATTAACGCTCCTCCCATTTAATGACATATGATTCGTTGTTGAGCCTCGGTCCGCGTGTTGATGGCACTTCATGCATTTGTTCATGGAAAGACCCGGATTGCAGCCCTACCGCCTGACAACAGACACGCAAGCACAATATATGCATCAGCATCCGGTGCTCAAAAATAGCCACGATGAGATGGAAATGGACATGGAAATGGAGATTATTGATGGCGGTAGACGAGGAGGTGACTAGGTAAATATATCTATTCACTTTGGCTTATGACTGTCGTTATTGTTTGAATTCCAGGTCTTCAATTGTTAGTCACCTCCACTGCTGGCCAAGTCGTGATTGCCATCTTGTATTTGCCTATCAATTGCCTCATCTTATATTTCTTGTCATTTTATAAGAAAAGTGTTCTAATGTATCAGTTGTATTAAAAAATTTGCCTGTTGTTTGCATAACATTTGGGTAACGGCACTTCAAAAAATAACACTCCGACCCAAACTATTTTCGATCGCCGCCCGAAGCGCCCATCCAGCCTATATAAACTCTCCATTTTTAGTTATTCTCTTTCTTCAGAGGACTTGCCACGCTGACCGACGAACAAAAATATTCCACCGTCGAGTCAGTGCCAATGACTCGTCAGAGTCACTGATTGACCTCGAGAAAGATGTTGTTTTTGTCCAGGCCTAGGAAATGTCGCGATCGACACTGTTGAGGACGCGGCATGTCGACTTTGCACTGGAACATGATTTTCCTTGTCTTTTTCTTTTGGGTTGTTGATGTCCTGTTCGCGTGGATAATGGAGGTAGGGATGATGGTTGGAGTTCACGTTGCGTATGCGTATGGTGGTGAGTTTTTCGCTCTCTGCCCTTCTGTTCGATATTTTTCTTGCTTCCAATGATTCGTTTAAAAAAATGATTTAATGAGCCCAACGCTGTTCTATCGACAGCGATTGACGACCAGTTTTTTGTTTTCTGAGACTTTTCTCGTCCATCTCATGTGTATTTGATGAATACCCCGTTGACGTTCATCTCTTCAGCTGTGTCTTCTGATAGTCCTCATTCTATACCTCCGCATGGTTCATACGTAGTACCCGCAATACACCGTCATTGTCAAGTCTACCGCCGCATTCTGAACGCTCCATGTCCCCTCCATGTAAGCCTCATCCTTCTGCTTGACTTGTTTCCATTCCCTTCTATTACCTCGAATGATGCGACACGATTCTATTTGCTACTTCAGAAGGTTCCCCACGGTTCCTGATGAGAGTAAGAATTTTCACCAAGATCTCTGACTCGTCCTTTTTTGTTTCACCCATTTCTCGTTTGCGCGCGTTTTTCAACTTTGTTAAGATTGTGGTGGCCCCGTGTTGTTTATGGTTCCTTTTGATAACCACCTGGCTTACATGTCCTTCCACCAAGTGAACTCCAACACTCGTGCTGCCTCGGCCGCTAAGGCGTTTCTGCCTCAACCTGTACTGAGAATGTGCCTGATGTTTGCAACTCTTGCCCTACAGCTGGTGAGTGAGCATGCATCTTTTTGTCATTCGATGCTCCATTTCGATGGTGGTTGCAAACTTTTATCTTTCATTTGAGCCCAAATATTTTTGTGATCTTGATACATCCTGTATCCCAACTTCATAGTGCCTGGGAACGGCGGCTTCATTAAATAATGTCATTTTATAATATCTATCTAAGCCTCTACACAACGTCGAATCGCCTTCAAGTTACGTTAACGCCTTCATGCCCCGAGATCTCGTGTATCAGTCCCAAGCTCACATTGTAAAGCACGATAACCAAGGCATGCAGTTCGATATTTGTTATCATTTTCAACGACATGAAAAAAAAAAAAAAAAAGCAACAACATGATTGCACATTTCGAATCTAAAAGACTTCTTTTTTTTTTTTGAGTCGAAAACCAGTCGGAGGGGACGAGAGGATCAATGAGCTGTGAGACTAAATGAGACGTAATAACACGACGAAAGAGAAAGGAGCACGCACAAAACGAAACGAGCAGGGTGAATTGGGTGACGCAAGGCGGATTGCGAATAAATAAGATAGGCGATAAACGTGAAACGAGTGGCGTATGATATCAAACGTAACGATGGGTGACGAAGAGCCATGCATGCTTGATTAAATAACGGGTGCTGGGTGGGAATGGAGTTTGCTCAAAAAACCGGGATGGACGAATCGGGAGTTTATAATCTTCAAGATATGAAACTGGAATTTGGACGTTTGGAATATAGAATTTGCAAAGTTTGGAGTTCAAGGTGAACATTGGCCGATTATTCTACAGGAGAAAAATCAATGATTTAGCATCAAGCGCAAGGAAGAGCGGATGGAAAGGTATACACACATTGGCCTACATCCACGCACACACCGATGGATGCTCAAGCTCAGCGTTGATCGCACAAGCTCAAACTACCGCCATAGCCATCCTCACACCCTCCTCCCACTCGCCTCTCGTCAACGACCCCTCCGCCCTACAAACAGGACACGAAACCGGTATCATCTCTTCCTCCGCGTCCGTTCCCGCCTCTGTAGTCGTTCCTCGCGCCTCACCCTCATCGCCATCACTATCACCGTCACTCTCCTCCCCTTCCCCCGCAACCCTCGCACTCGTCACAAAACAACCCGCATGGAACATATGCTCACATGCCCGTCCCGACGCATCATACGCCGCGTGGATTTTGATCATCTTCACTCTCCCATCCTCACTGCCACTTCCACCCCAGTTACCACCACTGTCATCATCATCATCATCATCATCCCCCGGCGCAATATCACACACGACATCGTCACACCTCAACCCCAGCTCGCGCTCCTTCGCCTCCACGCGCTGTCGGAGAGTTCTTCCGACCGGCTCGGGGGGCGTCCAGGGTTTACGTCGCTCGCGTTCGCGTGGTTGGGAATGGGGATGGAAATTGAATAGGGGATGAGGATGGAAATTGGGTTGAGCATTGGGATGGGGCTGTGGTTGGGGTTGAGATTGAGATTGCGATTGCGATTGCGATTGCGATTGCGAATGTAGAGCAGGTGGCGGTCCAGGGCGGGAATTAGTACGGCTTCGGGGATGGGAGGGATGCGGGTGTGGAAGCGGATGCGGGTGGGGAAGCGGGTGGTGTTGTGGATTATGGAGGTGCTGTTGCGGGTGTGGGTAATGAGGATATCGTGGGTGCGAAATAATATCGGAATAAAGACGTTGGATATGTTCAGGGAGAGGAGGCACCACGAAGCCGTGGTGAGGTTGAGGGAACGTCGGGTGAGCATTTGCATGTTGAAAGAATGGAGGTGGTGGTGCTTGGAAGGTGTGGGCTTGTTGGGATTGCGGTTGCGGTTGCGGTTGCGGTTGCTGTTGCGATTGGGATTGGGATTGTGGCTGCAGTTGCGGTTGTAGTTGCGGTTGAGCGTCATGTTGTGACTGAGGTCCCGGCTGCGGCTGCGATTGCGATTGCGATTGCGATTGCAGCGGAGCGATCGCGTACGCATGCTGAAAGAATGCAGGTTGCATATGTGGATGTCGAGGGGATTGCAGGGGCCTTTGGTGTTGGGGAAGTGGTTGAGGTTGAGCACCAGACTGAGAGCCACGTCGCCACTGCGCGCGCGGATGATCACCTACAATCAAAGGCTCAGGAGGATCCATCTCAGGAGCCGAAGACGAAGACGGGAATGGGATCGCGACGTGCGGCTCCGTGGCCGTAGTCGCCCCTGTTGCCGTTGCCGCTCCCGTGGACGCCGATGTAGATGGGGATGCAGACCCAGCCCCAGGAAATGACACAGGAAGCAAAGGGACATCTCCCTGCCCCTGCCCCTGCCCCTGCCCCTGTCTCTGCTCCCGCGGCACAACGAACAACGGAAACTGCGGCATCCTGAACATTTGCAAATTATGCTGCATGGGAGGCGGTGGCGGCGGCGCACCAGGCGTGAATATCTGTGGCCGAGGCTGCGGCTGCGGCTGGTGATTTTGTTGTGGTTGCATTCGTTCGTCAGTAGCAGTATCACTCTGTGAATAAGGCTGGGACTGCGGTTGCGGTTGTACCTGTGCATGCTGTTGATCCCCTTGTGATTGTGGTTGCTGTTGCAGCTGCTGTTCACTTTGCATTAGATGCTCAAGTCGGACGTTAGGAGCAGCCATAGACCTCATAATAAGACTGATAAAGGCATTGAAGGGCGCAGGCTCTGTGGCGTTCGGGCGACGGGAGTCATCGACTGTCGGGGGTGGGTTGTTGGAAGCGGATGTAGGGTTTAAGCTCGGGCCTGCGGTAGAATTTGGATCTGGATCTGGAGCTGCATTTGGATTTGGAGCGGCGGAAGGGGTGGCATTGGCTGGATTGGCATTGGCATTGGCATTTGTATTGGCGTTGGCATCGGGAGTAACCAACCGTAATACATTCCCTTCAGCAGTAACCAACTGGCCATCAGCAAATTGGAACGGAAACGGGAAAGAAAACGGCACATCTTGCCCTCCCTGCCCGTCTGTCTCCGGCGGCGGTCCTGGTGGCGGCTGCGGATTCCAAGTGAGCGATTCGGGATCAACGTCGAATCGACACGTGGGACAGGTAGTGTTGCGCGAGAACCAAGGTAGGAGACACTCAGCGTGATAGACGTGTGCACACGGAAGAGCGACGATCCTGCCTCTGAATTCGTCCTCGGAGTCGTTTTCTGCATCACCCTCACCCTCATCTTCCTCGTCCTTCTCCTTCTCTTTGCCCTTGCCCTTATGATCCTTCCTGTTCGCAGTATCCCACTCCCCAGGCTCAACCTCCTCAACCAACGGCCCCCAACAAACCGCACACCCAGACGCATTCTCGTTCCCTTGTCCACCAGGAACACCGCCCGCCCTCTCCAGCCGCTTCACAAGACCGGGTGGCACGATCTCCATGCCGCGCAAAAGGACGCCCGCACGGGCAGTATCGGGCTCGCGGTCCTTCTGCATGGCGTTGAGGAAGAAGGCCTCGAAGCCCGCGAGGACGTCTGGCCCGATGTTGAATGTGAATGTGGCGGTGTCGTGGGGTGGGGGCGGCGGTTGCCCCGTGACGGTCATCGTGAAGACGTCGATTATTCCGAGGGGAGTGTGCGCGTGAAAGTGAGTGTGCGGGCGGGGGAGGGGGCGGATTGGGCGGGGCGGGGCGGTAGTAGTTGGGGGATTCGGATTGTCGGTAGGGGCAGGGGTGGGGACGGGGGCGGGATTGATATTTGAGTCGGTGCCAGCGGTATTATCGGAGTCAGCGTGTTCAACATCTGACATTTCCACATCTTGGTCTTGAGGTGGGGATTCACGGGCCATGACTTGATTAACTAGATTCTGCATTGTAGTGAGGAGTCCAGGATTGTTGAGGAAAAACGCTTCAGTTTGGAAAACAGGATGATGAGTGTTGTTGCCATCGTTGACGTTGTTGACGTTGTTGTGGTTATCGTTACCACTGTTATTGCCAACGTTGTCGATGGGACTGTTATCGCGGTTGTCATCGTGCTCCATGGTCAAGGTTTAGGTCAAGGTGAGGGAAAGGCACTGTGACTTGTTACTGGCGCTTAGTAAGGACAAGCCACCGTGACTTGTCTCTTTACTAAGGACTACTAGCATTAACGAGAACATTCGATAATTACGTCACGTGATAACAAATAAATCAAACTGAGATAGACATAAGACAATAATCGTCACTCATACTAAAAACTCGTGATACAACTCAGGCTTGAACAGCAACCACCTTCTCGGCATCCTCCTGCGTAAGCGTTTCGGCGCTGTCGTAGCGCTTGCCTTTTCCAATTTCATTTTCCGCTTCCTCTGTAAACAAATTAAATCTCAAAAAAACTCCCACCAAAACCGAATCCGTACCAATGCGGTCACGCTTGTAGAACAAGAGGTAGAACACCATGCCAGCGATAAACGTCGCAATCCCAATACCGGCGTAGTTGCCAACCAACTTGGGGTCGATGGCAACCGACGCCAGCGCAGCATTAAGTGCCTGGTTAAAGATACTGTGAACACCAGCCCCTAGGGCTATACCGAAACATCACCACTTACGTTACCAATCGCAACCATGAACAAGAAACATGCCATCACAAGAGACTTCATCCGCTTGGGGGCTTTGTTGTAGGCATACTCCAAGCTACGAGATCACGAATGAGTCCAGACAATAAAAACAGACAAACCAAAGCGAGCTTGCCCAGTAATCGATGCAAAAACCTCACTAATGGCGATCAAAATATACGCCGGGATCTGAACCCACACGTTGATAGTTGACGGCGTGGGATTACCATCGGCGTCCGCGCACCCACTGGCAAAGTCTCCGCAGGGGTTGGTCTTGTAAATATAGTGCTATCATACCGCCGGTGAAACAATGAGTTCGTGACAAGTGCACCTCAGTACCGCCCATGTACACACCTGCAGGACAGCGGAATAAACCATCGCCACCGCACCAAACATGAACCCAAGCCAGATACGAGCAACAGGGCGCGCGATGATACCAATGCGGCGTAGGCCGGGGTACACGAAGATATCCATGATCTTGATACAACATCGTCAATACCCCTGCAACGGGGCGGTGCAATATTCAAAATGAACAAAAAATATGACTTGCCGGGATGAGAATAATCAACGCGATCGGGTCGAAATTTTGGAATAGATCGTTCGGAACACCGTGCAAGGACATGTCAGCCGCCATCGACACCAAGTTAGAGGTGATCTGGTTGTATGAAATCCAGTATAGCTAATGATCATGATGGTGTCGTTAGAATTAATTAATATAGTGGGACCGCACAGACATACCGGGAAAAAGAGGAAGATCTGGCAAGCCTTTGCGGTACGTTTAACTTCCTCGACGAAATCATCATCTACAGAATCCCTTGTTAGATACAGCGTGATCACAGCAATAATAGTAAAAAAAGAAGAAAATCACCCCAAGTAACGTTCTTCGGTGCCTTCTCGCTACCCTGAGCAAGTATATACGACGGCTTGGCACGGTTCCAAACACCAGTGACATTAGATTCCCTAAGATACTTGATAGGATTCGTCCAGAATCCCCTCAATGCAATCCCCGTAACGCGGAAACTCTCAATAACGACCGACCCGCGGGGAGGCACCTTGTGGTACGTCTTCCTCGCCCCAACGAGCACAATCGGCGTGCCCAAGAACACAAGCGTCGGGAGTATAAACGCCGCCCAAAAGCCGACCCTGTGCTCGAGCTCAGTCGTCGCGATGGCGGAGAGCGAGCCGACGTTGATGCACCAGTAGAACAGGTTGTATATGCGCGTGATGGTGACGTTCGGGTCGACGATGACGCGCTCCCCGGACGGGAGGACCTTGATGAACATGCGCGTCCGGCGGACCTGGTCTGCGACGAGCGGGGAGACGTTCGACTTGATCCCGCCCGTGCCGAAGGCGACGACGATCGCGCCGACGATCCAGCCCGCGAGGCCCGCGCCGCGGCTCAGCGCGGACGGGATGGACGTCAGCGTGATGATGAGCAGCCCGACGAAGTAGACGACGCAGAAGACGCAGATGGTCTTGTACCGGCCCCACTTGACGTCCGCGATGATGCCGCAGACGATGGGCGTGATGTACGCCAGGAAGGAAAACATGTTCTGCAGGCCCGTCGCGGCGGTCTGGCCCATGTTGAGCGCACCCGCCGTGCCGTTGTCACCATCGAGAGGAGCCCCCGATGTAGACCCCGGCGGCAGCGGGTTCTGCAGGTAGTTCTGGAATGGCCCGGACAACCCTAGATACGAATGAACATGCACCGCGAACGAACCAGAGACGGACAAAACGCACCATAGTACGCAAATCGCTCGCACAGCTCAACGATCACGATCGCAAACGCGCCAATGGGCATCTTATCAGCCACCCTTCGCAGCGTCGCAATTTCCTCCTCGGTGGGAAACTCCACGCCCTCGTCATACACCTCTAAATCAACCTCATCCTCGGGCGCAGTGCCAGTGGAATGGGGACGCTTCTCATCAGATGAACCAAGGTCGCCTTCGACGGGAGCAACTTTGCTTCCTGGTGCGGTGGACATGAGAGCTGAGATTGGGAGGTGCGAGGTGTGCAGTCAGGAAGGAAGCCCTAAAAGCCCATGTCCTATGTTTGCCTTAAGTTCCTTTGGGGGGTTGCATCGCGCGGATCCACTTAGAGAAGCAGTGTTTGGAAGTGTGTTCACATGCCCATGCGTTGGCCCTTGCCTCTAGTAATCTATACACGGCTCTAATTGTGCTATGTATGAACCATGTGCATGAGAGTTGTTTTAGCCGCTTGAGTTGACATTACTGGCCAGTGCGCTTGCTCTAAGCCATTCATTAAGTACCAGGATCGAAGCTTTTAGCACGTTTTCTTCGCGGTAACTTCGAGGGAACCAGGTTATCCTTATCCAGCAATACCCAGCCTGTAAGAGTGATACGAACGCCAAAACGAGGTAGGATTACTGTGAGCAACCTACGGTCGTTCTGAGAAGAACGTTCTATAATGGGCAACCGCCCCCGCTTGAAAAGATTATGGCATCGCATGAGAACATCAGCCATGCAAATCCCACATGCCACGCATGTCCACTCTGCGTGCCGAATCCTCGACAAGTTTGCCTATGACTCCCCATCCCCGTACTGATTTCCCTTGCAACGCAATCCATCAGAGATGATATTACACGGATAGGAGTGTGTCGCGTCATAGGTAACATTCCTATTGCCTGGTGGCTGAAATTAGCTCATAATATCAACCTTCCAAATCGCCAGCCGCGCCTATATATCTCTTTAGCTTTCGACTATCTCCCCGGCTGTTCGGCGGTGAAGATTGGCTTATTTTTAACTATCAGAGAAAAAAATCGATCTGAGGTGTTTTCGCACTTCAGAAGTAGGAAAAGGCCCCGGATGAGATCCATAGACCTTAGTTTTCCGGAGCTGACATCGCCGCAATCCATTATAGGAGCGAATTCACAAGCATGGACGATATCACCGGGAAAAGCCTAGCTCCAAAAATTTTTAATCCTCAGTAGAAGGCTTATTTTATATAAGCTCCACCATCGGATCCTTAACCGACTTCAACTCGGTTAAGGATTCAACATGTGATTGGCGGGTTTAGAATCCAACGAACTTGTGGATCAACGGAGTTAAAATCGGTAAGGATCTAACATGTGATTGCACGGGTTAGAATTCAATGATCCTCAAAAGATCCCTTACCAATTTTAACTCTTATAACGAGTCAATGGATGATTGTTGGAGTTTATATAAAATAAGGCTTTACTAAGGATCCTAAATTTTTTTAGAGAGGGGGTTATCCCAGTGTGTGAGTAATTTGCTGCTTATTGTGTATTTTTTTTCATTATGTTAGGCCACTCAACATGTTTGTTGCATGATGATCATTTACCTGCACTTTCTATTGAAAAGGCAGGCAACTGGTGTCATTTGTGGCTGCTAGAGCTATTCATTACAGGCAAATACCCTTTCCTTGATGACAATGAGCCAAAACTCCTGGAATTAAGTCACAGAAGGCCTACAATTGCACAAATAAAAGCATATCTATTAGGTATAATGAGTATTGTAGAAGTAAGCACTTGTATGAAAAAGGTGAGACAGAATGTCTCAAGAAGATGCAATAAGGGTCATACATAAGTGTTCAATCTCCTCTCAAATATACTATTACATATATGTATATGCATAGTATAGTTAGTAAATCTCTCAGTGAATGTTTTACACTGAGAGAGTAAGTACTCTCATTATTGCCTCATTCTGAAATGGAACTTATTACATGTATTTAGTATTTAAACATCTTTAGGTATAGTACAATATAGTGAATGTTTTATGCTGAGATATTTAAAACATCTTTAGATTATGGGCCCCAGCCCTTCATATTGATAATATTCATAACAAGTCCTCTTTGAAAAATTGTGAATATGACCACTCTGGACAAGATTAAGAATTATGAAATAAGCACTGGGAGTGCTTATCAGGTTTTCCCAAAGTTACAGTGGCTCAAAAAACTGTCCCAATGTTTTCTCATTTTTGAAAGGTTGGGTTGGTATGGACCACTGGAAGAAGCAGAAAATAAAAGTAAATTATAAAAGATACTATAGGATCATGGCTTGAAGATAAGTCTTGGTTCATATGATTTGGATCAAAACCCATTGAGTAGTGTACATATAAAACAAAACAGCCCCTCATTGGGACAGTTTTTTGACCCTTCATTTTTTCACCTGTGTTCCTACTGTTGTGCACCAGTACAAGGCAGAGGGGGGCTGTGGGAACAATAAAACATGTCATGTGACACCCCTTCTGGATTGACCCGTCCTTGCAGAAAGAGTGGTGTGAGGCTTTTTCCCACTCCATCCATGCTAACCCCCCACCACCAGAATACCATTCCCCCCAAGACGTTGAAGTAGGCACCACTGCCCTACTCAGCTCTCTATCCCTAGCTACCTCAGATGTCATGCCTAGAAGCACTGGCATGGCCCCCCCTCCAATCCAAATGGTGGAATGAGGCCTGCAATGAGGCCATGCATGCCCTTATGCACACACGTGGACCACAACGTGAGGTGGCCAGAGGCCGCCTCCATGCAACCATCTGCAAAGTGAAGCATGACTGGGCCATGGACATTGTCCAACATTCCACCCACACAGGTATGGAGCCTATGCCAGTGGGCCTCAGGAAAACACCACCAATGCACCCCCCCAATTCGTCACAGTGATACCATAGCTATTGACCCATCCTCACAATGCCACACTTTTGCTGACACCTTTTTCCCCAGGACTGCACCTGTGATAGACCCAGTCCTGACATCTGACCCTGCCCCCCTCCCTCCATGGGGCTTCACCCCCTTCTTGCAATCTGAGATCCTAGAAACCCTCTCATCTGCCTCAAACACCTCTGCTCCTGGTGCCTCCGGCTCCACCTACCGTATCATCTTCCAATGGGCCTTCTCTGTTTTTCCTGTCAAGCTCACCAACTTCCTCAATGCCTGCATTCAACAAGGTGTCTACTCTACAGCCTTCAAAATGGCCATCATTGCTATCATCCCTAAACCACGCAAGGCTGACATGTCCAACCCCCACTCCTACCATCCCATCACATTGCTGGAATGCCTTGGCAAGCTCCTTGAAAAACTCATGGCAGCCTGTATCATGTATGAGGTCAGTCGCCACAACTTAGTCCCTACCAACCAGTTTGGTGGCCACAACAAATCCTCAGTCATTGATGCATGCCTGTCCATCACCCATGATGTCCAGGCTATGTGGCACAATGGACTCATCACCTCAGCCCTTGCTATTGATTTCAAGGGATATTTCAACAATGTCAACCACACTCGCCTACTCCACACACTTGAACTCCTTGGCTTCTCCCTGCTGGTTATTGCATGGACCAGGTCATTTCTGTCCAACCACCTCATCCACATCCACATCAACAGTTTCCTCAGTGACCCCCTCCCCATTGCTGGCATTGGTATCCCTCAAGGATCCCACCTATCCCCCATATTATCCACCATCTACTCGTTCCCTATACTCACATGTCTAAATGACCTCCCAGATGTCAACCTTAAAGTATATGTAGATGACACCCTCATCCTGGTGATGTCCCAGTCCCTGGATACTAACACTGCCTGCCTATCAAATGCCTTCAACACTGTGATCAATCTGCTCCACCTCCTTGGCCTAGACATTGATGCTGACAAAACTGAACTCATCCACTTCACCCACTCTAGAGCTGATCCTGCAAATGTCCCTCTCATCCACATCTCCCCCCTTTCTGCCCCAGCCTGTGCCGTCAACCCCCAGCACTCCATCCACTGGCTTGGTCCCTCATGTTCTGCACACATGTCCACAACATGGCCAACCATGCCCACTCTGCCACTGCAGGTCTAAAACTCCTCACCAACAGCATCTGCAGCCTCAGTGTAGCCAATGCCAGGCTCCTTTACCATGCTATCATCATCCCCATCCTCACCTTTGCCTCCCCAGTGTGGTACACTGGCCCCCACCAGAAAAAACTCATCAAGCCCCTCGAAAAGGCCCAGACTGAAGCTCTCCAATGGATTCTTGGCACTTTCTGCATGTCCCCTGTCGCAGAAATGCACCTTGGTGCCATCCTCCCCATCCCCCACCTGCTATGCAAACTCTCCACCAATGCCGCCATTCAGTTCAGTTGCCTCCCCGCCTCATCCCAAGTCCTAGTGAGGGCCCCTCCCAGCTGGGAGGGCCACCATCCAGGCAGCTACCCCCCTTCCCTCCCCAAATGGCTCATGCAACCAAACCACCATCATCCACCACCTCGCCTCTATGTCCAGCCCCAAGACTGAACAGATTTTTCCTTATTTTGCCCCCCCACATGCACACTGTCCTGCGTGGGGTGACCGCCTTTCAAAGAATATCCTGAGTCCACCCTTTAGCCCTGAAGAGCGCACCCACTTCATTGAGCAACTCTGCCTCACCATCCACACTGCCAACCAAGACCCTTCTGCCATCATCATCTACACTGATGGCTCCTGCCACAAAGTTTGTGGGAACCACTGACGCACAGGTGCTGGCTACTCTATCCACCACCTTGGCACCTCCATCTGCCATGGGCGCTTCGGCCTAGGCAAATGTGCAGGGATTTTCGAGACCAAAATGTTTGCCCTGGCTAGTGCCAGCACTGTTCTACTGAAAATCATGGCTGATTTTCCTGAAGCTAAGCACCTTCTTGTCTTCTCTGACAATCAGGCTGCACTCAGATCCATTGATGACCTCTCAGACCACCCCAGCCAGTGTGCCTCCATAATTTTTACAAACACATTGACTCTTTCCTAGTTGACCCATCCCACCATGTCTCCCTCCCTGGATTCCCAGCCACAAGGGATTCCAAGGCAATGAAGAGGCTGACTTCCTTGCAAAAGAAGCTGTTACCCACCCCCCCATCGTCCACTCCACTGTCTCCTAGGCCCTGGAATGTGCCAAGTCCCACTCTCTAAAACTTTGGTGACAAGACTGGCTCTGCTTTCCCCACACCAACCAAGCTGCCATCACGCTCCACAAACCCCCTGCTGTGAAACTCTCAAAGTTCCACAAGGAATATAGTGGTCCCTGCCACATCCACACATGCGTCATCCAGGCCATCTTGGGCCACGGCTTCTTCAGTGCCTACTACCAACATTTCCTCCATAACCTCCCCACCTCCTGTCCCTGTGGCACAGAAGACATCCAGTCCTGCCTCCACATCCTTTCTGAGTGCCCCCTTCACAAGGAGCACCACCACACCCTCTGCACTGCCTCTCAAGACCTATCACTCCCCATTATCCTCAACACCTACAAGGGCCTTGAAACCTAGCTGAGTTCATCGCCACCTCTGATGCTTTCCGGAAAGCATAACTGGCCCACCATCCCTGCTCTTCCCCACCTTACATTTGGCCCTCTTGCCCATACCAACCAGCTGTTACGACTGTGTCGCAACCCTTCGCAAGCCGACGGTCCCCGATGGAATACCCTCGTTATACGTCTTCGACAATACAACCCTTCGCAAGCCGTTGGTTCCCCGACGCTGACGTATCCTCTCCGGTCAATCAAACCCGACTACGCCTTTCTGTCTGGTTATGCTTTGATATGTCCCTTTCATCATGTTGATCCGTCTCATCTTATGTTCCACATATGTCTATCTATATTTGTAGTCCTCGAACTATTTCCTTTTATCGTAATTTCCATTCTCAGTTATCATCGGCCTCCGAACTAATCATAAACTTCCTGTTCCTAGTCAAGCTTAATGTTAATGCCGTTTTCCGCCCTCCTCCCCATTAGTATTTTCTAGACGCCTGTTACTTGTATATGAACTCGCTGTAATTGTAGTTACTAGGCAATCAGAATATCGACTCAGAATACCCTCATACGTCTGTAGCAGTCTCATACTAGAAGAACCCCCCTTCCGCCTTCGCGTGCGCTCGCCCATTCTCGGCCCGATCCCTTGGCCCGACACTTGACCTGTCCTTCGGTTCCGATTGGTATCTCACTGAAAGGTCCTTCTTAGGATTTAGTCTTCGCCTGTCCGAAATTTAAGGACAACCTATGGATATTTGCGAGGGCGCAGCACATAAGCTGAAGCCAAGTCCTTCCGATCGGTCCCCATCGGCCACCGACATTAGTCAGTTTCCAGTTCTTAACACCAGCTACATACACATCCTGCTGCCCCCACCTACCATTAGGGTACTTTTTCTCCCAACTGCTATGTATCTTAGTTATGCAATGCGGTATATAAATGTATTAAAAATAAAAATAAAAATAAAACATGTCATGTGACTTTATTTGTATTTGTTTGATAGGTTTAAAGTGGTTCAACTACATCCTAACTTCTTACCACCATCATGAGATTTATTTCTGCTGCTCAACACTCTTCTGTTGTCTTCCTCTTCAATGAAGGCTATTCCTACCACTAAATCCAGGAAAGAACTGGTCTAGGCAAGAGTACTGTGGATAGGATTAGTAGGTTAGTAGGAAGTGGATGGGAATTTATTGATATGACCCAAGTATTATCTAAAAATAAAGATACAAATCTAGAAATAACAAAGAGAACAATCCTGGAGGCTGTCCTTCCAAGCTTTCTGGTTGTGACAAACAGTCAATAATTCATCAGATCAGCTCTGGACAGTTTGATAATGCAGTTGAGGCTACCCAATTGATTAATTCTATCATCTCCAACTCTGTCACTCCCCAAACAGTCAGAAATGTGCTGAAGGAGAATAGTGTTTACTCTGCAACAAAGCAAAAGCAACCACTGCTCAAGACCAGTCATTGTCAGAAGTGGCTCAAATTGCTCAAATTTGCCCAATATTATGAAAATTGCACTGTGGAGAACTGGAAGAGGGTGTTATGGTCAGATGAGACCAATATTAATAGGATTGGGTCATATTGAAAGACATACATAGGTGTGGAAACAATGAGGAGAACCAGTGTCTGACCAGACTACAACACTGACTGTCAAACATGGAGGAGGAAACAACCTCATGGTATGGGGTTGTATGGGTGGGAATGGAGTGTGAAAGCTCATAGAGGTGCAGGGGAGGATAGATGCTGAACAATACTGTGAAATTTTGGAGTGGGAGTGGTGGAAAGTTTTGAAAGTTGGAAATGGAGGAGGCCAACTGTTACTTTCAGCAGGACAATGAACCTAAACATGCATCTCAGTAGGCAACAAAATGGCTTGAGGACAAGGACATTCACATACTATCCTGGCCTCCCCAATCCCCTAATCTTAACCCCATAGAGCATCTTTGGGAACATCTCAAATGCCAACTCCAAAAATATAACACATCACCCAAGGAGTGCATGAATTGTGGGGGAGAGTGTTAGGGACTGTCTGTACTCAGACTACAGTAGATGCTGTGTACCCAAGTCAATTACAAAGTTAAGGACCTACTGTCCTTAACCTCCCTAGATTATATGTATACATGCTTGTGCATCTAGCTAAGACCTAAAGCAGGACTAGGTGTTGTGCACAGACCCTTCTCAGAATCATGCACAGACCTTTTAATCTAATATCTAAAAACTACTAAAGATATTCGTCAATAGCACTATAACCAAACTTGGGAAGTCAGATAAGATGACAATTATAGATATAACTGTCTAGGGTTGGCGTTAAGATACAGTAAGCCCTGACAGAGAGTGGGGGAGGAGTGGAATGCAATCCAACCAGAATTCTGCCAAGATCTAATAGAAAGTATTCCCAGAAGTATCAGGGTAGTTATGAAGGAAAAAGGGGGTCATACAAAGTACTAGATAGTAAAATAATCATAGGTCAAAAAACTGTCTCAATGAGTGGCTATTTTGCTTTATTATTATTCAATGGGTTTTGATCCAAATCACATGAACCAAGGCTTATCTTCAAGCCAAGATCCTATAGTATCTCCTATAATTTACTCAGATTTTCCACTTCTGCCAGTGGTCCATACCAACCCAACCTTTCAAAAATGAAAAAACATTGGGACAGTTTTTTGACCCACTGTATGCAAGGATAATTATTTTACATGGAGTGTGAGTATGAAAACCATGCTCAAGTCATTGGACCAATGGAAAGTTGTAACTGGAGAACTGGTGGATCCTGTATGCACAGATTCAATGGCTCCTATCAAGGAGGAGCTTGAGATTGAGGTGGCCTGGGAACTTCATAAGAAGAGGGCCTATAGTGAAATAATGCTGTGTGTTGAAGATGAGCCTAGGGTGGCTATAATGGTGGGTGGTAGTTGTAAGGACAACCCTGCTGGGCCCACAGAACTCACACAAGGCTAGCAGGAGGGAATCTGAAGAGAAACAGTCTAAGGAATTCCCTGCAAGGTGTCACCCATAGGCACCCAGTAGTCTAAAAATAACTTTACCTGATATGGAACAGGGGCCCTTCCCACAATGGAACACTAGTGCTACAAAGGGTCCTTTGACATTGCCCCCTCCTCAAAGGGTGGCATCCTGATGCATCAAAAAGTGTCACTAATCCTAACATTACCTGCTCATGTATCCATAATACCAGTGTCCCTCCATGACCACATTCATTAGATGGACTAGATCCAGTCTGCACAACAGTTGAAAATGACAACTGCCTCTTAAACATGTTCCAACAAGCATGTGGTCTGAGTGATTTGAACATGCATTATTACTCCACCTTGGGGCAACCCAAATGAAGATATTTAGGTTACAATACATCATCAAGGCTTCCAACCTCTACTCCCCCTATATGCCCTTCTGTCATGCTGGTCACAAACTATCAGCAGTCTCGCAGACTTTGCCAATTGAGTGGGACAAATGTTGAGCCAACCCTTATATATACATAAGGAAGTACAGGTCAAAACAAACATCTACAAATGATGACACAATGATGGTGTGAGTCATATCTGAGTCATCTTGGTAAGAATGTTAGTAAAGCTGTGAATAATAAAGGGGGAGACTGCACTGAACCACATGGTGAATGACAAACAACAGATGAGATCAGACATGTGACATGGATAAATGGGGAAATACAATCGAACAATAGGGGCAACTGAGTCAGACAATAGGAGAGATGGAGTGATATGAAGAATAGAAGTGATGGATGATGGAACATCAATGCTAATGTGTCAGAAACACCCAAGAAACCCATGACAATGAGTCATCCTCTAATGCTATGCTTGATTTCAAAATCTTGACAATATTACCACCCTTTGACCAAGATTGGATGTGGTCATTATATACTTAACCAGCAACTCCAGTTTTAAAAACAAGTGGAGTTTGGCTTCAACATATGTGTTGTTCCCTCACACAAAACTGTCAAATGCTCTGATACTTTGAAACAAGCAAGAAAGTATGTTGCAGGATGCATTATGGCACTTAGCTGTAAATGAGTGTTCAAAGGCTAAGATCAAAAAGGTCATAAGTCTCAGTCTGACCAGACACTAGCATAAGGATTAAGCAGTATAAACAATACTTAAAAGGTAAATGAAGGTATTATTGCATACACTTATAAACATAAGAGGGAGATTCTAAATGGGTATTCTGTGTCAATATTCAACCTGAAGGATAGTAGTACACATGATAGGGTTTTAAACTAAAGTAAATGGAAGCACAAAGCTAAAAATGGAGATTTGATATTAACAGAACAAAGGAAATCAGGAAACAGAACAGAATATTAAGGAAAGGAATGCAAGACAACAGAAAAAAGTTAAATATTCTGAGGTGGCAAATCATATGGTGAAGTGATGCAAGGAATAATGGAAAGTCATTAGAACAGAACTGAGATAGAGTGGCTGGAAAAGAAAATAATTAAGCAAGTGTGTTGTTAGGTATTACAATACCTGAGGACAGTATATATAGGTTGTGCTAGGACCAGAGAACCCATCAGGCTCCAGACCCCATCCTACATGCACCCAACTCACTATACCACATTATAGCTAAAATGGAAAACCCACTGGGACCCAGACATCAAGCCTGTCTACACCTGACCCTCTTTGTCTCATGCATCAGTTGCTGGAACACCTGCCGGGACCCACACATGTTGTACCTGTCTATCTCTGACCCTGTCCCACACATCAGTCACTGGACCCTGCTTGGAAAACCTGTCGGCTCTCTAACTGAGCCCCATTCCCCATTCCTGTTATGGTCAAATGACCTGTCATGTTTCAGACTCCACCTCCATTCTGTTCCATTCCTAATACCTAGTTTGGTGTTTACTTGCTTTGTTTCATGATTACTTGTTTAGGATTTCATTATTACTGGATTTGGTATAACATACATTCCACAGTCTATATAGTCTGGCAGATGTTGTACATACAATCCAGTCAGAAAATCAGCTTATATTTCCCCAGTAATCTCAGTATATTTTCCACTCTATTCCTGGGATTTCCATCTGCCTGTCTGAAATTGGATGCTATGATCTCCCAAGGGCACAGCCTATAAGCTGAAGCCAAGTCCTACTGGATTATCCATGGGTTTCTCTGGAAGCCCTCCACCTGCATGCACCTTAACACTTGCCCCCCATGCGTCACAGCCTTGTTGGACAATATAGTCTGTGATGCACTGGTTTGTGAGGCTATTCTTGGCTTCTCCAGTCAGGTCATACAGGCCAAAATTTGTTAGAGTATGATACTACAGCTCTAACATAGTCTATTATGATCTCCATATTTTTCTGATATTTGTAGTATTTTTCCCAGCACTGGAGGTGCAGTATTGAGTTACCTTAGGTCAGTACCTCCTGTATAGGTGCTTATCTAAGCACCTAGTCCACTGTGGGTGTGGGAAAGTTTCCTTAGTGTTTACTTTCCAATCACACTCACAGGGGTGTTCTGCAAAGGGTTATTCAACTGTTTCAACAAAATTCCTTTCCAATTCTTCAACAAATGCATTCCAATCATCAAGCCAAATCAACTCTTCCTTGGTAAGTCCACTAAAGGCCAGCTTGAACCATTTCAACACAGATCCTGAGAGGTAAGAGAGTGTGTAGTTGACTATTCAGGAGTCCATGGAGAATGTAGTGGGTTGATCACAGAAATTAAAGCAACATTACATGAGGAAGGTGGACAATTTGTTGGGGTTGGAACCTGTGAAGGGTTCCAGAGCATTGACTTTTGACTGCAGAGGTTCCTGTTCCTTCTTCTTTCATTCTTCAAGCAGGTGAGTCATAAACTTATCTATAGTACCTGCTAAAAATTCAGAAGTGTGGTCCTCAAGGTGTGGTTGTTCTATAGTTGGGGGGTTCTTGACACCTTTGCCCTTGTTGGGGGCCATGGATTCTTCCTCATGCTTAGAGCCATCCAGGTTCTCTGGTACTTCTTCAAAACAGGATTCATCCCTGGTGTCTGGGTTGTTGTTTTTGGTTGACTGGCTGGTATACAAAATGAGTGGTGACTGGAGTGTTGTGGGCTCTGCTTGTTTGGATGGTTTCTTTCTGGAATTTCTGGGAAAGGTCTTGGCTTCAGCTTATGTGCCACACCTTTGCAGATTGCATTGTCCAATTTCAAACAGGAGTGGATGGGAAACCTGTAGGTTCCAAGAATACACAAGGGGTAAAAGACAAGTAGAAACTAAGTCAATTTTCTCATTGGATTGTATGCACAAAGAACTACTTGGATATATACACTAGTAGGTTAGTGTACTACTAATTCAGACATACAAAAACACATAACAAGAGTACAATAATACAATAAACCAGATGTCAAAACTAATACAGAACAAGGGGTAAACTGAACCAGATGACAAAGGGGCAAAGATGGATTGGGAACAAGGGGTTCTGTAATGTATTTAGGGGTTTCTCTCAGATAGCTCAATAAATGCTATAGTGTTACAGAGCTTCAACAATAAAACAAGCAAAAGTCCAGTAATTTAAATATTGATAGATTAATTAGTTATGCTATTAAGCTTAAAAAATTAAAATCAATGCTTATTTTGATTATTGAAAGGTTCAATAGAACAATATATGACTCTTTTAGCAAATAAAAGAACTATTCCTTGAGAATAGGGGCTGGAAGCTGAATATATGCACAGTAACTTGGCAGAGACTTGATATAAGAGCTTTGGTTTCTTGTATGCTTATTTGTACTTAGGTATGGGCCTTGAATAATCTAAGTGTTGGCAGGGATTTTAGTAATACTTATTAGGTTTATTATGTATTTAATAAGCCTAAGGGGTAGCTGTGAGGCTGGGGGAACTTAGATGATTAGCTAAGTTCAAGAGTGCTGACAAAGAGTTCTAGATTCTACAAGTGTAGGTGCTTGCAGTTAGTGTATCAGACTAAGGCTATTATTGTCCTTAGGATGATGAGATAAGCTTCTGAGCTGTGCTGTAAAATATGTGTGTGATAAGATGATTTATTGTGGATTTCTGGCCCTCCTTATATATATTTTGATAACTAATTATTTAACTATTTAATTATTTTATGATATCATCACTGAGTCAGTAATGATATCATGTCTAACTATTTATTACCTCTTTTTGATCCTATGACTCCCCAGTCTGAGACAAGGGCTTCAATCTAAGCCTGAACTCAAAGGTTCATAGGCCAAGATCCGGGTCAGAATTAAATGCCAATCTCGAATTAAGTAATAAGTCACATGACTCCAAAAATGCGCACATAGGAGCAAGCAATGTGCTGAGAAGCAATAGAGAGTATTTGCAACTAATATATATTGGCAAAACTGAATTGGTTCCTGATATTCATATAGGAACAATTCAGTTTAGCTAATATATATTAGTTGCAAATACTCTCTAATAACTAAGTAAATAAAATAATTAGTTAAAAATTATAATAAATAAATAAAGATATAGTAGCATTATATGAGCTCATATATGCTATTATTATGTGAAGTTAAAAGGAACTAGGCCTTATATTTCACAATAAAAATATAATAAAAATATAATAAAAATACAATAAATTCGAAAAAATACTAATTAATTTCAAAGAAAATTAAGAGAATTTTATGAGATAATACTGATACCTCACAGGTTCCAGAATGTCTGGGCAGAGTCCAGTGTGTCATTCATATAATACAAAGAGCCAGGTGGATATAGGATGGGGTCTGGGGTCCAGCAGGTTTTCTGGTCATAACACCTTACTAGTGAGTCATGATTTTCTTTTATATACCATACATGCAAATGCAAAGGCTTTCATCCTGGATGAAAACTTTTCCATGTAGGTGTTAAGTTGCATGTCATGAGGTCAGAAGTCTGATGGAGTCCAAATGGAAGGACATGGGTTCAGCTTGTGTACTGTGCCCTCACAAAGTTACTGTCAGTTGTCTTTAAATTTCAAATGTGTGAGAACTTATCTATTGGGAATCCAAACAGTGGTTGAACTATCAGATCCCCAGATTGGTAGAGGGCAAAGAGAGAGAGAAAGAGAAGATTGGAGGTCCAAGAGAAGAGCAAAGAACCAGTAGAGTAACTAAGTTGATATTCTGATTGCCTGTCAGGGCAATATATATAATATATATTTTGCCATTTATTTTTGATTTTAGTTTATTTTAACTATATCTACATGTAGCAGTGCAGGCACAGTATGTGAATGATTATGTAATTGTGCTGCCACCACCACCATTGAAAGTGGTTGCACCATTGCAACACATGGATGCACTGGACAGCCGCAATGTGTGCACATTACACACTCGCAATGTGTGTGCACTGCGGAGTCGCAATGTGTGTGCACAGTGCAATGGCAATATAGTGTCCTCACATTGGTGCCAATGCAAGGCTGTGCCACCATCGCAAAGTTGTTGCACAGCCATATCCACCATTGTCACACGGCCATATCCATCATCGTTGCAAGGATGCAGCTGACGTCGCCGCGAGGTCGCCACCACTGCCCATAGCCTGGTTGATACACAGTGCTTCACACTGTGTGTCTAAAGTTGTCCCTGTGCACAGATGTGCACCCCACCACTGCAGACAAAGTCGGCGCTGATGCAAACACCGAGGTGCTGGTTAGACGCCGAAGTGCCGGTTTGCTCAATAGCAGTGCATATATGCATTTTCTTTTAACTTCTCATAAATAATAACTAGTATAAATAGGGGGCATGTACATAGCTAGTCTTTAGTTTCAATCTCTTAGGAATCCCACTAAAACAAGTGTGATCTCCCCTGTCATTGAACTATCCCCTCTTCACTTCATATTTCTGTGTTTTATCTTGTGTTTGGTAGCCTTGTTAGTGTTGCCCTAACATTGCCCTGTAACTACTTTACAGTTCAGTATACATATACATATATGGATTTCCAGTGTCTCACAGTACTAATGAGGAGATAAAGAAAGTACCTAAAGTAGAACAAGAGCATAACTAAATCGGAATACAACATATACAGGTTTCTGATACTTGGAGAATAACTGTTAAGTTGCATGCAGAGCTTATCAGAGGGTTTCCGGAGAAACCTGCAGGAAAGCCAGTAGGACTTGGCTTCAGCTTATAGGCTGCACCCTCACGAGATCATATCATCCAATTTCAGACGGGTGGATGGGAATCCCGGGGAGTCTGGGACTAGTTGGTGGGTTGAGAAGGTCAGGCAGTTGTAAGGGCAACCCTAGTAGTGGATATCACACTAGTAGAGGAAATCCAAAGATATATATAAGTGACTAAATACAAGATAACTATCTACTCACCTAGTAGAGGAAATCCAAAGAGAAAGGTCTAAGAAAACTCTACCAGGTGTGACACGTCAGCTATACAGCACGCAGTGTATTTTCCCATGCCTTAAGTGCCCTCATACATCAGTTCAATGTACCCTATAAAGAATAAGGTGTCCTGTAATGGGTAGGTAATAAAAGGGAATATACAATAAATCTGGGGATATTAATCTGGGGAATATAAAGTGTGAATGACTTGTCCCCTTACAGCAGTGATGAGTCGGAGGTTGAGGGATAGATGGGTCGGAGCCCATGGGCTCCGACGAGGTAAGAGTGGTGTGTTTCATGGAGGAGAATAGAGCGGAAAATGTACTGAGATTACTGGGGAAATCTAAGCTGATTTTCTGACTGGATTGTATGTACAACATCTGCCAGACTATATAGACTGTGGAATGTATAACATACCAAATCCAGTAATAATGAAAGCTAAACTAGCAAACATGAAACGAGATAAGTAAACACCAAACTCGGTGTTAGGAATGGAATGGAGCAGAGCAGAGTCCGAATCATGACAGGTAGTTAAACCATAATGGGAATGGGGCAGGAGCAGAGTCCAAAGCATGACAGGTCATTTGTCCATAACAGGAACAGAACTCAGTTAGAGAGCTGATGGGTTTTCTGAGTGGAGTCTGGTGACTGGTACATAGGACAGGGTTGGAGATAGACAGGAGTGGGTTCTGGTGGGTATTCCGGTGACTGATACATGAAGTAATGAAGGCCAAGCATGGACAGGTCTGACATCCAGAGTCCAGCAGGTATTCTGGTAAACTGATACTTGGTGCATATACATAGGGTGTGGGTGCATATAAGTTAGTGCCCAGAGTCTGGCGGGTTTTCCGGTCATAACAGAATACAAATAACATATTTGGACATGTGGGGCATACTAATCGGGACATAAGGAAATGGCCCAAAAAGGAAATCTGGTATCTGTGAATTTTGAGACAAACTGGAGTCCTCTATCACTAATGATCTGTAAGGGGAGACCATGGAGCTTCCATACATTATGTCTATAAAGCCTGGCTATACCTTCTGAAGTGGTTTGGTCTGTCATGGGTAGTATGTATATGAATCATTTTGCTAAGTCTGTCCACTACTACCACAATGGCATTGTATCCTTGGCTTCCTGGAAGTCCAGTAATCAGGTCAACAGTGATGATTTCCCAAATATCTTTAGAGATCTGGGTTGGTACAAGCTTTCCTACAGGGCTGGCAGGATATGTCTTTGTTCTATTGCATCTACATATCACACCCTTTGGTATAGGATGTATTATATCTGGGACATTCCTGGCCACCAATAGTTCCTGGATACCAACTCTAAGGTTTTCCACCTACCTGGATGGCCACTGATATAGGTATCATGATAGAGTTCAATAATTTGTCTTCTAAGCTCCACACCCCTCAGTGCATTGACCTTCCCTCTAAAGAGAATAGGACCCTGTTCCTCTTCCCATTCATTCCCTTAACTCCTCTAATTCCCTAACTTCTTTAATTCCTCCACTGCCTTAATCACAACCTCTTCCATATCCTTTCCTGGTCTGATCTTTTTAAGCAGATCTGTCTCTTGACCTATCAAGGCAGTATGACCCTGCTTAAGAGCCTGGACTTTGAAGTAGGATGGTTTACAGTAGGGGACAAAACTGTCCCAATGTTTTAATACAAATTCCCATTAAATATTGTATATGTAACTGATCACCTAAAATGGTGAAAGTATTCTAGTAGATACCCTAGCATACTCACTTTCATATTCCCAAATATTACATAATATTGATGGAAATTGGTGTCACAGTGAACATTTAAAAATAACCAATCTGTCAGGGTAATATATATAATATATGGTTGCCATTTATTTTATTTAAGTTTATTATATTTTTCTATATTTTTCTATATTTTTTCTATATTTTATAAGGTGCATATATGCACCTACACACAGATACAGGTGCATACATGATTATATAATCACACTGCCATCACAAGGCCACACCACTGCAAAGTCACCATTGTTACACAGCTGCAGCCGCCATTGTCATAAGGCCATAGCCACCATCATCGCAAGGCAGCACTGCCTTCACAAGGTCACTGCCATTGTCACACAGCCACAGCCATTGTTGTTGCAAGGCCACCACAGCTACTGTTGTCACAAGGTCACTGCAACTGCCATCATTGTAAGGCTGCCACCACTGCCCACAGCCTGGTTGACACACAGTGCTTTGCACTGTGTGTCTAAAGCCGTCCCTGTGCACAGATGTGCACCCTGCTGCTACAGACAAAGTCAGTGCTGACGCAAGCACTGAGGTGCCAGTTAAGCGCTGAAGTGCCAGTTTGCTCAATAGCAGTGTATATGCACTTTCTTTTAACTTCTCATAAATAATAAATAAACAGTATAAATAGGGGGCTTGTACATAGCTAGTCTTTAGTTTCAATCTCTTAGGAATCCCACTAAAACAAGTGTGATCTCCCCTGTCATTGAGCTGTCCCCTCCTCACTTCATATTTCTACATATATTCTATCTTGTGTTTAGTAGCCTTGTTAGTGTTGCCCTAACACAATCATTGGGACAGTTTTGTCCCCTGCTCTTCTCATTGATTTCACTCTATCATATTATCCACTAGAGAAATGGAAAAATTCCAAAAGAAATCATGTGACATATATTCAATGTTTTAACTGATATGTGACTGTCACAGTCACTTTTCAACTATTACTCTCCTCATGAAAGCTATTTCTCCTCTCAAAAGAGAACAAGCCATCTCTGTCCTCTAAAATGGACTCTCCAATAGGAATGTGGCTTCTATCACAGGTGTTAGCAAGTCTACCATCAGTAGAATTGCTCAGGAGATGGACATAGACAAAGAAAACCTGAAAGGAGGATCATACATCAAATCACCTTTGGCAAGCTGGATAATGCTGTCCAGGTTGGTTCTACCTGAAGAAACAGCTCCAACAATATCCTTCACCACCAAAGGGAGTTTGGGAGCTATGTGTTATGACCTGTGCTCCAAATCCCATAGAACCTCTGAATCACCTGACATTGCCCACATTCTCAGATATCCATTGGATACTGAATCTCCTTTTAGGCCATTTCCTTGTGTCCCAAATAGTACACCTATATGTTCTGAACATGTTATGTCTTTTCATCCCAATATGTATTTCCCAAACCTCAGTAACCTGTACCTGTCATATTCCCAATTAGCAACAGCCTTGTTCTACTTAGGTAGTCCCTTGCCTCCTCATTAGTACTGCGAGATGCTGGAAACCTGTATATGTACGTATATACCAAGCTGTAAAGTTGTTATAGAACAATCAGAATATTGACTAAGTTACCCTACTAGTTCTTCATTCCTCTCTCGGACCTCTTGTTACGACCGGACAATCCCGCCGGACTCCGGGCACTAACCCGTACGCCCCCATGCGCTACAAGCACCAATCGTCTGTTTATAGGATTTCCCGCCCGGACTCCGTTATGTCAAGACTCGTTACGTTCGACCTCATTACGACACATATCAGTCACCGGACTTCCCCCGGACTCCGTCTCTGTCTATGTCCGTCTTCGTCCCACGCATCAGTCACCGGTCCCCGCTTAGAATCCCGTTACCGCTCTAATTGAGCCCCATTCCCGTTTTAGTCAAATGACCTGTCACAATTTAGGACTCCGCTCCCGCTCCGTTTCCCGTTATGGGTTATGCTTTGTCACGATTCGGACTCCGCTCCATTCTGTTCCGTTCCTAACACCAATTTGGTGTTTACTATTCCCGTTTCATGTTTTGTTAGTTTCGTTTCGCCATTACTGGATTTGGTATGTCATTCACTCCATGGTCTATATAAACTGGCAGATGTTGTACATACAATCCAGTCAGAAAATTAGCTTAGATTCCCCCCAGTAATCTAATAATATTTTCCGCTCTAAAACCTTACTCGATTCACATCGCTCGCACTAGTCGGAGTCCACGGGCTCCGGCGCATCTATCTCTCTCAACCAACTCGACTCACGACTCACGACCCACGACCCTCGACTTACGACCTACGACCCACGAACCCCGCCCGGACTCCCCGGGATCCCCATCCATCCGTTTGAAATTGGACAACACGATCTAGCGAGGGCGCAGCCTATAAGCTGAAGCCAAGTCCTACCGGATATCCCGCGGGTTTCTCCAGAAACCTGGCCTGTGTGTGTATCCTAACACCTCTGATCTTCTTTCTCTCTCTCTGCCTTCGACCAACTGGGGAGTCTGACAGTTCAACCACTGTTTGGGTTCCCGATAGATAAGTTCTCACACATTTGAAATTTGAGGACAACTGATGGTAACTTTGTGAGGGTGCAGCACACAAGCTGAAGCCACATCCTTCTGTTCGGACTTCATTGGACATCTGACCTCACAACATGCAACTTAACACTATGGGAGAGGGTGGAAGTGGAATGGCCAAAGATTGAGCCTCAGGAGTGTCAGAAACTTATAGAAAGTATTCCAAGAAGACTAGCTGCTGTAATAAAGACCAAGGGAGGCTATACAAAGTACTAGAATAACAAGATATGTATCTGATTCAAAAAGAGCAGGGGACAAAACTGTCCCAATGATTGGCTATTATTAAATATTCACCTATGACACCAATTTCCTTCAATATTATGTAATACTTGGGAATATGAAAGTTAGTATACTAGGACATCTGCTAACCATTTTAGGAAATTTATGTGATCAGTTATACAACATTTAATGGGAATTATCAAAACATTGGGACAGTTTTGTCCCCTACTGTATGCCAGGGCTCATATATTTTATTTTATTTTAATTGTCATACATCACAATGTGTGACATCATGGGAATGCAAATGGCTTGAAAGACCATTTGTGGCTGTGCATCACATGTAACACAAGTATGTGGTCATATGGCAGAATGCACATGTGGTCACATGAGCCATGAAAAGCTCGAAAGACCATTCACAGCTGCATGTTGTTAAGGGTACATACACAGTGGGCTTCCAGGGAAATCCGCAGGAAATCCAGTAGGACTTGGCTTCAGCTTATAGGCTGCACCCTCACTAGATTGTGTTGTCCAATTTTGAACAGGTGGATGGGAAACCTGGGGAGTCCAGGTGGGGTTCGTAGGTCGAGGGGTCGTAGGTCGGAGGTTATGGGTCATGAGGTCGGGGAGTCGAGATAAATAAGTGAGATAGATGTGTCGGAGCCTGTGGGCTCTGACTAGCGAGAGCAGTGTAATTCAAGGAGGAGTTTAGAGCAGAAAATGTACTAGATTACTGGGGAGAATCTAAGCTGATTTTCTGACTGGATTGTATGTACAACATCTGCCAGACTATATAGACTGTGGAATGAATAACATACCAAATCCAGTAATCATGAAATGAAACTAGCAAAACATAAAATGAGATAAGTAAACACCAAATTTGGTGTTAGGAATGGGATGGAACAGAGCAGAGTCTGAATTGTGACAGGTCATTTGACTAAAACAGGAACAGGGCTCAGTTAGAGGGATGATGGGTTTTCTGAGCAGGGTCCAGTGACTGACATGTGGGACGAGGTCGGATATACATAGACAGGGACGGAGTCCAGTGGGTATTCCAGTGACTGATACACGATGTAACAAAGTTGAATGTGGACAAGTCTGATGTATGGAGTCTGGCAGGAATTCTGGTAACTGACAATCGGTGTGTATAGGGTGTGGGTATGTATACGTTAGTGCCTGGAGTCTGGCAGGAATTCCAGTTGTAACACATGTTGACAATCACTTGATATATACATATATGTTAAAATATAGAGTTCAAACCTTCAATTAGTTTTTATTAAAGTTTAGTTGTTAAAACTTTATTCAATTAACTATCTTTAGTCTAAATATTTCAAGATGCCCATAACTAGACTCCAGTTTCAATCTCTTAGGATTTCCACTGAACACAAGTGTGATATTCTTAAGTCATTAGAACTTCTATTCTTCTACTCCTTATTTTGTCCTCTCTCTTGTTTTCTTTTGTGTTTTGGTAGCCTTGTTAGTGTTGCCCTACAGTATCAGTTCAAGGAGGACAATATTTTCATTATCCCTAATCCCCCTTTCCATGATCTGGTCTTCTGGATAAGGCATCTGGTCTCAAGGATCTTTTTCCAGGTCTATAATGTAGGGAAAAGTCAAACCTGAACAAAAACAAGTACTACCTAGCCTCCTATTAAGTCTTTTAGCAGATATAAAATATTTTAGGTTTTTGTGGTCTGTCCAGATCTGAAAAGAGTGACTGCTTCCCTCAAGATAGTGCCTCCATTCATCCAGAGCTCTAATAATAGCCAGCATTCCTTTATCATGGATTTCATAATTCCTTTCTACTTCATTCAGACTTTTGGAGAGAAAAGTCATAGGACCCTTCCTGAAACAAAACAGTACCAGTTGCAAAGTCAGAACTATCTGCTTCTAGTCTGTAAGGTTTGTTGTCATCAGGGAAGATAAGAATTGGGGATGAAGTGACTCTGTCTTTCAAAGCTTGAAACACAGTTTTCTCCTCCAAAATCCATTTCCAGAGTGTATCCTTCCTTGTTAAGTTATGAAGAGGTTTGGCAAGGCCTGCAAAGTCCTGGATAAACCTTCTGTAAAAGTTGACAAAGCCAAGGAAAGACTGTGTCTCTTTTACAGTAGTAGGTTCAGGCCATTTGGAAACACCCTCTTTCTTTACTGGATCCATGGAGATGCAGCCATGTGAAATGATTAGTCCAAGATATTCAATCTTTTCCTGCTCAAATTCACATTTCTCTGCCTTTAAATATATCTTGTTTTTCTCCAAGATCTCCAGAACACTTTTGACTGCTTCTCTGTATTTTGCAAGGCTCTCTGTGAAGATAAGGACATCATCCATGTAGACAATGACAACTTGTCCATCAATCAGTTCTATGAACAGATCATTCATCATGGTCTGAAAGGTAGCAAAACTGTTGGTGAGACCAAAAAACATGACTAGTGGTTCAAATAACCCTCTGTTGGTCCTGAATGCTGCTTTCCACTCATCTCCCTCCTTTATCCTGACATTGTTATAACCCCATCTGACATCCATTTTGGTGAAATATTTGGAGACAGGTTTCAGATTGAAGAAAGAATTATACAGCTCAGGGGTTGAGGCAGGGGATTCCTGAATAGGTGTTGCTTGGAATTACATGGATATAGTAGGGTTCATGTAGAGTGTCAGATTCCATTCACATAGGGTTCAGATTCGGTTAACATAGGATTCAGATTTTGCTTATATAGGGCAAGTTCACCAGCAAGGAGGCCATATGCAAAATTTTTCATCTTGGACAAACTTTGCATAGGCATTTATAGAGTATAGACACCTGGGACTCATCAGCAAGGAGCATCCTAAATTCAAAAGTTTTCATCCTGGATCAAAACTTTGTATGTGAATCAGCAGACCTTTGAAAAAAAACAGCCCAAACTCACCAGCAAGCCGGAGAATGCATGTCGTGGTCATTTGATGCCATGGTTTAGCAGCTCTTGCGACGAAGGGATATACCCCCGCTGGTCCCCGAGTGGTGGTCAAAACTTCCCAAGTCTCCGGCGTAGAGCCCACTCTGTTAAAGATTAGGTGGCAAGGCTATGATATATGTGATTGTAATATGGCATGCCAGGTGAGTCGTCGTTGAAGTGGGCCGACAGCAGATAAAGTCTTCCGGTACAAGATACGTCAATCGAAAGACTGGCATCTATGCATGTCAGCATAGAAAGGATTAAAGATGACTACTCAAAAATGTCATTACCATCACACATCTCTGAAGTCTCTTTTATTCTTCCACATTCGAGTCTAACATCGAAAACCGAGGTACAATACAAATCATAGAAAAATTTCATCTGTGAGGACTCATAATAATGCATGATAAGTTACACCAGTTCGAATACATCAAAAGATTGAATTATCCCTAGAGTCTCTTGGCTCCTTCTAAACGTCATTTGGATGCCAATTTGCGTTTTTTGCTTCCCCCATCTGCAGCCATACTAGTTTTCCCGATTGAGGATTCCGATTCCCGAAGCCCCTTGTCACTCGATTCAATTCTCCCATCCATAGATAGTTTCACAAATGAATTCCAATGGCCAGGGTCGGAAGTTGCACCAGGATACATACTCTGTACAACCTCCTTGGTGGATATTTCTTCGGGTTCGAACATTTTCGGGACATCCTTTGATAACTTGAGCAATTCATTGTATGTTTCACTGTCCTCGGATTGAATGGCCCCAAAAGTCTCGGCCGAAGCCTGCGCACACCAGATATCAAAAGAAGTGTAGGGATCCTTCTGGAATGCACATTTCTTCTTTTTTTTCCTGGACGGTTGCGTTCGCGCACCACGCACCACGGTGGTAACTCCGGACTTAGAAGATGCCAGGGCATACACCATTCGAATCACAGGTGGAGGGTTATATGACTTGTCGAAAATGCGTAGATCGAATGGGCTCATCTTATCAAAGAGGAAATCTATCGGTTTGTCGGAATAACGAAAATCGTTCTTTGACTGCTTCATGATGACCGATACAAACTCCTTTCCCGAATTTGGATCTTTGTAGAGCATTGGAAGCGCCACATCAATGCCAAATTGATTATCAGCGCAAAGAACTCCGGCTCCTCGAGCAGCAAGCCTCAAAAGAAATTCGATGGACAGCACGTTGGAATCATAAATTTTGATGAAATGCGTAACGTAGATGCGTGAATCTTTGAACGTCTCGGCGAAAGATTTGTTGTGACTCATGGTGTTCAGCATTGAAGGGACACGATCCTTGATCCGCTCGTTGTAGATCCCCTGCGCGAAGAGAGCTTCGAAGTAGGAGGTCACCGGGACAATTAATGACTCCGACTCCAGCTGCTTGGTTTGAAACATGAGACGATCTAGCGTATCGATGGTAATGTTGCAGGTAATGACTTCCCCCCGATCTCCCTTACTCATTCCAGGCCATTCCAAAATCTGTCGCAATGCTTGACAAGACTTGAAGTTACTATACTGCATGACCGTGGCCGCCGCCTCAGTCAGCATCGGTTCTGAGGCTGCGACGGTGACAACAGACTCGAACCCTGCCTTGACACCCAAGCATACGCGCATGTATTTCTCGACCTGGACCATCTCGTTCGCATCTGCCTCTCTTCGATCTGCACCAGAAAGAGTGGTCGTATTAAAGTCCAGTGCAAGACGACGCGACATCACTGCAAACTGTTCATCAATCCCCAACTTCATACCAGGCTGCCAAGAACGACAGAGAAGTTTCTCGATAGCAAATCTGATGACCGTTTTTCGAACACTATCTCCGCCCACTCGGTAGCGGGTTGACCATCTATAAGTACATAAAGCCATGAACATGGACAGAGAGGTCTGAAAGGACGAACAAAGGACGACCCAGTGATAGCCTAAACCCCAACTCAGTAACATCTTTCAAAGTCAGGCTCTTATCAAACTTCCTCGCCATGTGATCGAATCCCAGCGCGCTGAACGGTTTCACATCGACAAGTTCACCTCTGAGAATGCGGTTCGATGTATCTCGGTAAGCTGGTGGGGCGAATTGGTCAGACCTTCCAGTTGTAGACAAGAAGAAGCTCCAGATGGGGAATGGCCGGATGTTCCGCAAAGCGCGTCTCAGCGATGTGAATGCAGTCCACTGTGTACTAGGATCCGTTTCATATATGGCCTGCGACAGGGTGTGACCCTCGTCAAACGCCAAACACAATATGGGAGCATGCTCTTTATTAGGCAGGAAAGATGGGTTTATCTTCGGCAATACTTGTCGGAGGACAGTATCAAGAACTTGAGAGAAAAGAAATTGCATTGGTCGTGCACACGCTTAGAGAGATGATCCGAAATACCTTCTGTATTGAACCTGCCTTGCGGTGACTTCTTGGAGGGCATCGTCTGGGGGTAAGTACCGCGATATAGCTGCTTTGACTGTGAATAAAATAGGAGCTGCATAGAGTAGGCGACTCGCCTCATCTGCTCTGTTCATCACGTCTGCATAAAAGTTGATACGTAGCGGACCTTGCTTGTCAAACGTCTGCCCAACTGTCATAAAATCCCGAAATTGTTCAGGAAGGGATTTAGGATAGTTCTGTAGTGCTACCTCCTTTTCGGTGCGTTCGATATCAGGAGAGTCGGATATTTGCTGTTGGATGAATTGTGGGTCATCAATCACTTTTAATATTTTTTCGAACAATGCAGTGAGAAATGCGATGAAGCGATCATCACTTTCATGCGATTTGAGGCCACAACGTGTCAACCATTGTAGGACAGCGGTGTCAGGAGCAGGATAACCTGGATCAGAACGTCAGAGCTTTACAAGTAAAGATAACAGGGAGAAAAAATTACCTTGGTGCCCTGCACGGAGATTAAATGGGACTACAAAGTGCTTCTTGGAGAACTCGTCAATCAGCCGTGATTTCCCCATCCCAGAGGACTGGACAATTGGCAAGAGACGAGTATACATATTAGGATTGTTGTGCTTTGTTATGTACTCATAAAGTATGTCGTCAATATTTCCTTGAAATGGGTGAGACCACGACTTGATCGTCGCTAGAATGCGGTCGGACAGGAAAGGCACAAGTAGGCGGAGCTTTACCCACCTTCTATGGAAGGATCAGTATCAAGTATCCTTTCACCCTTGGCCAAACCGGCAGAACTGAGGTGGGGGCGCACAGGTTGAAGCATCTCTAATAAGGGCGATAAGGACAAATGGTGCGAGAGTAATACGCTACAAACTTACCAAGGCTCCGAATCTCTGAAAACGATCCTTTTTGTAAACATTCGCCCAATAAGTTGAAGAGCTCATCGTTCTCAACGACACACTTGCGAGCATCGCGAAGGTTGTTTAGAGCGGGCAGGAGAGGTGGATTCGCCGTTTCAGCAATCTGAGACAGAAGCATGACAGCCGATCCCACATCGAACTCTTGCACGCCCGACTGGACAGCCCCGCGGAGTAAGGCGATAACAGTATTCTTTAACACATCACCATCTTGCCTCTGCTCATCCTCAAGAGATGTGCGTCTGCTGGGCGTACGAAGAAGTTTCTTGGTTGACGATTGGTTAGCAGACTGTGAGGATGAAGACGGCTGGGTATCAGGAGGGGGCTGGGATTGACTGATAATGGTGGGCAGAAATGACAGGGAGGTCACGTGACAATTTTTTTTTTTTTTTTGTTATATTTGTATCCCGCTTCAAGCAACAATGGCTAACTGCGGCTAGGGGGTGGAAAGGCCCCCAGAGAAACTATGCTACGGTGGTAAGAAGTTCCGAGTGAGCTTCGTGTCTACGATGGATTTTAGAGGGCTCGAGTCAGGGTGGGGACGGTGAAAGTCGGCGTACAGAGTCGGATGTAGCTAGAAGGAGAAAAAGAAAAAGAAGACCAATAGAGAGATATGTACATCGGCCATGACGTTCAGGGACGATCTGTTGTGGAGGGATTGTGGGAGAGGTGTGGGGCGAGCGGGGAGTCGGCGTCGCAACGGAGCCAGGTGGCTCTAAGGAGGTTCGTAAGGGCGTGGTGCAAAGGCAGAGGTTTGGCAGATAAATTTTGCAACTGCTCTGAGCCCAGACTTTGTACCCAGCAGAAAGGCCAGGTCAAGACCGCGTGAGACCTTTCGTAAGGGCCCACGCCAGTCTTCGTAAAGGGGGCAGCTCGTTAAGATGTGGTCGCGCGTTTGGAGGGGTGCATATCCACAGGGGCATGCAGTGGGCAGGTACGTGACAAGGCTCTTGTTCCGTGACCACCACCTGCCTCTGGGGTTGGGGCCCCCAGTGCTCGTGGTGAGGGGCGGCGGATGACAGTGAACAGGTTTGGGGGCCTCTGAATTCACTGCTCTGTCAAAGTCGGCAGCCTTCAGCCGCACACCAGTGTCGTCTGCGGAACGTCACTGGCACCTACCAACCATGACTGCTGCCTGGCAGCGGTCTACCCTTCCTACCCACCCCCAACTCCAGCATTCACCTATGCACTAGCAATGCAAGACTTCAGTGTGCCTGCAGCCCTTGTCGATGCCTGCTAGCAGGATCTTGGGCTTTTCTTGGGGCTTTGGCCCAAGGCCTCAAGGCCTCAGCTCTATACCATGTATATATATCTACATGCCCCCCCTTTGCTTACTAAAATCCCTTCCATGCATGTAGCTCACTTGGAACTTCGTACCACCGTAGCATAGTTTCTCTGGGGGCCTTTTCACCCCCTAGCCACAGTTAGCCATTGTTGCTTGAAGTGGGATACAAATATATCAAAAAAAAAAAAAAAGGGAGGTCACATGACAAGGCTCTCTTGTTCCGTGACCACCACTCCCTCTGGGGTTGGGTCCCCCATGCTCATGGTAAAAGGACAGAGAGGTGGATGACAGTGAACAGGATTGGGGAGCCTCTGAATTCACTGCTCTGTCAAAGTTGGCAGCCTTCAGTTGCACACCAGTGTTGCCTGTGGACTGTCACTGGCACCTCCTAAACCATGACCACAGTGTGGCAGTGGTCTTTTCTTCCTACCCACCCCTGACTCCAGCATTCACTTATGCACTAGCAATGCAAGACTTTGGTGTGCCTGCAGCTGTTGTCAATACCTGTTAGCAGGATCTTGGGTTCTTCCTGGGGCTTTGGCCCAAATGGCATGTGCTGTTCACTGGGCAAGTTCAGTGCAATCACCTCTCTTTATTTGACCATCCTGCCAACCACCACTCGCTCTGACACATCCAACCTGCTTCCTCTTCATTCTCCTGTAGATACTATAGTAGCTATGCTCTATATGATGCTATGGAACCACTATGTATCTTAGTTATGCGATGTGGTATATAAATGTATTAAAAAAAGGGAGGTCACATGATATCATGGAGGCATCTAAATCTGGCTGTGGGGGCCATTCTGGAAACAACTGAACCTGTGTAGAGAGTATTTGCAACTAATATATATTAGTTGCAAATACTCTCTTGTATCAACCTAATTAGCTTGCTGCATAGTCCCCTGAGCTCTGACCTAATTAGAATGCATAAGCTATTTTACCCTGCTGGATGGTCTTGCACTTCCTGGCTAGACGACTCTTTGCTTGCAATGCTCTATGCGTGAACCCAAATCTCACATACGTACATAGCTGACATAATGCATCTTTGCCTAATGGAACAGACTAATAAATTAGACCACAGTCTTTGTAATGGGAGTGTTTTCCCCATTTAAGCTCTGCTACAGTGGAACCTTTTCCCGTCACCTTTGTCTCTTGCCACCATCATCTGAGTGGCCGGCCCTCAAGGTATTGCTCAGCCTTGCCTTGAGTAGTTTTCTTTTTTCCTGCCATCCCACCCTTTCCTGCTCCTTTATTGCCCTAAAACTTGTAGTTTAGATTGAATTTTCATGTATTTACTATTAGTTTGGCATGCTGTTGGGGCTCGCTCATGTCCCCATCAGCATGCTTTGCGCAATGGAGCCTGTGGCCCCCAGATTCGCTTCCACTGGGGGTCCACTCACCAAATATGGACAGAGACAAAGGTGACAGCTCAACCCCTTCCCGGACACATCACGTGAAGGATCATGTGACTTCACATGTCACCTGACTTGATGCCAGTAACCAGAAGATGATCGCGATTGTTCTTAAAGTACATGCACTTGTGTAATATTGTAATAACTACTATTTGGTACTTAATGGCTAGTTCCATAATTCTTAAAATATTTCACACACTTGGAAAAAGGGATATATACTTGTATGGTTTAATAGGTGTTAATAATACAAGTCTTCACATAAACCGAGACTGGGATTGAATCTGCCATGACGAGTGTATGCACATATACTATAGTGCCATAAGGGGGAACTAACTCCTTTGATTATATATTTCTCCTTTAATGATGCAATTAGCTAGAAACTTCGAGTATCTAAATTTCTCCTTTTTACTCTCCTAAAGACTCCCCTAAACAATTACAAAGTAAATAAAAGGACACAAAATTCGCCATATACCTCAGTGAAAGTTATTCACCCACTGAGGTATGTGTGCAATCATTTACTATTATTCTATTACTTATAAAACACCTTGTAGCCACATACAGGTACTATAATATATAGTGAAAGTTATTCACTCACTGAGCCCCATATACAGACTCAATCCTTTTGTATTCTTGTCTCAAAACTTAACAATAGGAACCTTGGTGTGAAAGAGCACCGTTTTTAACAAAATAAAATAATTACCCTGCACAGGAGTCAAACCCACACCTTAAGACCCTTACCCAGTTATGGGGAATGTAAGACTCTCACACTTTACCATTGAGCCAACAAGGCTTGAATAACAGCATGCACATGGTAATATATACTCAACCACAACATCACCATTGTTATGTTCTGCACTTATTTTTTCCTTCATTCTAAACTTACTTGCCATACTATACTTGATTTGTTGTAACTAGTATATACAGTAACAAAAAGATAAATTCATAAGACTAAGTCAATATATCTTCGAACTGTGAACTTCTATGTAGTTATGGATTATGCTGCACTTGTGAGGCTCTGTTGGTTTCCCGACAATGTGGGCATTGTTTGAATCCATATTCATACTCTGGGGGGAGGATTTTTTTGCATTTGGATTGGGAGCAGATGTGGACTTCTATGTTGTCCATAGTCTATGTACATTTTCCATTCAATGTCATTACAATATTTTTCAGCAGTCACATGATGCTTCATGTGATGTGTCCAGGGAGGGGTTGAGCTGGAGCTGCAGCAGTTCTTTTCCTCATCATTACAAGTCCCACAAAGCCACTCCTCCTTGACAACCAAGTGGCCATCACAGCGCTGTCTAGCACAAGATCACAGCTAGGACAGCACCTCATCCAACTCTTCCAAGTTGAACTCCAGAAGCTTGTTAAATGCAAACACAGCCTCTGCATCCACACATACATCACCTTCCCCTTGCATCCTTGAATCGATTCTTGGAAGGTGGATACTTGGACCCCCTCATGTTGGGCAGTCCCACGAGGCAGCATTGCCTAGAATATAGGTGAGTCAAAACAACTTTGGTTTTCTGGATGCCACAGTGGTGAGTTAACCATATTTTAAATGTAAGAAATTCCATTATTGATCAATATGATCATATATTGTAGATGTCAGTGGAGGTGCAATGTGTGATGATGATGCCAACTCTTTAAGTAATATTACTCTACAGTGGATGGTTTGTGAGATCATCAAGGCACAATGTGGGATTCAATTCAATCTGACTGTCCTCAAATGGGCCGGCATCCCACTCATGATGGTATACCCCAACTCTGTCACACCTGATCCAGGTGTCGATGACCTCAAGGTACCAATTCTCACCTATATTATCTGTAGTGCCAATTTCCAAAGAGTCAACTTCCACTGCATCCCAACAAGGGCCAATTTGTCAAGAAAACAGAATGGTGTGGGTCCCTGGCCACTTGTTAAGAACAGAAAACTGACTGATGTTGGAGGACTGACGGGGACCGAATGGAAGGACTTGGCTTCAGCTTATGTGCTGCACCCTTGCAAGTTACTGTCAGATGTCCTTAAATTTCAGGTGGGTGGAAAACCAATCCTGCCAACTAGTCCTCTTGGTAAGTCACCGATTGGAAGCCAAAGGACAGTGGTGGGTCACAAGGTCAGAGACTGAGAGTGAGTGAGTGCAAGCAAGGCAGGAGCAGGGTACTAGAGTGGGACTATGAGAGAGGTATACAAGTGTTCTGAGTCGATATTCTGATTGTCCTGATACTACAATACATGAGTTGCTTATATTCAGAAATCCGGTGCTTATCCGAACAAAAACAGAACAAAGGAAAATACTAATGGAGAAGAGGGAACTACATATAGAGTGACGTGAGGATGGAGACCGATAAATGGAACATTACAAATCTCGACATAAACTACTATGGGGGCAGAAAGAGGCATTAACTGGTTGTATAGAAAAGGTGGACAGAAAATACCAATTGGGAACAAGGGATGTGCTAAATGGGATTAGTCAGTTTACCAACAGTTTGCGAGCGATTGAAGTTTTGCGTGAGGTCCAATCAGGTCTGACAGTGTGCTTGGCACACAGGTCATAACACCACTTGAACATTGCAATGAATGAGAAAGCCAACACCAAAGCTAAGTCCACTGCCACAGGCAACTTTACACCACTCACCTGCCCATTTTATTCCACTCCACCCTACCTTACTCACCCTACATCACTTCAGCCCTTCCAAGTGATCAACCTTACCACATGCCAAGACACCAACATGACATGGCTCCAGCTCATTGATGGTGACAAGAATGCAGCACACCTCCCCCTGGTCCAGTTGAGCTATCCTTCCCCCCCCCACTTCCCCTCACTCGCAGTGCATCAAACCATGGCTCTCCCATAGGGACATACCCAACCAACCCCAAGACTGCCCACCTCCCAGACACCCTCCTCTCATCATGGCACCCACTCCTCACTCTGATACCATGTGCTCTCAACGACCCCCACCTCTCCTCTCCCCATTTGATTGTCATGTACCTATATATATTAGGTACCAGAGTAGCCACACCTTCTCTTTCTAATAAAAACACTGGTTGGTGATTGAAAATATTGTGTGGGAAGTTATTGAGATGACTGGAAACTTTGGATACATAATGATATCCCCCATAACAACATTTGAACATACAATCAAGAGAATTTGTGAGTATATGTCAATGCAGAGGTGGAGAGGCTGTCTGAGCATGCATAAGGTGCTACACTGGCCCCATTGCTCTTTTGATTTGAGCTGTGTTGCCATCCATTATTGTTCTTGTGGTGTATATACATAAGTAGTATATTTTTTTTGTAATTACACTATCCATTATGAGACACAGGTCAAACAGAAATTATATTTATCTTTGCTTATGATTCTTATGAACTTCGAGGACTGATATCAACAGTTTTAATGCACTTCTCATTATCAGAGTGTGGTACAACTACCAATTTAAGGGGGTGTTCTCCAAAGTGTCCTTTCACAGACTACCTGATAGAAAGCCCTGGAATCATGCCATTGAATTAAAACCTGGTTCAAGATTCTAGAAAACTGAATAACATAACAATCAAAAATTCCTATCCCCTGCCACTGTAAGCCTGGCCACCTTACCACATACGTCATCACCAACCTCTCCCATCAACCACTCATTGTTCCGCCACTTAGCACCCTTGTGCCTTATCATGTGGTCATCATCACCAACCTCTCCCATCAGCCACTCATTGATCTGCCACTTTATTGTTAAGTAGCACCCCTGTGCCTGATCATGCGGTTCCTTGTTCTTCCACCCCATTCACCTTGACTCTCTATATAAAACCCCATATCCTATAGTGATAGGATATCTTCTTTTTGACCATAAAACCTTTCCCCACTCTTCCCTAGGGAACCACACATTCACCTTGTATCCTACTGATATGTAAAAATAAAGAAAACTTAGTCCTGTCCGTGTTGACCGAGTGAGGCTGATACCGACAGCCTTACAGCCACACATATCTGACATTATCAGCAAGTTGAAGAAAGCCAAATATGTACTTCACCAAACTGGTTGTCAAATACAGTTATAACAATGTTAGGATAAAAAAGAGAGATGAGTGGAAGGCAGCATTTAGGACCAATTGATGGTTGTTTGAGCCACTAGTCATGTTCTTTGGTCTCACCAACAATCCTGCTACTTTTCAGACCATGATGAATGATCTGTTCATAGAACTGATTGATGGACAGGTTGTCATTGTTTACATGGATGATATCCTTGTCTTCACAGAGACCCTCAAAAAACACAGAGAAGCAGTCAAGAGGGTTCTGGAGATTTTGGAGAAGAATAAGTTATACTTAAAGGCAGAGAAATGTGAATTTGAGCAGGAAAAGATTGAATATCTTGGACTGATCATTTCACATGGCTGCATCTCCATGGATCCAGTAAAGATAGAGAGTGTCTCCAAATGGTCTGAACCTACCACTGTAAAAGAAATACAGTCTTTCCTTGGTTTTGTCAACTTCTACAGAAGGTTTATCCAGGATTTTGCAGGCTTGGCCAGACCCCTTCATAAATTAACAAGGAAGGATACACCCTGGAAATGGACTTTGGAAGAGAAAACTGTTTTTCAAGCCTTGAAGGACAGAGTCACTTCATCCCCAATTCTTATCTCCCCTGATGGAAACAAACCCTACAGCCTAGAAGCAGATAGTTCTGACTTTGTAATTGGTGCTGTTTTGTCTCAGGAAGGATCAGATGGAAAGTGGCACCCTGTGGCCTTTCTATCCAAAGTCTGAATGAAGTAGAAAGGAATTATGAAATCTATAATAAAGACATACTGGCTATCATCAGAGCTCTGCATGAATGGAGGCACTATCTTGAGGGAAGCAATCACCTCTTTCAGATCTGGAGAGACCACAATAACCTAGAACATTTTATGTCTGCTAAAAGAATTAATAGCTAGATGGTCCTTGTTATTGTCCAGGTTTCACTTTTCTCTACATCATAGGCCTAGAAAAAGCTCCTTGAAACCAGATGCCCTATCCAGAAGACCAGATCATGGGAAGGGGGATAGGATAATGAAAATATTGTCCTTCTCAAACCATCCTACTTCAGAATCCATGCTCTTAAGCAGGGCCATGCTGTCTTGATAGGTCAAGAGACAGATCTGCTGAAGATGATCAGACAAGGAAAGGATATGAAGAGGTTGTTCAATAACACCATTGAAATCCACCTGGCATAAATTAACCAACCCTAGATTTAATCATCAGACAGGGGTAACCAGTATCACCAACATACCTATATTGGTACCTGATGATATATGTGACAATATTTATAAGCTGGAGAATGAAAGTGGTATCACCTCAGTCCATTGTATGATACACAAGACTGAGGTGAGTAAAGATCATTATATATTCACACACATTGTAACTAATAATTGTTTATCAGTTATATTGTCATTAGGGTTACTTTTCTAACAGGTTATGGGCCTTATTTTGTCCATCTGAAACACAATCAACAATAACAATGAGTTGGATATTAACCCATTTTCTCCAAATTTCATTTTTGCAATGGCTGCCTCTGCAACAGCTTCTGCAGATGACATTGCCCCCTCCATCATCACTCTCCACACCAATGTCACTTGCTCTGGTCCCAAATTAGACAAATTACAATCCAACTATCAGATATGGCTTCAGGCTGCCACCTTGTTCATGACATTGACTGGTTTTCACAGTTATGCCAAGGGAACTATTGCATAGCCTGGGCCTGAACACCCTTGTGTGCATGCAAACTGGGTGAGTGTTAAGCTCAGGGCTCACAGGTGGGCTTCTGGAGAAACCTGAAGAAGTTCTGGGAAGGATGCGGCTTCAGCTTATGTGCTGCACCCTCGTAGATCTTGGTGTCCAACTTCAAACAGGAGTGAATGGGAAACCTGTGAGTTATAGATGAGTGGATACTAAGTCAATATTCTGATTGGATTGTAAAGTACGGATAGCTACTTGCCTATATAGATTTGTAGACTATTGTACTACTTATTCAGACATACAAAAAGACATATTGGGAATACAAAAAGACAATAAACCAGATTACAAACTAAACAGGAATAAGGGACAAACTAAAACCAGATGTCAACTGGCAAAGCTGGATTGAGAACAAAGGGATCTGGAATGTCCAGGTGGAGTCCAGTGTGTCATTCATGTGTTACAGAGAGTCAGGTGCATATATGCTGTAAACCGGTGCTCAGAGACCAGGGGGTTTTCCAGTCATAGCAGTACCCTCCCTTTAAGGCCAAAGTCCCAAAGAGGCCCTAGAAATTGTTAAAGTTCACTGGCTACACTTATGTGTCAAAATGTCAGGTGATCTGGAAGGTAAAGTTCAAATGTGAGCAGCCTATAAAAAATTGAAAATATTCAATTTTCTTCTTCTTCCAAAACCCCATCATTGTCATTATGGAACCAAAACCAACACCTCACAAACTGTCCATACTGCCAGGTCATCCACATGGTCCACCTACTGAGCATCTCTGTCTGCTGCTCAATTACTTGAGCAGTGTGAAGAACAACAGTGTCAATGAGAAAAGGCGGTATGCAAAGCAAGGGAGGAGGAGGAGGAGGAGGAGGAGCTAGATAGGGAGATCCAGGCAATGTTGACTGCAGAGAAAAAGGCTGTGGAGGCAGAGGAAAAGAGGAAGAGAGAGGTGGAAGAGTCAGCTTTAAAAGCTGCAGCAGAGGCTGAGGCTGTTCAGGTTGCTGCAGAACACACCAAGGTGACCATGGTGGCCACAGGAAAAGTAAGCACCCCTTCTTTTGATATAAGTTCTCACCGACATATTTAAATAACACAGAGTGGTTGAGGTGGAATCCAAGTCCAAGGGTGATGTGGGGAGTCCTCAAAAGGTAGGTGGTGACCCATGGAGATTGTCATTGCTAATGGTTCTTCTTTGATAGAAGAACTGGAAAAATGCCCCAACCCATCTGAGCACCAAAAATGACCCATAATGAGCTGGTTGTAATGACTGGAACACTGACTGCTTCCAAAAATCCAGTTGGGGCCCAGGCTGCTGCCCCTGTGCACACTTGAAAGCCAAGTGCTCACTGGTACAGGAACCCTCTGGGTCTGGGGTCCAGGAAGTTGTGGGTACCATGGAAAAGGCAGTGGTTTCAGAGGAGGCAATGGGGCAGATTGTGGCGGCCATAGAGGCCCAAAATAACTTGATGCAAGAGACCAACAGTCTGTTGCAAGAGTTAGTGGGGCCTTGTGGTGTTCCATGGATATTTCCATGAGTGCATGCAAGGTGAAAGGACTTATGAACTGGTCAATGTATTATTCCATGTACATGTGGTTGCCGTAGACTTTTCCATGAGAGAATAAGTTATTTGTTTACCTCCTACAACTCCCAGAGGTCAAGCGGTAATTAATTTTCTTTTAATTGATTTTATTCTGGGATTTGAGACTTGATTTCAACAGTAATAATTAACAATCATCCAATAAATAGTTTCTCGAGGCTTGATATTTTGTAAAAACACTTGAAAAGTATGAAGTGCCTCCGCAAGTTTTCATGCGCACAGCTCCCTTCATAGTTACTTTCAAGGCTCATTGTAAGGTTCGGCTTAAAAGATAGCATAATCCTTCGGTTTGAGCTTCTTACGAAGAGGAACGAGCAGAGTAGGGATAGGCTCCAATTCGTAGTCACTACTGTAGCTAATGGGTGGTTTCCCTATTTATGCTCGCATTCGCAGACTAAACCCCCTAGCGACAGATAATAAAAATGAAACAGTGTTCTGATCGGAAAATTATCTACCCTCTCTTTACCCCCTGAGACAACGGCAGTAGACCGCTCCGTGCCAAGTCCGCCACCAGGTCCGCTCCCGTTACACCCGCCCTCCCACGCTGCAATGCAGTGTGCCATTAACAGCGGGCTGGTTTAGCCATGCAATTCCCTCACCCCCTGCTCCAGCTCGTCTAAGTCGTCACTCACGTAATCACCATCGAGGTCCATCTCCTCCTCGTGGCCATGACCAATCTGTTGCGTCAATGCATGTGGTCCGTTTTTCTTGATCACCTGAGATTGTGCTGACGCCCTTACACACCCCTCCGTGGCCTGCAGCTGACTTAAGACTGGCGCGCCCTTCACAGGCCGAGTTTCTAGGCCGTGCACTGAAGATGATGCCATTGGTCCGGAAATACCCTGCTGCTGCCTCCTTCTTTGGCGACGTATAGCACTTGAGGCCTGTAGTGATGGTAGGCTCCCAGGTACCTCCCGCCGTGGAGACAACCTGTCTATCAGCGATGCAGATTGTTGTCTCTCCCTCCAGGCACGGGTCTGTTCCCTTACACGAGGGTTGAATGTCGATTTGGGTTGCGGTATGTTATTCCTCTGCTGTGCTTCGAGGAGTTGACGCTGCATAGTCTCGAACTGCTCCATACGCAAGTCCCATGCCACTTGGACACCTCGAAGAGCACTATCGCGAACGGCAGCCATTGTAGTCGTCAAGAACTTGGTGGATACTTGCGTTGGATAATCCTGAGCATCCATAGTGGGTGATTCTTGCACAGCAATTGGGACCGCTGAGCCAACATAAATAGAAGGTAAGTCCTCAGCGCTTGATTTGCAAGACACTCCCTGATGACACTCCGAGCTCAAAGACATCTTGGCGATTTCGATGCGATTCGAGAGCCGCCCTTGGCCCCTGGGCAATGATCGAACACTTGTAACACCTAGTGCCTCCAGGTAAGCCTTCAATGAATGAACATGCTGAAGAGCTTGATATGGCAACCAGGTAGTTTCTCCCGTGTTCCACAAGACCTCAAAGAAGGCCTCGAGACCCTTTCCTGAATGAGCAAGAATCTTCTCGACTGCCCACTCACGAGGCTGACTACCAAAACCAGGAATCTGCCTCAACTGCCTCCCTGGGAAAAGACGATCGTCATTCGGAATGTGTATCCGAAGCAACGAGGCATGAAAACTTGGGTTAATACCCTGTTGCTTGAGCTCCCGTGACAGTTCCAACTGGTATGTCGCTCCTGGCTCCAGTACCTGGCTAATCCTAAATGGTCCTATATATTTTGGCAGCAGTTTACGTGCCCGATTTTTTGGTAAACGTAAGTTCTTCATGGATAGATAAACTAAATCATTGACGTTAAATACCGCAGACCTCTGGTGTCGATTTGCCTGATGCGTCTGCTTAACCCTAGCGGTCAGTATCTCATCGTGAGCATTCATGATTGCCAGCTTCATCCGTTCTGCAAATTCAAGCACACCTGGATACTTCGTATTGTTGTCCCAGAGCAGTGGCCGTGGCAGCCGACCATAATTCAAAAAAAATGGTGAGAATCCAGTTGTTTCCGATGTAGCGTTATTCATCGCAAACTCAATAGCTGACAGTTTCGACACCCAATCTTTCTGGTTTGGTGCTACACATTGCCTAAGCATTTGTGTCATCGTCCAATTCGCACGTTCGGTAGCGCCATCTGTTTGGGGGTGGTATGATGAAGACATCTGCAGTTCGACTCCTATCAGTCAATGAAGCTCCCTCCAAAAGATACTTGTAAATAATGAATCTCGATCGCTAACAATTTTGTCGGGCAGCCCATGCAACTTGTAAACATGGTCGAAGATCACCTCAGCCATTTGAATAGCAGTATAGTTGCTGCACACCGGTACCAAATGGACCATGCAAGTTAAGTGGTCAATAATAACGCAGATGCTATTGAACTCTCCAAGGCGATTCCTAGACGTTGGCAAGGGTCCTACAAAATCAATCCCAATTGCCTCCCACGGCTGTGATGGCACTTCCATTGAGCGAAGGTGTCCCTGCGGTTTCTGCGTTTCAGATTTCGATGTGGCACACACACTGCATGACTTGCAAGATAATTCGACATCCTTGGTTAATGACGGCCACCACACATTGGTTCGCAAATATGTAGCAGTTTTCCTGGCCCCTAGATGTGCCAAGATGGAATGTGCATGCGAGATAACAATTTCCCGCACTCGTTGATTCCCAATGGTAATATCAGGGATGCAAAGTAGCTTGACGCCCTCCAGATTGAAAAACAGAAACCCATCCTGCGACGTAAAGCCCTTATACTCCTGTGGCATTGCCCATATCCTCGAGACGAAAACGTCTGCTCCATACTGTCGTCGTAAAGCTTCTGGGATGTCCAATCCATCATGGCCCTCCAATGGGATTTCTGCTAGTAGAAAATCCGGAGGCAACTCAGGTAACGCACCCTCCATTGTCTCTCGTGAAACAGGCCGTTCAACATAATCTTGATGACCAGACGTATTTGGTGTTTTTCTCCTCGCTCCTTGTGATGGATGCTCTAGGGGCGATCCAGATGACTTACTATGACCACTGTGTGTCTTTTCAGTCATCTCTCCTGATCCTTCATTACGTCCTTTCCTTCTTGCTCCCAGCCCTGCGAGTGTTGCATATGACGGACGCGTTTGGGTAGCCAACCTTCTTGACCGTCTTGGTGCTTCCTCCAGTGCTACCGCTGCAGACCCTGTATACAGTGGTGTTGACACACTGTTGAAGGCAGGAACCCCTGAAATGTAGTGCATCCCCCGTGTATCCTCTTCCATCCCTGGAATGTCAGTTACGTACTCGGATTCAGCCCTAATGGTGCCCAATGGCTCATCGCTATAGATTCTCGATAAAGCATCGGCAAACGTGTTCGACTTTCCAGGGATATATAGAATCTCAAAGTGGAATTTGTTTAGCAGATCCAGCCACCTTGTCTGCCTCGGGGACAAGTTCTTCTGTGTAAGTATATATTCTATCCCTTTATGGTCAGTACAGATTCGAAATTTTACCCCCAACAGTTGTGACCGGAATCTTTTCAATGACTCCACGATAGCCAACAACTCCTGTTCGTGGACAGGGTAGTTCTGTTGTGCCGAATTGAATTTCCCTGACCAGAATGACACAATTGCGGCAGTGCAAAGATCTTCCCCTTGACTGAGAATGCCACTCGCACCTGTTAAAGAAGCATCTGTTACCAAATTAATGGTTTGATGACCTCGTGAGTAGTCCAATGCAATTCTATAACTGTCACAATGGGCCTGAACAATCCGCTTGATGTCTTCAAAGGCATGCTGCTCTGTTGCACCCCAATGCCACTGCCTATTTACCCCTGTCTGCGCTGCTAAAATAGCCATTGGGATTCGAACTCCCTCACAGTTGTTAGCGAGATATCCCACTGCCCCCAAAAATCCCGCCAGGAGTTGCTTATTTGTAGGAATCTTCCAGTTTCTCACTGTATCAACTTTATGTGGGTCCATTTTTATACCTTTATTGTTAATCACATGCCCTAAAACTGGTAACTCCGAAGCAAACAGGTGCATCTTGTTGACAGCGAGGTATAACTTTTCCCGATGGAGCACTGTAAACACAGTGCGTAAATGCTTGACATGATCACTGATGGAATCCGAGTAGACGACAATATCATCCAAATATACATCCATGAAGACGCCAATGTACGGCGCAAATATGTGGTTCATCAATGTCTGGTAAGTCGACGGACCATTGCAATCCCCTATTTGTAATGTCAGGCTTTCCATAGTGCCATCAGGAGAGGTGAACAATGTCCGGTGGACATGCTCGGGAACCACTCGGATCTGCTCGTAGGCATCCTTCCCATCTATCAAACTCCGATACTTATGACACACAACATTTCGTAGAATAGCTTTGATATCTGGCAAGGGGGTCGCCAGCTTATATGTGTTAGCATTCTGCTCACGCTTATCCACTACGGTGCGTATTCGCAGTGTGCCATCCGCTTTTGGAGGTTTAGAAATAATGAGCATAGGACATGTGTTCATTCCCGTGGCTACCCTCCACCTCCCATTTTTGATATACGCGGTTTTCTTTTCATGCCATAGATCTCTCATTGCTTCGGGTCATTTGGATGGTCTCCATGCGTAAGCCTTGGTGTCATCAATTATTGGAATGGTATGATTCACAGCCCTTAATGGAGGCAGTGCTGTTGATGCAGTGTCTGGGTCCAGGTCAGCCGCCTCAGCACGTAAATCTGCCCTTAACCTCTCTAACTCATCGTCAAAAATTTCCGCTACCACAGAACAGAGAGTCTCGATGGTGTCTCCTTCCATGGGAAGTGGCTGCGCGGACCCAATGTTGACCCTTGTAGGATTCAACCCCATCATAACTTGATGTTGAAATATGAAAGGGGTCCCTAATATCAAGTCATACGAATCAAGGTTAGCAACATCGAAACACTGAGTGCACTTTATTTTCTGATATGAAAACTCAGCAGCAGCTGAATAATTAATTTTTGACCGTGATCTGTAAACAGCCAACTGGATAGTAAGTGGTTTTACTAGTGGATCCTTGACTACTTGCAGCTGATCGACTAACGTCGTCGACATGAAGTCTGCAAGTGATCCACTATCGATCAGGGCTTTCACCGGTCGTTCATTGATGAATGCCTCAATGACCACAGGGTTCGGTAAGCAACGAGTAAAGTCTTTTGGTTGCATTGAGGTACGCTGGACCATTTCAACCCCGTCATTTTGCAACTGCCTCTTTTTCCTATGTACTAACGCCTTTTTCGTAGGCATATGAGCGGCATTGACAAACACAACTGCCTCTGATAAGTCCTCTGTGACTTCTCCCCTGGCCACAATGTGTGGCACGGTCCATTCATCCTGTTGGAGATGGTCCTTCGTAACCAGGTACGTTACTGATAACTCCCGGTCACGAATCTGATACGATCCTGCCATGAATTGGATGATAAATCGCTGTCACTCCACCCCATTTAGATCCGTCAAGATGCCTGTCTTATAATAGACTCGAAAATGAATCTCCAACAACTTACACATTGCCTCCTGGCAGTGTCATCGAAAAGCTGGCATATCTTCGGTGAACCCAGGTATGTGTTCTTCATATACGGCTTGTATTTTATCCTCTATGTCTTCGTCAACCCTGAACACAGACCACGGCATAAACAATGGCAAGTCAGTATTGGACTCATCCCAAATCCGCAAGCCAGACTCTTCTGTATGGACCTGAAACCGAGCTTCAGGGGAAATTCCTTCCTGCAAAGCCTCCTCTGGCGTGAAGTACTCTTTCAAAGTGGCCAGGAGGTACTGTCCTGGAGTGGGCCTGTTTTCTCTCATTGGTTCATCATCCTCTAAAGACTCTTCTTGATCTGTCCCGCCCTCCATGAAAATAGCTGTACTAGCCATTTGAGCGATTGTCCAGTCCCCACTTAGGAGGGCCTGTTTTGATATCACCATATACAAGTGGGGACGGAGGTGATCTACTATTTCATATGTCCAGTGACAAGGATCAAATATCACCTTAAACTGCTTGGTGTGACACATCCCGGCATCAATGGACTCAACATTTGAAAAATACAGGCAACACTGATGTTGTATCAGGGTTGCGACAGCAATTCGGTCGGCACAGTTATTGGTAAGTCTTTTCCCAGACCATTCGAAGTTACTTAAGATACTTTGCTCCACACGATACCCAGGTTCCCTACATTCTACCTTTCCAATATGCAGGTGAGGCCCGGGTAAGACGTTATCTTTGAT